>JAHQIY010000015.1:70000-1270000 GCA_019054805.1 Brachionus manjavacas | reverse complement strand
ATTTTTGACCAAAAAGTGACCATTTTTACAAAAAAATAATCCAAAAATTAAATTTGTATTATCGCGATCCTCATTTATTTAATGCTTTTTAATATACTAGGTTTAAAAATCAATTAAATAATTATTTAAATTAAAAATATTAATAAAAAAGTATTATTATACATTTCTAAGGAATAAAAGTTAACCTAGTTTTTAGGTATAAAATTATAAATTTTGAACATGTTTATTAAAAAAAAATTGAAAAAAATTATAATTTGGATAAGCGCGTGCAAAATTTTTTTTAAATAATAAGATTCTCAAGTAGTTGCTGAAAATGTTAGACATAAACGCCAATTTTAATGTTAATAACACTTTTTTTGATAACTTCGAAATCAAAGTTGTAGATGATAATAAAGTAATTAAAATGTTATGAACTAAACTGCGGATTATTCAAAAATTTAATTTAAACAGAATCGATCTTTGATCGCAAAAAAACTTTTTACCAAAGGCCAAGTTCTGTTCAACGAGAGACCTATTGTCAGTGCACAATTTCCATGGAACGAGCTCTATAAGTACAAAGTAAAAAACTAAAATATTGTCATAATTTAATTTAAACCTAAACTCAAAAAGGCATGCGAATTTTGTATGCGTCCATTAGAATCTGCACAAGAGAACATCAGGCGCTTGGCTGAAGATTCCACCATAAATCTTCCATATTTAAAGCAGTCCTGCGCTACAAACCGATCATTGCATTGTGTTTGTGTAAACTGTGGAATTGATTATTGTAGTGAAGACTGTAGATTTCAAGCATACCATTTGTACCATCAAACTCTCTGTCAAGGAGATAATCGTCAAAATCCCAATCATCCGATAAATATTTTAATCGATGTGTGGAAACAGATGCATTTTCCACCAGAAACAACAACTATTTATCTTATAATAAAGTTGCTAGCCATGATGAAGCAGGTAAAATTTTTTTCTCTTAAATTTATGTTAAATTAGATTAAACTATATTCTGAAAGATTCCTCAAAATGAAGAATTGATGAAAAAATTGTCAAATTTTGAGTGTGGGCTTGTAAACGAAAAAGATAAAATTCCACATAAGCTATTGAAAGAAAAATTTTTTGTAAATAAATTGATTTAAAAATTTATTTCTTTAGTTTAATTGTAAATTTTGGTTTAGAATGAGCTCGAAAGCTTGAGGGAAATGACATTGGAAATTTTTAAAAACAATTTTTATGTTCCCGAGTGTGAGCCATGGTTATCCAAAGATGGCTTTTGTCAATTGTTTGCATTATTCGGTCGTAATTCGCAAGGTATAGGGACTAGTCCGTTCAGTGTCTATGTAGATAATGTATCTAAACTAAATACTCTATCAAAAATCGAAAAGAAAAAACTGGATAGATTTATTGATAAATTGTATGGTAAATTGGAAAAAAGTATGTTCAGGATTTAAAATGAAAGTTTTAAGAATTTAAATTAATTTTTTTAGCTGCCGGAAATTTTCTTAATTCAGAAGGTTCTGGTATTTACGAATATCAAAGTATGATCAATCATAGTTGCAGGCCCAATGCAGAAATTTCTTTCCGAAATAACAATTTCGAGTTGAGCATAGTGGCTTTACAGGACATTCAACAGGGACAAGAAGTTCTAATTTCCTATTTAGATGAATGTGAGCTCAATAGCAGTCGTCACACTAGGCAAAAATTATTGAGGTATTTTTCAAAAGCAGAAAATAAAATATAGTTTAATTTAATTAAATAGAGAAAATTATTTATTCCATTGCCAATGTGAAAGATGTTTGGCTGAAATCGATCAGCCAGATGTTACTAGTGACGAAGACCTTGAAGATGATGATGATGAATACGAAGATATAGGTGATGATGACGAAGCTGAAGAAATGGAAAATTAGACCTTTTCTCTAAATAAAAAATTAAATTATAAATCAATTTTTTTAAATTCTATTAATGTCTCACTAGAATAGTAAATATATTTTTTTGTGCGAAAAAATAACAAACTCAAACACTTGAATTAATATTAAAATTTCTAGTGATTCTTTTTATATTTAAAAAAAACAACAAGAAAAAGCTCTTGATTTGGTTACAGACTGAAACTTATTCGAACTCGATGTGTTGATTGTTTTGAATAGTTTTGAATAAGAATTTTAAATTTATTAAAAAAATTATTGCTTCGAGAAATTTTTATTGAAAAATATTTTAATTTTTGTGTAGAGAAAATTTTTTAAAAAGATCGATTTGGCACGATAGAAAAATTTAGCCTTAAAATCATGATGACTAAAAACAATTAATTTCCCTTAAGTATCACTATTTATTTGAGTTTTTTGTTTATTAAAAAAATAAAGTTTTTTTTGATCACATTTTTTCCAAAAGAAGGCAAGGGAAAAACAATTCTGATCAAAATTTATACTAACGCTTAAGTGAATGAGATTAAAAAACAAAAAATCTTTTGAATTCTTGAAATTCAATCAAGCATGAACTTTATTTTTCTCTAAATCTAATCACCTATTGAGACTTAAGAAAAATAAACGGAACTAAGTATAGAACTTTTCCATTGACATTTTAATTTTAATTTAGTGCTGTTCATGCCACGTTACTCACTCAAAATTTAATTAAATGTTTTGTTTCACATTGTTTTTTGTTCACAAAATTTTAAAATATTTTCAATCAGATAAGAGCCAAAGCATCAATTATTCTCAAGCGAATTTTAAGACCAATGTTTCCTTCGAATAGCCTAATTGCATTCATCAACTATAATTAAATATTTACTTTTTAGGGAAATTATTTTAGCCAGAATACATTGATTTGAATAAGCTATCAATTTAATTTTCTGCTTTTAAAGGAGAACGCTCAGGTGTACATCAACAATTGATATTTTTCTATTAACTAGACTATAGCTTAATTATTTTGATAAATTCATTTGCTTCATTTAAACTCAATGGGCCAAAAATTTGCTGTTTCTTTTTTTGTTATTTTGAATTAATTATCTTTATCTTTATTAATTTTGAAATTCCTTAAAAAATGTCAATCGAAATTAAATTTAAATGACATAGTTGTCTTCGGACTGAGCTTTAGCCGAAAACAATTTAATCGTCAAACGATTTAGTAGTCGTGTATTATTAACTAATCTTTTAGATTTAATTTCCTTATTTAAATGTTAATTTAGGCCAAATTACATAAATTTTTACTATTTCAGTCTACACTTAAACAATTGCTTTTTTTCTAAGACTCTTAGAGTTATAATTTAAGATAGCCGAGTTATCGAAACAAATAAGTTTATGTTTTTTGCCCGATATAAAAGGGGTTTAGAATTTCCAAGTTGATACACAGTTCAGAATATTTCTGGTGTTTATTATAGGGTTGTTAAGCTTCGGAAAAAAACAGACTTCAAATAATTTTTAATGATTTTTTTTGTAGCGAAAAATTTCATTTTTATTTAATTTCAAAATTTTGAAATAAATTTTTTAGAATTTATATAAATTTAAATTTTGAGGAGTTTTTATTTTATTTCAAACTAATCAATTTATATTCAAATGTTTTTATTTTAGGCAAAAATTTGTCCATGGTAAATTAAAATAAATCAGTTTCAATCATTGTTTGTTGAATTTTTTTTCCTCGCTTGTTTGTTTGAAAAAAAGAAAAAAATTGTTATATAATGTTTGTGGCATTCAAATAAAGATTCAGTAAAAAATTACATGGAGCATTTGCTTAAATACAAAAAAAAAGAATTGCTGAATTTTTGGACAGAAAGCAATCCATCACTAAAATTTCATTTTTCCTAACTTGAAAAAATTCAAGAATTAATATACAAATTATTATTCAAAAAAATGTAAATTAATGGAACAATTTCAAATGATAAAATTTTAATTGTTCTTAGCAAAACACTAGAATAAAATAAAATTTCAAAGAATTAATATCATCATTGTTTCGATTATTTTTAATTTTTTTTGATATAAATCTAATTTAGCACTAATTTTAAATTTAATTTTAAATTTAATTTTAAATTAAGATCTACTGATCTACATTCGGTTCTTTCAAGCAAGTGGTTGAAGCAAAGGACTAAAGTTAATTCCGTGATTTCTATTAAAACTTTAATAAAATAAATAAGACAAATTTAGACTTTATTTTAGTATTCAAAAATTATTACTTGGGTTTTTTTTATTTTTTTTTATTAATTTTTTAGTTAATTTTTAAAAATTGATCGGATACAGTTAATTCGAAAAAAAATAAAATCAAAATTAGATTTGTAAAGTAAATTTTCTTAAGAATTTGATTATCCGCAGATTCAGTGATAAATTTAAATCTGGGTCTGGACAAACATGGATCTGCCGAGACAATCCATGTTTGCATACTAATTAAGCTAAGACTCTTCGAGTATGATGTCAAACAAGAATTAACAAAGTGAATTTTAAACATTAAGTTTATTTGAGCTATTCTCAAATTTAGCGGAGTATTTTAAATGTACTTAATGTCAATAAATGAATGGTGAAACGTGAGAGGCAAAATTTTAAAATTATTTAAAAAAGCAATAAAATCATTTTGTGTTTGTTTACAATTAAAAAAGTCAATCGAGATTTTCCAAGTTTTTAATTACATAGGTTTTATCTTGTATTCAATATTTTCGCCATATATTCCACTTAAAGATTAAATGTCATTTAGAATTAAAACTTGTAGACAATGCTCGCTTAACCTCAATGTAATCTTAATTACTAAGATAAAATTCAATAAATCAAAGATAAATTTAACAGAGGAATTTTGATGCGTTTATTTTCAGTAATTTAGATGGCGGACTTCTTCGCCATTTAATAGTTTTTTTTCTTAAAAGAAGTAGTTAGCTAAATTAAAATCAAATTTAGCAAACAAATGTATCAAGTTAAATAATAGACCTATTTCTCAATATTTGGCTAAAAATGACCAAATTAAAAATTACTTAAGTAATTTTTTTTCAATTTTGTTTATTTTAAAATAAAAACACATTTCTTCAACAAAAAAATTAGTCAAAATTTCTAATGTCTGGTCGAGCATAGACGGTTAAATTAGAAATCAAGAATTTTTATTATTTTGTTTTATTTCAATAAGAGAATTTAATTAGAAAAAAAGAAAAATAGATTATTTTCCAAATTGATTTCCAAAATCTGATTTATCTATTAGCATTTATGGCTGAGAGATCGTTTTAGAGACAATTGATCTTTCAAAATATTAACCAATTTTGATGCCTAATATCAAATTCAATCAGTTAAGATTTTCCTAAAATTGTTAAAAATCACTTAAAGTTTAATTTAGATTGAAGCCTTTTTTGGGCTCAAAAAGTTTAGATTAGAAAAACACGTTTAGTAGGCTTTGCTTAGACTAGTAAGGCTTTGAGCTAGAACAAATTTAGTTAAACATGGCCAAGAAAGATTTTTTGTTGTAAATTTTGCTTGAATCCGCGGCACAGTAGTCCGATGCCAATATTTGCTAAGCCAGCAACAAAGGATGCAGTTGCGCAATCTTATTTTAGATAAAATCTTGTTTTAAATTAGACCTGGCATTAAGCAAAAAATCGATGCTAAATCTCGAGCTAAGCAATTTTAAAAAGCATCGTAAATCACGTCAATAAATAATCGATGAATACCTAAAATTTAAATTCATAAAATCAATTGCTATTTAAATATTTGGTCAAATGAAGCATTTTTTTTTGAAAAAAAATAGCCTGACTAGCATTCATAAAATTTAGATTTATCACGTACAAGATAAGCAAAGACATGTAGAACTTCTTGTTCATTATCGATAGAGCAATAAAATTTAATAAGGTTAATTTTAATGACAAGTAGTCATTTAAGGATCTTGAAATTTAAGAACGAGATTAAGCCATAAAACATAAACAAACTAAAACCTTCTGGTTTCTAAACCTTCCAATATTCGAACGAGATTAAACTCGATAGATAAATATCCTTATTAAAATTTTAATTAAACTATTTATCTTCAAGTTATCCTCATTTTTCTTTTATTTTAATTAGAATAAACAAGTTGATCGAGTTTCGATGAGCCTTTTTCCCATGGAATTCTTAGTATTCATTTTTAAAATTTTTTAAAGAAATAATTTTTATCAAATAAATTTTGAAAAATTTCTTTAAAAATTTTTTTTTTTAACATTTTAATTAGAATTCTCTTATTCTTATTTGATTATTTCACTAAAAAGGCTATGAAGGCAATGAAAATTAAAAATAGAATTGAAAAAAGGAAAAATAATTATAAAAATAGAAAAAAAAATATAACAAAGTTTCATTAAAATAATATTTATTGTTCTTTAAGTTATTTTATTAATTTATATTTTTTTTTCATATGGAACCCTTCGTATTTAATTAATTTCTCTCAAGTATTTCAAGAAATAATCTTATTTAAAAATATATTAGAAAATTTCAAATTTTTTAATAAGTGAAGAATTCATTTTTTCTAATTAATTAGAATAATTTGTGGGGCTGATTATCTCTTTAATTTTTTTCACATGGATCCCTCTAATTCAAATAATTTACTCCCAAGGATTTCAAGAAGCAGTTCTTTATATAAAATATTTATAAAAATTATATTATTTAAAAAAAAAAATTTATTTTCCATATTTTGTTGGTTATAATAAATTGGGTTGTTAATTCTCTATTTTTTATTATTGAACCCAATGTATTCAATTTATTATTTCAAATATTTCAATTATTTCAGTATTAACTTGAAATTTATTCGGACGGAAAAGTTTTCGAATTATGTCATCAAAACAATTTATTAAAAATTTTAAAATCTTATGAAGCACTTAAATTAAATAACAAATTATGATTAGAGAAAAAGACAAAAAAATTTTTTTTTTATTGTTTTAAATAAAAAATTTTATATCTTACAAAAAAAAATGCTAAATTTTATTATTTTATTTTAAATAGATTTTTTAAAGTTAAAAAAAAAAATTATTTTAACTCGAACAATCTAAATTTAATAAATTTCTTGAATTTTTTTCTCATCTTTTCGTATATTCTATCAAAGCCTCAAGCCTTTAGAGTTAAATGACATATATATAGAGTTATTTATATTTTTATAATAATATTTTTTTCTATAACTATTAAAAATATTTAATAAAAAGACGATTAATTTTTAAGCGCATCTAGACAAGATACACTATTAAGTTAATTAATAAAAAAAAAATTAAATGGATAAGGAAAGCGCAATTAAGTAATCGGCTTTGGCTTACAGTCATAATACACATTTCCCACGGCATACACTATATTAATAAAGTCATTAATAATATTAGGGTAATTAGGTTCCTAAATTTGATATAAATTTTTTATGTGTCAAGTTAAACACTTGAGTGTTTGTGTCATTTGAATTATGAGCATAACATTATCTTATCTCAATTAGGAGTCGAAATTTTGACTGACAACTGCCTCCGAAAATAGCTAAATGATTTGCCCAAATTTCAAATTAATTAGTTTTGTTGAAATAGTTTTCACAACAAGCAAAGTTGAAAAATTTATGGTCAATTTCAAAATTAATCATGTTTTATTTCAAATTTATTTTGCCGAGAAGAAAAAAACCGCTCGTTGAAATCACTTTTGGCTAAGTAGTTTTGTAATCAATCAAAGTAGGCCCAACCGACTACTTCAACTATTCATAATAGTTAGATAAATTAGTTTTAATTCAAATAAAATTTTCAACTCAATGAATCTTATTTTTTTATTTTTTAATTATCATCTAAGCTAAGGCGCCCACAATAAAAAAACAATTTTCTTCTAGTACCTTGAGTGTTAAGAGTTGATTTTTTTCCATTAGTAAAAAGCTCATCTGCAGTTTATCATTTAGACTCTAGTCCATAAAGCAATCAATTTCATATTTGTCTGTAGATAGATTTTCTTAATTAATTTCGATTTTATTTGGGCTAAAAAAACTAAAAGAGCAATTTTTTTAGAAATTTCTCATGTTAATTTAAAACAAGCGCCAAACTAATGCTAAAAACAACTTTTTTACATTTAGACTTTATTTTTTTTATTATGAAATAAAATTTAAAGAAAAATTATTTAATTCAATTATTTTTTAA
Source organism: Brachionus manjavacas (assembly GCA_019054805.1). Taxonomy (NCBI): domain Eukaryota; kingdom Metazoa; phylum Rotifera; class Eurotatoria; order Ploima; family Brachionidae; genus Brachionus; species Brachionus manjavacas. The sequence continues at coordinate 1,261,947 of JAHQIY010000015.1, read as the reverse complement.
AGAATGATTTTGCTGTCTTTATTTTTCATTTATTTTGTATCAGCCTCACACAACCAATCTAGCATCAAAAATATAGACTCGGCCAAAAACTCGCTACCGAAAAGCCTGGGTTCGGCCAGAATTTTGGCCCAACTGTCCAAAATAGGGCACCCCGCAGAAAAAAGCGACACTTTCGACTTGTCGAACTATGATTTCGAGCGATTGACCGAGCAGCCCATGGACGAGAAGCCACGCAAATATCCGATATTTAGATCGGCTCAAATTGACCAGAAAATTCGTGGCTTAGAACAATTGAGAGCAATGTACCAAGTGCTAAAAAATGGAGAGACTATTCACAAAAATCCGGAAACAAACACAATCAGATTTATTCCCTCGATTAGAATTATTAATAACAATAGAGCTAGTTTTATTTTTAATCTAAGCATGCTCGGCGACTCGGAAAAAATTCTCAGCACCGAGCTTTACCTGAACCGCAGATTATTAAGATACAGACCACTGGTCAATTTACACTATCACTTGAGCAACAATTCCAATCTGGATGCAGTAATGCCCCAAATATTGAACTCAACTGTTTCCAGTGTAATTGATCTGAGCGGGTTTAGACACAGAAGACGACGAAGCAACTGGCACGCATTTGATTTAGCTGATTCTGTCAGTTCTTTTTTAGCAACTAGATTTAATAGATTTAAACTTGGACAAATAAATAATAATTTTATTAATAAAAATTTTTACTATACTCTTGACAATGAGGTGTCCAAGCAATCTGAGCTTGAAGATTTGATGCTGATGATTGACTCGGATCGGTTCAGAAGTGTGCACCCTCGCTTGGCTCCGTACTTGATCGTTTACAGCCGTGAAAACCATGAAGAGATGAGGAATTTTTTCAAAAATCGCCTTCCCACTGATTTATTAGAAGACAGAGCTAATCCGCAAAATTATGTTCGTCATGAATCCACCCAGGTCTATCACAGTAAAGACTCTAGCATTAAATTAATTGAGACCAAGTCGTTTGATAGTTATGGCAAAAATAAATCCAATTTGTTTAATTATTTGCCGGATAACAAGCAAAATTTGAATTTACACAACATTGAATTGATTTTCAAAGATCATTATAGAAGAAGAAGAGATTTGGGGAGTCCGGAAGTGTTCAATGAAGCAAATGGGACAAATTTGTTGCTGCCATGGGATGATGAAAGATGGAACCATGATTTAAATGAGACCAAAAAAGAGATTGTCAAGTGTCAAACCAAGCCGTTGATAATAGATTTTCAGGACTTGAGTTTTTCAAGCTGGATCATTGAGCCGAAAAGATTCCAGGGAAATTATTGTGATGGCAGCTGTAAATATCCGTACAATAAAGTAAAAGCTTAAGAAAATTAATTTTTAGTCAATTAATATTCATTTTTTAGGAAGTATCTTTTTCAAACTATGCAGCATTGCAGAGTATATTGAACACGATTAATTTAAGTGTAAATAATCGAGCGCCAGAGCTATGCTGCACCCCATCATCTACCTCCAAACTTCCCATATTTTATAAAGACTTAAATTCAGTCGATTATGTAGTTAAATATTTGCCAGACATGGTGGTTACTGAATGTGCTTGTCGCTGAATTCTAATTTTTTTATCCTCATAAAGTTTAAATTTTTTGTTGTGTTAACTTTTTTTCTTTAAATTTAAAGCAATCGTTTGGCATCAATATTGAAGATCCAAAGCCAACAATTATCCTGAGTTTTGACTTTCTTTTAAAGATTTAAGTGTTTTTTTTATTCGATTTTATTAACATTTTGTGTAAATAAATATTTTACAATAAAAAATAATCATTGACAATATTTTCGGAAGCTTTTTGTCTTATTAGATGAAAAAATCAGAAAATTTAAATTAAATTATTAATTTTGTTTTTTATTGTACTAAATAAAATTTTTTACTCATCTTAATTTTTGAATAAAATAGAAAAAAAATAATTATCAAAACCAGAGCAATATTTTGAAATTTGCTTTGAAAAAATATATTTTCTGGTTAATGTTTATTCGATACCATCAGTGCCGAGCATTAGTATAAACTTTCAGTACATATGTTTAATTAGTCAACAAAAAAATTTCATTGCCAAAATATTTAATTGATATTTTTTATAGAAAAAATTAAAACAAGATAACATTTAACTGAAAAAAATTATTTTTGATTTAAATACATTCCCCGCATTTAAAATTAAAAAAATTCGTGTTTGGATTAAATGGTCTTTCGTTTAGCGCTTAAAATACTGTTCGATTTTTATTATGATGAGGCAAAGTTCCATTTTCTAAATTATTTATTAAAAAAATGTTCAGAAACTTTTAAAAAAATTAAAAATTTAATCAAACATTAAGCTTTATTTAAAAAAAAGATAAATATACGACATAATTAAAGCACTTTAAAAAGGATTTATTCATTAAATTGTTAATTCATAAGCCAGATTTAGTTAAAATAAAAATGAGCCTAAACTGCAAAACACACATTTAAAAATATTGAAAATTAACAAAAAATACTGAGATAGTATTCGATTGTTCAAGTTGAAAAGATAATAGGACAGTTTAATTTATCAATAGATTTTTTTGTTAAAGTAAAAGCTTGCTTTTTGACCCGACGAAAATGTAATTGTTTTTGCGAGCATGGAATCTGAGCACATTATTCTGGTACAAACCTTTAGGTGGTCTTTCTTGGTCAAAAAACAAGTGGAAACAACTGCAAAGCTCTTTTAATTTCGCTAAATCTGAGTCGCTCTCTTGTACATATATAATTTTATAATATTGACTACAAAATAAAATAAATAAAATAATTTTTTAGTTTAAAAAAATACTTTGTGGTCTGTGGCAAAGAAACGTTTCCCATTTTAAAACAATTTTGATAATTTGGAAATTCAAGCGCGGACTTCAAAGTTTTTTTCAAAAAATCATCATAGCTGTCTCTCGAAACCAGCGAACTCAATTCGATCAACTCTGGAAATGGTATCCTTTACAAGAAAAAATTGTCTTTTTTAAAAAAAAATCTAATTTAATAAATATTTACAGATTTGTCTTTCTTTTTCTATTTATTAAGTTATTCAAAAAAGAATAGTCATCGGATGAAATGTCATATGGTCTTCTAAATGAGCGCGACACGTCCGGTACAAGCACATCCATTACCACAGACTGCTTGGTCTTTTTGTCAATTAAATTCCAATTGTACCAAGCTCTGTTCGAGCAGCAGTCATAAAACGACTCTTTAATGTAAACATCATAGACACTTTTCTTTAGCATGTAGGCTAAACCAGGGAATTCATTAGTTCTATATACAAAACTTGACGAACCATCTAATTGAGTAAAACCTAAGAAAAAAAAAGAAAAAAACTTATGACTAAAGTGTGGTTGATTTTTTTCTATACCGTTCGGGTTCCAAGTAGAGATAGCTGCTATGTTAGGATCTTTAGTAAAAGTGTCGTAAAGTTGAGTAAAAAAATACAAAAAATCTGGAGAAAGAATCAAATCTTCCTCAATGATTATGACATTTTCATTGCTATCAGTCAAATCGGTCTCAAAAGCCTGGACTAAAGCCTTGCGGTAAATTTCAGTATAATTATAACTCGACTCTATTTTACAGTATCTAAATCCAAACAAATCAACCAAAGACCAAAGCTCGTCAAGCTTTTCGTCTATGCAGACAAAAATTTGGCTTCGTTGCACACCGGGCTGCATAATGACCGTCTCAAGAGTCATCCGCAGCGAAGTGTGCGACATAGAACTAATGATAAAAATTGGTGTTTTGAAAACAGCATGGTTCTCGAGGGTCTTATTGATAAGAGGTGCCGGATTAAGCGGCTTATCCACATTTTCATTCATGCAAAAATCCCCATATCCATCATACCTGGAACAAAAATCTCGCCTTCTGTCATTTTGATTCGGCAACGGGTCCGGTCTAATCCTCATTCCTTTCACTGGCAACATATTAATTTCCATAAAGTTTTACTTTCAGACTTACATGTTTGTGGCACACAGAATTTTTTGTCCAAAACAGGTGGAAAACTTTTATCTGCTGATGCGTAAGATATCTATTAGATAAAATAAATGAGTTTTTTAAAATTTAAAACTAGAATTAAAATTAAGCGGCAAATATAAAACAAAAAAAATCTAAAAACCTCTTCAATGGGCGAGAAACCATCGATGCCTTTACGACCGACAAAAATCCAGGCATCTCTATGCTTAAGATTTTGAATGAGCCCAGATCCAAGATCAAAAAATAAGTTTCTAGCTAAATTTCCGAGCCTTAACAACATTAATTTTTAGACTACATTTAATAAGTTAAGAGTTAAAATATTTTTATGTTTTCTTAGATTTACACTAATTAGACAGCATATGAGCATTAATGTCAAACTAACCTCTTCTTTATAAAATTCTAATTCTGGATCTTTTTTCTTTTGTAAATGTTTGACAAAATACCATCCACTTCGAAAGCTAAATTTATCTATAAACTGACTTCCCAAGTCTTTAAACATTAATTTACTAAGATGCTTGAGGCTAAGCCATAAAAATATTTTGAAAATTAAGTGATTTAGTGCTTATTTAAATTACTTGGTGGAAGCTTCGTCAAAAGTAACCGCAATTATGACCACATTGTCATTCAGACCCTCTAAAAAGATCTCCAAATTGGTGCTGTCCTCGACATATGTGTCAAAATGGGCAGTTTTTAAGACCTCTTTACCATTGCCAACAACCACAATGTTGATTCCGCGTCCGGCATCATTTATTCCACGCGCAATTACGCTTGAAAAAAAAATAATTTTTCAAAGTTTTATAAAAGTCCTGTCATTTTTTAAGTCTTGACTTAACTTTAAAAAAAAACCAAGCTCAAGTCAGGACTTGTCATTTGTAAAAAAATTTTAACATACTATCTGCCATCTACACATATTCTTGGTTCATCTCTGTCATTTTTGCCTGTGTACACATGCACTGCGAATTCTTCTGCCTTGCAGTCATCGCGGAGACCGCAATTTTTTAAATAGTTGCCGACCAAAATTTGATCCTGGTCAATCACATTCTTTTCCATAAATTTAACTGGACTTAATGTGCCAACTTAAATTAAAAAATTAAATGAGAAACGAAACAAAATTTTAGCTTAATATACGAGGAAAGTTGGCACATCCGGAAATTTTAGCTTGGGTGGCAAAATCTTTTTTTCCTTTGGGTTCAATCTAAAATTAAGAAATAATTTTAGAAAAATAAAGAATTTATCTTCTATTTAATTATTTTACATATTCAATTGCTTTTCCTTTGACAACACCTCTTTGTCCGATCATGACAAAACCGTCGCGGAATTTTATATTCCCGAAAAGCTGACTTCCATATGATTCCATCGCTTTGATACTTGTCTCCCGCAGACTAAATAAATAGCATTATCTTCTTAATATCTAGATTCAGTGACTTACGCATTGGCCATTTCGTCGAAGCTCGCTATCATTACTATGTCACCATCTTTGATATTTTTGGTGATGTACCGATAAAAGGAAGTGTCTTATTTGTTTCAATATTGCAATTAAAGTAAATAAAATGTGTTAATTAAAATCATACCATCTGTATACGTGTCATGTGCATCCATGGATTTTACCTCCAAATTATTTTCTTATTAAAAAATAAACTTTAAAAACCCAATTATCTTAAGCCTAAAATTTACGGTCTATAACTATCAAATTTATGCCCCTGCCAATCTTGTTATCTGGCAAATTTTTGCTAAGCAGTCTAAAAAAATTTTTTAAAATCTTTTATAAATTTACAAAGTTAACTAATTACAATTTTCCATTCAAACAAATTACTGGATATTTATCCATTCCTTGACCAGAGACCAGTTTATATGGAATTGATTGAGCGGTACATTTTTCTTCAATTTCGCATTCTAACAAAAAAATTGAAAATTAAATGAAAAAAAAATTTTTAATCAGTACCCGGGTCAGGTTTTCCATGATTTGGCAAATACTTGGGTTTTTTTTCTTGATCCTCATCTTGCAATTTATTTTCATTTTCTTTTTTCACTAAAACACCACAGATTAGTTGAAATTCAAAAGTAAAATCACTTTACCTTGTTCAGATTTCTTTATTCCACTATCAATTCGATTGCTTATCAATTCTTCGCTATGAGATGACTCGGTGAAATAATTTTTTGCAGTTAGATATAACACAAACAAGAAGAGGACAAAAATTAAAAAATTGGCTGTACCACCGAAGCGTTTGATGATGAGGCGTTTAAAGTTAGGCATTTTTGGTTGAATCGATAAAAATTTATAAAATTAATTAAATAAATTTATAATAATTTTTTTTAGGTCTTAAACTGAAACATTAAATTTGAAAGTTAAAATATTCAATGACAAAATAAAGTTGAAAATTAGTCTAGTAAAGCTATTTAAGTTGATTTAAAAAAACTAAATGCTCTATTTGAAATATACAACAAATGAGGCATTCAGTATAAAATTTATAAAAATTTTGAGATAATTTCCAACGAAACAAAAAAAATTAAAAAAGATAATTTAAATTATATTTTGTCATTAAGAATGCTATTGATAAAAATAATAACAAAAAGTATCCCTAATTTAAATTTTATTTTGATTATAAATTAAAAATAATTTTTTTAAATCTCTTTTTTTTCACAAAAATTCCTAAAGTAAAACTAGTTTATATTTTTTATTGAAATAAATGTTACATAATTTTGTTAATAAAATAATTTGCAAGAATATTTTTTCAACTTGTCTTAGTATCACCTAGTTGTTCATTTACGTTTGGTTTCTTCGTTTTTTATAATTTTTTTTGTTGTATAATTTCTTTTCTTTTATAAATTCAAATATAAAAAAATTTAAGCGTTTTATGGTAAAAAAGAAAAATATTTTTTAAATCATGTGTAAACACTTGTTTCAAAATATTTTTCAATATTTGAAAACGTAGCATCGATTGTAGAGTTAAACTTTATCACTCAATAAACAACCAAAAGAATATTATTTGAAGAGATAATTTTGTAAAATTATGTTGCGTGAATTAACTTAAATTTAAATAAAAAAATTATATTTGCAAGCTGATTTATAAACTTCATTAAAAATTCTCAAATTTTTTATAAAGATTGTATTATTTTTTTGGTATATTAAACGATTTCTCAATTTTTGATCTTTAAATTTTTCAGCTAAATATTGACACAAAAAAATTTATTATAAATGACCTTCAAAAAAGATAACTTTATGTCACAAACTATTTGTCTAAGATTTAACAGAAAAAAATTGAAGAAATGATTCTAAAAATATCAAATTTGAATTGAAACAAATTGAAATATGAGTCTTCAAAGACTTTAAAAAATGTATGATTATTTGAAAATATTTAATTTTCTTAAAAAATGTTAATCTAAACAATGGAAATTTTTTAAAGTACTATTTTAATTTATGAAGCAAATTATAATAATATTTATTTACATTCTCGAAAGGTTAGCGCTAAAAAATTCAAATTCATCTATTTATTAATTAAAAAAAATTTATTTAAACTAATTATTGTCCGAATTTTTGGGCAAAAAATAGAGTTTAATCCCACTTGAATAAATTATATTTATAAAAGAATCGATAAGTAATTTTAAAAAGTGTAAATTAATTTATTTTGTTAGATTTTTTAGCAATTTAGCAAGGGACAATATAAAGGTTTAATTTTTGCAGACGATTGAGTTTTAAAGACAATTTTTAAAGAATCAAGCAATTCTACAAATTTTAATTTCTTAAAAAATGAAAAAATTAAATATTGAATATTTTTTTTGTTAAATATAAATTTATTTTCAACAATAATCGGAAATATAAAAAACTTAAATTTGAATTTCTTATAAAGAATATGCTTTAAAAAACTCAAACACTCATTTTAATTTTTTTTTCATTTTTAAACTTTATCAAGTTATAATTTTTACATCGCGAATAAATGAAATAAATAATATAAATATTTAAATTAAAAATTCAGTCATTAATTTAAATTAATAATCAGCTCTTAATTTTTTTCATTAATTTGTTTATCCGGAGAGAGCTAAAAGATCATTTAAATAAGTAAACTTCAAATATAAAATTTAGAGATTTCAGAGGATAGAAGGATCATAATGGAATTCTTTAAATGTTTAAAAAGTTATCCCTTAGAATAATCTATAATTTTAAGCCGTCAAAAAAAAGATTATTTGGATAGAGAGCATTTTTTAACTCTTTCAAGTGGGCTATGCAAGCCCTCAATTATTATTGATTCTTTAAAAAACCGCATTTAAGCGACGAGAAAAGTATAAGAAAAAAAATAAATATGCAAAAATTAGACTTCAATTTTTAATTTGTTTTTTTAATTTATAAAAAGTCTCATTGCCAGAAGAATAGCAATAAAAAATTAATAGTTTCATAAAATTAGAATTGATAATTCTTTTTTAATATAAACAGGATTTGTTGATTCTTCTAAAAAGACAGTAATAAAAGGTCAAAACATATAATTTTAAGAGCTCTATGAAAAAGAGAAAAAAAACATACAAGTGTAAAATATTAAGTCTGTGGACCAAAAAGGTGATTTTTGGTTTTAATTTCATTGTAACAAGTTTTTATTTATTTTTTGTTTGAAAAACTATTTTAAAAACATACAAAAAATTTTATTTATTAAGTCTATTTCTTAAGTATATGTGCGAGTGATCTGAATTTACTAAAATTCAAACTGAACTTAAAACATTTTTATTAGAATATAAATTTTGAAACTGTCTAAAAATAAGCATTTTTTGTTTGTAAATTACAAATCTAAATATTACCTAATAATACAGCAAGAATTTAGATAAATTATAATTATTCCTTGTATTTATATGATCAGTATTTTATTAAAAATGAAAGTTAATACTTTAATTGATCAATGTCCAGTTGATCAATTACTAAGACGATGAATATTTATCAACCACATAAATTATAAAATATACCACAAATTAATAAAATAAGAACTGATTTATTAGAATAAGAACAATTTAAAGAAATAATGAACACATATTAAGAAAGTAGAATTTTTATTAGAAAGAAAGAAAGAAAGAAAGAAGTAAAAAAAAAAGAAAAATACAAACAAATTCATTAAACTAATAATTTTTTTTTGATTCTCATCACAAATTGAAGAAAAAAATAATAATTCTAGATTTAATAAATTTGTGGTTAACTTTTACTATCGGCCAATTACTAATAGTCTCAATCAGTATTTAATTGAAATGATCGGTATAATAATTAATTTATTGTTAATATACTAGTACCGATTAGCATTTTAATGAAAATGATAGTTAAAGATAAGAAAAAAAGATTGTTTGAATTTATAATGTCATAAAAATTAAATTACAAAAAAAATTCTAATGGCATCAAGCATTCCAGAGTGTCGAATGATGAAGTTGAGATGGAAGATGAAGCAGAGCAAAACGAAGCGCAAGTGAATAATGGAGGAAAAGTACCCAAACAAAGAAGCAGCATTGACAAAAATAAACGAAGAAAGAACGTACAATGCATTAGAAGCCCATAATCTTGTGATCAAGAAAGAAGAAACACTCAGAGAACGAATGCCATTAGCACGATTATTGCAACATTGTCTCATGACATTGGCAAAATGGTCAAATGAATACGCAAACAATGATAAACAATTCATTCAATCGCCAAATATTGACTAGAGGCTATTTTTGAGCTAAAATCAATAAAACAGTTACCTCGAGCATGTTCACATACCAGAATACTACATACAAGCTAGCGAAGAATCAAAAGCAAGTGAAGAGGAAATCAGAAGAAATAAAGAAATGCGTTGGAACACTTTTTGCCAATTCAAAAAGAGAGCTTTCGCTATTTGAATCTTGACTCTACCAAATAGAGATGATATGAAAGTCAATTGGAAACAAGGTAAATACACTTGTCCAACCTTCTTCAAGCATTTCATGTGCAAACATTTAGTCAGTCTTGAAATTATATTTATATTATATCAGACCACCAGCAGCAAAAGATGTACAGATTGGTGAAAAACGCAAAAGAGGAAAGCTAAATAAGGCAACAAAAGCTTTATTAATTGATAGAAATTCCTTTTTATTTTATTTGATTTTTTGTTTTTTAATCAATAATACATTTCATTGCAAATTTATAGATTTTTATTTTAATATTTAGATTTTACCTAACATTGTTTATTAAATACTTATCAAAATAATAGAATACTGATCTAATTAAAAAAGAATATTGATAATGTTTAAATTATCAACTAATTAATTTAAGATAATTTAATATATTTTTTCATTTGTTTTTTATCAAATGATCCTTGTTTATTGATAAGTTTTTAAATCGTTTTAAATATTTTTTGAAAATTTAAATAAATTGTTGTCCGATTTTTGCAAATTTTTTTCGTTTTTTTCCAGTTTTTAATGATTTATTTTTAATCATCTTTTTCATATTAAACTAATAAATAAATTTAAAAATAAAAAACAGATAATTTATAGCTGCTTTTTATACGTTTTTTCCCGTTTTTTGATCCGTTTTTTTTCACTCGGGTACTCACCGGTTCACAGGTTTACCCTTTTAATTTTTTTCTTCACACAAAATTTCAATATTTATCTGTTAATTTAATTATTAAAAGCAAATTCAGATGATTATTAAAAAGAAAATAAAAAAATTCATCATTCATCCAAAAATGGAAGCAAAAATAAGAATAGTGATTAAATGTTCAATTTTCTCAAATTTTTAATAGAATTAACAATTTTTTTAGTCCCAAAAAATCTTCTAATGTGATTGAAAGCGACCGAAATTATAAAAAAAAATTTATTTAATTATTTCTTGAAATAAATAAAAGAAATCATATAAAAATTTTCGTTTAAAAAAATTTTATTTTAAATTTGAAAATCTAGTTGCTTTTAGCAAATTATTTTTTTATTCCAACAAAGCTTTTTGTCCATAAATTATTGATAAGCTTGAGGTTGTTGTTGATAATAGCCCTGTGATGGCTGAGAGTAAGATTGCTGAGCATAGGCACCTTGTTGACTGTAAGCTGGCTGTTGAGCGTAGCCTGCTGGAGCTTGTTGATATCCGGCTTGAGAATAAGCGGCCGCAGGATAAGCTTGCTGGGTCAAAGCCTGGCTGTATGCCGTCGGAGCCTGTTGGTAAGCCGAGGACGGATTGTACGATTGTTGTGTGTAGCCTTGTTGTGTGTAAGCCGGTTGTTGAGTCACAGTTGGTTGGTTTAGATCTTGGCTTAGATTAGAGCCCGATGGACTGGGCGACAATGGAACTTGAGCTTGGTAGCTTTGGCCTTGTTGAGGGTAGGAAGATGGTGCGCCTGGATTGCCTGATGGTGGAGGACACGGATTATAGGATTGTGGTGGACATGGAACACAGGGTGGCGGCGGACAAGGATTGCATCTTGGATTCACACTAATGATTCTTGGCTGAATAATTGGCTTTCGTGGCTAATCGTAATTAAAATAAAGATAATTGATGATTTTTCTTGTTTAATTTCCTACTTTGCCGCAAATATTCTTTTCCTGGTAGCAGGGATTAGGTTGGTTGGGCTTTTCGATGCACAAGTTGACCACGTCTCTTGGTGGCTTGACTACAGTGATTCTTTCAATGATATCAGGTGGAGGGGTCGGAAGTCTACGAGTCACGTAGGCTACTCTGCCTGGACAAGGCGATGGCACTGTAATCACTTGTCTTCTTAGAATTGGACGCTTGCAGTCCACTAGGCCAGCGATGATTTGATCTATTTGCTGCAGAAGGCGCGGGTCATTGGCGTCCAATTGGTTACAGTAGTTTGTATAGGCAGGAGCTTGCTGGTAGCCACAATTGTAAGATGGTGCGTACGATGGTGCACAATTTGCGAAATCTAAATTTTCAGATGAAAGAGATTGTCCGTATCGGGCCAGACTTGGCTGAGCTTGACCTGATTTGTATTGACCAGAATAGTTGCCAAGACCGCCATATGATTGACTTACTGGATAGGATGACATTCTAGAGTTAGCAGGCGAAATTAAATCTACAATTAAAAAATTTATTTATTTATTTAAATTTAAATTGTATAATGATTTATGAAAAAATGATGCGAAATCATTGGATTTATATAGGTTTGGATGAGTGTAAATTACTGGGAGCAGTCAAGCTTCGTCATTTTGTTTTTTTGGCTACAAGTTTAATTGTAAATAATTATAACTAATTTTGTTTGAAAAGTTTTTTTTTGTTTTTTCTTGTTGCTCATCGCCATACGCTCTTTCCTAATATCCATTTATCTTAATATCATACTTTAAGTGAAATTGTCAAATTAAAGCCTACCATGCTTGATCTACACGAAGAACCAAAACAACAAACAAAGCTTTGCCAACCGAGTGTTGTGTTTTGTATTAAAAAAAGAGAAATTTTTTTGTTTTTTTTCTTTTATCTTTCAGATATTTGAAAATTTCTCAAAAAGACACCACGATGATGATTTGGTGAATTAAAATCAAACTGGTCCTCTCGATTTGTTTCTAAAGAGATTTGTACAAAACTATCAAAGCATATCATTGTTTTTCTGGGCACATATAAGTCAACGAAGATAGGAAAAAATTAAAATTTATTGTTTCAAAACTTCTAGTCGATAATCTTGTCAAATTTTAATTAAATGGCTTTTTTTCAAAATTTATCTCTAAATGTGAAAATTTAATGCGCCTCATATGTGGGTCAACAATTAAAAATTTTGTAAATCTTTTGACAGAAAATTTTAAAAATTTAAACTAATAAATTAGTACATTTCGTATTAGGTTATGACAAAATATTTGTCACGTTTTTAATAAACTTTTTTTATTCAAATAAAAGAAAGTGAAAACTTTTGGTCATCAAAATGATATCCATTGCTAGAAGCAATCTTGTACCATTTTTAAGCAAATGATTGATTGTCTTTCAAAAAAAAGCTTACTGATTTGAGGCTAAAAATTGATCAATTTTTTTTTTATGTCCACATCCAAAAACGCTCTATTTATGGAAAAAAATGGTATTCTTAAGTCTAATGAATATGCTCAGATAGACAAGACTTCCCAGTCTTCACAACATGTGCTCTGACGTTGTCCACCAAAAAAATATTTTTTCACCTTTTCAAATAAAATAAAATTGTCTCAAACCGAAGTAAATCAAAGAATCAATGTTCTTTCGAGTCAAGCCATGGATGGCTGCTAAAAAAATATTTTAATTTTCCAGAAGGTCAGAAAGACCATAAGATCCATTACAAATTTTTTTGTTAAGAATGATTTAAGAAATAAAACAAAATGCTATTTTTTTTTAATTTAAAAATGATAAAATTGGTTCTAAAAACTCTGGTACATATCATTTTGAAAAATTTATATATTCTAATTCTCACACATTACCTATTTAATGAAATACAGTGCTTAGACACAAAGAATCAACGTATTCCTAAAAAAAAATTTGTATAAATTTACATCTAATTCTGATTTTTAAATTGAGCTTAATTTTTTCACAAATTCCTTATAAGAGCCGAAATGTCTTTTTCTTTAATAAATTTTTGATTTTTTGAGTTTTAAATTTTTAAAACTTTTTCCATGATTTTTTGAGAATATTCGTGTCTTAAGCTTTATCAACAAGCCAGTCCACATGTCTATAAGATGCAAATTAATACTTCAGTAATTTAAATTCATAAAATTTATTAAGCGCTGAAAAATTAAATCAAATTTTTTGCAGACACTTAAATTGAATACACAGTCTTTGTCATTTTATTATAAAAACACATTTTGAAATTACTTTTACGAAAAGATTTTCATTTTTTTTGAATAATGACATCAAATTTTAATCTATTTAAAAAAAAATATGCTAAAGTTTTTTTGGATCACTCATAATAATAAATAATCTTCTGAAAATTTGTCTTTAAGTTCATCTAATAAATATTTTAAAATATTAATAGCTTTACCAAAAAAAACTTTTGAAACTAGTAGAAAATTTTTTCAAAGTAATCAAAAAAAATATGAAATAAATATCAATTTTTTTATTTAGAGCTGAAGGCTAAATTGGGACAATGTTTCAACACGCTTTAAATAAAACCTAGTGCATCAAATTCAAATGATAAAAAATATGTTCTATATAAAGCAGAAGTTTAAATGCAAAATACAAAATAGATTTCTATTCAATAAATAATAGAATTAAAAGTTTAATTAAAATAATAATTTAATTTTTTCGATTCAAATATCAGTATCCAAATTTGTCCTGATATCTTTTTTTTCCAATGTTAAGTAGCTGTAAAAAAACTTTTTAGAAAAAATAATTAATTAAATATTTATTTTCATAATCATTCAAGTTAAAAATTAATCATTTATATTTAATATTTTTGAGCATGTAATTGATCGATATAAGATGATAAATTGATCAACATTTCTAGATGCTTATAATTTTGATTATATACGATAAAAATATTAAAAATAAAATCATTTTCTATACAAATTTAAATGTTTAAATTAAATGCTAGATATTGAATAAATTAAATTAAAAAAAAAACAAAACAAATTAGCACATTCATTTGAGGACTAAAATTTTTAAATTAAATTTCAATCAAAGCTTGTCAGATAAAAATTAGATAAACTAGCACTATTTTTCATCTTTTGTGGACTTTTTCCTTGGTCAAAAATTAAAAATTTAATGCGCACTCAGTTGTACCTCATCTGTCATTTTTCTCGAGCTTAACAATATCAGAGAATGACCACGTGGCCAATAATCGGTTCACAGCGTAAATTACAGGTAAATCTATAAAAAATATCCAAATAAATTCTAAATAATTTAATTTAAAGGCTTAAAAATAAAAAAAATAAAAAATTTAAATTAATTGTTTGGCGGCACACATTAAAACCCGTTTGGGACTACTCTGTTTTGTTAGTAGTCAAGAATGGATTTCGCAGGTTTAGCAAAAAATTCGAGTAGTTCAGCGGCAAAAATCCTAAACTGTTTTGATTTTTTATAAAATTTTCAACACTAAACTTTTGAGCCAAAATGCTGTTATTCTGCAGTCTAGCTTTGACAAAATGTTCATTAATAAAGCTTCTATTTTGAGTCATCAGGTTGTACAAATTTTCGCCAAGAGCAGATAGCTGCACATTTTTGAAGTCTTTGCATT
The DNA here is from genome assembly GCA_019054805.1 of Brachionus manjavacas. Lineage (NCBI taxonomy): Eukaryota > Metazoa > Rotifera > Eurotatoria > Ploima > Brachionidae > Brachionus > Brachionus manjavacas. The sequence continues at coordinate 1,246,827 of JAHQIY010000015.1, read as the reverse complement.
TCTTATCTATTCTTTCTAGCAGCTCTGCTTCGCTAATGTCATCAAAAAAAACCCTCAACACCTGACTTGACGATATAGCCTTCCAGTACGCGCTCATACAAAGCAGTATTTTTCCAAATCGCAGACATTTTTCTCTATCTTTAGCATTGGCCACGTCTCTAAGACACGTGTGACACACATTCTCATAATTTTCCATAAAATCTCTATTTTCTGCATTATCTTTATGTAAAAAATAAAAAATTCCATCCGACAAAAAATGAAAAAATATAAAATACTCGAACTGTAGACTATGATTCCTTTCAGATAAGACAGCTCCTCAGTGTCCATTTTAAGCGACTTTAAATTGCTCAACACTGCTTCATAAATATTTAAAAACTGTTTTCCTAGTTGATCCACTTCCATTCTTTTAAAATCCACATCAAATTGAACCAAGTTGACAAAGAGCAGCTCGCACCAATTACTCTTGAGCAGTTGGATCTGGTCGTCGGTTCTGAGTGAGTTAAAAAATGGAATTGACAAATTCAACTGAAATATTTTGTCAACAAATTGTGCCGAAAAATCACACACATCCAACTCAGTCTTGTGGTCGGAGCCAAAAGACTGAAGACTCGCGAAACTGGTGCCCACGTTGGGCTTGAACATCGAGCTGTCATTCTGGTCCATTTTTATTTCATTGAGACTTTTCCTTCCATTTTGGCTACTAGTCGGATTTCGTCCCTGCTGAACAGCCTCTTTTTTCATGCCCATTTTGAGACATTTTTTGAATCTACAGTGCTGACACTGGTTCCTATGGTACTGGTCTATGGGACAATTTCTGCCCGAGCGACACTGATAACTCAAGTTTCGGCGCACGCTTCTCTTAAAAAAAGACTTGCAGCCCTCGCATGTGTACTGACCATAGTGCTTTCCGCTTGATTTGTCACCGCATACCACACATTCTATGAAAGGCGCACTCTTCACACTTGTTTTGGTCAACATTTGTTGATTTGGCGCAAAGTTCAAAAATGGCTTGAAAAAATTCAATGAAGAAAAGTGTTCGTTTGGTGTCTGGGTCTGCTGTTGGTCTTGTTTGATGCCAATAATGTCTTGTAGAAGGTGAGAACTAGGCACCTTTTTGGCCGATGAAGAAGAAGTGGACCCTGGCGAGTTGGTTTCGCGCTGAAGGGTCATCATGGTTGATGGCGATGAGGCCGCCGACCGACTCTCAACAAAATCAAGCGACTTGTTCAAGTCCTCCATTTTATTTTATTTTTTTCTCAATTTAAAAATTAAATTTTAAATTCAACTCGATTTATATCTTCAATTTTAACCTTTTTTTCTCTAAGATGACATTTCTGAAAATAGAATAGCATTGAATAATGATATTTAGCGATAAGAGAAAAGTTCCTAAAAGGACTATTAATTTTGTGTGAATATTAAATTATGTAACTATAGATTGATAATCTTTGCTCTTGGCATATTTTGGCTATGACATTTTAAGAAATTTGTTCTGGAAGATTTAAATTTTTGAAACAACTAAATGATACTATTTGAGCGGCTAATTAAAAGTCTAGAGTTAAAAATGACGCCTAGAATATTTTTTGTTGAGTATTTTATAATTTCAAGCCATGTCAATCGTTTACTTATCTTTGTATAAAATATTTTATTGGATCGAAAAAATCCAATAGCTTAGGAGACAATTTTAGAGATTTATTTCCGTTTAGAGGATGATTGGATGCTTAATTAATTATTTGATTTTTTCTCATTTATTCAAAGAATATTTGCTCTCAAGTAGCAGTATTTCAAATTTTTTGCTCAAGACCCAACCAGTGTCTTGATATTAATTGATTTTAGATCCTGAGTTTGGGATCTAATTCTGTTCGCAAATCAATAAATTGACTCTTTTTCCTATTGAAATTGAACAATATTTCAATTCTGTATTCATTATATTCTGTGACAAAAAAAAATTTTTATCTTTATTTTTCTTCCATAAAAGCACCTCGAGAGTTTAACCATCACTTTAATAATTTAATTTTTTTTTGAATATTAGCAAAAACCAGTGGTTTCATCTTCAAAGTGTCAACTTTTTATTATTGACCTCTCTTATCTATTGATACCAAAAAGTTTTACGACGTGATGCAAATTAATATAAAATTTTCAATGCAAATTAAAAAAAATTATTATTTAAGATGCCAATGAATATTCTAAATAATATCAGCTGTCATAAAATTAATTATGATTAAAGTGCAAAATTTTTGTAAAAAAACCTAGCTGAATTAGTTTTGGCTCCAAATCGAGACACCAAGGCAAATTAGCTTGCAAATTTCCGTGTGTTTCCTCCATAATTTGATTCAGGACCTTTTGTTTTAATTGAAAATGCTGACTATTCTTTTTTATTCTTTCTCTTTCATTAACGATGGACAAAAAAGTTGATGCCACTGATTTTTTTACCTTGTCATTGTTTCTTTATAATGAAAATTCCAACAGCATTTTTTTCCAGAAATCATTCGGAAAAATTTGCACCGCAACTTGGTAATATTGAAAAAAAATTGATGAAAAATCGCTTTGAGCATCTTTCTATTCAGTCTGAAAACACAAAAAAAATATTCTAAAAAATTTTACATAATTGAAGTACTCTGGCACTAAAATTTGACGAAATAAAAAATTAACTTTAGATTTTTTTAATAATGGAATATCATTTTAAATTATTGCGGAAATGATAGTTTTTAGAGAAGCCATTTTTGAAAAGAGTGCACTTTAAAAAATTAGCCAAAAAATTTTTTTCATCAAAATTTTAATATTCTTTATTAATTATTTCAATTACTACAATTATTAAATTTATTTAAAGCATTTTAGTGATTTAAATAAATATTCTACCGAAATAAACAAATTTTTTTAAGCAAGACTCTACTTCTTTATTAGGCATTTTGAAAAATGCCAGTTAAAAATTTGATTTAATTTTAAAATAAAAAATTCTCAAATACGATTTATTTAAACCAAGACTTCAATTATTTTTTAATATTTTTACACAATTCACTCCAATTCAAAAGAGCCACTTCAAAAACTAGAAAGAATTAATTTTAATTTTGCATCAAATTCATTAAAGTATTAAATAAATTGAGTCAAAAATTTTTAATTATAAAAAGCAGCTGTAAGTCAGCAAGCGAGGTTAAGCGAATTGATTGAAAATATGGTCTCATTGAATGAGAATCAAAGCAATAGTACTTCTAAAGGCATATATTCTATATGCGGAAATGTTGTCTATCGGAAGGATTTGGAATTCTAAGAACGGATGATAAGTTAATTTATTTTGTGTTTAACACTGTATTTTGGAATCTTATTTATTCCGTTCAGATTGATTTGAATTTGGTCGGCCATCACCGTCACTAGACTTAAACAGAACTATTTATCCATTTCTTTATGTGATTAGGAACACTTGATTTTGGTCTAATTACTCAAGAGCATTCGTTCAACAAGCTTGAGCTCTTCACAAACAAAATCTTTTGTTTAAAATATAAATAATTTGCTATCAAACGCCTCTTAAAGCAAAGACACTTGCTGATTTATCCGGTAATTAAACTTATTTCTTATTTTTAACTAGATTCAAATTTTCGTTGTCAACATTCATTTTGAATTGAACAAATCCTGAGGAAATACTGATCTCAACAAACTACTTGACTCAATTTCAACATCAAATTGATAAACAATAATTTTTTTCTCTTTTTTGAATTTTAATTAAAAAAATTTAAAATTAAAATTTAGCACTTTTTTTTATTATTTCAAAAACCACATAATCTTATTAAGATTTTTGATCTTGGCCGATTTCTGTACTTGACCGTGTCGACCGAACTATTGACAGTGAGAATACTAAAAATTAAAAATCCTTTCTGTACTTTTTGAATTTTATCTAAATTTCAATTATTTTTGCCTTGTTTATTAATTAATAATTAATTTTTTTATTATAATTTTAACTTATAGTTGTATAATCTACAACATACCCGAATACCAAAGCCAGTGCTCTGTCCCGGACCCCATTAAGTTTTTAATACGGTGATTGAATCTACCACCAAGTTCAAAAGGAGCAGGACAAATAAAAAAAATTCAGATAAAGTACAAGAAGGAAAAAGATTTTTTAGTTTGTATATCTCATTGTTTATCCATGTGTTGAGCAGGAAAAATTCAAATATTTCCTTGACAAATAATAATTAAATTTTAAATTCAAAAATAATAGCTACATTGACCGAGTTGATTTTTAATTATTAAAAATTATAAAGGGTTTCATAATTTAATCAAATTTAGAAATAAAATCAGACTCGAGTTCATTGATACGGAAGCCATTTATTTGCTTGACAAGAAGCACTTCAAGTGTCGGCCAAGACTGCAAAAAAATTAAAAAAAATCAGATTTTGGATTTTATTTTTAAAAATTCTGAAAAAAAAGTACATTCAAAGTTTTTAAATAAATAATGAAAAAAATAACAAAGAATAGCGTATTCATCGCCTTCAATACTCAAATTTTTCTTTAAATAAAAGATTAATTTCATATTTTTTATTAACTTAAAAGTCTTTATTGGAATCTAAAGAAAATTGTTTAAGCCGACAATCAAATATACAAACCATTTGGAATAAAGCTCTTGAAAATTTTCAAGAATAAAACACGTTTGTATGTTCACTTTTCTTAAAATACTTTTCGAATCAATTAGATCGACAAGTACATTAATTAAACACTTGAATTGGTGACTAAGAAAAGAGAGAACTATTTTAAATAAGAAATTTTGGAGCTTATATTGGCTCAAAAACTCGCTCTAAATTCAATTTATAAACAAGACTTCTATCAAGAGTTTACTCAACAATGCGCAATTGTCACAAAAAATAAAGATTTTCTGACAAAGTCCTTAACAACAAACCGTCAAACAATCTCTAATAAATCAAAGATTCATTACTTTATTTAAATTTAAAATTAATTTTGTACCGTAGTTAAGATAAGTCGACCGAGAAAAATAAACACCAATAAAATTTTTTAATTTTTTTGTTTATTTATTTATTATTTTTTTTGTCAAATTTTTAACTTATAAAAACTAGAAAAAAATTTCATAATCCGTCAAAAATCTAAAAAAATTCCAAATTTAATCATCAAATACTGCATGAAGCTCTGGGGAAGCTGGTTCAACTTTTGAAAATAATCAATTTTTAACAAATTCAAAACAAATACGATGCTTTTTTTGTTATTCAAATTTTTGATTATTCTTGCCAACTTCAAGAATTTAAGTAATCTTAAAGAATTCTTATACTTTCCACTCTTAACAACAATTTAAGAGACATTGGTTTCAATAAGGCCAGTGCCGCAACTCTACGTGGGCAACAATGTGACTATCCATTGTGATTTAATTGATGAGGACATAACTATCATTTGGCAACGATACCCATACAACGATCCGACAAATTTGACTAGGCTCTTGGGAATCAACGTACCTGATCGATATCAAATAGAAAGAAATGACATTAATTCTACATATACGGTGTCAACTCTTACAATTAGTGCAATAGTTCCGGAAGATTTTTCTACATTTGAATGCAGTTCCATCAATCAAGACACCATTGATCTAATCGAAGCTCGTTTGTATCTTAAAGCTATAATTTGATCATAAAATTTTGCATTTTTTTCTAGCTCCTACAACCACTACATCGACCACTACAACTTCAACAACACCTGATCCAACCACAACTACACCAGACCCATCTACCCTTTGTTTCAATGGAAACTTTAACCATGTCCTTTTTGCACTTTTGCTAATATCTAAATTAACTCTGGCAATTGTGCTCATTGCATTTACCAAATTACTTCAACGTAATTATAAAAAAATAATAATTTTTATTGAATTTTATTTAAAGAAAATATTTTTTTAACATTTAAGCTAATTCGACTACTGATGTCCTTGTCACTTTTGGATGCATTGTCGGATCTATCGGATTTTTGATAATAAAAGTCATATTTTGGATTAGTCCTGATTGTAATTTTAATAGATTTAAAATAAATGTAAAAGAAAAAAATAATATTTAAAATAGATGTGGCTAAGTATCCGGCAAATGAGTATTTGTCGCCCATAGTCATTATTCCTAGCTCTATAGTGGCGTTTTTTATTCTTTGGGGAGGACTGTTTTACTACATTATCCGAACATACTTGAAAAAGGGAAAGTATATTAGAATACCGGAAATTGTTATTGCCAGTATTATAGCTTTTTGTCAGCTTTTTCTTTTATTAGTCATTTTGTGCTCAGTGGTCTATTGTACCGGAAGATCTGTCTTCTCCCAAATAAGCACAAATTATTGTAATTCTTTTTTTAATAGAAGAAAAATAATTAAAAAATTAATTAAATTAAGCGGTTGTCAGTAATATATGCGCTGGACTGATTGTAGCATCATGTTTCATAATTATCATCTATTTCTTTTGGGTTTTTAGAGACCGCTTGACCACAATGGAAATAATGCCAGACGAAATGTAAATTAAACATAAAAAATTTATTTAGAAAAAAATTTTATAAAAATATATTTTTTTCGATTTTTAGGAAAAAAAAATCTTTGCCAAATTTGAGTACACCAGAGCCGATCAGTGAAAAAAATGAAAAAATTCCAGAAAATATAGTGACCATTTCACAAAGTACCGAAAGAAAGCCGAGCTTGTCAGTAAGAGAAGAAATGCCAATTTTGAGTACTTCTCGAAAAAATTCCAAATTAGATTTAAACGACTTTATGAATTCGAATCGATCGAATCCAGCAATTAAAAGTTTTGTATCAGAGCCAAGACAAAATGATCGTTTGCCTAGTCCTAAAATTGCCACATCACTATTCAGCAACCAGGCCCGAAAGTCTAGAGATAATGTTATTGACGACTTTTTGCTTCCTACGTTTGATCCAGTATCCTCTAGAGTTGCCTATGGAAATGCGGAAGAACCACGAAGTTCATTTGTGAATATAATTCGCAAAAATTCAGTAGTCGATGTCATGAAACAAACTCAACAAAAAGAATTCGAAGATAGCACTGTTGAAGATTTGAAGGGTGACACATTAAGCATTGACGAAGCTAACCAGGAAGCTGATAATTTAGATCAGACTCAATTTAAAGCTCCCATAATTAAGAAGATCAAAAAGAAAAAGATTAAAAAAACGGAATCTCAAGAAAATAATGGCGAAGATGCGGAAAAATCACCTAAGAAGAAAAAGAAAAGTTTGAAGAAAAAAGAAACAGATGAAAGCGTGTCAAAAGAAGAAAACGAACAGCAACTTGATGGAAAAGTCAAAAAAGTCAAAAAAGTAAAAAAATCAGAGACTATGGAAACAGTTTAGTAGATTCTTGTAGAAGAATAAAATTATTCTAAACAAAAAATTTTATTTTGTGAATAAAAAAATTAAAATAACTTTATTTACTTTTTAATTTTAAACTAAAAGAAAATTAAAATTTTTGATTCTCAAGATTTGATTAAATCTTTCGTTTTTGTTTTTAAGCAAATAAAATTCTTGACCATCTTGATTACCATATTAAATAAATTCATCATTATTCTGTTAGGTTTCAAAAAATTAAATTTTAAATTATTCAAACTAAAGAATCAGGCCATCTTAAATTCGATCAAACTTAATTTCTTTAAAGAGCCTGTGCAATCAATCATATGTGTTATTCTCTTAATCTAAACAAAGTTATATCTGATTCTGTTTTGAATTTAAAAATAAAAAATCTTAAAAGTTTCTGAAAAATTTATTTTTTAAGTCATTATTTTAGGTATTGAGTTTTTAGTCTAAATTTATTACATAATTATTAAATTTTTATTTAACTTTTAGAACTAGATTTAAATCAAATCTAAATTTTCTTTTGTTTTTTAATTAAGAAGAATAATAGACTTTGTTTCTTGAAAACAGGGCTTTTATTAATTTTACACAAATATCAAATTAAAAGTTTCAAAGATTAAGTTTATATTTAATTTAGCAATTTGACTGAGTCGATGAATCCAAACCATCGATTTTTCTTGATACAGATGATTTTGATCTCGATTCCGACCCCATACCCTAGAAAAATATTAACAAAAATATATTTTAAAGTTTGATTTAATATACCGTTTGGGCCCTTTTTGTTTTTTCGGCATTTTCCAATTTGGTCAATACTGAATCTACCTTATTCACAATACTACCAATCGAAGTTTCCATTTTATCAATACGGACGGACAAATTCGAATAATCTTCAAACAAGACACCCTCAGTTCTTTTTCTTTTTTTCTCCTCTATTCCTTTTGGTTCACTAGCCTGTTCCAGAACCATGTACGCCTCTTTTAGCTCCTCATTTTGCTCAGAAAGGTCCTTGAACATATTTTTTTGCTCAGTCTCATTCAAGCATCGATCACCGTCAACGTCATATTTGGAAAAAAGTGTCTCAATTTCAACATCACTGTAGCCCTTAGTCTAAAAAAACCATAGACCAAAATTTAAAAAATTTACCCAAAAATACTCTTAGGTTATTTCTGAATTCAATAAAGTCAATTATATTGTCTTGGTTCAGATCAGCTGTGGTAATGGCTTTTTGAATATCGATAATCTGGGCTCGCCTAATGTTCAACTTGTCCAAAACTCGGTTATATCCTAGTTTGAAAAATGATCCTAGTTCTATATCGCTTTTCTGGTTGGCGATCTCTGATTTTATTTCACCATATGTATCATTGATTATGGCAATGAACATGTTCAATAGGACAAAGAATACAAAAAATACGTAGGTGAGAAAAAATATGGGTCCTAGGACACGGTTAGCGGCTTCTAGTGACTCGAAATCGAAATCGCCCAAGATAATTCGGAAAAGAGTAAATCTAAAAAAAAATTTAAATTGATTCACATTTGATCTATTTTGGTAAAATTTTACATGGCATAGGAAAAAGTACTGAAGTCTTGAACCTGAGTGCCAAAAATTAAGTAGCCAAGCTGGGCATAGGCGAGAAAGACAATGAAAAACATTATGGCAAATCCAACCACATCTTTGGCACATCTGCTCAAAGTCAAACTAAGCTGTGTCATTGTCTTGTTGAAGCTTACATATTTAAAAACTTTAACCCAAGCCAAAAACGCCATAAATCCAACTGCACTGTTGAACAGCTCTTGCCAATAGGCCAATAGATCAAAGTCAATGAACTGATTGTCATTTTCCAAAAGAGTTTCGAGCATTCTGCCAACTTTTTCTTGTCTGTAAATGTTGAACACAATGCAAACCACAGCTATTGCCAATATGACCACATCCAAAATGTTCCAAAATGCTTTAAAGTAGCTCAAGCGATGTTTTTTAATCTCAATAGCTTCTTCAATCATATAATAGAGTACAAAAATACATAGTATTATTTCGCACACCAAAATGAAGTAATCAAATGTTGTCACGTATCGAATTAGTTTGACCGGTCTCATTATGTATGATGGAACAACACCACCAGTGGCTGGCAGCTCAAAAACTAATCTTGAAAAAATAAAAAATAAAATCTTGAAAAATTTATTTTTATTTATTCTTTACTTTATTTGACAGAATAAGTTTATATTGGCATTGTAGACAGTAAAGTCAATGAAAACAGCTCTAGTGGCCCGGTCTATCCACAGATTGTCAAATAGGTATTGAATTCTGGCCTGGGTTTCTTCGCGCTCTTGAGATAACTCCATCACATATCCACTTCCGTCATAAAAGTTCATCAAACCCTGATGGCCAGAGCCTTTTAGTTCTTTTTCAGTCTGGTAGAACCATCTTTAATCACAAAATAAATAAGGAAAAACAAAAAAAGACATTTCTAATTACGCTGACACATTTGAAGTCATGTTTTGTCCGACAAAAGGGCCAAACGCTTCCTTTTCTTCAACACTGGGCGCCCAATCGCTGTAGCAAAATCTTATTTCTTGCTTAAAATCATCCGGAATCACACACGAATCGTTTCTTACTCTGACCTGTCTGAGCCTTGCCAAGCCAAGGATGCGATTTTCATTAGCGATAAACTTGGTCAAGTCATCGCTGTCATTTGTACTTTTCTTAAAGTCATTGAAATAATTGTCCAAAAATGGACCTTGTAATATCTATTAAAAATAAGAAATAAATTTTTTTAGCATTTTTTTCCATTTAATAAGCAATTACAGTCCATATCTCATTCATGTGTACCACATTTTCAAATGTAATATCCGACCCTTCAGGCTTTGATTTTATGAATGAATCTACTAATACATTATTGAATGTAAATGTAGTAGAAGGAATCATTCCAAATGAGACTTAATTGAAAAGCTTATTAAAATCGATTTTAAACTAGTTAAATTATTATTACCAATGCATATGACTATTAGAAAAATCAAATAAATGACCAGTTCTCTTAAAGTAATCTTGACATATCTGTTCGGGTGCTTTATTTTGTCAATGTCTTCAGTTTGACGTGTGGCCCATAGTTTTCTCATAAATCCACAGCAAATAGAAAAGTAATTTTTTTCATCATTTTTCTTTTTTTTTTGTTTCGTTTGCTTTTTTGATGATGTTTGAACTTTTCCGTTTACATAAACCTCCGATTCCATGGCCACTGGTTCTACTTCTTTGATGAAACCACTGTTGGTGTACATGTCCTGCATTGTGCCAGACTCGTCAAATTGAGAGTGTGACATTTTCGAACCAAGAAAAATTTGTTTTTCTTCCTTTTTCAATGCTAGTTTTTTTAAGTTTGAGATTAAATTTTTTAATTTTCGACTGCGTTTAATTTAAAAAATAAAATGAAAAAATCAATAATTTTTCAAGATGACGAAATATTTTTAATAAATAAAAAAAGTTTACTGGGAATTGAAAAGCAAATTTCTTATAAAAATCATGTTGCCATCGTATTATCGATTTCCAGGAGATTTCTAAGATTTAACATCAAGCATGTAACTGAGACTTGGAACAGAATAAACATTATGATATTCTTTTAAATAAAGAAAAAATTCAAATTTTGTTTCCTGGGTTATGATACCAAAAAAAATCCACCCAAATTAAATTATTTATTACTTTTTAGAAAAAATCTCTTAAAAATTTGAAAAAGTTTTATAAATTTTGCAGAAATTAAATTTATTTTTTCGTTTGATCAGTTCTCAAAAAATTACGAAAAATTTCACTGTCCGTGAAATAAAATTTGTATCTTAATTAGCTATTAAAAAAAAATATTTTTTTCTATTAAAATTGTAATACAATTATTTTTTGGTGTTTCTATCCCATTTCACAAGAATATTAATGGATAAATATTAATTGTTCAGTATTTTAGTTTTTATCAGTGTTAAATATATAATTTTTAAAAAACTATTTAATTTAAACATCAAAAGTAAAATCTATTAATTTTTAATGTTATTTTTGAAAAAAATATTTTTTCATAAAAATAAAATTTATTTTTTTTAACAAAACTAGAGTTGCCTTATTTGGTCTTCTTCTGTTTTTTTCTAATCGGTACATCTTTTCGTGCTGATAGTGGTTTGACATATTTTAACCTGATTGCAATACATACTTAATATTTGCACTAAAATGTTGGAAAGGTGTATTACCTTCTTTCCAATTTACTGCTATCATCTAAATTTGCTATAAATCTTTTAATTTTATTTTTTATTAATCGAAAGAATCAAAAACTTTAAAGCTTTAAGAAACCGTTTTTTTACCTTTAAAAAAAAGTATTTTTAAAAATGAAATTAGGTGGAATTTAAATTTTTAATATGTTTTAGACACTTAAAAAGGTTCAGGAAGTTTTTTTTTCCTCGTCGAATTCCCAAAGACATGATGGTAATTAAGGATCTCAAACAGCACCAACCCCTGAATTTTTGTTTTTAGAGGCTATAAAATTAATTTCATGATTCAATGATCAAGCTTACTTTTTTTTAATGAAAATTGACTAAGAAATGACCATTTTAAGTAAAATACTGATTATAACTTTGAGCTTATATATTTTAAGAAGATTTTCCGATTTTCTGATTTTTGGGATCAGCTAGTCAAGATCTTTAAGAAAAAAATTTTAAAATTCAAAATTTTGATTTTTTTGTTATATTGTCTCATATTCTTTGAAAATTTTGGCCAAACAATTGAAAATAATTGACCGTCAAGATTCCAGTGGACAGTGCGGTGAAAACGCTCTGGATCCTTTATTTAATCTCAGACTTGCAAAAAAAAAAAATTATAGCTATACTAAAAATATAATTTGAGAATTAGAAAATAAAATTAGCGATTTCCTTTTTATTTTTAATTTAATTTTCAAAAAAATTAATTTCATTAATAAATATTTAATTAACTATTGTTAATTTCATATTATATACCAGAATCTTTTTTAGAACTTTTAATTTTTGACAGATTCGAATTTATGCTAACTACATTGAGTTTATATTGAAAAGGAGATGAGCGCCTCTCTATTATCCACTAGGATAGAAAAGGGGAAAATATTATTATTACATTGAGTATTTTCACAACATTTTGTTTACGTGGACACAGCTGATTGTTTCAAATCGGGTTAATGAAAGCTCAAAGAAATCTATATAAAACATCAGCTAAAATAATTTTTTTATATTTTAAAAAAAGAAAGAAAATTTTTATTTCTGATCAGAAAAATGAAATTAATTTAATCAAATAAAATCTGATTAAACTTTTTTTTAAATGTTATTTCAATTTAAAACAAAGACTTAATAAAAAGCAATTTAAATTTAATGGGGATACTTTTTAATCATACAATTTTAGCCGGTTTATTTAATTAGTATAAAATATAATAAATAACTTTAAATTCTCAAACTAACCTTTTGAAAACAAAATTTTGAAAATAATTTCAAGACAATTTCGAGGCTATATAAATTAAAACTAAAAGCTATGAGCATTTAGTTATTTATTTAATTAAACAAATTATCAAATAATACTGTTTTTGAATGATATATTAAAAAATTTTATTTAAGAATTATCAGAGATCTATTAAAAAAAATTGACTTTTTTTTAGAAATGATCAGAGATTTAAAAAAAGTTAAGTTAATTGATCGTTTAATAAACGCCAGGCGTTTAATTAACCAGAGGACAATTAAGACTAGTTGCTCAAGACTTGGTGGCGGCCATTCTCATGGTCACGAGGTTAAAAAAGCCAATCCTTTGTTTAGTTGGTTTGCCGTACCAGAGCATCCAAAAGTTCATCAAGGATACGTGTATAGAGAGGCTGCTAATCTACAAGGTGCAACAAATGCTACAATCGGAAAATTAGCTATCACATTAGCCTGGTTTTGGGTATTTTACAACATTTGGGATAAGCCTGAATCCACTTTTGGACACATGCCCTATCCCGATACTTCCAAATGGACCGATGCAGAACTTGGCATCCCTGCTGATGAATAGACGTATTAAATTTTTAATTTTAAATCAAAAAGGATTCATACATAAAAAAATCTATTTAAATAAATAATAAACAACTCTAATTAGTTTATTCAAAATTTTAAATTACAGAAAATTGATATTTATAAAAAAAGTTAAATCATTAGTTCAGTATCGAATTGATATGAAGCTAACAAGAGAATGTCTCTTTTTTCTTTTAGAAATCTCATTTCATGTCCATTAAGTCGAGCTATTTCGATTTCGTTGCTGACTTTTTCCAATTCAGCTGCTATTAAACCTGGCCTTTGTTGCTCTCTGGCAATCCAGTCCAATGACATTTCTGATCGCATCTTTTCATCTATTTTACTAAACCAAATAATTATAATTATATCTTCAATTTTTAATCACTAACAAATTTTTATAGAAATTTAGAACATCTTCTAATGAACAATTGCGCTCTCTCATTGCCTTAAGGCTTCCATTCCAATGTAAAAGTTGAAAAACAGTCATCATTTGTTTAAACTCTAAAAGAGTTTTGTTCAAGCACATTTCGAGCAGACATTTATAAAGTTCTAGTGAAAGTGAACAAGCATTTGGCTTAATAAAAAAATAAATATTTAAAAAAATTTTTTTTTTAGTTTACCAAATCTTTTTGTGCGTTTTCCATAGTTTTTTTGATAAAATCATGATTTATTTTTCTTAATGGGTGTTCATTGAACATTGAATTCATGAGAGCTAGCAGAGCTGAGCTTTTTTTGGCATCTGATTTGGTCAAACAGTTCTGAAATGTGGCAAAGCATGCTCCGCCAGGAAGGGTGCATAGACAAATATGAGGGTGACCAGGTCTTTCCAAGAACTCGTATGTTATTCTGTTATCCTTGGGTTGAGCAAGCAGGGACTTTTGATTAAGAGTCTGATCTTCAGTTTGCTTCATTTGCCAAAATTCCTCAAGTACGTCGAAAACATTCATTTGGGAATCCGTTGTCAAATGTGACAAACGCGGGTGACGCGTAAGATTGTTTATTAAGATTTCAATTGCTTCATGTGTTGAATTGGAATCCATTGAAGGTTTAGTTTTTTTTATTAAGTTGAAAAAATTAAAAATTAAAGAACTAATATTAATTTTGGTCAGTTATTTTTTTCTATGAATTTTTTCTTCTTTAATTAAACATGGCACCATTTGATTTTTTTTTCAATTTTAATTTTCAAAATTTTGTTAACAAAAACTGAGTTCCTTAGGTCTTATTTAATTTAGAAATTTTGTATTTTTATGTAAAAAATTTTTTGAATAAAAATTCTGAAGAAATGTTTAAAAATTAATTAGAAAATTGTTATATCATTTATATGTCATGATTAACAAAATAAATTTTGAAAAATTTAAGTCCTTAGCATTTACGATACGAGTGCATTGAGAATTATTAGAACTACAGTAAACACCATTTTTTTAGAATTAAGGGTGATGTAAAAAAATTAGAATAAAATAAAATAAAATACAATTTTTTCATTATTGTGTTAGTAACATAATTTAATTGAATAAAAAGAACTAGGTTCGGGAAATGCAAAACGTCCACACTATCTCAGGATTCAATTTTTGACTTCAAATTAGTATTCTACGTAAAGGAAACCCTAAGAAAGCCAAAATTTTAAGGGGGCTCATAAAAAAATTTTGGGTGCTAGAAGTCTAAAGACACCATAACTTAAGGAAGGTAGTATTTCTTCTGAGAGGTATATCCTACTAATTACATCAAATTAATTTATTTGAAAAATTGAATATTTAAAAAACTAAAATGACAAAAAAAAACAAAAAATAAGTGGATTGAGAATTGGTCTAAACATCAGGTAATTGTTTTTCATGGTGTTCTGGTTGTTAAGAAGTAAAGTAACCTGTGTATAAAATTTCACGAATCTCTGATAAAGGGAACATGCTTTTTTTATTAATTTAAAAAACCATCATTGCTTTTTGAACAGTCGTTATTTCTAAACATATCTTTATTTTGATTAAAATAATTTATTTTTTCATTTTAAAACTCTTTGATTGATAAAAATAGTTATTAAATTATTCTAATGTAGCTATTCGAAAAATAAATTATTGGATTGCTAAGAAAAAACCTTATCTGAAAATGCACTCTCTTCATTTATTTCCATTAATTTCAACATAAAAATTTCAAAAGAATAAAAAATTTCTTATGATCAAATATTCATTTTAGTTTTTTTTTTGTTTTAAAAATTATATTTACTTTCGAAATTTCAATATACCTCTAATATAAATGAGCTCTTACTTGTTTTTCCTCGGACAGCCAATATGGTCAAGTAATAAAAAGGTTTTTGAAACAAAAAGGTATCCTTAAAAAAAAGATCAATTCAATTTTTTAAAAAGGTCAAATTTTAATTGATAAAAGAAAATTTATCAAAAATTTTAAAAAACTTAAAAATTTAATATTAAAAAGTCATAATTTATTTTCTTTTGTTAATTTATTTGGAAATTTTTTGATACTTTATTTATTATGACCAAATCTTCATTTTATTCAATAAAATGAATCAATTTACTGTTATTGAGTATAAATTAAACAAATGGTTCTAATCCATTAAAATGGAAGTAAATTAAGTCAAAATATAACTAATTTAATAATAATCCAAATATTAAAAATAAAAAAATATTTATATATATAATTTATTAAGTGCTTTTCTAATGGAATTAAAAAACATTAGCATCTATCACAAATATTGATAAAATAACCAAAAAATAATTTAACAATAAAAAAAAAATATTTTATAGAATATTAAAACTTCTTACAAAAATTATTGATATCTCAAACTACTCTTAAAATATAAAATATTTTATTTTCAATTTTGTTTAAAAATAAAACACTGTTGAAATCTTATGACAGTTCGAAGCTTAATCCTCGAAAACAGAATTATTTTGTGACACTTGTTGTGGCGGATTTTGGTCTTTTACTGGATAGCCTGTACTGCCATTGTCATTGTAGTAGTCATCATAGTTTTGAGAACAATTTTCGGCTGATCCAAACTCTTTCCTTTTGAGTTGTATGCACATTTGGCTCTTTGTTAAGTTGATTTTGTTATTAACCCTTTTTTTTTTATTTTTTAGTTTAGAGTAAAATTTATTTTCTATATTTATATAAAATTGTCAGAACAAAATTTTTGTAGCTTAATTAAAATAAAATAAATTTTTTGTAGAGTCTTTTTTTGATTTTGATTCCATGTTTAAGTCATGAATTTTAATCAAGATAACTGAACTTATTATATTATGAGTAAATTTAGGGTCTAGTAGGCCTGTTCAATTTTCCAGACTGGTTTTAAATTTAACAAAATTATTAAAATTGAATCCATAATTGACTGATGAATATATCCGAATATAAATTTGAATTTTAATCCAGTCCTAATCATTTATATACTTGATAAGTCAATAGCATATTAAATTTTGAAAATTCTAAATAATTTTGAAATTCTTGCTGCGACATTGATTGACATTCGGTTCTGGTATACTTAGATATCGATAATCCTAAGGTTATTGCCTCTTAAAATCGCAGCAATGCCTTTTACCGTAAAGGGTTTTGTTTTACTGATCATAAAAATGGATCAATGATTATTTTAGCCTTCTCTAGTCCATTTACTTATTTAAAGATTTCAACCATGTCTCTATAAACTTAGTTTTTCAAGTCCGATCTCAATTCATAAGCTGTACCATGTTCCTGTACTTTTCAGAACTCTCTAAGGCGCTAGTAAATTCTTTATCTTTTCATTGAGCTGATTGAAAACGGCACGCATCTATTTCATGTTAGATACACATTTGGAAGGTAATCTGATATTTTATTTTATTTCATTTGAATTGTCATTTTTGCAAAAAAGATTAGTCTAAACAACGACAGTTTTACCAAGATATATTCACACCAAGTCATCAGACCAATTTTTAAAATTTCGTATTTAATGCATTTAATTTATTAAAGAGTTTAAATTAAAAAAATATAAAAGCTGGTTTTTTAGCAAAATTTTTAAATAATTATTAAATTTAATCGTTTATTGCTATTTTTAGGAATTTTCTAACTTTAATAAAATTATCATTATTTTTTTAAGTCATTTTATTTATTTCATTTATTTTTTAAGTCCGAACTTGGACTTATTTTTCAATAACTTGAACTAGACCGCTTGAATGGCAAAGAACGGCAATCCACCAGCAAGGATCAGGGTCACATGAATTTTTGCTGTTCCAGGTGGTAAGTTATTGTGGCGGCATAGTTCAAATCTAAATCACTTAGTCTTTGATGGTTTAGGACCGCATCAAATTCGGAAATTCTTAATTTAATACGTCATCAAAATTTGAGTTCAAGACAAAATTTAAATTAATTATTTTTTCATGAATTTAGTGCAGCACCAAGAATTAACAATGTAAAATATTGGGAAAATTTTTATTATTTTGTTTCTTTTAATTTTTTGACTAAAACTCAAAATGTTTTAACATGGGCGAGATTTACTTTACTGCATGGTCAAAAAGCGTGTTTTAGTTTGTGCTGCAGCATTATCGAACCAGGGAAAACAGTAATTAAATTTTTAATTTTTAATTTCTACTTTCTCTTTTCTATAAAGATTATTCTGCCCTATGGGGCTTTTAATTAACTTGAATAATTAAATAGATAAATTATTCACCTTTTTGTTCACAAAAATTATATTCACTCAAAAAATTTTGAAATTTTTGAGGTAAAAAATGTTATATGACTAAAAACGATAAAGAAAATTGTGTGACGAAATTTCTTCATAAAATTTCTTTCTTAAAAACTCTTTTTTTTCTCAAAAAATTTTGGGTTAAAATCGACTTTTAAATATTGATTAAGTGTTGTTTGAAAAAAAGAAAACTGGACAATGGTACTCAAAATGAAGAAAATAAATTGTGCTCAACTTGCAACATGCCAATGACTAAAAGAAGATATTTTTTTTGTTCTAGATGCAACTCAAAAAATAAATTAATTTTATTTTTTTTATTATGTTAAACATTTTTTATAATATAAGATGTAGTTTTTATTAAATTAGATATTTTTTTATTATTTTAGATGAGTTTCTATTTATTTAGATGAGTTTTTATTAAATTAGAGGTAAGCTTATTAAATTAGATTTCTTTTTACTAAAATAGCGAATTTTTTATTAAAATAGCGGAATTTTTTTTAAAATAGCGGAATTTTTTTTAAAATAGCGGAATTTTTATTAAAATTAGCGGAAAATTTCTAAAAATTAACGGGTGGAAAACTATGGGCCTTTAATAAACATAAAAAATTTTTTTTTTTTAAATTAATATTTAAAAAATATTTATTTCTGCATTCAAAAATTAATTTCAAATTAAATATTTAATCTATTTGGGTTTCCATGTGTCTTTCTCCTTTCTCAATGCAGTCATACAAGAAATCGGATCATTGACTTTATATTTTGATTGAATTTTTTCATTAGTCACCCTCATGAACGGATTATAGGTAAGCTCTTCTTCAATAGTTGAAGGAATAGTGGGTAAATTAGCCTCTCTCTGCTTCAAAGCCCATTCAAGTTTTTTCTCAGCCAATTTATTATCAGCCTCTACATGCAAAGCATACTTTAAATTTGACACTGAATATTCATGACCACAATACACTTTCTTAAAAAAAAATACAAAAAATAAAAAAATTATATTCTTTTATTGAAATTACTGTCTCTGTAGGTAATTTTCCTAATTTTTCTACCAAATTTTGATACATTTGTTCAGCATTTCCCTCAAAAAATCTGCCGCAACCGGACAAAAAAAGTGTATCACCGGTAAACACAACAGGCGCTTGACTAGGATTATTTGTATTTGTAACAAAATAGCAAATGTGACCAGTTGTGTGGCATGGTGTAAAAATGCATTTGATGTTGAGCGATTCACCGAAACGAATCGTGTCATTATCACCGACCTTTTCGCTCAATGCTGGAATCCGGTCGTCGCCTCCATAGACTGGAATTGGATATGCTAGCTTTAAAAGCAGTTCGGGGTTGCCGTCAGCATGATCCCTTTTTTAAGCATCGAAAATTCGATTAAAATTAATTAATTGCCAAAGAGAGCTTACCAATGATGGTGGGTAGTGAGAACTTTGGTCAATTTTAAATTAAGTTTTTCAACTTGTTCAAGTATCTTGTTCAAAAAAATTGAAAAAAAATCCCAGTGATGGTTTTTGGTACCTTTTTGGGCTCGACTGGATCAACGGCACAGCATTCGTTGCTTGTTTCATCTACCAATAGATACATATAATTATCTGATAAGGCCTCGATGGGAAAAATTTTCATTTTTGAAAAATATCGCGTGGATATACTGGGATTGACTTTAAAAAATAATTTTTTGGATAAATTCAAAAAATTCATGTTAAATTATTAATAATAAATTTTTTCAAAGCTTAGCATTTAGAATATTGCATAATTTTCTCTGTTAAGAATTTTATTTTTAATTTTGGTATTTCAAAATTTTATTTTTAAATAAATTAAAAAAAATGGCCGACAAAAAAGATAAATTGGTTAAAATTGAGCTTACGCTGATCGATCCCGCAAACAAAGTGGACATAAGGCTAGACGATTTACTAAATCAAATAGACATTGGTAAATCGGAAGTGTCCGTTTCGTATGACTTCACCCAGTCCAATCTGGTCAATAAATTAATTCTTATCTTTGAGTCTAAAGATAGTTTGTATTCACAAAATTTGCATTTTTTTTTTGAATAATTTTAATCTCATAAGATGCTGAAAAATTTAAAGATTACCTCGAAATAGAGTCGAATATGAAGCTTAATAATTTTAAGGATCTAGAAATAAGAGAAATCGTGGATAAAATTAAAATACGCCGATTGAGTTCATGTTCAACAGACAGTTTTCAGTTGATAAATGAAGATAGCCATCAAGAAATAAGTATTTTTTTAAATAAAAATTTAAAATTCCCTTTTATTCATTTTTTTTTCTAAATAATAAAAATATTTATTATTTTTAAGTCACAGCTTTTCCTGGAGACTGCGCTAGTTTTAATTATTATGAAGAAAGCTTGATGCAAAGTTCCATGATTGATTCGACCTGCAAGAACAATACAGTGGAGTTTTATTTTGATAAAGAAATCCAAGACGAAGATTTGGATATAATTTTGCTTTTTTTGGAAAATTTAAGAAAATCTGGAGGTGGTGAATACCTAAATTACAAGCTAGACCCCAAAAAACGTCTTTTAAATGTAGAATATAAAAATCGAATGAACAAAAGCAAAACGCTTGACAAAAAACTTCTTAAAATTAAAATCAACTCAATTGAATACAACATTACCGCCAATGAACCACTAGACACCAATTCATTTGAGTTAAATACATTGGTGATCATATTGAGGAACATTCAGGAAAGTTGGCTCAAAGATGAAATTGTGAATTTGTATGCGGAAAATTTGGTCATAAATGATGACGAAACTAACGATATTACTGGCATCGTTCAGTCTTTAATATTTCCCAACACTGTCTATGTCAAGTATAAACACAATTTTGATCTCGATTTAATTAAAAAGAGATATGACAAAAAAAATACCATAACTAATATCAAAATTGAATATTTACCAGCTTACAGTAGTAAAATAGTTCTGGTAAGGTTGTATGATAAAAACATGAAGGCAATATCCAAAGATTTGATTGAGATGTATTTCATGAATAAGAGAAGATGTGGAAGTGAGCCCTACTTGTCCATTCATGAAAGAGAACCATTTTTGCTCTTGTCCTATGATTCCCAGAAAATTTGTGAAGCAATTTGTTCCAGAACTCACAAAATTGGTGAATATGAACTGCTTGTTGAGTGTTTGTACAACTATCAACTTTTTGATGAGAATCTAAAAGAGATGAGTGATTTAAAATTGAAAAATTTCACAGAAAAGAGTCACAAGCATCTGGAACCAAAAATAGAACAAGAATTCAAGGAATTTAAAAGTCATGAGCATCAGGAACCAAAAATAGAACAAGAATTCAAGGAATTTAGAAATCAAGAACACCAGGAGCCAAAAAAAGAACAAAAATTAAAAGAATATAAAATCCAACAGGATCAAAAGATGGAAAAGGAACATAAATCCAAAGAATTTAAAGGTCATGAACATCAAGAATTAAAGGAAATGATTGATAAAAAGAGAGTTGAACCAGTGGACACTAACAATAACCAGGCAAATAAAAAATTTGAAGTAAATGAGAAAAAAATTGCAGAGCCACAAGTGAAAAAAGCATTGCCTAAAGTGGAATTTAGAAAGCCATTTTTTAAAATAAATTCCAAAAAAGAGTCTAGAATTGAAATTTTGAAAATTTTTGATCCTTCTCTAGAAGAAGTTTTGGCTAAAAAGTTGGAAGATTGTCAGTCAAGTTTTGAATTAAAGCAGATAAATGATTTACAAGAGATTTTCTGTGAGTGTACACATGGTCTACCATCTGCAATAAATGAATATAAAGAGATCAAATTGAAATGGGAAAAAGACATTGAAAATTTAATTAGCAGCTTTTTTGAACAATTCAAAATTGAAAGTGTTCTGATCAAGTTTCCGGCTATTGTTGAAGAAAAAGTTAACTTTGACCAACTTAAAGTAAAACTGATAAAAAAAGATGACCTTGAGCAAAACAGTCGATATTTGGTTGCAGGCTTTGCTGATGATGTTCAAAAACTAATACTGGACATTAAAAGAGAGGACGTGTTCATACCTCCCGAAGAACCAGTTCAGGATCAAATAACAGGACTTAAATTGTATCAAATCAGAATTTTGTTTGTCGTGAAATATATCAAAACATTAAAGGAAAAGTACCCATCTATGAGCGTTTCTATCAATCACAAATTGCTAAAAGTGGCTCTAAAAGGCAAACCGAGTGAAACTATAAAGGCAAAAGATTTATGTACACAGATCCTAAGTAAAATAAAACACAGAGATTTACCATTTGAGCAAATGGAAACAAAATTTTTTATCAAAAAGGAAATTGACGTGGTAAACTGGTTAAAAGAAAACAATTTTGAATGTGTTGTAATGCCAAATGAAAATAATTTGATGCGCATTTATTTCATTGATTCTGAAAAAGCCAAAGTTTGCATCAACGAACTCAAAAATGAAATCACCAGTCGTGAAGTTAATAGAGAATTGAGAGAAGGAATTAGTGATGAATACATTGATGAATTTATTCAAAAGCATTCAAATGACGATCGAGTATATTTAGAATTAGAAGGTGGCGCTTTTTGTATCAGTGGATTCAAAAATAATGTTGAAGATTTATTTCATGAATTTCTTTCATCAATTATTAATTAGATTAAACTAAAAAAAATTTTGAAATTTAATTTAATTTGACCAATTTATAAAATTAATAAATTTTGAATAAATTTTTCAAATTTGAAATTTGAAATTTGTGAAAATGAAATAAAACAAAACCTTTGAATGAAAATTAGTAGAATCTAAAATCTCTAAATTTTAGTATAATTTAAAAAAATGTAGTTTGGAAAAAAATTCTCCCCTTTAAAATTCAGTGAAAAAAAAAAGCGAAAAAATAGGAAAAAATTTTTTTTTTCGAATTTTTGAAAAAGTTGACGTAAATTTCGGTAAATTTTTGTAAAAAAAGGTGAAAAATGGTAAAAAATCAACGAAAAAGGAAAAATGGATTTTTTATTTATTATTTTTATTATTACAGTGCTGCTACGATACCTTGAATTCACCATATTTTACGTAAATTATGGTAAATTCACGATATTTTACCATATTTACCGTAAAATATGGTAATTTAAAAAAGAGTATTTTTCGTAAAATAACGATAATTATCGTAAAATACCGATAATTACTGTAAAATTCAGTGAAAAAAAAAATTTCCAAAATTTCTCGAAAAAAACCGATTTTCATGAAAAAAAATTTTTTTTTTGAATTTTTGAAAAAGGAAAACAAAAAAAAATTTTTTGACAAAAATTGACGTAAAAATTAGGTAAATTCTTGTAAAAAAAGGTAAAAAATGGTAAAAATTCAACAGAAAAGGAAAAATGGATTTTTTATTATTTCATTCAATTTTTTTTCTAAACAAATTAAAATATATAATTTTTAAATATTAATTTTTTATTGAAAATTAATATTCAAACATTATTTACAAAAGCTGTTAGCTGTCTTCTCCCAAGCTGCTTTGAATGTTGATCCTTTTGGAATAAATTTCACAAGCCCAGCTTTTTAAAAAAGTTTATGCCTAACTTTTGATTTCATTTAGAGCATATTATTTTACTTTTGATATTAAGCAATTCGAAAAACTTTGACAGTTGAAAAATGTAAGAAATATATAAATCATCTTAAATATGTAAAAAATATTCAAAAATTTTATTATTTTAATTTTTTAATAAAACATTTCTAGGTTGTTGAGATTGAAAGTGAAAGAAATGGTGACTGGTCAGATCATTAAATTCTGATTGTATATCTTTTTTTTATAGAGCTCTTTATAAATGATTTTTGATAATTTTTGTATATAAGAAAATAATTTAACATTTTCGTACTTAATATTTTCAAATACTGATTTGGGAAAACAAATAATTGACAAATAAATATTAATTTTCATTTTGTTTAGGAAAAAAATTGAATGAAATAATAAAAAATCCATTTTTCCTTTTCTGTTGAATTTTTACCATTTTTTACCTTTTTTTACAAGAATTTACCTAATTTTTACGTCAATTTTTGTCAAAAAATTTTTTTTTGTTTTCCTTTTTCAAAAATTCAAAAAAAAAATTTTTTTCATGAAAATCGGTTTTTTTCGAGAAATTTTGGAAATTTTTTTTTTCACTGAATTTTACAGTAATTATCGGTATTTTACGATAATTATCGTTATTTTACGAAAAATACTCTTTTTTAAATTACCATATTTTACGGTAAATATGGTAAAATATCGTGAATTTACCATAATTTACGTAAAATATGGTGAATTCAAGGTATCGTAGCAGCACTGTAATAATAAAAATAATAAATAAAAAATCCATTTTTCCTTTTTCGTTGATTTTTTACCATTTTTCACCTTTTTTTACAAAAATTTACCGAAATTTACGTCAACTTTTTCAAAAATTCGAAAAAAAAATTTTTTCCTATTTTTTCGCTTTTTTTTCACTGAATTTTACAATAATTATCGATAATTTACGATAAATACAGATTTTTAGATTACCATATTTTACGTTAAATATGGTAAAATATCGTGAATTTACCATAATTTAAGTAAAATATGGTGATTTCAAGGAATCGTAGCAGCACTGTGAATACAATGTTATTATTTAAAAGCTTTATTTAAGTCATTGAACGTTCTTAAGTTCTAAAAATAGAATTCATATTTATACCTATAAGCTCGAATCAAGAACACGAGCTTGTAATTCTCGTTTGATGACATCTTTTTCAGGAAATTGGGTCCATACACTGATTGCAACTCAAAAATCTAGAAGTGTAAAAAATTAAAAGGCATTTACGAAATTGTCATTTTAATTTTTTATTGGGTTTGAAAGGAATTAAAAAAAACATTTTTCGCAATTTCAAATTTTTTCTTAAGTATTGATTTTACATGATGGTCGACGTAATTTTACGAAAATTGCAAAATGACCAAAAATTAGTCTCTTTTAAATGCTTTACTTTGAGTTTTGTAGATTTTTTTATTTTTTAAAGCTTTTTCTTTATAATAAAAACGTAAAAATGGTAAAAAAAGTAAAAAAAAACGAAGGTATTTGAAATTGACCAAGATAAAGATTCTAACCCGACAGCGGCCATCACCTTAGACAATTTAAAAGCTTATACAATTTTACTTTTTTGTCTCATTTTTTAATTTTTAAAAAAATTTTAATTAAGGTAAATTTAGAATTCTAACTTTACGAAAATTTACGCAAAAATACTCTCGACTATCATGTCAAAATCAATCAAGCAATAGATTCGTGTAATTATGAATCATGAATCTATAGTTTTTAAAGTTTCTTTAAATAAATAGTTTTTAAATATATAAATAGTATTTACTTAAAGTTTTACTCAATTTTTTTCCAATCAATTGTACAAATTTAAGTTAAGTCTACTCAAATAAATTCTGGCTCTACGTGAAAGCTTATTAAATTTTTCAAAATAAAATAACGAAGCTTTACTGAACCGTGGTCAAAAATCCAAAAATAAAAATAAGAAAAAGCTCATTTATTTTCATTAAAAGATAAAGTTAGGATTTTTTTGTAAAATTTTAGGTCAAGACTTATAATTCTTGTAATCTTGAGTAAGAATATTTGGTTTATCCTTTTTTCTCTTCTATACCAAAGATTTATTTAAAAAAAAGAATTCATTCTTATTTTTATAACTTTATTTTAGCTCAATAAAAAAAAAAAAAAACCTATTATTTTGGCTAAAAGACTGAAATTCAATGAAGTATTATTTATTAAAGAAAATAAATTAATTTAATCATTATGAGGATGAGTATTGTTTTCAATTGCTGCAAACTGTACCGGCTCACCTAACTCGCTTAGTCGTATAGGCCTGAAGAACAAAATAAACAGTCTAAAATACTTTTTAAAATTTTGTTTTAAATTAGTATTTTTGAGCACTAAATCAATTGATACAAAAAGCAAAAAAATCCAGGCCAGCCAAAGATAGTAGTCGGTCTCGATTACCGGTTCCGAGGGAACCGGGCCTTCATAGTCATTTTCGTCCAAAGTTACATTTCCAACCGCTTCAAATCCTTTCCACAAAATAAATAAATTTTCAAAAAAAAAATTATTTACCAACCTGTTTTATTAGAAAAAAAATTAATGTAATCAGTCAAAATCTTATCTGTGTAATTAAATTTAGATAGTAAATTTCGCTGTTGGAACAAAATTATCATTGGCACAGCGCTTGTTCCAAATTTAGTGTTATAACTAGAATAAGAAATTATTTTAGAATTTTATGGAAAAAATTTTATGTTACCCGATTGATTTTGATACATCAAATGCCAGAAAATCTAAATTTGGAAATGCCCTGGGAAGGGCATTGTAGTATGGTGCTAAATTAGCTGAAAACGGACACCAAGGTACATAGAAAAGCACCACAAAGCACTCATTTTGTTTTGACTCATATAAAATTTTTGTCAAAGTAGAACCGTTCACAATTCTGACAGAATTGCCATGAATGCTGAACTCAGAATTCTTGCGTAAACATGTGGGAATTTGAGTTTTTTCCTCTAGTGGCTGTAAGGTTTCATTTGATGTCAAATTGTGCAAAGGGTGGACTTGAATTTTTTCAAAGTCTTCCGGTGCAAACAAATGACTGGTATCCCCAACAATGTTAAACTTAACTGGCGATGAATTCAAATTGTCTTTGAGATTCTCGCCCGAATATACAAATTTATTTAAACAAAATACAAAAAAATACAAAACAAAAGTTAGCTTTAACATTATGTCGAATAATTTAAAAGTATTTTTATCATCGTTTAATATAAAATTTTTCGAATATCTTATTTCTCTAATTCATAATTTTTTTTTCAATTTGCCAAACTATCTTGACAATTTAATTAATTTTTTAAAATTCCGAGATTGATTTTTTAATTAAATGAAAAAATAATTCAATTATTTATTGACATAATAAATGAAAAATTTTTACAATTTGTTTATTAAATTACATATTAAATGGGGCCAATTTTTAGATCTCTTCTATCAGCTCAACAGTAGAATTGACATCAAAATATGTTTCATATTCACTAAAGCTTTGTCTATTTCTTCGTCTTCTAATAAAATTAATTCTTAGAAAAATTAAAATTAAAAAACTTTGTAATTAAATTTTGGAGACATTACATTGATAGAAAGCAACAAGTAAATGGATTACAGCAATTTTTCAATTTAGACCAGCCATCATTTTGTTTGTTAATCGAAAGATCATCATAAATGCTATTCATAATTTTTCTCTTTATAAAATTAAAATCTACAAAAATAATGAATTTTTTTAAATTCTACCTTTAACTTAAAATAACTTTTCACGATAAAAATGAAACAAATCTCTTTTAGAAATGTCTTAAAAATAATTTCAAAAATACAAAAATAATTTATTTACTGCATTAGAACCATTTGCTTGAGATTTATGGCTTACTTGTTTTATCACTTAAGACCTTATTAATTGCGTGACAACTTGATTGAAATTATAGGGTCTAAATTAATTTTATAATGTAGGAATAAATTAAAAAATTTCTCAAAATATTTTATTTAAAATAATCAGTCTCTTAAACCCCATTGAGTTACTTTTCGTTGAGCATACTGCATCACGACCATAGCCGATCCATTAGCTATAAAACTTCGGGCAGTACCAGGCGCTAAGCCACGGTAAAGGGACAAAAAACCTCCTCTTTCCTTAACTATATACTTTATTCGTTGATAAACTGTCAAATGTTTTTCTTCTAGATAACCGGCCTGAATCTGAGACTTGATCATTCTAAAAAATTTATTAATTTTATCCTTTCTTATTTTTTAATTCTTAAACCATACTCCAAAGGCCACACAATCCACCATGCCATAACCGAGGCACAACCACTAGCTAAGTTAGAGAAAATTTATTTTCTATTGTCAAAAAATTTATTACCTATAAATGGTCCGAGAAAAGGTGATCTTAAAAGCATCGTTATTTAGTTCATGGCTAAATGATTATCAGTTTTTACCTAAAAACTCCGTCTAAATGCCTTCTGAACGAGTCAAGAAATATGAAAAAAGATGGAAGTAAAAATTGGCTCCTTAACCATGTAATCCTCAAGCCCTTTTAAATAAAAATAAAAATTTTTAGTACTGTAAGTTTTCTTTTAATACTGTAAAAGAATCTCTTAATTTCCATGTGGATTCGGTCTGTCGTTTAATTTTGGCATATTCCAGTGGAGTTTCGACCAAAGCGCGAACAGTGCCTGCCATAAGTCCTCCTAAAATAACTCGAAATTCAATTCCATGAGTTAATGGCACATGCATTTTTCCAAAAGGATTGTCAAGGACAGTATAAGTGACTTCAAAAGCTGAAAATTGAATTGATCTATAAATTCCACTTCCCATTAACGGAGGGACACAACCTCTAAACTTAAGTTATCAACATGTGCGTCAATGACTTGCAAATTATACTACCTGTATAAGCCTTTGATACCTTCTTTACGGAATACTTTAGAAAACGTTTTAATCATAGAAATGTTCTCGTATCCTTTTTGAGCCTGCATTTTTGTTTTGATTGTGTCGAATGGCTTTAAATAAAATTAAAAATAATTTATTTTTATTCATTTAGCTTGTGGTACATGTCCGACAACGACATTTGTAAGGCCATAAAGAACTCCGGTTCCTAAACTTATTGCGCCTTCTTTAGCCCAATGGGTCCTTTTTTCGTTGTGTGACATTTGAAAATGCTAAAATAAATTTTTTTTCATTTTTGAAATAAAAAATAGAAATATTCTCGAAATTTGAAATCTTCTTTTTTCAAAAACAAGTAAAATTACATTAAAACATTATGTAAATTTTTCAGATAAATTTAAATGAATAAAGCTTCAAAATTATTTTCTGCTTGAAAATGAGTTAAATGTTCACATAAAAATGTGAAAATCACTCAATTCCGATTCAGTGTTATAAAAAGATTGTTGAATTATTTTGCACGCCTTCATTCAGTCTCATTTTTAATTTTTATTTTTTTCAAATAACTAATTAAACAATATTTTATTTTGGAAAAGCGAAAAAATTAAATATATTTGTGAATATGTGAAATTTTTAATCATTGGATCAACCAAATTATTTTATTTTAAAATTTTCCATCATTTATTCTTCTCATTATTACATTTTAAAGTATTTCTATTATAATTTCAAGGCTAATCAACAGGCTAGTGCTTATGTCTAAAAAGACTGATTAACACTTCATTTGTTTAAATTCATTTTTAAATATGATTAAATAAAAAAAAAATTTAAATTTTAAAATTAATTTTTTTTTAATTACATAGTTATTTGAAAAAATTTAACGCTAAGTTATTCAAGCTAAATGATACAAATGTTGAAAAAAACTCTAAAAGAATTAAGTTAATGCTATTGAAAATCAAAAGTTTAAATGTCGAAAATTTTAACATTGTTCTCTTGAGGACAAAGCGATTCATTAATGATGAATAAGAATATTTAAATGTTTTTTCTCCACCTTTCGATTTAGCCATCGGTTCAATCAAGCTGTTGCTGTTCTTTAAATAAAATTTCAAATTTCTTGAGTCATTTTTCTTTAGTTTTTCGTTTTAATTAGATGGTGAGTTATTATAAAAAGATATTTAGAAGAAAAAGTTATCACCCTTTCAAATATTCTATGCTAGAAGAATAAAAGATCATATTTTTTTAAAAAAATTTTTATTTCATTACAGTTATTTGATTCAAATTTTAAATTTAAGAGTTTTGTGACAGATAAATAACAACTCTTAGCTAATAAGTAGCATCAAAGAGAAAAGCAATAATCAAAATAAGGGAGAATAAAGGTTTTGTAAAATTGGACTTTTACAGAGGTTGCAAAATAGAAAATTCTTTTGATAGAAAATAGTTTCCTGTTGACTTTGATCGAACAAATATTCTCATTATAAAATTTAATAAATTTTTATTCTATTCTATAAGAAAAATTTAAAGTTTTGTTTTGTTTTTAAGTTTTTAAAAGCATGTTCTCAAATATTCCTGGTAAATTTAAAAAAAAATTTCCGAATAAGCTTTCTCAATAAATGCCAAAAAAATTAATAAATGGATTTTTTTAAGTCGAAAAATTAAAAAAAACATTTGTTAATTTATTAATTTATTGAAAAAAAAAATTAAAGAATATTAAAAAATGACTGTTTAAATTATTGACACACAATTTTACCAAATTTGTCCACTGCAAATCTATTTCTTATACTTTTTATATTTTCTTTTAGCAGGCTAATATTTGATTTATCACGACTAATTTTAGCCTCTAGTTCCATATTTATAATTTTTAATTTTTGTATTTTTTCAAATTTTAGATCAATTTCTCCATTTTTTCGCATTATTCCATCCATTAATTTAATCAAATGCAAAATTATTTCGTCACTAGTCGATAATTTCAATTGTTCAGTTAAATTTTTAAAACTTTTTTCAATGAACTCAATTTTTTTTCTAACTAAAACCAGATTTTCTTTGCCCATATCCACATTGCTTTGGACACCAGTGACAGTAATATTTTTGAGAAATAATCCTTTTTGTCCCCTAAGACCATCAATTCGAATCGAACTAAATTTGAATCTTAAAGATTCCAATGTTTTATTAACTTGAGACTGCATTCTTTCAATAAAATTAAATGAATTTTTTATTATGTTTAATCTGGGCTCAGTTTCGTTAATGCTTAATTCTGTTTCATTGAGCTGATTGTTCAAATTCTTCATTAATTTAGTTATTTTTTCAGTATTATTTAATTTTATAAAACTAAATTTTTTATGTCTATTTAAATCTTGGCGAATTTCGTCTAATTTATAATGATTTTTTAGAGTCAATTCTTTCTCAACTATTGATTCCAGCATCAAATTAAACTTTTTCTCTGATTTAAACTCTCCAAATTGTTTCACATGTTTGGTTATATCATCAATTTTTTCTATATTCGATTGATATCTATCGCTTAAATTAAACATCTCATTTATCAAATTTTTTACAAACATATTCTTATCCTCATATTGATTTAGATCATTTTTTAGACTCATTTTTAAAAATTCCAAATTTTCATTGAAATTTTTGTAGCCAAGTCGGTCCGAGTTGAGTTTGGTTAATATTTTTTTTATTTCGGAGCCTTTTTTATCATAGGTTTGATTGACTTTTTTTTCCAAATTTTGGTATTCTGAATAAGAATTGACAAAGCTATCACATCCATTTCCGCAAGTGTTGCAACCAATGCCCCCACATCTATCCGAGCAATTTTTTGAATCGGAGCCGCATATCTTGAAAAAATTAACTAATTATTAGAAGTAATTAAATAGTTGGTAGAAGAGTCTTTACCAGTTGGTTCAGACTTGAGATGTTGGTTTGAAGCTGAATTAGCATTGATTCATATTTATTCTGTATATTTTTACTATTTTTGGTAAAGTTATAATATTTTTCCGCATTTTTAATCAGATCACCATTAATTGAATGTAAATTTTGAGTCATTATTGATTCAAATTGGGAGGCAATTTGTGTAGTTTCATTGAAAGATTTTTCAGACAAAAATGCTGATATTTGAATAGAGTCCATCGCACCTTAAATTTTTTTATTCAATTTTATTTCTTAACTTCAAAAGTTATTTCAAACAGTAATTTATAAAAAAATTTTAAAAATTTTCAAAAAAAAAAAATTGAAAATTTTAATGATTACCTTTATAAAAAGATTCTCGAAAGTCCAAAGCTTGTCTTAAATAGGAATCGACTTGAGTTCGATTCGATTGATAATTATGGTACAGAAAAATGTAGCTTGAATTCAAGGCAAAAACGTCTGACTTGTCTTTAGCAAAAATTTTGAAATTTTCTAACCGCAATCTTGAAGAAAAATTAAAATTAATAAATTTTTCTAAAAATTAGCTTACTTCAATTTATCAAGGTCAAAATCTATCTTTTTAATTTTTGTATCCGACATATTGAATTTAATTGCGTTTTTTAAATCATTCAATTTTTCTGTCATCTTATCATATTCAGCTTGAAAACTGGTAAAATTGGTTTTATTTCGGTTGAGCGTGTAAAAATCCAGGGATTTTTTTTCCAAATTTTTTAAATATTCATTAAAGCTGAATATTGTTTTGTCCCAACTGTCAAAGCATTCACCACATTTTTTACAAAAAGGCGCATTTCCAGTCGTTCCGCGATCACACTGGTCACAATGATAGCCAACAACTCCAGTTATGCATCTACATTGACCTGTAACTTTATCACATTGCTGACTGGCACTTCCATCAGGTGAACATTTGCATTCTATTAAAAAAATAAAAGAACAAGTTTTTTTAAATTTAAATTTATACTGTTGCACCCAGTGAGTGGGTTTCCCCATTGACCAAAAGGACATTCGTCACACTGCCTGCCAGATCGTTCCGATGCACATGGACATTGGCCAGTTTTTTGATCACATTGAGTTGAATTAAAAATAGTTCCACTAGTGTCACAGTCACACTCAATGCATCCATTTCCGCTCTCTAAATTCCAATAGTTTTGAGCACACTCATCGCACTTTATTCCGATTACTTTTGGTAAGCATTCGCAAAAGCCAAGTTCTGAATTGCAGCTGGAATTTCCAACTGTGCCTAGTTGATTACATTGGCATGGTTTACAGTCGTGGTTCAAAGCATTTCCGTAATAGCCATTCTGGCATTTTTCACAGTTAAATCCATCTGTGTTGTACAAACAATTTTGACATTTTCCTGTTCTTTTGTCACAAGTATGGGGATTTTTTTCATCAACATTTCCATTACAACTACATTTCTCGCATTTTCCGCCTATTTCTAAAGGGTTTCCGAAATAAAAATTACTACATTGATCACATCTATGACCTGAATATCCTTCTAGACAATCACAGCTGAAAGTTTGGCTATATAAATCATAGCTACATGAATTAGCAAAGTTGTTTCCATTTATTCCAGGGCAATTGCATGGTTTGCAGCCTATTCCATTTCTTGGTGACCCGTAGAATCCTGGTTTGCATTGCTCACAGTTCCATCCTTCTGTATTTTGCATACAATTTAGACACTGACCATCAGATTGGCATTGACCGCTAAATCCATTGCATTCGCATTCGCGGCATTTTGGCGGGTCATAATATCCCAATCGGCATTCTTTACAAGTTCTGCCCTGGTTATTTTCTCCACACTCACACTGACCCGTAGTCAAATCACAATAATTGTTTATTGAACCAGATGGATCACAATTACAGGCTATTTTTTTTAAATATCAGATAAATCACTAAAAAATTCTAAAATTTACCTTGACATCCGCGGTTTGAAAAGCCCCAAGAAAATGGATCACATTTGTTACATTGACGACCGATAACATTCGGTTTACAGCTGCACTGTCCTCCAAAATAATCACATTTACCATCATCTGATCCAGATACATTACCTAAAAAAATCATTTTTTTTCTCGTTTTGATTTGATGAATTTTGAAATTTACATTCACAAGGTAAAAGACTGAATACACTTGATGTCATCGCGCACATTATTCTTTCACATCTATCACTTTTAGTCGGGGGCAAACTTAGATACTTTTCTCTACAATTCAGTGCAAATTTAAACTCGTCATTTTTGATACCAATTTTGTTTTTTATCACATCAAAATTGGGAACAAAAATAATCTTAAATGAAATTAAAAAAAAAAAAAAAAAATTTTTTAATTCCTATACTGAGTCAATTAGTATGAATAAAGCTTCTATGGCCGAGTTGTAACTTAATTGCTTTGATTTCTTAAATACAGTTATCTCAATTTCATATTTGTGATGTTTTTCGAGACAATAATTTGAGAATATTAGTCCATTTGTTTTATCTAAATTTTAAATTGAGCAAAAAAATTTAAATGAATAAAAAAAAAAGATTACAAATGTTAATGTAAGAAATTTTTTGTTCAATTTGGCTTTGAAAGGGACATTTTTTCATTGAGACATACTCTTCTTGGATACCAAAATCGATGATACGAATTTGAACTTGGTCAAGACCAGGTTTTAGAGCGTATCTTAGATAAATATCAAAAATAGCCGTATCATATTTATGCTCTAGCTTAAATTTGAAAATAGCTCCTTCGAAACATCTTAAATACCCTAATCCACTCCACATCATATTATTTTTGTCCAAAATATTCTGCTTTCTGTTAACATTTGTCAAGTTATTTACAAAAATTGACTCTTCGGCTTCGTAAATGAGATAATCAATGCTTGGACAAAAAAATCCATCTTCTATTTGATGGCAACTTTGTCCTTTGAAATTTGGCTTGCATTTACATTGACCAGTGACTGGATCACACGGATCAAAATATGAGAACCCAATTGAACAATTGCATGGTGAGCATCCGTCTTTGGAGTCTGAAAAGCCATAAAAACCTGGTTTGCATTTATCACATCGTTCGCCTTCGACATTTTTTTTACATGGGAATGATTTACCAGACTTTTGATCACAACCTTTGTTGCCAATTGTTCCATTGACCTCAACATTACATTCTGTTAAAAAAATATTTTTTTTGAAATTTCCTCCAAATACAAATTTAGTTTAAGAAATAAATATATTTTTTGTAAAATCTAGAGAATGTTAAAAGTTTAAATTAAAAAATTTCGCAGCTTATATTTTTAAAATTATATCGAATTTAGTTGGATTCATCTAATTTTTTTTCTCAATTTTAATAATAAATTAAAAATAATAACATTTTTTAATTTTAAAACTTAAAACAAAAAGGAGCTCAACAAAACATTAAATGAAATTCGTTTCAATTCAATAAAATTGAATCCATGGACACAAAAAGAATGTAAATCTCTTTCTAAAAGGAAACATCTTTTTCTGTGTCGAGCTAAAGCTCCTTAAGATTCATTTATCATCGTTTCAATTTTAACTAATATTTCTAATTTTTTTTTAAATTAAGATTTACACTCTATCACTTATTCACGTATTTTTCTTTAATGTAAGTGTAAGGTTGGATAATTCACTAAAACTTTTGAGTCAATCTCTCATACTTACACTTATTTAAAGTCATTTTATAAAAAAATGAGATTAAAATTTTTAATATTTAGATACTAAAATTTTTTAAATCTTTGTTCTAATTTTATAAAATATATTAAAAGGTTTAAATTAATTTGGAAATTTTGAATTTTAATCCAAGACTTAAATAATTATACAATCTAATTATTCAAATTTTTGTTTCATTATGGTACAAAAAGTTAAGATTGAAAATTTTGAAATTTAATTAATTTAACTCATTTATTTTTGACTGTGAGTGAAAAGCTCCAAAATTTTTATTTTATTTGTTTTAAACTCTGATGATATTTAATAATTATAAATCCATACTGCTTTATTTTATTATTGATTTTATTGTAGATGAATTTATTTGAGCTTCGTTGACAAATAAAAAATTGAAAAAAATTTTCTATTCAAAAAAAAGTATTATTATTTTCAAATACTATTTTCTTAGCTTAATTTTTTACTTTCTATTTACTATAATTATTGTTGATGATTTTTTAAGTTTTATTTAGAAGTTTCTCGGTAAGTAGTTTTTAAATCAGCTCAAATGCCAAAAAATAAATTGGTAATTTAAAAGATATGGGAAAACTTGTTTTGAAATCAATTCAAATGATAACCTTTAGAGATTTTTTTGTAAATCGTTATAGATTTTAATGTACTTAAAATGAATTTGTGTGAATTTTTTCTATCTGTCTTACGTTTACGACTAGTCAAAATTTGAATCTATTTAAGGATGAAATGGTTAATTATAATGGTAAAGTTACTATGAATGATTTAAAAAATTAAAATGGAATTATTTTAAAATTTAATTAAAATTAATTAATATTAATCATTAAAATTAATATTTAAAAATTTAATTTACACATTTCTTTTCGATATTTTATCTCTCAAGACAAATTGTCCCATATCTTTTAAAAGCAGGACCAAATTTGATGAATCTAGCCTAGACTAGCTGTTAAAATGAATTTTTTTTTTGGAAATTTAAAATTAAGGCAAAATTTTTAGATTTTTTGAAAACTTCCAAGCTTAGACAAAAAAATTGTACTTGTGCATCCATCTGGGTTAGAGCCTTCTAAATTCCAGTATCCTGGCTTACATTTGTCGCATTTATCTCCAACAACATTGACTTTGCATTGACATTGATTCGAATTACATTGAAAATTCTTTGATCCATTTACATTACAATTGCATGCTTAAAAAAAATCAAATTTATTAATTTAATTTGATGAAGGAGAAAGCTTGTACGCTTGCAAGACAAAGGATGGGAGAACGGAAGTGAATTGTCGTGGTAAAAGCCATTTTTGCATTTTTCACAATTGAAACCTTCAGTATTGTGCTCACAATTATTGCAAACACCTCCAGAAGTTCGATTAGTCAGAGTAAATTTTTCCAAACTGAAGTGACAACTAAAAGCGTGACCATTGCACTCACATTTTTTGCATTCATTAATTTGATTATCAGTGGCTGGCATCCATGGTCGGTCATTGAACATGGGTAAACACCTCTCGCAATTATTTCCTTCTGTATCATGCTCACACAAACATTTTGAATGCACCATTCTGTCTAGCGCATTTTGGTCATAGCCCACGTCTTCCATTTGGGTGCACAAACTAGCGTGTCCATTACAAAAACACGAACCCATGATTCTAATCTCATTTATTGCGTAAAAATATTTCATCATCACATTCTTATTTTTGGACATGTGTTGGTCACCGAACATTAACAGCTCGGAAAAGTTAAGCCTCAAATTGGTCATTTTTAAGTGTGTGGAAACATCTAAGTCATCCGTGAATTTGTAGCCAGACAATGGTCGGTAAATGAGTTCGCGGACATCAAATTTGGAATAGCGGTCTGTGCATTTAGGCTCAAAAAAAACAGAAGATTGGGTGGGTATATGGGCAAAATGCTGCTTACAGTTGCTAGAGTAATAGGCAATTGGCTGCCAGTTAACACCATAATCAGAGGACTTCTCAATCACCAAAGCTCCTGGTGGATAGGATTTAAAATGAATGTAGATGTTAGAAAGAAGAAACTGTGACTCTAGATCAAACTGTATGTAGACATTTTGTTGTCCATTTTCGGCCTGCCACCATTTTAATGCCAGCTCGTGTTTGTTCGGTCTATTTAGAAATATGACATTTTCAATGCGGTGGCTATTCTGGTTAAAAATGTGATTGAATTTTTCCACAGAATTACAAATCATGCATTTAAATCCTTTAATGTGGTTGTTTTCTGAGAAAAAAAATGTCCTGTCCGGCACATCGAACCCGGTCATATTTTGATCAAGAATACAAAAGCGCTCTGTCTTCTGCAGACCACAGGTTGAGTTGGCGTAAATAAAATTCGATCTTCCTAGTAGAACATTTCCTATTCGAAAACAGGATTTTCCTCTGCAATTAAATGCTTTAAGGAAGTTGAGGGTTTTTCTGACCGATTTTGCTCGGTCTGGCTCAGAATTTTTGATTAAATATCTGCCATTGAATGTTTGGTTTTTTTCGCGCATCTTTCTCTCAATAAAGTTGTCCGCGTGCCTCAAATGCCTGCTATCCATTAAGCCACTTTCGATCACATCCCATGATAGAGTCGATGGAACTAGAGCTTAAATTTTAAAGTAAAAAAGGCAAGAGTTTGCAGAGTTTGAAGTACCTAGGCTGAAAATTGCGACTATGAACCGGTCCAGTATCATTTATTAAATTTGAAAAATGAAAGTACTTTCAAAATATCAACTGTTTGATCTAAAAATAAAAAACTCAAATATTTATTGAATTAACCAAAGAAAAAGTGGCTAGATTGATTCAGACATGTTCTCAAAACAAATTTTGCTATTTAAATGACCTAGGATAAAATTGGTCAGGTAAAAAATCTAACAAAAAATTTTGCGTAAATTACCCAATCATGATAATTTTAAATTTTACTCTAAATTTATGTCATCTAAGACTAAATAAGATATTAACCTTTGCTATAGGAGCTTAATATTTTTTAGTATTTGAATAAGTAATTTAAATTTTTATTGAATATATTAAATTTTTTTTTCCTTTTAAAACAAAAATAAAAACCGAATATTTAAATCGGTCTATTAAGTGCAGCAGATAGTTTAGATGAATGATGGCACATTTATGTATAAAAAAGACAGATTTGCGCTTCTTTCATTTGAATAAATCATATTTATCTTTTATTTATCTTATCAGTCCATAGAGGTGTCGTCTCTAAGATGATTCGAATTGTTTATATTTGAATTTTATTATTTGGAGCAAAAAATGAAACCATAAATTTGATTTTATTCCATACTAGTCAAATTGTTTATTTTTCAAATAAATTCTATTCTCATGCTACAATTTAAACTTATCGTATCATTGTAATTTAGATAAAGAGAAGATAATTTTTAAAACATTCGTCAATAAAGACTATTTCTTAATCTATCTCAGCAAATCTAGATAAATACTTTTTTGCTCATAATCTAATAATAAATAAGATTAAATAAACTAACTTCACTTTAAAAAGTTAAAAATTGAAAAATTTTAAACAAAAAAATATTTAGTTTTTAGATGAAAACTATTTTTCTAAATAAAAGTTCGAACCTCTAAATGTTTCTCTGTTCAAAAGAATTTTTTTTAACAAATACGACATTTGAATTCATCATTTAATTATTACACTTAAACTCTCAAAATTTCAATTTGTTTTTTTCTTTATAAAGAACTCATTAGGTTTTTAGTTTTTATGGTTTTCTTATTCATTTTTTAAATCATTTTGAACTAAAAGATAATTGAATAAAATCTCTTATTTTTTTAATTCAGATTACCCAATTTAAAATCTCTGACATTAATCTTTTTAAATTTTTAGAATTTATTAAGCTTATTATTTATCAGAATTTTTTTGATTTGGATTATTTAAGCATTTAATGAAAAAACGAAAAAAAAAAACAAAGTAATTTTATCATTAGATAATTCTTCAATTTTAGTTTTTAAAATTTATAATTATTTGAAAGATAACTATTTATCTGTTAATTATTGAAAAATTGAAAAATCGTTTTTGTAAAAAAATAAGTAAAATTTAAATTTGACAAATATAACAATGATTACAATTATTCGTATTAGTATTAAGTCTAAGTTTTTTTAAAATATTAATTCCATCACTTAATGTAATTTTACAGTCAACTTACATTTATTTATCCGAACATGTCGGAAGAAAAAAATATTTTTCATGAATTTATTGTCTTGAATAAAAAAACTATTTAAAAATTTTTAAAATTATAGAATATTTTCATTATTTATTTATTTTTTTAAATTAAGCTAAAAAATAAATGAAAAAAAATTCATTAATGTTATAAAAGTAACATAAAATTATCATTAGCATGGGGAGATTTTTGGGGTCGTGAGAAAATTTTAAATTTTTATTTTGTAAGTGTGAAAACCAAAAATTCATACTTTAAATTCTTAAATAGTACTTTTGTAAAATATCCACACACTGTTTTTTTACATTTTGAAAAAGAATTTGTCGCTTTATAATTACCACATAAACGAATTTGACAAGACACACTTTTAGGAGATAAATTTTCTTTTTTTGACTTACTTACACAATATAAATAATGAGGAAAAAGTCAAATTCTTAAGGGCATCACATTGTAATCAAAACTTACTTTTGGTCCTTTTAATGGTGGATGAATTGAAAGAGCGTTGTAATTCAAGCCTAAACATGATTAAATTCCTATCTAATAAGAAATGGGGACTGAAAACCAAATAATTAGGTAATCTTTACCAAATCTTTAATAAGATCAATTTTCTTTTCCTTGTTTAATTTCATTTTCAGAAATTAACATTAAAAAAAAAACAAATTATTCAAAATTTAGCAAAATTCAGACTTTTTGAGTTGAGTGAAAGAAATGTCCGGAAGGGACTGAGTCATTCTGTTCCATTGGTCGTCAGACTGGTTCTGCTTTTTCAAAAATAAAATGAATCTAATCCAAAATTAATTCCAAATAAAAAGAAACTATCAAAAATTATTTTTGATGTTTTTTTATTTTTTTTTATTTCCTTTTTCAAATTGCACTTATTTGAAAAACTTTTGTCTGATTTTTCTACTATTCAAAAAGAATATTATTTTAAAGTTTCCCTAGAGCACAGTGGTATCCATTTTGGAAACCATTTGTGTTCTTCTTTTTCAAAAATAAAATGAATCTAACTCAAAATTAATTAAAAATAAAAAGAAACTAGCAAAAATTATTTTTTATTTTTGATATTTTTTTAAGTCCAGGTCATCAGAAAAAGTCCAAGACTTTAAAATTTTAAACAAAAATAAACACTCGTTTTGCTTCCATAATAACCACCTGGAGCGACGAAAATATCATTTTTCTGCAAAAATTACTTCCAGGAACGGAAGAAATTTCATTTATTCTTGATTTTGATGATTGATTCCCGTTTCTATTTGTTTAACTCAATTTAATTTAAAAAAATTTATAGACTAAAAAATAATCAAAATAAAAATTATTGAAATCAAATAAATTTTTTCCTAAAATTGAAAATCAAAAAATCTAGATAGTTTCTAATTTTATTTGGATTTTTATTATCATGTTATTTTTTTTGATAATTATTAATTTTATATTTTTAGTTAAATTTTTTATAAAATTTGCTAGATCAGGCTTTTTATAAAAAAATTTACATACTAATGGGTTATCTAATGAATAAAGATTTGCCATTTTTCAGAATTTTCTTACAATTTTAGAAAAAAAGCTTTCGGATTTATTGAACGCAAAAAATATCTCACGATCATGTTAAGCAATGAAAAATTAATTGGACTGCATTTCATTAATTTTTTTTCCCAAAAAAAATCATTTAATATATTAGAAATAAAAATGACCGCTTTAATAACTACATGGAACGGCAAAAAATCTATTTGGCCTCCTTAATAACTACATGGAACGGCAAAAAATCTATTTGGCCTCCTTAATAACTACATGGAACGGCAAAAAATCTATTTGGCCCCCTTAATAACTACATGGAACGGCAAAAAATCTATTTGGCCGCCTTAATAACTACATGGAACGGCAAAAAATTCATTTGGTCTCCTTAATAACTACATGGAACGGCAAAAAATTCATTTGGTCTCCTTAATAACTACATGGAACGGCAAAAGACTTGACTTTGACTTTATGACTTTTAAACAATTCTGGCCAAAATTAAGTTCAAAATAAAAAGAAAACTAGCAAAAATTATATTTTATTCAATAGAGAAAGAAAGAGAGAGAGAAAAAAAAATATACAAAAATTAATTTGAGGAAAACTTAAATTCTAAACCAAATATTCGATTCAAAAAAAGTCTAAAAAATAAATGTGTAAGCTAAACGGGATGCACATCCTTAAAAACCACGACTAATCTCACTCAAACTTTGGCTCGCCTAGGTCTCAATCTTCTTGTAACAAAGCTTCCATTTTCCTCACTAACAGAGCTCGACACCTCATTTGTGTCGTTCAAGCTGCTCACGTCCGATTGTCTAAGACTAGAATTGGACGTTTCACTAGCTAACTCGGTTTGTCTGGAGCGAGTAGGCCTGGAATTCGCTTCGTCCTGGGTCTGTGAGTCGACCGATTGGTTTGACGAGCGGGCCGAATTGCGGTGCTTTCGCTTTAGCTTGGGCCTGCCGCGACTGGACACGGCCACGCTGTTCTCGGTTGAGATGAGCGTGGACGACTGAATCGGCGTGCTGTTCTGCTCCATTGAGTTAACTCTCTGCATCAAATGACTGTTCAAGTTGTTTATCTGGCGGTTGATAGGGTTGGTATTTGTAAGAGGCCTAAATGGCTGAACTTGACTGGACCGCTGTACAACTGGAGTGTTGTTGATTATGTCTATGTAGTCGTTTATAGACAGGCGTTCTTCTTCTTGAATCAGCTTTTGTATCAGCTCTAGGCTCTGTTTTTCTTCTTTTTCTTTTTCTAGCCGAATGCGCTCTTGTTCCCTGAGCAAATACTCCTGGTATTCTTTGCGTATTTCACCCGGCTTTGAGCATGAATGACTTTGGTCCGAGGCTGAGACGAGTGCTCTTTTGTGCTCGTCAATTTCGTTGGCGATTATTTGAGCCGTTTTGCCCTCTAAGCGGTTTTTTATCTCTTTGGCAAAGTGTTTTTGGATAAATGCCCAGCGGTCTTGGTTGACAAGTGTATTGGAATTGGCCGCATTACGGCTCCACGTTGAAATGCGCTGGCGACACATGGGACACAAGAAATTGGTCAGGTCTGTCATGGATTTGAAACAGGGCAAGCAAAGCTCGTGAGTGCATGGCATGGTGACTGGTTCGACGCATATTTCCAGGCAAATGGGACACGTGACGTCTGACAAGGTGCAGTCGAGTGGTGATTGTTCGGCTTTTTCACTGATCGGCTCTGGCTTCGCTCCTGATATCGACCTTCGTGTCGATGACCGAGTACTGACCCTGCGTTTCAATGACATTGTCAAAGACTAGTCATTCAATTATTTTCGTTTTTTTTTTTATATTTTTTATCAAATATTTTCTTATTGCAAAATTCTGAATAGTTTATGATTTTTTCGATTTTAATATTGGTATCTAAGAGTTTTAATTTGTATGAATTAAATCGCGCCATTTTTTTCGAATTGTTCATTAGCTATTGACATTTTTTATTGCATTGCAAAACTTACTTAACTTTTGTCTAGATGTTTTTAATCGCATCAAAAAAAATGCAAATTTAGCTTGAACACCAAAATTTTTTAGTAAAATATTTATTTATTTTTTCTGTACCGAGCTAGAGCTCCTTCAGAATAAATGATAAAAAAAATAAAATAAAGTAAATACGCTAAAATAAAATGTTAAGACATATATCGAGTTTATTGTTACATGTGACACATATTTACATAGTTTAAGGATATAAAAAATCAATTCTTGTTTTTTAAATTATATCTAAAACTTAGGTCACAAAAGACATCATTTTTTGTCACATTTTTGGAGCAATTATATTTAAATAATCTGCATCCTGATATAGAAAAAGCGCCAATAATATCCTTAAAGTTTAATACTTTTTTAATTCAAAGATTCAGATTAAATTTTTTTTCATATTTTTAAATTTCTTTTTAAATTTTTGCAGAGGTACAATTTTGGATTTAGCATACTTTACTTTTCGATATGTCTCTTCGACCGCCTCATTGTATAGATGATTGTACATGAAAATTCTAATTTAATTCTATTTGGTTTAAGTATTTAAATTTAACATTTATTCAAACTTTTAAATCTTTTAAAAAAACTTATCTGTTAACTGAATTACGAAAATTTTCGGGGGTTGTGAAGTTCGTTTCAATTCGATCATTTCAATTCGGAAAAACTTGAATAACTTTTTTACTAAAAGAGATAATTCAGTTCTGCAAAATGCTTAATTATAAGCAAATTTGCTTAATGCAGTAAAATAAGTCTGCAAAATACTATGCAATTTTCTGCATTTTGCACCCCATGAAAAAATATTCCAATCAACTGTGCAATTACATTGCAGAGTTTTTGCAGATATATATTTTTGGATTAAGCAAAGTTGTTTAATCATTAAACAACTTCTGGTCTGCGAAGAGAGGTGTGGTTAATTGTTACACCGTCGGATACTTGGTCATGTGTGTGTGCTACTCGGATCTGCTTCAGATCTTCGAGTTTGTGCTCATTTTTAAGCCCACATTCGATGGCATCGTCTAGCGTCTTCTTATCATCGATGCACATCATTTCCTCCACTCTTTCGATTCCGCAGCCGAACACAAAAGCTCGCAAAAGCTCCTTGTCCAGTTGGTCGCCAAAGTCGCATGGCTTTGCTAATTTACGAAGCCTTTCCATAAAGTCATTGACAGCTTCACCCTCGTTTCTTCTCGCCCGGCAAAAGATACTGACATATGCGAACTTCGATTGCCTAGGTGCGTAGTGCTCACTCATAAACTTGATCACCTCTATTAGTTTGTCCGAGTTGTCCGCCTTCTTCTTGCTATTGTATATTTCCCTCGCGTCGTCTCCTATCTTTAGCAGGAACAGTGGCTTTAAGGTTTTAGCTTTCTGGTAATCGGTGTCTGCTTCCATATTCTCTTTGGTATCTAGCTCTCTGCTGGCTAGGTACAGGTACCAAACCTCCAACCATTTTGACCATTTGCTGGCGATTGCTGCTTGATCCCTGCCTGGGTCAAACGTTGGCAGATCGTCGAAGTTTGTCGCTGACATCGTGTTTCGGTGTTCCTCTGGAATTTGATTCGGGTCTACTTGGTCTAGTTGAGCGCTTTCTGGCTCGTTTGGTTGCTTGCTGTTGCTTTGGCTTATTGACGTTTGGTCAAATACTGAGTCGTCTTGTTGGCTCAGCGTGTCACTCATACGAGTGATTTTTTTTGATTTTTTTTTTTTTTTTTAATTACTCGTCGCCAGATATTCTATCCTTTATGGTTTAGTTCTGGGTTGTTAGTTGGATGGATAAAAAAAATGTGAAGACTTAAGTCTGATGGTTCGAATACTTTTATTTATCTAAAAAGGT
Source organism: Brachionus manjavacas (assembly GCA_019054805.1). Classification (NCBI taxonomy): domain Eukaryota; kingdom Metazoa; phylum Rotifera; class Eurotatoria; order Ploima; family Brachionidae; genus Brachionus; species Brachionus manjavacas. The sequence continues at coordinate 1,202,352 of JAHQIY010000015.1, read as the reverse complement.
AATATGAAATCGGCCGATCTAATCGATTCGGTCGAGTTTTAGTAAGGCCTAAAGTATAGAATAGAAGTGTAGTTGAATGATGTTTTCTTGTTTCATTCGATCCACATATAATTCACTTGTGATATGCATGCTTAAAGTGAAGGCTGTATGCGGCGTAAGCATGCACATCAGCTCCGCGTGTGCCCTTCTTTATGATGCGTTGCAACAGTTCAGTGGCAAAACTTTCTGGGCGTTGGTGTGCGTAGATCGAGGGTGACATAATAGCATTTTACAGAACTAAATTATCTCTTTTAGTAAAAAAGTTATTCAAGTTTTTCTGAATTGAAATGAACTTCACAACCCCAAATTTTCGTAAGGTATCGTAAATTTACCAAAAATCCTTGTGTCAAAGCAGTATTGTATGAAGCCTTCAAAGAATAATGGAAGGTATCTGAAAAAAAAGAAGAAAGAAGAGTTAGAAGCTCCAAAGATACAAGTCATTCAAAATATACTGCCTAAAAGTCATTTGTATCTTTTTTGTGAATCTTAATGATTTCTTTTTGGTAAAACATTTCTTGGTTCTGATTTTTTGATAAGTATAAATTCAAGTATTATTTAAAAAAAAAAAAAATTATTTGTTGAGCTAATTTTGATTTTTTTAAAGTAAAAAAATGGAATATATTCATTTATGGATAATTTTTATTAGATAAGAAAACGACATAATTTTACTTAAAGTCTTGGGCCAAAATTCTGAAAGGTAGCACACAATCACAGAAAATAGATAATCAATTGTATTTTGTGACTTTTTTGATCTAAAATTCACATTACCTTAAAATAATTTGAGAGAATATAATGATAAATGTAACAATAATTTATTTATTTATTTATTAAATTGAATTAACCTCCTTTAAGGAGAAGTAAAAAAAAAATATAAATTTTTTTTTGTGTTTTTGTGTTTTTTTAAAAAATGAAAAATTATTACTTAAAAATAAAATTACAAAAAAAAAAATAAAAAAATAAAAAAGGAACATTAGTTCGAAAATATAAAAAGGCATGAAAGTTAAAAAGCAAGATAATTTGGACCAAAATTCATGAATTTCTTTTATTTTGAATTAGCTCGTTTAGGAGAGTTCTGTAATGTTTTAATTTTAGATTGCATAGACATAATCAAATTGAATCAGATATACCATCATTAGAAATTAGATTAATCTTAAGATTTTAATAATGATGTAGAGTCTAGAAAAAGACGATTTTTTAAAATAAGTAAACAAGAGAATTGTTACTTGTTTTTTTGTGACAAGCGTAATACCCTGTCGATAACCTTGAAACTAAAAAAATAAAATTTTTATTTTACCTTAAATGTATTCATGAGTCTTTGAAAATTGAAAAAAGCTTGTAAACTTGTTTACACTAATTTAAATTCTTTTGATATAATTGAACCTTAAGACATTTAAAATAATAATGTTATATAAGTAAAACTTAATATTAGCTGTTTTTGTTACAAAATTATTCGGCAATTAAAGTTGTTACAAGCTTAAGAATTATATAAAAAAAATAAATCAAAAGTAATTGCCCAAGGAAACTTCGATTTCATGTTGATAGAAAAATTAAAAAAAATGCTTTGTAAATTTTCAAGTTGCTTAAAATTATTAAATATTTGATTAAAATTCAATAAAAAAATTATTTGATATTTGATAATCTACAAATATATTGGACTTTAAATGATCATTTAACCTTCAAGCAAAAAAATAAAATAATTACTTACCTTTAGGCCAAGGACTTGCATGTATGACGAGTTAATTAAAAAATTACGCAATATTAGGTAAATATGTAAAAAAAAATAAAAAAATAATAATATGATATTTTTTTATTTAAAACTTGAACAAAATGAAAAAAAATAAAAAAAGAATTAAATAAACCTTCTTTTTTCAAGTGTTTAAATGGCAATTCAAATTAATCAAAATTTCCCAAACACATAATTAAGCTTTAAAACTGCTTTATCCAAGGAAATTTGTCAATTAGATTAGCGTCGGGAAATTTGTATCTATGACTGTACTCAGTCCGAATGGCATAAGTAGCTGCGCTAGTAAATGGCCTCTGAAATCTAGACGTATCTGGCTGAGGATTTACGACAAAATTTCTGTAATCAGATTTCTTGGGCTTCACAAACCTGGTTTTTTGTTCTGTTGTACCCGGAAATTCGATGTTGATGCCTGCTTCGACTGCATGCTTCTTCCAATTCGAATCTTCAAAGGCTTCTTTTGGCAAACACCTTGGCAAAGTGTACGCACTCATGCTAGTGTGTATTTTTGGCGAATGGTGAACAGTTGGCGGCAAATTTTCGATTTGATTCTCTGATAATCTAGTGTCTTGTTTTTTGTAAATGGGAAAATCAAATTTAACTGTGTCCGTATAGTATGACCCGGTAACATTCCGGCTGGTCAAACTAGCTCTGTTTTCAAACCTTTCTGTCTCTGTATTATGATCTAAAAATAAAGATAGGAAAAAAAAATTTTTAAACCATTTTATTACGTCTTTGTCCGAAATTGTGCTCTCTCCAATTCGGAGTGTTAAACTTGGGGGCTTCGACCGGAATTTTGTCGGTCCGATTTGTCCACGCTTGTAGCTTGTTCTCAGTTTTGTTCTCTATTTCGCTTCGAATCGCTTTGAATCGATTGCGTATGCCAAGGTCATTGGCATAGTTTTCCAGCCTTTGGTAGGCATTGTACGAATATGGATGAATGGCATGCACAAAACCTCTCAGTCTTTCCCTAGTGGCATAATTAATATTCCTGATCTCATTCTCTTGTAAATTTTGCAAGTTTTTTTTACCAAGATTGATCTTTAGTTCGTAGAGCATGGCCTCGCCATCACCAATCACCTGCAGCAAGCCTCAATTATCCAACTGGTTATTAATTCAAGTATCAGTGTAGAATGTTAAATGTACCTGCTTGGAAGTGGTGGAGCGCCTCGGGCGCTATTTGCTTGCGTAGCTCGCTAGACTCCACTACAAACATGTTGTCTAATTTCAAAGAGTCTAGGGCGCTGAGTATTCCCTTCACTTCAGCTATCAAATCCTCGGTGATCAAGTGATCGCGACTGTTCGCCAAATCGATCAGATTTGAGCGAAATGATCGAACTGCCGAGTCGATGTTTCTTATCATTTTTTCTTTCTAAATCTATTCTAAAATTTTAACAAATCACCTAGTTTCTATTGTTAAATTTTCACTCAAATTTTGATTGACTTGAGCATTTGAAAACAAATAAAGAAACCGCTGGTGCTGCTGCGTTTAAAAACAACAAAAATCAATTTACCTTTAGACGTTAAATTTGTCGCTTAAGATGCATTTAGCTAAGCCTATTCTTAGTTAGTACCAAATGATTTTTGGTCTCTTTTGGCACAAAAATGGTTTATCAGTTTAGCTTTCAACAAGAACAAAAACAAGGGTTGCTTGGATACAATTTAATTTTTGTGGTGAAAAGATGGAAAATTTTTAAATCCTTTTGATTTTTACATGAATAAATAACTAGTTTATATTCAGCAATGGAAAAGTTTTGAACTAAAAAATTTGCTACGGATAATGAGTCTAGTAACTTTGGCCAACAATGACCCAAGTTCGGATTTGCCCACTCTGTCCAGACTCTCTCTCCTGACATGAAATAAAATTAAAGCTTTTCTTTTTTTTTGTTACTTTTTTGAGGATAAAACGTCAGAAATTAAGAGTTATATTCTTCGAAATTTTGATTGACGGTTGCTAGGTTTTTTTTGATATTTTATTTATTCAATAAATAAAAGTGTTTACTAAATTTAATTGATATTTTAGTAGAAAAAAATTAAGAGCTTTCGTTTTAGAATTCTTATCGGAATTTGTTTATTTGTGAACAAATTTGTTCTACCAGTAATTACTGTTTTCCAATTGATTATTCAGCCTTAAGACCTCTCAATTTTAATTTTTTTTTTAAATAAAGGAACTTGTTAATTTGGTTGTTTTTTTTTAAAGAAGTTCTTTTTTTGAATTTTAATCTCATTTTTGTCGTCTTATTTAGACTTTTAGGAATTTTTTCAAAAAAAAGAAAATACATTAAAAGATAAATAGTCATAGAAGCCATTAAAAAATATTTGATTTAAATAAATGGGGACGCCTTAGAAAATAAATGTTTTTTTTTATTTTTTTGATTCTTTATTTTTTGTTTTTAAATCAAATTTTGCAATCAATTTTTTTCGGTGAGTTTTGATTTTTTTTAATTTTGAAAGTCAATTATTTTTTTGTATGCTAATTTTTAATTAAATAAGTTTGAATTTTCATTTATTTTTTAAAATTTAAACCCTATAATTATTTTTTTTTTTAAATTGAACCCAGCTTTCAGCTTCGAGGCAACGGTATCAAAACTTAACTTTTGCTTTTTCTTATTTTCTAGACAATAAATTTCCTTGCCCCTAAAGAATTTTTTTCGATATTTACATTTTATTATTTCAAATATATAAAAAAATTATCGTCACTGAGAACTTGATGACAAACCAAGTTATTTTGCTACAAAATTTAAAGCATTACACTTTTCATTGAAAAAATTGAGAGCTTTTTAATTCAAGTTTTATTTTTTGAATTGTGTATAATTAGAGTCATTTTAGAAAATGTATAATCAAAAAGTTTTCATTGAAGAATTTTTAAATAAAATTTAAATTTGAAATGAAAACTTTTTTCTGGATTTTTACACCATATCTAATAAGGGCCATTATGAATAAATAAGTTAACCTGGAAAATAATATTTTATTTTATTCAAATTTATAGTTTAATAATATATGGTAATTTTTTTATTAAAACGATTAGTATTTTGACTATTTTGCATATTTTCAAATTCAAAGTTACGAATTTAAATTAAAAAACAAAATAAATAAATTAAACAATTCACAATAAAAAAATAAAAAAAAATCAATTTTAAAAATTATCTTTAACATCAATTTATAAATTTTTAATTCGATCGATATTTTTGGGAAAAAATTGCCGAATTTTAACCAAAGAGCCATAGAACTAGCTGCTTAAATGCAACAAAGTAGTTTTTTTATTATTAATTGAATATAAAAATGAGTTTTAGATCAAATCATATTTTTCCGGGGAGCTAAAATATTTTTTTAGTAGCTAATTTATTCATGAAAAGTAGATAAAAAAAAATTAACTAAAATATTCGCACTTAGTAGATAAAGTATTTTTTTAAGTAGCTAATTAAAAAAAATTAAAACCAAAATAAAACACAAAACAAATTATTTTTAAAAATGAATTCAATTCTTTGTTTGGTCTTCCGCAACCACCTTTAGCTTGTTGAGGACTCACGTTAATTTTTCTTGGCTTTCCTCTCTTTTTTGAGGCTGTAGCTTCTGTTGAAGTTGTAGTCATAGTTAGAGATGTATCTGTAGTTGGAGCTGTAGCTGCACTATTAAGAGGACCAAATGCATATAAGTTCAAAGGACCGTTTGAATTTCGTTGAAGTGATTGCTAAGCTTTTTTACGTCTTCCTCTTTTTGAATTTTTTTCAATTGTGAAATCAAGCGTTGGAAATTCCAATAATGAGAGTCCAATAATGAGAGTACGATACATCAATTACAAATTGAATTTAATGCCTCCAAATCGGCATCAATCTTTTTTGAAAAAAAAATTAAAAAATCGGTTTTATATTAAATGGATACACATTTCCTACCTATTGAAAGTCCAAAATCAATAAATGAGTCTGTGGAACAAAGAAGGCAACATTCTATGAGAGTTTAGGTAATATTTAGAATTGATTTATTTCCTAGCTTTCAATAATCAATTAATTAACATACGACAAAATAGAAGATCACGTGTATTTTTTTTGGTTAAAAAAATGTTATCCATAATATTGTGTCAAATGTATTGGCAATTTGCAAAACTGGTAAAAAGTAAAAACATCCCGTTTTCTTATTATTATTATTTATTTCAATGAACGCCTTTTAGGCGATGTTAAAAAAATAAACCAAAAAATGAGATAAACAGTTTTAAAGAAATTAAAGACAAAAGATACCATCAATCTTTAGTCTACTGTCTTTTTTTATCAAGACATGATCAATCCAAGACTTGTTTTTAATATTTTGGTATGTAAAGTTAACTTTTGGTTGGAACTTGTACTCCTTTACTTCCAAGTCTTGATCAATCATCAATTCGATAAGCTCTTTATCAAAATTTTTGCATCGGAGTGGGTCTAAATTAAAATCACCAACAATCACTTTTGAGGTTAGATAGAAACTAATATTTTGGATATCTTTAGTTTTGAATAGACTTCGGCTTTTGACTCAATTTCTTTAATTATTTTTTCGCCTTCATAGTGCCAAGTTTCACAAATTACTTAAAATGATAACTATTACTTTTAATTTTCGATTCATACATTGAATTGACTAATTTTTATGTTGACTAATTAATATAAATAAATGACGATTTGATCTTTTTTAGTTGACGTTTAATCAAAATAAATGACACTTTAATATATTTTCTTTATTTTATTATTTTTAAATTTCAATCGGACAGTTAAATAAATAAAAATACATTTGTTCAAAATATATTTTCTTTATTTAATTTGGAAATCAATTTTGTCTTTTTTTCATAGAAAAGTTTTCAAACAAAAATTTTCAAACTTATTTTGAATAAATTAGATATTAATCGGTCCTTTAATAGACAGGAACGCTAGCTTGTTGATTGAGCCTAAAACCCAAACAAAACATTAATTAATTTAAACCAATTTCATCCTTGACTATAAAAACTTGGATGAAAACATAATGGTTATATTTTATTAGCAATAGAAATAAAACTATCAATTTTCTCTAAATTGACATACAAAAAAAATCTCAAATTTATTAAAAATTTTGAATATGTTTGAAAAAGAAGAAAAAAAATTTTACACAATAATCAAAATAGTTCGACTAGCCCTAAAAAATGACAAAATTCTAAATCAAACTTTGTGATTTTCTCTCGAATACTTGACCAAATCTTCATTTGGATTCGACACTTTGCAAGTAAGCTTTCTTATACAAACTCGGTTATCTTTGTCCCGGCGAATTTTCCTTCAATAAACAAAAAAAAATTAATTTATTTAAAAAATCTTTTTTTAAGAAATTAGACAAGAAAAAAATTAACAATCTTACGTATTCAAAGGCAGCTCCTTGTAGCTGACAGCCTTGCGTGCCCTCCGAGCCGAACCAGTCTCTCTACAATCACAATCAAAATCAACATTATCCAGCATGAAACAGAGTCAAAAATCTTACCCAACATTCGACTGACTGGTGTCAATCGAGTCCTCGGAATCAGGCGAAAGCCTTAGTTTTTTGGACAACAAATTGTTGATATTGGGCGAGCGACTTGCCGAGTTGTCCAATTCACTTGCCTCTTTAGACAGATTCGAATTGGACAGCGCTCTATTTGTCTTGACACTCAAATTCTGAGTTTGCTTCAGCACCTGCTTTTGCTCGTACACAGACTCAATGGGCCGCTTGGGTTTTTTGGCGGGCAAAGGCGGCAGCCCGGTCCTGGCGGCTCTTGCTTGGCTCTTGCACTTGGCTTTGCCAGGCGCAAAGTCCTCGTCGCTAGAATTATCGGTCTCGGTGTCCGAGTCGAATTTTTTCACACTCTTGCCTTTAGCTCTGCTTTGTTTGCATTTCTTCGAGTTTTCCTTGTCATTCTGGGCCGCCTCGTCCACCAAATCCTCCAGGTAATGGTTGACCTCGCTGGTAATTTTGGTCGGTGTGTTTTTTTTTGTCTTAAAAATTGACTTGTGAGTCGGCTCGTTGTCCAGGTCGTCGAATTTGTGCGATTGTCGCTTGTGCTGATCGCTGCTTCTCACTTTGAGTATAGACTTTTTCTTCTCCTTGCCACACTCGTCCAACATCGACTCTTCCAGGTCCACAAGCGGCTTGGTCGTCTTCCTAAACGGCGTCTTGGCATACTTGGCATGGCTCTCCGACTCGTCCAGCCCGCACTCAAATTTTACTGATTTTCTCTCGACTTGTGGCGAGAACATCGAAGCCTCTTTGGAACCATTGGCATCAAATGTTTCATCCACATTGTGAGTCTCGTTTACTACATAGGTTACATTTTTGGTTGTCTCCTGAAAAATTTGCTCTTCAGCTTTAGTCTCCTCTTCCTCTTCTTCTTCATCCTCCTCCTCCTCCTCCTCCTCCTCTTCTTCTTCCTCTTCACTAGATTGCACAGTTTCTTCGATTTCTTCAGTCTCATCAACAGTTTCTTCCTCCTGGTCGCTCTCCGGCTCTTCGCACTGTCTTGATTGTTCATTGAGCTGGTCCTGTTCGCCCTCCGACTCTTCAACAATAGAGCCGAGGCCTTTTTCGGCCGGCTGTGTGTCTAAAATCACCTGCTCATCCTCGCATTCCTCTTCCTCTTCTGGGTCATCCTCGTCATTTTCCTCTCTCATGGACTGGTCCTGGGCTTCTTGGTCGTTGTTCTGCTCGGTCTTGTCGAGCGCGGCGCTCTTTTCCAACAGTTCTTCGCGCTCAATGCTAGAGGTCAAGGTCATGGGCAGCGGTTCCTCTCTGGATCGCCTGTGTAGGTTCTGGTCGTGGACGAGCAGGCTGGAGCGGCGATTGGAGCGGCCCGATTGCCGAAATGAGCTCGACATGGTCGACGGCCTGGACGGCAAATTGAGGCTCGACCCATTCAAGTATTTTTTGTACTGCATCATTTTGTTGACGTCCGAGGCGATTCGTTGCACATACTTGAAGAATTTCTGCAAGCCGAGAGCTTGTTCGTCGGTGTCCGAGCCGACCGTGGTCTGAGTCTCGAGTAGTTGGTCGAAGTCCGATTGGAGTTTGTGCTGGTCGTACTTGAGCTGAGCGTGTTTGGCTTCGAGTTCGTCGTAGCTGTCCTTGAGGCGCAGAGCTTCTTGTTCTAGTCGGTTGATGTAGTCTCGGAATTGGTAGTTTTCGTCGTCGAGCTCGCTGATGCGGTTTTGTTTTTCGTGCACTAGGCATTTGAGGCGGTCGACCTCGACGACGAGCAGGCGGTTCTTTTCGCTCAGGTTCGCTTCGGCCTGTGCATCGTTTGACAATCGGCTGGCCGAGTTCGATCGCCGCAGGCTACTTAGCGATTCTTTTTTGGCCGAGGAAACGTGCTTGCCTGTCGGCAATGGTGGAATTTTGTTCGACATTTAAGTGGCCTGTAAAAAACAGCTACTTGGGTCACTTGAGATTATGTTGGATTATTATGAATTTTTTGCTCTCTTTCTCTCTCTCTCTCTCTCTCAAAACGTATTTTTCAAATTTTTTCGCCTTAACGTCTCAATGAATGTATAGATTTGAAAAAAATTGATTTTTTTAGTCTCGACATTTTTTTTGTCTTACTGAAATTAATCGAATTTGAGAACGAGCAATTAGCGAGATCAATTTGGTTTTTTTAAGCCCTAGCTCGCTACTGAAAACAAATTAAAAAAAAAATGGTTTATTTAGTGGAAATGATGATATCAGTTGAAAAGTCGTGTTCAGTAGTCTTCTCTAGGTATAAAAAAAAAAAGTGATTATCTAAACTTAAAAATTTATGGAAACAGAATAGTGAGCCAAAAAGAAATCACTGCAATAAAAGGCTAAATATTATTAAGATACTGTCAAACAAAAAAAAGGGTCTTACTCAAAACACACTAGGAAATTTATATAAATCTTTAGTCGGTTCTATTTTAGACTATTCTTTTCCTTGCTTGAATTCATTTTCAGAAAATAATATCAAAAAAATTCAGAAAACAGCAGTCAGATCTATCCTTAAGTTAAAATATGATACTTCCTCCAACATCGTGCATCATGAAGCTTTTAATAAACTTAAATTACTAACAGTCTCAAATCGGCTTTTTGAGTTGAGTGAGAGATATGTTGGGACAAGACTGAGTCGTTCTATTCCATTGGTTGTAAGACTGGGGGAGGAATACAAACAACGTTTCGAATCAATATACATTGAATACCCAACTCCATTGTAAAATTGCTACCTTAATATTTTCTCTTTTTTTCCTGAAACCTGAATTATGTAAACATGTAACAATCCATGTCTTCTTAATTTTTTTTTTTGATTATTTACTTTATTTTGATTTTTTTATCTCATTTTATTGACTTTAATTTTATTTTTTAATTTTGATTTGATTTTTTTTAAATTTATTCTGAAGGAGCACAGAAAACAAGCAAATAAAATAAAATAATTTTTTGAATTTATTTTTTTTCTATTAATTGTCAATGTCAACATTATCTATTTGATTGTTATGTCAAGCAAAAATTTAAATTTCATTAAATACAATAAATATTCGATTATTTTCTATTTTTGATTTTATTTTTGACCATTTAAGGCATTTTAATGGTCAACAATATTATTCAATTATAGAAAAGACCAAAATATTTTTTATTCTATAATCGAATATTTACTTTATAATCAAATTTCATGTAATTTTTCTATTTGTCATAATTGCAGAGTAATATTAACAATTTTGTTTGATTTTGTCAAAAACTAATGTCGTATAATTGAAATAATTTCTCATTCTCTGAATCAGGTTTACAAAAGTAACAAGTTTATCAAAATACTGTAAGAAACCCTTAAAACTTCTTCTCAGAATCTCCTCTGAATCATTATTCTATGAAGTAGAAAATAAATTAAATATTAGTAAAATCGATATTAAGATTTAATATTTCGTTAATTAATTAATTCGAAAAATACACAATTTTTGGTAAATTTTGTAATAAAGTTCGCGCGATGCAAAACTTCCACACTATCTCCAGATAGGCATGTTGAAGTTTATGATCAAAACTTTATATCAAATTGCTCATTTTATATTTATTAATAAATTTTCTGAAGATTTAGGTTGAATTTTATAAAATTCTTGATGTAACATTGATTAACATAGTTTGTTAAATTAAAATTTCAAAAAAAAAATTTTAAATTAATAGTATGTTCAAAATTAACTAAAATGATCGATTATTTTTGATTTTTTAGTAAAGTTAATAATGCAAATAAATAAATTTTTTTCTAAACATTATTTGGTTTTTTAATTTTATTATCTTTGCGAAGTTAAGTTTTTTGTCTTTCGGATTTGGTACTATTTTAATTCTAAAAATCGATTATTAATCCATTTATTTTATGATCAACTTAAAATAATTTTTTGAGACTGTAACATAATATGTTAAATCATTATCAATAAAAAAAAATCATTTCGTTAATTTAAGAAATTATTATGCTTACTTTTTAATTGAGCATTTGATCATTTGATCAAACTTCAACATGCCCTCCAGATATGGATTTCGACCTCATTTTTGGATTCTACGTATATGAAAACCTATGTTTAACCAAAATTTCAAAATTTTACTTTTTTTCAAACCCCTTAACCTATAAATTTTTATACAAATTCTGAAACTAGACAAAATTCTGAACAAAATGATGGTTTTACTTTTTTTATTTATTTAGTTCAAAATTTTTTATAAACGCTCAAAAAGAGTCCATTTTTTGAAAAAAATTAATTTTTGAAAATTTTTCAATTATTACTCAAAAAAAAATACATTTAATTAATTATAACAATGAATTTGTTATTTTTAAATGTTGTTGAAGAGTTGCCTTTGTTTTACCTGAAAAATATGCTTTTAGGACTTCACCATAAGTTGTTCCTTTATAATAAGCATCAACTGACCTCCAATATCTTCGTATTAATTTTTTATAGATTTCTTTTCTAATAAAATCGTCTCGAGCATCATCAATCAACTTTTTCATTTTATCGAAACTCTGATCTGTTCTAGTACGAACAATGAGGTCAAAATCCATATCTGGAGATAGTGTGGAAGTTTAGCATCGCGCGAACTTTAAAATTTATAATTTATTGATAAAGAAAACAACGTTCAAAATTTCAACAAGTACCTGAGCTTAAGAGAAAAATTAAAATAAATTTATCATTAATATTGATTAGATTTAGCTAATTCAGAGACTTTTTTTTTACATTTTGTGTCCGATTCAAGGCAGCATGCAAACTTTTGAATTCGTCAAGAATTCTGTTTTATACTGTAAATTAAAATTTGAGTGTTGGGCAAAATAATTATTTAATCTTTTCAAACAATTAAAAGGCAAACACTAAGCTTTTAAAGGTGAATTTAAAAAAAAATCCTATAAATCATTTCTCAATTATTTAAATTATTTTAAAATGAGAGCTTTTTGAGGAATATTTGAATTTATTATTAGAATCTTTTAAAGTCTAGGGCCTTAATTTCAAAGATTGATTTTTCAGACCAGATCAAAGTGTTTTTTTTTTGTTGAATAAATGCCTTTATTATATTGCCAATAAAATAATTTCAAAAGTTAAGTCTAATTGATAAAAAATTAGCAATTGTTTTAAGAATACAAAATTCAAAATTTTTTAGCAATTCTATTTTTTGCTATTTGATTAACTATGGATTAATTCAATTAAAAATATTCGATAGCATCATGTTTCGCCTTGGCATCTTGAATACTATGAAGTTCTACCTCACCACCGTAACATGGTAATTTTTCGTAAATTCTAGCATGAATGTACTCATCACCAGCATCGATCTAGAATTTGATTTTTTTAACATCGCAAAAAAAAGCTTTTACTTTACTTTGACAAAATAGTTGACCCCAGCCACAATCTGTGATTTGTACTTAATAGCTTTCAAATGCGGATATTCTTTACCAGAATGTTGACTTATATTTTGCGCTATCTTTCAAACTAAAAATTTTGGGTAAATGATCAGATAAAATTAAATTTACTTTGTCCACCAAAGCTTGTATTGACTCATCAGCATCCTTTTCTGGACCAGTCCCTCCACAAACGAAAGAACTTGGGTCAATTATTTGCTCAGACATTTCCTTTTCCTAAAATTCAAAAAGAATAAAAAAAACTTGTTCTTTCAAAATTTAAGCAATTTAATGAAAAATAATTCTAAGTATAAGTTTCGTCAACTTTTGAAGAAAATTTATTTTTAAATTTTTCCATTTTTTATCTAAATCGAGTTACATAATTAAACTTGAAAATTCCGAAAACAACTTATTTTTAAAATTGAAAAAATTTCCTTGGGAGAAAAAAGTTAAAATCATTTTATTTAAATAATTATGTTCTAAAAACCTTCATCATATAAGAATCATTTACATAATTTTTAATAATAGACAAAACCAAAACTAATTAAAAAAAATCACAAAAATTGATAATCCATGTTACACCAGTGCGTATCATATCTGTCACAAAATAGCTCAACATTTACAACCGTACACACATATTTATCAATCAATATTTCTTTTTTTTCATGTAATCTATACTGTATAGTATCCAACCCAGTCTGATCTTGAACCAAAGATTCCTTTTTTTGCTTCAAAAACCGCTTCTTGTCCCTTTTTCTTTTTTCAGCATCGTGGTTATTGAAAAAAGTAAATTTTCTACCAGTGGTAAAATCACTTAGATTGGGTCTTTGTACAGTAATATTTGCTTTTTGAAGTCTTAAATAAAATTCATCATCCTCTCTCCCCCAACCCCAGTATCTATTACTCATTCCATTAGTGCGAATAAAATCTTCTTTAGTGATAATCAATATACCTCCAATAAAAGTTGAATAGTTATACTCGGGATGCAGACCTGGAGCGCTTACATGAAACGGGCCCATCAATGGATATGAATAGTCCAATTTTTCGCTCAAAGGAAGCAAATCAACATCATGCATTGCCATATAGTCACACTCGTTCATTGCAACCAAAAATCCAATGTTTATCAACGAAGCCCGGTTAAAACGATAACTATCCACCTGGTTTATGATAAAAATTTTGAAATCAATTGATTTTGAACGTAAAAATTTTGAAATGTGCGGGACAAAAAAAATCAGTTCATCAAATCTGTCTCTAAATGGAACCACTACTGCAAGCTTACGATCTGAATATATTTTATTAGAGGTGTTTGAATTTTGAATCAGGTCCGGAAATAAAATTGAAAAAGTAAAATTACTAGTGATTAGACCGAATAGGAAAAAAAACAAATTTGATTTTAGTTTTAAATTTTGTTTTAGTTTGACCATTAGAAAATTAACCACATTGGTTCTAATAGTTGTCTGAGTCTCTTTGTTTATTTTTTTGGGAGTTGATCTTTGTTCCGGATCGCTACAGACATTTCTTTTCATTCTAAATCAAAATATGGAAAAAAAATTTATTTTCAAAAATTGAACCAAAAAGCGTTCGACTGCTTTAAATTTTTTAAAGTGATTAAATTAAAAAGTTTTTTTTATTAAAAAAAAAATTCTGAACACATTTCAAAAGTACAAAAATATTTTCACTTTTAAAGCACTTACTTAATTTTTAAAAATATTTATTTTTTTAAATTAAAAATTTTTAACAGTTTTTGCATGGATTGCCATTGTGACATCTTGAACTGCAGCCAGTCAAGGATTTTTTACAGCTACAACGATTTGTCAAGCAGTCACCATTGCAGTTGCATTTATTGCCTGGCAAAGCTACTACACAAAAAAATATTTATAAAAATATATTTTTTCTTCTCTAATGATACCTGGCTTTTCATTTTGTATTTCAGTTTTGGAATCGTTTTGGTTGGATTCACTAGATGTATCCAAGTTGTATTTACGAGGCTGAATGGTAATTTTCGAAACAACTTTGTTGACAGCTGGTTTTGAAGCTATTTTTTTTGATTTCACTCTTTTGGATGGTTTTTCTTTCGGCAAGTTTTCCTCTTCACTCGAGTCCGGTCTTTTGTTAGTTTGTTTTTCTTCATTTTTAACTTCTATTTTATTATCAGGCTCATTAGTTGAGCGATTATTTTCCATCTCAATTAGTTCGTGGATTAGATTTCTTTCTCCGAAACACACCGATTTAGATCTCCTTCTTTGATTATCAATGCTCGATTGATTGACTAAAATTGAAGTTGGTTTTATGGGTTTATTTTCCCAGTCCCATTCGTGGTTCATGGTAAGACGACTCTTAGCTGGCCGATTTTCATATTCTTCATATGGGTTCTTTTTGCCACTAAGCATCATTGACTGGTCCATTCTAGAGCAAGCTCGATTTTCTGATTCCAAGCTTAAATTTTTCAACAATTTGCTCAATTCGTCGCTATGGAATATCACATTTTTTAAATTTTCCTTTAATCGTTCATTTTCTTCTTTTAGTTTCCTGTTTTCTTCACGGAGTTTTAAATTTTCATGCTCAATTGTCACAAAGCCAATTGGAGTCTCTTTTTCCGAATGTAAACCACAAGTAGACTGCATGTTTATTTAAAACTCTTAAAATATCTTCAAATAAGTGAACTTTTATGATTTTAGAAACGGAATTTTAACTCCGTGCACTCTTAAATAAAATTTAAACAATTTATTTGATTAATTTAAAAAATTTTGTCATCGATTTTATTTGAGAATTTTGTGGATTTAAAGAAGAAATTTTTTTACAAAAAGTATGAAATTGTCTGGAAGTGTTTCGCCCTGGTAGCAATCACGTCTAAAATTTTTGCTTATTTTTCTCTCGTTTTGCCTTAAATTAAAAATCCAATTCGTCTTAAATGACATTTTAAAATACTGAAAACTTAAATCGCTTTTTTTGAAGATTTTTTTATTATATTTAAAATATGCAAATTATTTTGCTCTAGCAATTGATTTAAATTTTGAAACTTTTTTCTTAATTTGAATTTAATTTTTTGATAATCAGCTTTTCAAGGTAAAACATGTCAAATAATACTATTTTATTTGAGCATGAAATTTTCATTTAATTTAGAATAGAAATAATTTTTTGTTTTAAAATAAAAAAAAATGTTAGATTTTAATTAGATTTTAAATCTTAATTTAAAACAAAAGTTAAATTTATTTTGTATGAGAAGGCTTTTTGCTCAAGCACAGAAATAATTAGAAGAAAAAAAATTAATTTTTATAATTTTTAATTTAAAAAATGAATTCAGTCACAAGCAGTCAAAATTTATCTGCCGCAAAGTCTTTTAAACAGCGAAAGTGGTTCATAGACCTAAATCGAAAGCCGGAAAAATTTTCCGTAGCCCATCAAATAGAGAACATTCAGCCTGTCGGCTTTACCGACAAAACTTTGGCTGACACCTCAAATCCGGAAGAAGGAAACAGACTAATTGGTATGAGATCATGGGATATTGCCACGGGACCCATAAAGCAAGTGCCTATGAACATAATGATAAGTTGGATGGCGGGAAACTCAATAGCCCTTTTTCCCATCATGTTTGTCGGCATGCTACTTTTCCGGCCCTTTCAGTCTATGTTTGCCATGTCCAAGGCCTTTGAAACTATCGAGAGCGGACAAAACTCAATTTTACAAAAATTAGTTTATCTGTTGGGGAATTTGGTCAACTTGGCGATAGCGTTGTACAAGTGTCACTCAATGGGACTTTTGCCAACTTATGCATCCGACTGGCTGGCTTTTGCCAACCCTCAGGAAAGACTGGAATACTCTTTTGGAGGATTTTCTCTTAATTAAAATTCATTATTTTCTCTTTTACTTGAACGTTCTTTTTTTATTATTAATAAAGTTTTAATTATTTAAATAAATCAATTTGGTTTGGTGTGTTTGAACTTGTCTTCTAAAAAATTATAATTCATGAAATATTTCTTCGAATAAAAATAAATTTAAATCGGATTATAAATTTTATAATTAGGCAAAATAAGTTATTTTAGAAGAATGTAGCTATTATTAATCGAAAAGCTGAAAATGGACGTTCACCAGCAAAAAGTAAAAAATCTAATCAACAAAAATAAGGAGATAAAAAAAACCCTCCCCAAACCAAAATTGGAAAACAAAGTGTTCCAAGAGAAAATCAAAGAAAACCAACTGAGCATACGTGATTTCAAATATGATGATAAATATGACATCATAAGAATAGTATCTGATTTTCGGCGCGATTATTTCATCAATGTGTACAAAGCAGTATTTCGCTGTTGGTTCACCTATGCCATCACTGGATTAATATTGGCCATAAGTTTGACTCTATTTGGCTCAAAAATGTTCGGTATATGTCTACCGCCTTTATTAGTGACCATCTATTTGATCTGGAGAGTGAACAAATACAAAAAATCTAATCGAAACTACAACATCAACGAAATAGAACTTTTGAACCAAACTGAGACCATTTATTACAAATTCAAATCTGAAGAGTCAAGGCGCATCAATCAAGGTGTCCTAGTAGCTTTTTTAAAGGAAGAAAAGTCAATTGAAGAAATCGATTTAGAAGACATTGACATTTCGGATCTGGATTCGGATCTATCCGATTTTGAGAGCAAAATAAATGAAAAAAATAAAAAATTGGTCGCATTTTTGGTCTATGGCAAGCAAAAGGATGAATTGGAAACTGTTTGTATTAAAGAAATTTGTGTCAATAAAGACTATAGACGGCGGAGAGTAGCTCGCTATTTTATCAAAAAGGCATCCATGAACATATTCAGAACACTCGGTTACCGGAGAGTCACTTTTCAGGTATCGGATTTTAATACCGAAGCCGGTTTGGCATGCGCCAAATATGAAAGCTTATTGAGTAATATTTATAGATGGTCTGCTTTTATGTTTGTCCCGGGAGTCTATGATGAACGTACTGTTTATGCATTTAGTATTAATGATCTCAAAAAATTAGATTAAGTCTTGAAAATTATAAACATTATAAAAGTCAATTTAAATTATTTGTTTTATGTTTTCAATTATTTAATCAAGGATTAATAATTTTTTATTTATTAAAAAGTAATGTTCAAATCATTTTCAGATTAAAAAGAATTATCTAACAAGACAAATATCTCACAAGCGAATTTATTAAATGAATCAAGTTATGTTTTCAAATCAAAATAAAAAAATTATTGAATTTTTATCGTAATAAAGTGTCATTTAATCAATTTTTAAACTTATTTAAAAGCAAAAAAAGTATGCTTGTTACTAAGCATACTTATTAAATTAATTAATCAATTAAAGTAATTAACAAACTAAATTTAATAAAAAATATTTATCTAAATGTTTGCTTTTTTGTTCTAATTCTCTTATTTTTAATAATGAAAGTCAAGGAGATTTAGAAATTTTTCTAGTTGAAAATTTAAAGTACTAAAATTAGATTTAATACTGGTTTCTTATGTCAAAAATCAAAGTTCAAAAATTTCTAATTTAAAAATTAATTTTGATATCTTAAATTTTTTTAGAAATCACATTCTTATTTAAATTTATTTCACAAGCTTTTAATTATATTATTAAATTCTCGAAAGCATTATAAACCAGACTTGCTTCTAAGTTACAATTTAAAAAGTAAGTCGGCAAAGTGTTAATAATTTTAAATTTTCATATTTTTTAAATTTTATAATTTTAGCTTTGTGAATTCCAAAAACAAATTGAACTAAAATTCTTCCTTTTTGGAAAAATTAAAAGTAAATATATTAGAATAATTAAAAAAAAATTAAACATGGTGCAACTTTTTTTCCAAATATAAAATCTTTATTTTCTTTGTTTTTGTAAATCAAATCAATAATTAATTTAAATATTATTAATGTTATATTTTTTCTAACATTAACATCAGAAAATTTATTCTAGGTACAAAATGTGCAAAATAGTTGGCTGCTCTCTGTTCTCTACAATTTAATTAATTTAATAAATAATAAAAATTTAAAAAATTAATTAAAAAAATAAATGAAAATCCAAAATAAAAATATGAAAATGCAAAATTATTTGCGTTTTGCCGTTAAAGTCTTGGGTTTAAATAAATTAAAAAAAATGATTATCAGTAAGTACTCTGTTGACTTTGGTATAAGCTTTAAGATCAGACTAGAACTTGGGGTAATTTTTTCTAAAGCTAGTTGTTAGAATCCTTAATTTAAATTGAATAAAAATATCTCAAAATTTCTTGAATGGATATTTGTGTTTCGTTCATACAATATTTTGGATCTATACTGATAGGTGACCGGTACTCCTAATCTAAAATATGTGAACAAGACTGGTTAATTAATTTTCGAAGGGGTGATATGTGACCAATACACTTATTACGTGACCATAGTTAAAAATAAGTGACCAAATTTAGGAGCGAGACTGTATGTAGTTTCGCTATGGTTTAGTAAAAATATGTTAAATGTTAAATAAAATATGTAAACAATTTCTGTCTCCTATTTTACCCCTTCGAAAGACCCAAAATTTTTAGGGCATAAAATTATTAAACCCGTTTATATTTTATAAATCAAATTATTAATAAAGTTAAAAAAACTATCGAATATCTATATTATTTATATTCTTTTTTTTGTTAGTTTTTTAATCTTATATTTATTCTTCAGGTTAAAAAAACTTAGTTAAAAAGACATGTTTTTTAACTTAATTTAAATGAATGAATCAAGCTCTGATTATTTTTCTTTATATTTTTTAAATACTTAAAAATGAATGGTGGTTTCACTTGATCAATTTTTAATAAATAGCAAAATTAAAAATATTTATTTAAATTTACATATTTTGGCAAAAAGAGATAATGAGTTTAAATCGAAATGAAGATGATGATTTATTTATTACAGAAGACCAAGCTGTAAAAAGCCCATTAGATGAGCTATATGAACATGGAACTTTGTGTGTGCGAAACAACGCCAGCCAAATAAGTCAAGAAAATTTGCTTTATCTTTATTCCAGGTTCAAATATATTACAGAAGGACCCTGTAATTGTGATCGTCCATCTGGTTTGTTTAACTTTGAGGCTAAAAAAAAATGGGACTCTTGGAAATTATTGGGAGGTTCAATCTCTAAGGAACAATGCAAAAAGGAATATATTCACAAATTGGATGAAATTTTGCCTCATTGGAAAGATACATGCACCAGTTCAAATGAAGCGGATAAAAAAGGAACATTTGGAATTCGATGCAGTACCATGGGTCAAAACGAAGAAGTTGTCAATAATTTCGATTGTTTTGATGTTTGTAAATCTGGAAATATTGATCAATTAAAAAAATTGATCAACTCGGAAAATTTAAACAAAACAGATGAAAATGGTATGAGCCTCATAATGTGGGCATGTGACAGAGGTCTTGCAGACATGGTCAAATTTTTGTTAGAACAACAAGCTGATGTAAATCTCCAAGATGCTGATGGTCAAACTTGTCTACATTACGCAGTTTCTTGCGAACATGCAGAAATAGTCAAGATCTTACTTAATGGGAGCAAAATTGATGTCACTATTCAAGACTCGGACGGGCTATCAGCCAAAGATATAGCCACTAATAAAGATATACTCGTTATTTTTAATCAATAAAAATTTATTTTAATTAATATTAAAGCTGGTGATTCAGTTTTTAATAAATTTTTTCTTAAAATATTTTTTTTTAACTTTATTTCTCAAGAAATGTCCCAAAAGCTATTTCGAGAATTTATTGTTTTGTTCAAAGACTGGCCTGTGGATGCTACAAAACGTGGACGATGCCTTGGTGAACATTTGAGAAAAAAATTCACTCAATCATTCAAAAAAGGCGAATTCTCCGATGACATTGACGTGACCCATTGGACTAAAGTCCTTAACGACCTAAAGCCTATAGCCAACAATGAATATGTTTCCAAATATCCACGATTTCTTAGCACTGCTTCCCTAGGCCTTAGCAAAGATCAATGTAAAATTACTTTATCAAATAAAGCTAAAAAGTACATGTACAACGAATAATACATTTCAAAATTTTAAGTCTTGAAAAATTAAATTTTTAAATTATTAAATTAATAAAATAAAATGTGTGGAATATTTTTTACTATTTTGAACAGCCACGACCAAATTTCGAGTATAAATTTAGATCTTTTGAAAAAACGCGGTCCGGACTCATTTAACTATGAAATAGTCGAATGTGGCAAATATTTTTTTTATTTTGCAGCCAGTGTATTGTCGCTTAGAGGCGACTCGGAGCATCAAATCACTGTCCAACCATTAAAATGTACCATAACTGGAAATATTCTTCTATGGAATGGTGAAATATTTCAAAGCAATCTGGTTCTGGTGGAAAAAAATGATAACGATGCCGCTAATTTGCTTCAAAGTTTGTCTAAAAACGATTTTTTTAAATCAATCGAATCAATCAAGGGACCTTATGGATTTGTTTTTTATGAAAAAAAGACAAAAAGTTTATATTTTGGACGGGACAGGTTTGGTCGACGTAGTTTATTAATTAATTTAAAACAAAATAAATTAACTCTCACATCAGTAAAAAATAATATTGATGACAAAATGGAATATCAGGAGCTAAAAGCTGACGGGGTTTATCATTTAAATTTGAACAGTTTTCAGCTTACTTTGCACCCTTGGTCGCTGAAAAACATTGATGAAACCCATTTGTCAGATATATCTGTATCTAGTGTTTTATTAAACGATCCAGTTTTACCTTTTAATCAAAGTTTTAAAGAAGAATTTAATGAAAATTTTATTACTAGTGATTTAGTGGAAAAATTTCATCAAGTTTTAAAAAAAAGTGTTTCAAGACGTGTGGAAAATATACCAAATTTTTGCAAAAAATGTTCAAAATTAGATCATACTAAATTTAGGACTGGTGGTCAAAAAAATTGTGAGCACTCTAAAATAGCTGTTTTGTTCTCAGGAGGGGTAGATTCGACAGTTCTTGCTGCTTTGGTGGATGAATGCATTCCAGAAAGTGAGCCTATTGATTTGCTCAATATTGCTTTCGAAAAACCAGGGGCTAGTGACCAATTTATGGTACCGGACCGCATTAGCGGTATTAAATCTTTAAAAGAGTTGAATCCCAAACGAAATTGGAAATTTGTGGAAATAAATGTAACTCTAGATGAACTAAAAAAGGAACGGAACCAGTTGATTAAGCATCTACTTTATCCACATCAGACTGTTTTGGATGATAGTATTGGTTGTGCGTTGTGGTTTGCCAGTCGCGGCAAAGGAAAAATATCTAATGTAGATTATACCAGTAATGCAGAGGTGTTGATACTTGGAATGGGAGCTGATGAACAACTGGGAGGGTATGCTCGACACAGAACTAGGTATGAAAAAGATGGAATGAAGTCGTTTTGTGATGAGTTAAAGATGGAAATGGAAAGGATATCGGACAGAAATTTGGGAAGAGATGACCGAATTTTGTCAGATCATGGCAAAGAATCTCGTCTTCCTTTTCTCGATGAAGACGTTGTAAGTTTTTTAAACCAGTTAAAAGTGGTGGAAAAATGTAACATGAAGCTTGAGCGTGGACATGGTGAAAAGTTTTTATTAAGAAAATTGGCTTTGGATAAATTTGGTCTACAATTTAGTTCTCGACTTCAAAAAAGAGCTATTCAATTTGGGTCAAGAGTGGCCAAAATAGAAAATTTAAAAGAAAAAGCATCTGATTTATGTGACAGAATAGTGCATAATTTAAATTTTGAATAAAAAAAATCAAAAATTTTTAATTATTTTTTTTTGATTTAAAAAAATTATTGTAAAGAAATTAATTAAAAAATACAAACCTAATAGATTCAGTATTATTTATCAGATATTTTTTGGATAATCCTAATCTGTCAAAAAGTCAAAAATTTTAAGAAAAATCTTAACAAAAAATAACTTGCCTTAAAAAATTAATATTCAATTTTTTCATTAACACATGCTTTTAATTAACTAAAAAAGGGTGCAAACATCAACCCAACGATATTTTTCATTTGAATTTTTTTAATGACACCCAAAATATTTTTATTAATTTCAAAAAACATCTTAAAAGCGATAAAAAGTTTTAAAAAAAAGCGAAAAAATTAACAAAAATAATGCTTAAATATTTTCTAAATTATGACTAAAATGTTAATATTTTAAAATTTCAAGAATAATTATTCTTTTTTTTAACTTTTCCTTTACTTTTTTTACAAATACTTTTAAATATACAAATTTGTTAAGTATCACATGATTTGAAGAGATTTTTTAAGAAAAATAAAGCAATAAAATAAAAAAGTAAAACCATAGAATTGTTCAGAATTTTGTCATGATTAAAAAAAAAAAAAAAATTTCTTGTCATAATTGATCCCTCGGAGGAGATACGATTTAAACCAGAAAAAACACATTTTTTTCCTTTTTTTAGCCAACAAAAACCGCCATACCCTTTTATTTTTTTTCTAAATTACATTAGAATGTAGAGAATTTTATGCTCTTTCAGAATATATATATTTTTTTAGTATATTTAAGTTTTATTTTTGAGATTTTGAGTCTTAAAGAACAACAACTTTTTAAAGGGTTTGCTATTTTTGGAACCCTGTGTGTAAAAAATTTTTTTTTTGCCCCCTTCAAAAAAATTTATTTTCTGGGGGTTTTGAGGGCGTAGATTACGAATTTTGGGTCAAAAATGTGAAATTCAGATAGCACTAAAGTTTTGAATTTCGTGAACTTTAATATTAAAGAATTTTGTAAAAATTTTCAATACAAAGAATATACTTTTAGCTTTTTTAAATATGAAAATGTTTTTTTTTATGTTTAATTTAAGAGCTATTTTTTTTATAATAAATTAAAAAAAATTTTCTTTGGTAAAATTTATTTTTTAAATGTAAGTTTTGCTCAAATTGGTAAAACCAATACCTAGACAAGATAACAAGAGTTTTTCATGTCCCAACTTAAGATATTCCTTAATGCTCTTTTCTTTTTCTTCGTCGTCCAATTTCTGCTTCTTTTTTTTTTGTTCCTCCTCTTCGTCCACTTCTGACTCGTTTTCGCTCGCATTTATTTCTGCCGGAAGCTGTAAATTTCTCTTTCGTTTCTTTTTTTTGGCATTTTTCTCATCTTCTTTTTCCTGAATTATTTTCTTATGATTAAAATCAACTTCTTGACTTCTACACGGCTCAATTTTAAACCTAACACCAAATGAATCTTTGATTGCTCGCATAAAATGAATTGAAAATGGCGAAAAAATGCCACTCAAAATCCTGGAAACGTCTTTTTGATTGATTACCATTAGCATGTAGGCAATAAATTGATTTGTCGAGTCTACACATCCTCCTCTGTATATTTCCTCTAGTAGATTATGCGTGGCTTTTAAAGCAATGTCTTCTGGCACATTTGGTTGTTGACTGTCTGAGCCTTTGGGAGTAGAGCATGCTTCGCCGCACAAAAAAGTCCCGTTTGTGGTCTCGGCAACTAACGTTAGACCGAAAGCGGGCGAGTTTCCGGCAGTGTCTTTTTTCTGATGATCACTTATTATGTAAATATCAGGTATAAATTTAAGCAATGTTCCTTTGGCTTTTTCGACCATTCGGTTGCACACTGCCGGTGCTACCCTCATCGCATAAGCTATTCCTCTAATGCGCTTTATTTTTCCTGGGTCAGTCAAGTTTATTGGTATGAGCTTCATTTTAGTTGGGCACTTGAACGAAATTTCACCTCCACCACCTGGTTTGGCGCCTCTTTTTAAAACTTTGAACTCAAGTCCGTCATCACTGCCAATAAAGCGCTTGAATATGGGAATAGATGAATACTTTATCAAGTCTACTGATACATCATCCGGATCGTTTGTGATACCAGTAAGGGTGAGCTCCAAGGGTGTCTTGGTAAATGGAGCCATGCACATGATAGTCTGTAGAAAATATCCAATTGATCTTTCGGTCCCACAATCGTGCTCAATTTTGCCTCCGATCAGAATACCTGGAACAAAGTAGAGCGATGTGCCTGTTTCATTTATGTCAGTGCGAGTTCCGCTTGTGAGTTTGTCAACCAATTTGAGGAGATTTACTTCGAAATCTTTGAGGCCGGGTTCGTGCTCATTGCGGCGTATGTTTTTTAGTTTTAAGGGTTTACCACTTAGAACCGAAAGAATTATCTTGATTCTCAAGGGGCAGTCCGAGTCATTCGTCATATTTTTTTTATTTACAAAAAAAATGTATTAAATTTTAAAATTTTTATTAATTATTTAGATTTTTTCAATGCGCACATGGGCGTCCATGCAAATTTTTGCTTTATTTATTTTATTAAAGACAATTTTTTATGCGATTTTTTAATTTAACATTTTTAACATAACTTTGTTCTAGTCTAAGAGTAAGCCTGATTTTTTAAGCCTGAGAATTAGATTTTAACTTTATGTCAATTTTTTCTTAAATAGTCACTCTTAAAATACAACAAAAAACAATTAAAAAATGAATTCTTAAGATATTTTTTCAAATTTTTAATTTAAGAAAATCTTAATAATTTTTTTGAAAAAAATGACAAATCAACTCAATCAAATGTTTCCTTTTAACCAACTTCGATACACCAAAAATCATAACTTTGCAAAAAATCTGAAATCAGAATTTTTAGGAACCAATTTTTTTAGAAATGAAAAAAAATAAAAAAAGTCAATAACTATATCTTATAAAAAAAAGGTTCATAAAAATAGATTCATCCGAATTTAACAGTCGTCTGTATCTTTCAAAAAATTGTTGAGTATTTGTATACAAATCATAGCTCACTTTGAAGCTCTTTGGACAATACTTTATTTTTGGCAACTTTAGGAACAATTTTAAGGTCCAAGGCTAACTTAAAAAAAAATATTTTTTTTAATGGTTGTCTCAAGAGCTTCAGAATCAATTTGTAATTAATAACATAAGTATTTTTGAATTATTTTTGAAAATTTAGTTAATTTTAATTAAGGCTTAAATTTTTTGGGGGTGACAAATTCAATTTTTTTAAGATGACAAAAATAACTAAAAGTGGTGACTAATTCAATCTATTTTAGCTGACAATAAAAAACTAATTATTCTGACAAAAAAAACTAAACGACTGACAAAAATATATATATTGAGATGACTATTTAATAATTTTGCACTGACAAAATTTTATTCATTTTTATTTTATTTTATTTTAGTTCTAATTAAGCTATTTAATTCGACTTGAGTGGAAATCAAAAGTAATGACCCTATGCTTCACAAGGAGTGAATAAGGAAAAAAAAAGAAAAGCTATTTAGTAATCTAATTCTCTAAAATTGTAAGGAATGAACTTAAATTGTGACGTTTTCTCATAGTTGACTCTAGCTTGATGATGAGATTTGGACAAAACGGTTTGTCATAATCGTCTGGAGCTTCCTTCTGATTTTGGTGCTATAGTTCAAGATTTTGATTTTTATTGTGACCTCAAAATCAGTAATTTGTTGTAAAAATAATTAACTAGTCAAAAAAGTATTTTTGTCACTCAAATTATTATTTTATCAGTCAATTAATTTATTTGTCATCATATGTAATTTTTTTGTCAGCCCATTAATTGATGGCCATTTTAAAATTAATGTTAAGAAAATTTTTTATTTTAAAGAGGCTGTCATAGTAAAATTTTCAATATTATTCGATAGAAAATTAATTAATTTTTATTTACTTTTTAAAAATTATTTGAATTTTTTTAATTTTTTTTAATCAAAAAAATAAATCTAATTTTGTAGGTTTTGCTTAATAAAGTTTTTATAAATTTTTAAGCAATTGATAAATCAACTAAAAAATTTTATTAAAAAAACTAATTAGATAAATTACTAGTGTTAGTCCAGCCATCAACTTCGCCATAAAAACTAGAAAAGAAGCATTCTTGGATCAATTTGCATATTCTGAATATATGTGACAGGAAAATTTTATAAATTAAAATTTAAATTTTGAACTTTTTTTAGAAAGTTTTCGGAAAAAATTCAATATTCAATATTTGAGCATGAGATTCAATGCCGATCAATTTTTGAAATATTTTTTTGTAAAATACGGTTTTAATTTTTTATTTTAATTAATTAAATCATTTATTAACCAAAAAATACAATCTGATTTTTGCTTTTCATGATTTTTAAATTTTAAAATTATCTGATGGTTTGAGTAAAAATATGCTGAGCGATAATTTTTTTTTAAAATGACTTTTGAGATTTTTGATAAACCAAAGTCTTTGAGAATCTAATAAAAATTTTCTAAATTGAAAAAATTCCAGAAAATCTTATCAAAACTAAAATGCCACGTTCTAATTCATATTTTTCTAATTAGACGTTTTTAAGAATTTAGTATAAATTGAAAAAAATTTTAATCTCGATTTCTTTTTTTATTTTTGAAAGTTCAAAATACTCTTTAACTCGTTGATTTCTTTATATTGAGTTAAAAAAGTCCACATTAGAACAAAAATAGTTCAAAAAAAATTCTAGATTTTTTGATGTTCTCAATTTTACACAACTAGTTTTCAAGTTAAGTTTTATTCAAAATCACACAAATACTTTCAAGACAATTATAGGATTATTAATATTTCAAAATTAATTAACGAACATACAGAATTATCCTTATTAAACCATGCTTTAAAAAAATGATTCAATCTTTTTTAATTTTAAATTTTCTTCGTTGCAATAAAAATATTTCAAAAATTTAGATCATCAACTAAAATGGTTAAAGTAAAGGACAGTCCTGAGTGTGAACGTGCGCGTCAGACCAAAAAATCCTACCTTCTCCTTGAAGATGGAACTGTGTTCGAAGGCGATTCATTTGGAGCCGACATGGATTCAAAAGGAGAAATAGTGTTCTCAACCGGAATGACTGGATATGTGGAGAGTCTCAGCGACCCATCTTACAAACACCAAATTCTTGTTTTGACCTATCCACTGATTGGAAACTATGGCGTGCCAGATTTTTCCCTAGACCAGTTTAATATGCCTAAACACTTTGAATCGGACAAAATTCACGCATCAGGTTTAATTGTGAGCGATTACTGCAAAGAGTACAGTCACTGGAATGCCGAAGAGTCTTTGTCACAGTGGTTGATTGAGTCCAGTGTTCCGGCTATTACCGGAATCGATACCAGAAAATTGACCAAAATATTGAGAGAAAAGGGCTCGATGTTGGCAAAAATTTTCATCAACGCACCAGCACCTCCTTGTGTTCAAAATGAGCAATTTTTTGACCCAAACTCAGTCAATTTAGTCGACTTGGTCTCTACCAACAGCCCAAAAATTTACAACCCTAGTGGCAAATATAAAATCGCAGCTGTAGATTTCGGCATGAAATACAA
This sequence comes from Brachionus manjavacas, assembly GCA_019054805.1. NCBI lineage: Eukaryota > Metazoa > Rotifera > Eurotatoria > Ploima > Brachionidae > Brachionus > Brachionus manjavacas. Next base: position 1,174,442 of record JAHQIY010000015.1, on the reverse strand, counting down.
TCAAATTAGGCTTTTGTGCCAATTGAACGCCTCAGTACATGTGCTCCCTTGGAACTCTGACATCAGCATCCACGAATATGATGGTCTTTTTTTGAGCAATGGACCCGGTGATCCGACAAAATGCAGCGCCATAATTGAACAAATCCGCAAATGGATGAGCACAGATAAAACCAAGCCGATATTTGGCATTTGTTTAGGTCATCAAATATTGGCTCTGGCTGCTGGTTTTACCACATCCAAAATGAAATACGGAAATAGGGGCTTTAATCAACCGTGCACTTTACACGGCACAAAACGCTGCTACATAACGTGCCAAAATCACGGATTTGCAGTTCAATATGAGCCTAAGTGTCCGTCAGCTGTGGATTGGGATCCTTTGTTCTACAACGAAAACGATGGATCCAATGAAGGCATAATACACAAAGCAAAGCCTTTTTTTAGTGTACAATTTCACCCAGAACACATGGCAGGTCCCAAAGACACAGAATTTCTATTCGAAATATTCATGGAGTCGGTTCGATCTTTTAAGTCCAACCATTTTTACGCCCTAAAAACTGAGCTTTATTGCCGAGCTGACACCACCTTGACTTCAGTCACCAAGGACTTTAGCAATTTTAGGCCGAAAAAAATTCTCCTCCTAGGCTCAGGTGGACTATCGATTGGCCAAGCTGGAGAGTTCGACTATTCGGGCTCTCAAGCAATAAAGGCCTTTAAGGAAGAGAACATCTTTGTCGTGTTGATTAACCCGAACATAGCTACCATTCAGACATCAAAAGGCCTAGCGGACAAAGTGTATTTTCTTCCCATAACTCCCAATTATGTCACTGAAGTTATAAAATGTGAACGACCAGATGCCATATCTTTAAGCTTTGGTGGTCAAACTGCTTTAAACTGTGGTGTTGAATTGTTCAAGTCAAAAGTGCTAGATGAGTTTAATGTTAGAGTTTTGGGCACTCAAGTCGAAGCTATTCTAGTTACCGAGGACAGGCAAGAATTTGCGGCACAAATGGAAAATATAAATGAAAAAGTTGCTCCATGTGAGGCTGCTTATTCATTGGAACAAGCTTTGGAGGCTGCTGAACGCCTCGGCTATCCGGTTTTGATTCGAGCAGCATTTGCGCTCGGAGGCCTTGGCTCAGGCTTTGCTCATAACAAAGATGAACTAGTCCAGTTGGCCAACTCGGCTTTTTCAATGACAGATCAAATTCTAATTGATAAATCGCTAAAAGGATGGAAAGAAATTGAGTATGAAGTGGTCAGAGATTATTATGATAATTGCATAACTGTTTGTAACATGGAAAATATTGATCCATTGGGAATTCATACTGGAGAATCGATTGTGGTCGCTCCCAGTCAAACTTTGACCAATGAAGAGTACAATGTGCTGAGGAATACAGCTTTAAAAGTTATCAGAAAATTAGGGGTAGTCGGAGAGTGTAATATTCAGTACGCTCTTAATCCGTATACAATGGAATACTTTATTATAGAAGTAAATGCCAGGTTGTCCAGATCTTCGGCTTTGGCTAGCAAGGCTACTGGTTATCCACTGGCCTATATTGCTGCAAAATTAGCCTTGGGATATTCGTTGGTTGAGCTCAGAAACTCGGTGACTGAATCGACCACAGCTTGTTTTGAGCCAAGCTTGGATTATTGTGTTATCAAAATACCTAGATGGGATATGAAAAAATTTGTTGGCAGGGTCTCGAACAAAATAGGTAACTATTCTTTTTTAATTGTTGTTAATTATTGATTATTCAAAAATAATCTGATATTAATATCTATTAATATTTATCTATAGAAGCTAAGAAATTTTTGGTTAGACACAAATCGGATGTGTATTTCCATATGGTTTCATTAAATTGGTATTATAAATTTTTGTACAATTATGTGCAAAAAATTTTAAAAATTTTAAGATATATTATATTTGCTACTGGGCTTTATATTTTTATTTTAGATTTTTTATTAATCTGCTTCAATTAAACCAGTTCAATTTGAAAAATTTAAATATTAAATAGGGAAAGTTTTATTTTTTTAATTATATTTTTCAATTTATAAATAGAATGTAAAATTTTTTTTCAAAATTAAATTTTAATTTTGATTAATTTCGAGGTTCAAATTTTGATATTCTATGAAAGATATCTTTCCTTAACTAGTCTTAGTTATTTGTTGCTGCTAACTAATTTAATATTTTTAGCTAGTTAATTTTCGTTTCTTTTATTATAACACAATGTTGGCGCTATTTATGTGACATAATTTCTGGTCAAAAATATCATTTTAATATCTCAAATTCTTATTCATTTATTTTTTAATAAAATTTATCTAAAAACTTTGTAAAAGTTTAAAATATTAAAAATATTTTTGATCAAATAATATGTTTATTAAAAAGGAACTCATCAGTCGTAAATTCTATGCTGAAATTTTTTTAGATGAAAAAAAATAAAAATTTAATTAAAAATTTATTTAGTTTAAAAGTTTTAATGATAAAAATTTAAAAATAAATTCAAATTATTATTTTTAAATCAAAATTTCTAAAGAATAGTGTTTTCTTAATTTTTTGGTAAAAGATTATAATTAAACAGTCAATATTCTAACAAAATTATTTTTAATTTAAAAAATTTTTCTGTTTTCATTTAATTATCTAAAATACTTGCTTGGATAAAAATAATACAAATTGATCAAGTTGAAATTTAAAAAAAAATATTTGTAATTTTTTTTTTAATTTACTAATAAAAGCTAAAATTGCCAATTTATAAAAATATAATTACAGCAAAAAATACCTTTTATCATTAATAATTTTATATTTTATTTAAAATTTTGGTTAAAAAGAAATATTAAACTTAAAAAATACGAGTTAAATTTTTTAAACGAGAATTTTTTCAGGAAGTTCTATGAAGAGTGTTGGCGAGGTGATGTCAATAGGCCGCGGTTTTGAGGAAGCTTTTCAAAAAGCACTCAGAATGATAGACGATCGGGTCATGGGCTTTGACCCTTACTATGCCGAAGAGGTAAAAAACTACGAGCAAGAACTGCAGAATCCCACTGACAGCCGCATATTTGTTCTGGCATCGGCGCTCAAGTCCAGTCTGTTCACGGTCGACCAGCTCAATCAGCTGACCCACATTGACAAATGGTTCTTGCACAAATTCAAGAACATAATCGACCATTGCTCAGTGCTGGAAAAGCGCTACAAAATCGACGGAACCAATGACAAAATCTACCTAGAGCCGGATTTCTTACACAAATGCAAAAAACTCGGCTTTTCAGACAAACAAATAGCCATGCACGTGAACAGCACTGAGATCGAGATACGCCGCATCCGCAACCAGAACCAAATACTTCCGTTTGTCAAAAAAATCGACACAGTAGCTGCCGAGTGGCCATGCAAGACCAACTATTTGTACCTGACCTACAACGGTGACGAGCACGACCAAGAAATGGGCACCGATTCAGGGGTCATAGTGCTTGGCTCAGGGGTGTACCGCATAGGCAGCTCGGTCGAGTTCGACTGGTGCGCTGTCTCTTGTCTCAAAGAGCTCAAAAAGCTAGGCCACAAAACGATCATGATCAACTTCAACCCGGAAACGGTCAGCACCGACTACGACATGTCCGACAAGCTCTACTTCGAAGAGCTCACATTCGAAACAGTGATGACCATTTATGAGTTCGAGAAGCCCAAGGGTCTCATTTTGTCAATGGGTGGACAAGCGGCCAACAACATAGCCATCGATTTGCACCGTCAGCAAGTCAAAGTGCTGGGCACCTCGCCCGAGTCAATAGACAATGCCGAGAATAGATTCAAGTTTTCCAGAATGCTCGACCACATTGGCATTTCTCAGCCCAGATGGAAAGAGCTACAAAACTTGCACTCGGCTATTGAATTTTGCGAACAAGTCGGCTATCCAGTGCTGGTGCGGCCTTCGTATGTGCTGTCCGGCGCGGCCATGAAAGTCGCCCACAACAACCACGAGCTGCAAAATTATCTCAAAGTGGCCAGTTCGGTGTCCAAAGAGTACCCGGTGGTGATATCAAAATTCATACTGGACGCCAAGGAAATAGACATTGATGCGGTGGCCAAAGAGGGCGAAATTTTGTGCATGGCCGTGTCCACACATGTGGAAAACGCCGGAGTGCACAGCGGCGATGCCACCTTGATCACACCGCCCATAGACATAAACGCCGAGACCATGCAAAAAATCCAGCTGATCACGGGCTCAATAGCCCAGGCTTTGCAAGTAAATGGGCCCATGAATTTGCAGCTGATTGCCAAAGACAACGAGCTCAAGGTGATCGAGTGCAATTTGAGGGTGTCGCGCTCGTTTCCATTCGTGAGCAAAACACTTGATCATGACTTTATTGCAGCGGCGACTCAAGTGGCCATGGGACAGTGTCCGCCAGTGGTCGACTGCGTGTACGGCAACGGGCGCATCGGGGTCAAAGTGCCGCAGTTTTCGTTCAGTCGGTTGACTGGCGCCGATGTTCTGCTCGGCGTCGAAATGGTCAGCACTGGCGAAGTGGCCTGTTTTGGAGAGGACAAATACGAGGCCTATATCAAGGCGCTGATGAGCACGGGCTTTAGGATACCAAAGAAAAATATCCTTCTGTCCATTGGCAGCTTCAAGGACAAGAATAGCTTGTTGGAGTCAGTGCGCATACTGGAACAGCTTGGATTCAGTTTGTACGCGTCCAGAGGCACAGCTGATTTTTATTCCGAGCATTCGGTCAGAGTGGAAACAGTGGACTGGTGCTATGAGGACGGAAGCATTCATTCGGTGCAAAAAAGTGGACCCAAATCCGAGACGATCATTTCATCGGAGTCGGGCGACCTCATATCGTCCACTTCGGTAAATCAGCGCACTGTTGCCGATTATTTGACCAGCAAACATTTTGACTTGGTCATAAACATTCCCATGAAGAGCTCGTCGTTCCGCGCCTCCTCCTTCATGACCCAAGGCTATCAGGCAAGGCGCATAGCCATCGAAAATTCCATTCCGCTCATTACCAATGTCAAGAATGTGCGCTTGATGGTCCAGGCCCTAAGACATGTCAACTGTAAAACTCCTGCGGTGAACACACTGGTCGACTGTTTGACCAAGACCCGGTTCGTCAAGCTGCCAGGTCTGATTGATGTTCATGTGCATTTGAGGGAGCCTGGCGGCGAGCACAAGGAAGACATATTGACGGGCACTAGGGCCGCTTTGGCAGGCGGCTACACCATGGTTTGCGCCATGCCAAACACAAATCCAGCTGTTACTAATGACCAAAGTTTGAGACTAGTGGAAAATTTGTACAAACAAAAGGCTGTCTGTGACTACGGTCTGTACTTGGGAGCCACTGCGAACAATTCACAAGTGATACCGGAGCTGGCCGAGCGGGCTTGCGCTCTCAAAATGTACCTAAACGAGACCTTTAATGCGCTCCGAATGGACAAACTCGAGGACTGGGTGAAGCACTTCAAATCATGGCCAAAATCAAAACCCATCTGCTGTCACTCCGAAGAACACCAGCTTGCTGCTGTGCTCTTTCTGGCCGAGCTTTACGACAGACATGTTCACATTTGCCACGTGTCCACTAAACAAGACATTGAACTAATTAAATCAGCCAAAGAAAAAGGACTCAAGGTCACGTGTGAAGTGGCACCGCATCATCTGTTCTACACCACCGATGACATGGACAAATTCAGCCCAATGGTCAAAGAAGTGAGGCCTAGACTGAAGTCAAGCGATGACCGGGACGCTTTGTGGCAAAATTTTGACCACATAGACATGATTGCTTCGGATCATGCGCCACATACTCTAGAGGAAAAAGTCAAGAATGGCGTGCCCGGATTTCCGGGCCTAGAGACCAGTTTGATTTTGATGATTACTGCTTTTAGGCAGGGAAAAATTACTCTGGAGCAAATAATTGAAAAATGTTGTACCAATCCGCGCAAGATATTCAATCTACCCGAACAAATGGACACTTATATCGAGGTAGACTTGGACACTGAATGGACATTGCCTGAATCAATGCCAAACAGTAAATGCAAATGGACTCCTTTTGCTGGCCTCAAGGTGTTCGGTCAAATTAGACGCGTGATACTCAGAGGAGAAGTGGTCTTTTTAGATGGCGAGGTATTGGCCAAGCCTGGCTATGGCAAAAATATCACTGAGTTTATTTCTGTGCCTAAACAAACACCTATTGCACCCAAGGTTTTAACTGTACCCAAAAAAGTAGATGTTACCAAGTCTCCGCTCAAAGCCAGTCCATTTCCTCATTCCCATTCCACTGATAATTTGGGTGAGCGTGATTTCGGTGAAGGTTCCAAGCCCGTGCAAATACTCGAGTCCCAGTACTTCAAAAATTTAGAGCCCGAAACCAATGCTTTGTACAAATCGAACTTTATTACTGTGGATCACTTGCGCAAAGATCTCATGCACAAATTGTTCAATTTGGCACATGATCTTAGAATTTATACATTTAGTGAAAAAAATTTGACTCATATGCTTAGTGGTAAAGTGGTTGCGGAAATGTTTTTTGAGCCTAGTACCAGAACTCAGTGTTCGTTTACGGCTGCAGTGCAAAGGTTGGGCGGAAGTGTCATATTTATGGATCAGCAACATTCGAGTGTTAAAAAAGGCGAAACTTTGGAAGATTCGGTGAGAATGATGAGTGCCTATTCGGATTTGGTGGTCATACGACACCCGGAGCCCGGTGCTGCCGAACAAGCTGCCAAGGTGTCCAGTAAACCTGTTGTTAATGCAGGTGATGGAACTGGTGAACATCCTACTCAGGCTTTGTTGGATATTTTTACCATTCGCGAAGAAATTGGCACAGTTAATGGAATTACTGTAACTATGGTGGGCGATTTAAAACATGGTCGAACTGTGCACTCGTTGGCTAAATTGTTGAAGTTGTACCGAGTAAACATTCGGTATGTTTCTCCAGAATTTCTGAAGATGCCCAAAAATATTGTTGACTCGTTGGAAAAGGCTGGTATTGTTCAGGAAGAGTTTAAATCGTTGGAAGAGGCCTTGCCTGGCACTGATGTCCTGTACATGACCAGAATTCAGCGGGAAAGGTTCGAGTCTGCTGATCAATATGAAAAAGCTTCTGGGCTTTACATTCTTACGCCTAAATTGATGAGGATCGCCAAGAAAAAAATGATTGTCATGCATCCGTTGCCCAGAGTTGACGAAATAAGCACCACTTTAGATACTGATCCCAGGGCTGCTTATTTCAGGCAGGCTGAATACGGAATGTATGTGAGAATGGCTTTGCTTTTGATGATTCTTAAACAGAACTAATTTCAAAAAAAATTTCGGAATAAAATTTCTCAAAAAATCACGCTTTTTTATTTAATAAACTCATATATTTATTTACTTAATAGAATTAACCTTCTTGAGAGAAAAGTAGATTAAAAAAAGATTTGTGTCAAGATAATAAAGTCCGTAAAAGTTTTCATTCCATCATATTATTTTATTTTTTTGATGATCATCTACAACAAACGATTCAAGACAATATTTGAAGAATTTAAAAAGAAAATAAATTTTAGTTTTATTTGTAGTATTATTTGTGTGTGGGTTCAAGCAGATTTTTCAAAAAAGTGCCATTTTGTGGTCTTCTGGCAAAAATTCATCTAAATAAAATCATGATAAGAAAATATATTCGATCAGCTCACCTAAACAACTTGTAATAATGATAAGTCGATAATTAGAGAGATTTTGAGTTAAAAGTGATTTATTACGTGTCATGATGGTTACAATTTTCCTTGGCAGTTTTTCTTGGTTAATGAACTCTGTCTTCTCGTCGACTAAAATTTGAAATATTTTATTTTTTCCAAAAATGCCTAATAGAGCATTGTCTCTATCTTCTTCGTTAAATCAAATCAATTTTTGTTTTCTTTAAATAATTTTAAATCTTTTGATATTTTATTTTTCGTCTTATTTTAAGATTAGAAAGATTATTCTAGGTATTGAAAATATTTTGTACTAATTAACAAGCAAATTTCTAGTCTAAGTTTTGAATCAAATTTAGTCGATAAGAAAACACCTGTCCGAAGACATGCCGCTGGTATACGGCAAGGCGCTGAAACACGACTCTCTGTACACATGTCTCAGCATGAAATATTTAATATTTCTTATTATTTTGCTATTAATAATTTTTTAAATAAAACTTCTTTTTTTATATTTTGTCTTATTTTCTGTTTTTATGGCCAAAAAAAGTCAAGTCATGACTTTGACTTATAAACAAGTCTGAAAAAACCTTCAAGCAGAAAGAAGAAAATAAAAAAAAAGTTATAATTTAAGATTAACAATGTTTTTCTGACAAAAAGAGATGAGTCTCATTTGGTTCAATAACCTAGTTTAACAAGTTTATATTTATATATTTTTTTTAATCCTAAACTGTTGAGGCATAGCTGAAAAGATTCAATTCACCCTCTAAATAAGGGAAGATAAATTTATATAAAAAAAGAATACAACTTTTTATGATAAGTTTCAAATGAGATGGTAGAATATTGGGAGTTATTTGACATGTTGATTCAAAGTGAGTTGAAGATGCCGTAGGCAAGTGCATTGAACTTTGAGCAAAAACATAATTGCTATGGCTAGTTTTCAAACAAGTTTTCATAATATTCTTGGCATTAAATTAAATTTCATTAAATTTCTATATTTTTGGCAATGAAAAAAATATGAACATTTTTTAGTTTCGAATATCTCAAATATTTTTCAAATTAAACAACCCTAAATAAACTTAATTATCTTGACATAAATGAGAGAAAATTATCTTTGGAATTGATTAAACTGATTTTATGCATTTTGATTCCTTTCAAAATGTCATTTAGAGATAAAGATAATACCAAACATTTATTTAAAATATCTTATGTCAGTTAGACTATGGCATTTTTGATTCAAATAAATTTTAAAAAGCCTTAAAAAATTCAGATATCACTTAGAATCATAATTTTTATCAATTTGATGTTTTTTTTTTCCAAATAAAGTGATAAAATTTAAATTTACTTTGCGTTTTAAACAAATGAAATGGGAATCATGTATTTCATATAAAAATTATATTATATTTTTATTATCAAAATAGTTTGTTGGCGAATTAAGTTTAAAAATGAAGCTTATATTTTTATTAATTTTATTTAAATTTTTATCATTAAATTCCGAGCGAGTAAATGAGGAAATTTGTTGGCAGAGATCTGAAAGCGAGCTAAAGTTACACTTTCAACAAGAAATGGAAAAATATTTTTATTTGATATCAATTGGTTTAGACCATAACCCTGAAATGGAATTCATATTTTCCAATGTCATTCTAGACTACACTCATATCAAAGGTAAGAGTAAAGAATGCTCAATTTTAGATAGTTATGAGGTTTGTCCTCATACTGAAGTTAACATAACTCGGCAAAATAGATTCCCTTTCAAAGTGACCTACTCTATTTGCAATTGTGACAAATGTCTTTATTTATCAAAAGGTCGATGTGTTCCAATTGCTGTTATCAAGCCGGTCCTTTACCGAACTATTTGCAATTCAGATAACTATTGGGACTGGAAGTTTGGCTTTGAGAAAATTCCTATTCAGTGTAATTGTGTTAAAGATTTTGTTTAAAATAAAATGAATTAAAAAATGTTTTTAATTTTTTATTCCGATTCCAACAAATTTTTAAACAACTTATTGATGTGTATTTGATAAAAAATCTAAAAATGATTGCAGTAAATTTCTTTCGGAAAGTAAAAGACGGCTAATAAAAATTCCATTAGTTGTTCTGGGACAATTTTTGATGCCCATGTCAGTTGATTTTATCAAAATAGACAGTCTTAGACTTAAAAACTGATTTACATCCGCATCATTTTGAAGTTTTTTGTGATAAAAAGATTCTTCTTCAGATTTGTCTTGATCACTTTGAATTTGTTCTAATTCCGATTCGGTTTTGGATACAAAAATTTTGCTAAAAAAATACAATTTGGAAGCAAAATTTCCATAATTCAAATCACTTTCATTCCATTCAAAAATTTCAACTCTTAAATTTAAATTAAAAAATTAGAAAAAAACTTGGCATAATTTACGGATTTAAAGAGAATTTTTTTAGTGCCCTCAATCGCTTTTCAAATAAAACATCTTGATTGTTAATAGACAGTTTTAATTTTACACGATCATGTAGGTTTTTTTCACAGACAAATCCATTATGAATTAACATTTCTAAATTTGTTCTAGCTCCATAAAAAATTGTTATCTAAATTAAAAGACTAATAAATTTAGCCTAATTTTTGTGGCTTTTTTTACCTGATCTCCACTTTTTATATCTTTTTGTGCATAACAAAGTGCACCTTTGGTACTTTGATCATAATCAGTGCAAAACTTTAAATAATATTAAAAAAACAACAAAAATTCCTAAAGTAATATTTACTTGGCCTTCTTCATGGTTACACATGTCCAAAAGGGGAATCATAGCCAACAAAGGCCTATTACTCTCATCATGTATCTGATTTTGCCTTGTTGATACAGCACTCACCGCCCATCTTGGACAAAAAGTTTTTAAAATTTTTTTTTAATTTTTATAATTAATACCTGAAATTTTTGAATGAAAGCTTACTATAAAATGTTGAAAATTCTTCCTAAAAAATTAAATTAGTTTGTTTGATTTGAATAAATTTTGAATGTTAACCTTTGACTCCAACAAATTAATGATGTAAGCATAAATTCTGGCAATATTTCTAATGTGATACATGATATCAGCTAATAATAGAAATAAGAAAAAATTAAAAAATAATAAAAAAAATTACTAAAAGATTGAGAATTTTTTAAAGACTTTATTTCATCAAGACTAAAATACAACGGAGTATTGAATTCACTAGGCAATATGTTCATATATGATGACCATTTTGACAGTTCATTGTTTGGCTCGATGTTTTGTTTAGCATACAAAACAGACAATGCCAATGCTACATTTGGCATTGAAGAAAGCATTTTGTCTTTTTTGGTCAATTCTTTCAGTTCAATATCTCCCAAAGAGTTCACGGTGAAAATTAAATTTTCTGGTACACTGAAAACTAAGTCACCTTTGGTCAAGTATTTATCAGCAACTATGCTAAAATCCTTATCGTATTCATCATTTTTGATTATTTTCAAAATATTTTTAGTTTCACATTTATTATCGTTTAGAAATTGAATAAAATTCTCAAAGTCTAGATCAGTCCGATCTTTTGTTACACAAAAAGGAACATCTTTTATATAAAAAAGTTTAAAATTTTATGAAAGTTTTTGAGATAAAAAAATACTTTTTTCTTCTTCATTTATTTGATCTATAATTTCAAATATTTTTGTAAATGTTGTCTCAAATTTGAATTGATCATTAGGTGTTAAACAGTCTTTAAAGAATTGTAAATATATTTAAAAAAAACTTTTAAAAAAATTTACATTGGTAAAGCTCTTGGCATAGAATTTTTCGTCTTGAGAATGCTACTTGTTTGGTAGCCATTTTTTTGTTTCTCTTAATCGGCATACTAAAATTCAGATAAAAATTTATCGATTCTGAAATGATATCTTTTTTTCTAAATAATTTAGGCTTATGATCTATTTAGCCTAGAAATATTTTTGAAGAAAATTTATCTATGATTTTCGTTTAGTTCTATTATTTGTCTTGAATTAATTATTGGAGTTCGATATGTTTTCTTCAATTAAAATTTATAAAAACTTCGACTTACTTGCTGTTAGCAAAGAGAAAATTTTGTCCTTTCTTTGATACCGGGTCTTGATTAAGCAAAAATTATTTCACTTATTTGGTAAAAATTCTCATAAAAAAACATATCTTAAATAGAAAAAATAATAAAAAAATATAAAAAATACGGAACCTAAAATATTTTATTCTATTTTAAATAAATACTAATAAAAACCATCTTCTTTAAATGCATCAAACCAGCATTGCACAATAAGAATTCAAAATATAAATACTTTATTTGACTTGGTAAAGACAAAAAATAAATTCAGTAAATATAAGTCAGATCAGGATTTTCTTTTACAAACCAAAAATCTAATTTTCGACTTAATTTATGTCTAAAAAATATTTTATTAAAATTTCTGTTACATCAATAGAACAAAGACTTTAAATTTTAAACAAAATAGAAAAATGTTTAATTATAACTTTAAATAACCAGCTTTTGAAGACAAATTAAACTGGGTCGTACATTTTTGGATTTATCAGTTTTATTTATAGGAATTTTGAGAACAAAAAAATAAAAATTCTAATTCAAAAATGACTTTTTTACAATGAGCGAAATTAAACTTTTAATTCTTAATTTGGAGTCCCATTTCAGCACAATTGAACACTTAATAGCCGAAAATCGATTTTTAAATGAACTTAAAATCGATTCATTAAACAAACAGATACTCCGGTGTGATACAGATTTAATTTTTGAAAAATTAAATGAATCAAGAGAACACTTATTAGAAAGATTGACTGAGTACAAAAATAGAAGCAGTAAATTTATTTTTTTTGAAAAAAATGAGTCAAATTTAAAAAGTGGTATCGGTCTTTATGGCATGCTGATTTATAAAAACGAGTTCACTTGCCGCAAAAAACTCGACTACCTGACAATTTTTAATTTCTACACTGAGGTCGATTTCTCTAAATTTAAACTGGCCGATCAAGAGCTTTTGACCGTGCTGGTCTTAAATTTTGACCGGCTATTTTTTCACTTTAAATCCAAAAACAATTTGATAGATTATCTATTTATTACAAATAGACATTGTCAAATACTTTATGAATCTAAATATCACTTTAATCACTCAACATTCTCTAAGTATCTTTCAAATAATTCAGTAATAGCTAGTTGTCACACTGACTTCGAGCAAAACAAGTTTTGTCTAAGGCTAATGGACCATCAATTGATGGTAAAAAAAACCCGACAGTTGGGTGAAATTACAAACCTTTGTTTAGTAAATGACAGCGAAATTATATGCTTTAGACCATGCCAGTACACTATATTGAATTCAAGTCTGGAAGCAATACGAAGCTTTGGTCAATACATGCACATGGATCGGCCATTTTATATCCAGTCTAACTGCGTTCTATCGGCAGTAAGTAAAGATTATCTATTCTTTAAAATGAGCGACGACTACGAAAAAAAGATAGCTATTCGAATAGTGGATAAATTGGAAGGAAAATTGATTAATGTTATTTATATTAAAGCTGTAGACAGGTTCAAAGCTGAATATGAAACCAATATACTTTTGGTTAAAAGTGCCAAAGAGACCCGGTTAATTGTCTATGAACCGAATGAATTTGGTTTGTTTAAAAAAATCAAAATCGAATCTGATCAATTTGGAAAATTTTATTTTCTTGATTTAAATGCCAATGATTTATTCTATTCTGTCAATTATTTAAACAATAAAATTTCTATAATTTAAAATTTTTTTATTCTAAACAAGATCAGGTTGGCCCAAAACTAATAAATTAATAGACAGCAACTTCAAGTTCATGATCTTGATCACATGATCAAAACTCAATAGATTAAAATCTGAATGAAAATGAGGAAAAAAACTTTTTTTAAACATTTTTTAATTAAACACAAAATGTTTATTATATAAATTAGAAAAAAAAAATTTTTTTCCCCAATTGATTTTTAATTGATTTTTATAAAATATTTATTTGAAATTTTTAAAGTCAAATTTAAAGGGCAAATTGAAGTTTATGATCCAATTTCAAATCAAAATTTTAGTTTTTGATTTAAAAAAAGGCATTTTTCATTAATTTTTTAAATGTTAAATTAATTTTAGTTTTTAGTTTATAGTGTAAATTGCTTATATAAAATTATTGTCAATATAAAAATTGAATAAATATCTAATATTATTGAGTCAATATCTTATTTTTTTCTCACATTATTATGAAAACGATTTTTTGTGTCCATTTTAAAACGATTTTGATATTTTTTTTCCTTTTTTAATTTCTATGATTATTATAATGAGGAAATTAATAATAATAAAAATAAGCTGCAAGAATAGACCAAATTGCCCTGGCCTGCAGAGCGTGAAAACATAAAAATTCAGACAATGGTAGCTTTTGAAATTTTAAAGTGAGTTAAGATTAGTAACAATTAATTTTACTTTAAAAATAAATCAAAAATAATAAAAAAAAGAGTTAACTCTTAATTAATTTATTAATCATTTAAAATGTTACTAGAAAAAATTGATACCTTTTTCAACTAAAAAATTAAGAAAAACTAAAATTAATAAGGGACATCAGTCACCTTACAAATAAAATTTTTTTGAAGAACTATAAATTCAGTTACAAATTCTGAAAAAAGATCCAACATTGAACTCTCTATATTTTTTTATGGTCAGCTAAAAGTATTGATGGACCCCCCATTTCATCAATTCTTTTAAGGCTAAATTAAATGAGTTTTAAAAAAAAGTAAGCGAAATCTTACCAGTTTGATCATTTTTAAAGTCCGAAACTTAGTTAATACTCCTACCATGGTACCGCATATTCTGATATCAAACTATTAAAGCTTGCTTAGAATTTGTCTTAGAAAGAAATTTTCAAAATAATCGATCAAGTATTTTAAAAATTACTGCTAATCAAAGAGTGCTTTCACTTTTGCCAAATATAATAGCTTTGAGAAATTAATAAAAAAAAAAAAGAGTAAAAAATTAAATCACATGATATCTTTTAAAAAATTATGCTAAAAAATAATTAAATTTAATTTTGAAAAGCGTAACATAATCAAACGAACTTTTTTAAATTTGAATTTTTCATTAAAAAAACTAAATTAAAATAATCTATTGTTAATTATTTTGCACTGATTCTAAGCAAATTTAGTGATAAAAATATGGAACAATTTTCAAAATAAATTAAAAAATCTAAATTTCTTAAAAAAAGTTGAAAAAATATGACAAACATGAATTCAATAAAAAAGATATTTCTAATTATTTGATACTTTTTTGATTTAATGGATAGCGAAGTCAGCAGTGTTTAGAAGGGTCTGTACTGGAGGTTTTACACTTCGTATTCGAGTAAAGGAATGCATACAACTTAGTGTTACATATTCTTCAATTATTTAATAACTTAAAATTAGCCAGATTAGTTTTCGTTAAATGAATAAAAATTATTTGAAAAAAAAGCTTTCTTTTTTAGATTTTGTTGAAAATAGAATAAAAATATTTTTAAGTTGAATATTATTTATTTATATAATATAACAAGATTCAGACTAAATCCACATGAAAATTTTACAAACAAAAAAAGTAATTTGAAATAGATTGATATAAGCTGTTTTATTTTTAAATTATTTTTTGATTAAAAAAAGCTTAGCATTAATATTGTATTTAGTATTTTAACCTAATTTTATATTCTTAACATCAATAAAAGCTTGAAAAATAGAATCATATCGTGAATCTTTAATGTTTTGGCTAATATCAATATGTATTAAATAAAAAAATACCAAAATTATGCTATTTTCATTTAGCTCTATTTTACTCGAGACATTCATCAAGATTAAATTTGAATTTTTAAAAAATTTATTTTCAACTTTAGATTTAGAGTTTAAAAACTAAACATGAATAAATAGATGAAAAATAATAAACGACTAAAATATTTATTTTATAATTTAGACAACAATATCAGAGCCGACAGCAATGCTCTCAATGGCACATTCATCAGTACCACGTCTGATTCTGAAGAATCCACTCTCACCCCATCCAGTGCCCCAAGAATTCTTCACTATCCAGTAGTTTTCACCAGATTTTTTGTCAGTTCCATAGCCCACCAGCAATACAGCATGATTTGTTTCCTCAAATGGATTAAACTTGAAATTGGCATAGTCTCGCTCACCAGTGTGGTGGTAAATTCCACCTTTGTAGTTAAAAAAGTCATCATAGACTTCAAATGCGACAACTAATGGGCCATTTCTGACCAATTCTAACTTCATTAATGCTTCGTTACATGCTCCATAAAATCTTTAATATTTTTTAATTTAAATTTTTTTTATTTTAGTTGAATACCCTCCAACATAATGGTAATTAGTTGAGTATTTTCTTTTGCAAGATTTATCTGTGCTGCATTTACCATCTCTACCTTTGTATGGATTACAACTTTCATCTGCCAAACCAAAATCTTCGGCATATTTGCCTCCTATTAAATAGGGAAACCCTCCGTCACATCCTTGAGAATATGCCGAGCATTCAACAATGTCTTGTGGTGAAAAAATGGTTTGTTCCGAATTGAGGGTCTTAATTCTTAAACGAGCCTCATTCATTCCCACTTTTAAAAATTAAATCATGAAAAAAATTAATTTTTTTAATTTTTTCTAATCACTTGCTGCAAATGCATAACAGGAACCACATGAACCTTGATTGCGAACTGGACTTAAATAAGATACTCCACTAACATTTCTCCAATCGAATTCTTCTGGTAGTTTTGACGCCAAAATTTCAATTTCTTTATCAATTGGAGCTGGTTTTGGTTTACTTTTTTTTTTTTTAATTAAGCTAAATTTTAAATAAATTTAAAAACTACTGTAAAATTTTGGATTTTTTTCCACCGGCCATTTTTATTAGATCAGAAATTTTCATTTCATTTAAAAAATCATAGTGGGCTGCTGTCCATAGCAATTGTTTTCTGTTAATTTTTTCAACATATTCTTTATCTGTTTGATAAACCTTTTGTTCAACAATTCTAGCAATGGAATTTCAAAAAAATAAAAAAAAATTTAAATAAAGAATTTTACTCTTTTGCAGTTAAAAGATTTTCATTTAAAGTCTTGTGTACTTTAGGTTTGATTGTTTCGTCCAATTTAGCGCCAATGTAGCAAGACCAGTCACTCGGATTGACCCCTGTTCCGTGAGCCCATCCCCAAAAAGTGTGCTCGCAAAAACTGGTCACATTACTGCCTTTCTGGGTGTAATATGAAAAGGCAAAATATTTTCTGTTATTAATGACCACTTCAAATCCTTGATTGTAAATAATTGTCCAAAAGCCAACATTGCCGTCCAAATCAAGAGCAGTATTTGGAAATTCAAGTCTAACATAATATGCACTGGTGATATTTACTTTTTCCGAGCAATTTATGCTCTTTTCGTTTCCTCTGGGACCTTCATGAAATACCCATAGGCCATTAATGTCCTCAAAAGAACAATTGGCGGGCGTGTCTCCTTTAATTGTGATAAAAAAACTCAAAAAAAAAGCAGTTCTTAAAATTAGCTGAATCATTTTTTAAAAATTAAATTTAGAAAAAAAATCATTTCAAAAGTCTTTTTATACGCAATTTTAACATATGGTATCATGATGAAAGAGTTGGAGATAAATAATTTTTGAAATATTGCTTTAATTCTCAAGATTTTTGCATGCTTGCTGACTTAAGAGCCATAACTGACTTATCTTATGACACAGTCATCTTAATTACTTGATCATGTGATCAAGTATTTTAAGTCACTTGTTTTTTTATTATTTTTCTTTAAAGAGAAAATAAAATAAAAAGATAAAATGAAAATATTTTTGTTTATTGCTTTTTTAATTGTACTTGAGTATGCAGCATGTGATACACCGGTCAACTGTAACAAAAAAAAAGTTAAAAAATTTTATTTAAATTTAAAATTTTAGGTACTTATGAGGATATAAGAGGAGAGTGGAATTTTTATGAGGGCGCGCGAACTTATGATAAAAATTACGATTGTTCGACCTTCACAAATTTTACCACATATTTCAAAGTTAAACTGCTTTTTCCCAATACTGCCATAGACCAAAACGGCAATACTGGATACTGGACTTTAATTTACAATCAAGTTCTTATCGATTAATTTAATTTAAAAAAAAATATTTTTATTTTGTAAAAATAAAGGGCTTTGAGGTTGTGATTGCCGGTCGTAAATACTTTGCATTTTCGTATTTTCAACAAGATGAAGACAAAGTAACTAGTTTATGTAAACACACTTTTGTCAATTCTAGCCATGACATTGGAGTTGATCCAAAAAATTGGTCATGTTTTGCTGGTTGGAAAAATGATGAACCAGATTACAGTACGCCATCGGAAAAACATTCTCTAAAAAAGCCCATACTTGGTTTAAATTTGCTTTACAGACCGAATTTTGATTTTATTGAAAGAATAAACCAGAAACAGAAATCGTGGCAAGCTAGGCATTATAGATTTTTAGAAAAAATGACCATTAAAGAAATAGTTCGAATGTCTGGCGGAGAAAAGTCAAGAAATGTTGTCAAACCAAAGCCAACTAGAGTTACTCCTGAAATAGATATAATGGCTAAACAATTACCAAAATCTTTCGACTGGAGGAATGTAGATGGAATCAATTATGTAAGTCCTATACGTAATCAGCAGTCTTGTGGTTCATGTTATGCCTTTGGTAAATCCAATTCTTTGGCTCTAATTTTCTTGATTTAAATTATTTTTAAGGGAGCTTGGCAATGCACGAAGCCAGAATAAGAATCAAGTCAAATAATACACTTCAGACCATATTTTCAACTCAAGACATAGTTGAATGTTCACGCTATTCACAGGGATGCGATGGCGGTTTTCCGTATTTAGTAGCCGGAAAATATGCCGAAGATTACGGAATTGTAGAAGAATCATGCAATCCGTACAAAGGAGTCGATGGTGCTTGTCATACCAATCCGAAATGCAAGCGCAACTATGCAACAAATTACCGGTATATAGGCGGATTTTACGGAGCTTGTAATGAAGCCTTAATGAGAATAAATCTTGTTAAAAATGGACCCATTGCAGTTAGTTTCGAGGTATATAATGATTTTTTAAATTATAAAGGAGGCATTTATCATCATACCGGTGAGAGTGACAAGGTTAATTTTGGCTTTAATCCTTTCGAAATTACTAACCATGTTGGTAAGCTTTAAATAGATGCAAAGGAATTTTTTTTGATTGTTTTTTAGTCCTGATTGTTGGATACGGAAGCGAAAATGGTCAAGATTATTGGATAGTTAAGAATTCATGGGGCACTGGATGGGGTGAGAATGGATTTTTCAGAATTAGACGTGGCACTGATGAGTGCAGCATTGAAAGCATTGCTGTCGAATCTGACATAATTGTTTAAATTTTTTTCCATTGAAAAAAACATAAAATTAAATTTTTAATTTTGAATCAAATCGAATAATTTTTATTCTTTATATTTTTGTTTAAATTTAGTCCTTTATTTAATTAGTAGTCATAATGAGAAAAATAGAGATAAATTGAGTTATTTAAAGTATTTTTATAAAGGAATTTTTTGTAGCATATTAAATTACAAAAAATTATTATTTAATATTAATTAAATAAAATTTTTCATAAATTTTTCATATTTTTTACCATTTGATTTAAACTAAAGAAAACTTTACAATTGATTTCAAGATTGCATTGTAAAAAAAAGAACTAAAATAAATTTGCAATCACTCAGCTAAGATAGGTTCTCGAACTAAAAAACATAGAAAGTTTGACAAATCTAATATTTATTTAATATCATTAAAAAATGAGTTCAAAACTGCAAAAAAACTTTAAATTGTAAATAATAATTATTAATACGCTGAGTGTCTTACAGAAGAAGAATGCTTAAGACGCCTAAAAGAACAAGAAGAGAACAAAAAAGTCAAAAAGTAACATGAAGAGGAAGAGGACGACCACGTAAGACTGTTGAAAGCAAGTTGATGCCAGGTGAAAAAGAAAACTTTTCTGAAATATTGTATAGTTAATGTGAAACAAAGCTGGCTGAAGATGAAAATGGATTTTTGTGAAGTATGTTCAAATGGAGTTTGTTTTAGTGGTTTACCAAAAGAATAATTTAATAGTCAATTAAATAATCGCTTAATAAATTTATTGAAAAATTAAAAAATGTATTTCTAAATGGTTTGAATGGGTAAAGGGGTTAATTTTTGGGGTAATTATTAAGAATATTCGGGTTAGCCACTTTAACCATTTTGAATCTCTCACAATTAACCGCCAGAGGTAAAGGGGTAAAACTAAAAAAATTCAGGGAAATTGGGTGAATATTTTTGAAGTTTTTGAATTGGTGCGAAATATTCAAATAAAAAATAGGGCACCCGGTTAGACTTGGTTATCATAGATCATTTTTTAATGTTATTTTTTAGAGTACTTCAGATTAATAAAAATTTTAAAATTAGTCAAGTTCAATTATTTTAATAATTTCAAACAAAAATGTTTTCATCTAAAAAATTTATTAATAAAATGTTGGTAACAGAATAATTTTATTATTAATTTAACAGGAAACTATTTTCAAGACCCTCAACAAAATTAACAATAAAATAGTTTTTTAAATTCATTTTAATTGAAAAGATTAATAAAAAATTTAATCAAAATCTGATTCTGAACCAAAATCTAAATTTTCCAGATTAGAAATGGTCTCCGCATTGTAATTGGAATCATTTTGCTCCAAACTAACCACTGAACTTGATCTCAAATTTTTAACATTCTTATTCGAATTTTTTCTTGTTTCGTTTTTATTGATCGCAGGCCGGTTGAGCCCGCTAGGCGGTCGAGAATTTGTCTTGGTATTTGGCACAGATTCCACCGCATTTGGATTCCAATCCAATGCGCTTACAAACTCCTGTTCACTAAACTGTAACAGTCTAGATGCCTCCAAATGCATTTTCTGCTTTTTGAGATTATCAATTAGTTTAATTTGTCTCTTGAACGCTTGGACCAATTCGAGTTTTTGTTTGTTCAACTTTTTGTTCTCGTTTTGCAAGCTTTCTATCTTTCCTTTGTCTTGTTCGTTCAAATTTTTTTTTGCATTCATTTGCTTGTTCAATTCAAGCTTTAGTTTTTCTATTTCTTCCAAGGATCGATTCAACCTAAGCTCCAAATGCTGCATGTCCTGGCCTCCCTTCTTCCAATCTCTCTTCAACTGTTCATTTTCGTTTTTCATTAATTTCATTTGAGTTTCCAATTGAGCAATTTTTTGCTGAGCTTCATCATTTGATTTTTTGTATTTTTCCATTTGAGTTTGATGCGAATTGGAAATTCTCAATTGTTTAACTCTTTCCTCTTCGAGTTCTTTACACCGCTGCGCCAGTTTGAAATTCTCCTCGTCTTTTTTTCCCAATTCTGTGCCATATTTGTCCACTTCCTCTTGCAAAACCTTGAGCTTGGCCTTCAAAAACCTAATCTGCGCTTCATTGCTCATCTCGTTAGCAGCTTTTGGCATCATCAGCTCACTAGCTGTTTGCTCATAATTGGTAGACTCCTCGACAGGATTGCTTATTTTTTCCGCTTTTATAAACTCAAATACAGGCTCTGTGTCAATTTTGTGATAGTAGTCAGAATCATTTAGCAATTTTTCATTTTCTCTGAGAACCTGCTCGGCTTCATAGACCAAATGTGCTGTCTTTTTTTCCAATTCCTCATTCAAGCGTTTATACTCCTCTTCTTTGCTTAATAAATCATCTTTTTTAGTATCGGCTTGTTGACTGGGTCCCTTACGCTGCAAATAGCTTGAGCCTGTCGGTCTGTTTGCAAAGCGTTTTGACATTTTTTAAACTTTGTAATCTAAAGGCAAAGTGACTTTAAACAAAAAATATGCCTTAAAAAATTTTTAACCAAGTTTTAATTTGGTAGAAAATTAAAAATAGAAAAAAACATTTTTATTTTAAAGAAAATTGAAAAATCCGAATTCGACCAGCACCATTAAATATTTCCTATTGTCCTTAAAAAAAATTTTAATTCAACAATCAATCAGTTGAAATAAATCAAAAAAACTAAAAAATAATCAACAGAATTTTTTTAAGCGAAAAAATAAATTAGTTCAATAGAAATAAATTAATTTTTTTCATAAATTTTTTAATGCTAATTTTTATTAATTTTAAAGTGAATTTTTTGTCAACATTTATTCTAATTTGTGTATTCTTTCATTTAAGTTGAATAACTTTGACCGAAATTTAAAAATATCCAATGCTCAAAATGAGTAAAACTTAAATTTTTGAAAAATTAAAAGCCTTTAATCACTTATATATTTTTTCTTATACTCCACTATTTGAATAGAATAAAAATTAACTCGAAATCACTAAGGCTTCGGTGACTTGTTTTCTTCCAACTTGCCTGCTAATCATCTAAGCTATTTGCCTTCTTATCACAGCTTTACTGTATAAACAACAATCTTTACTGTATAAATAAGATAAACTTTAGATTCCAAGACCAGTAATGAATACGCGCTTCAATTAATCATTTTGAGTTGACCATAGATCTCTTTTTCAGTCACATCACCAAGTACTAGAAATCATACACTAAGCTTTATGTTCAATTTAGTGTCTATAAAAATTTGGGACAAAAAAAAGTCCGATCGATCTCTACCATCTAGGAAATTTCATTAGAAAAATATAAAAATTGTCTTTGATCCTTTTTTGACAATACCTTTTAGTTTAAAGCAAAAATTATTTTCAAAAAATTAAAAGGTATTTTCAAAAAAGGAAAAAAAAGTATATTAAAAAAATTTTGAACCAAAAACTTGGAATTTAACTTAAAATAATTATTTACTAAAATAAAATTGGCCTTATTTAATAAACTTTTACATTAGAAAACTATTGTAAGTGAATAAAATTGTCTAAAAAAAAATTTCTAAAATATTCAAATCATTAATTTAATATATTTTTTATGTTGAATATTAATCGTTTATATTAAATATATTATATCTCGTATCAATTGTTGGAACATTTTTTTCTTTAGAGAAAAATAGACTGAGTGAACGACATTTTTCCTTAATTTAAAAAAACTTAATAAAATAAAACATTTTAATTAAATATTCGAAAATTTTAAAATTTCCATCTTAAACTTTTCTGTGAAATGTATCGACAAATAAATTGTCTTATTCTAAGTACCGAACTTTTCTAGAAATAAAATTTTATTCCAATATAAACAAAAAATTATTTAGTTTATTTAAAAATCAAGCCAATCCTTCATATAGACACATTGTTGTGGATTTATTATGGAGTCTATGTGGCAATTGTCAATTAGGGGACAAATGCCGCACGGCAATCTGATCAGTGACGAGCCTTTTTTCGGCTCAATGACAAAATTAGTGGCTCGGTACAGACCAATTTGCTCATTTAGTTTGGTGGTGACAGTTCTCTCGCACTTTCCATCAAATACAAGTGTGTTCAAAATGGTCTCTATGTCCTCTGTAGTTAGCTCTACTCGGGATATCCCTAAATTTTTTATGTAATCTCTTATTTCTTTAGAGGACACGAAGCTTGAAGCTCGGCGCAAAACAGGATCATGCGGGAACTTTTCGTCTATTTGCTCTTTACGCTGTACCAAAAAGTGGTAGCATTGTTCATTTAGAATTTCCACAAACTCACTTTCGAACTCTTTGCCCGAGTACCATGCTCCGCCAGTGACTGAGCGATCTGGTTCCAGATCGTACAGCATGTACACTTTCTTTTTGTTTGCATTTACTGATTGAACAGATTTGATCAATTTTTTGGACTCCAAATTTTTAAGGGTCTTGTTCAGAGCTGTTGATTTTACATTGGTTTTTGTTGAGATATCCCTGATCCAAATGCCCTTGTTGCCAGATTCTTTTATCACAGCAAAGACTAGTTTTTCATCCATGTCGCCTGAGGTGGAAAGAGCCGAGGATGTAGCGAGTTTGTCTTTTAGCCGATAAACAATGCCCAGTTGTGCGCTCTTGAGCAGATCTAATCGACCCAGGGATAATAGTCGATTTAAGGCGGCTAGTCTTTGCTGGGCACTAACTTGAGGTATTTCCTGTTGAAGCATTGAGTCGCTTATGCCGTCTGGATTTTGAGCACAAAGCTCCAAGATTAGTTGTTCAGCATTTATTGGATTTGCCGAGCTCGAATTTTCCTCCATACCTGAGATTATCTAAATATTCTTCTCGCTCTCCAAGTATCAAATTTTATTTAAATTGTATTTTTAAAATTAAAATATTTGAATTTTAAGTGCAATGTTAATAAATTTGTCTCGAAAAAAAAGGGATTGCTAATTAACAAAAAATTGACTTTTATTATTTATAATTTAAAAATTTTAATTTATTTTAGTTTATTTGACTAAATGTCCATTTCTATGAAAACTGTTCTATACCAAAAAAAAATCATCTAAATTCTTTAAAATTGATTAATTTTCAATATTTGAAGCTTACATTTGATTATAAAAATTCAAAAAAATCATGTTTAAATAGCTCAATTGAATACAAAAAAAGTTTTGTTTAATGAATTTATTTTTTTCAATTATTTATAAGCTTAATAAACTTTTGCCAATTTTTAAATAGAAAAATTTTATTTTTTTGTTGAACTAAAAAAAAACTAAAAAACTAAAATAATTTTATAAGCAAGTTTGGTAATAAATTGGTCACAAATTTTCGTGATCAGTGTTTTGAGTTGACTCGATTCCAAAATCGTGCACTCTATCGATATCACCATTCAAAGATCTAAAAACAGAACCAGATTCAGAACTTTGATCATTTTTAGACTCTCGACCATCTTTAGAATCTCCATAGTCTCTGAGTTTAATATACAATTTATATTATTCACCTTTTTATTACAGCCGGATTGTTTGATCAGATTAGAATTTTTTTCATGTAACCATGATGTTAAAAAGCGGGTGGCCTATCATTATAGCGAAAAAAAAGAGAACCATAAAAAATAGAGATATATTTAATTATTCAAAAAATAATAATAATAATAATACCATGTCACAATTGTCACTGCAAGTATGCTTAGGCACATTTTGGCAGCTGCTGAATTACGCTTTCGGTGAAATTCATTTTTTTTTTGTGTTTGACAGATAAATTTTTAGTTTTTAGTCATTTCGGATTTGGCATTTTAAAAAAAAATAATTAATTAATTCAACATTTAATCAAATTAAAGAATATCTCATTCTTATTCACTATTTTATTTCTCTATTTTAATCTAATTATAGTATTCTCAATTTTACAATAAAAAATTAGTTTCTATTTTTGAAATTCTCTATTGTAAACGTTTACCGTCTAAGTGCCTAGTTTTATGGTCTCAAAATCGAGAAAACCCGATTTTTTATCTATTGGATAATTTTTTTGATCTACAAAAAAAATTTTTCGATTAATATATTTTTTTGATTAACATAAAAAATATTTATGATTACCGAAAATAATGTTTTTATATCTTAAAAAATATTATTGTATACTATTAAATAAATTAAATGATTTGTTAAAAAAACAAAATTTTTATTATTTATTGAAATTAATATAGGAAAAAAATACAAAATTAATATCTGGAAAAATTAATAATTATTTTTTATTTTTCGAGCCTTTTGGTCTACCTGGTCTTTTAACAATTGGCTGAGTGACTGAAGACTGTTGTGCGTTACCAGAAGTAGATGGTTCTACTTGAATTTTTGATTAAGTTTTATCTATTTGATTACAAGCAATTCTCTTAGTTGGTGGTTGTTGGATTATATCAACTTCATCTTCATCCGATTCATCATCTATTACTTTCTCACCATCTTAAAATTCAAGGGCTCTTTTGGCTTTAGTAGGTCTACCACCTTTTCGCTTCCCGCCTATAAGGACATTTTCAGATTCTATCGGTATTTTTACCAAATTCAATCTAACTGATAAACCGATTATATGTTTGCACGTATGTCATCAGTCAGCCATTTTTTATAAAAAAGTTTCATTAAAGTTCGTTTATTCCAGTTTTTGTCTGCTGTTCTAATATTTGTTCATGGGTGTGCTGTTTACCATTATTAAATAGCGTTAACTTAACGTTGTGACTGTTGTAAAGTAAACATATTTCCGCTTGACATTGTGGCTGAAGAATATGTGCTCAATTGCTCGAATTCGTCTGATTATTTATTTCTTTATTTGTATATCTGTATCGAGCTTAGGTTCCTTCAGATTAAAAAAATAAAGTTTAAAATAAGAAAAAAAAATATATAAAAAAAAAAAAATAAGTTAAAATAGAAAAAAATTAAAATTAGATATATTGATATAGAGAATAACAGGATACATATTTTTAAATGTCTGATTTTTCAGGGAAAAAGGAAGAAATAGTAAGGTAGCAATTACACAATGGAATTGGGTATTCAATATATCTTGCTTCGAAACCTTCTTTGTATTCCTCCACAAGTCTGACAACCAATGGAATAGAATGACTCAGTCCTCTCCCAACATATCTCTCACTCAACTCAAAAAGACGATTCGAGACTGTTAGTAATTTTAGTTTATTAAAAGCTTCATGTTGCACGATGTTGGAGGAAGTATCATATTTTAACTTAAGGATAGATCTTACTGCTGTATTCTGAATTGCTTGTAGTTTTTTGATATTATTTTCTGAAAATTAATTTAAGCAAGGAAAAGAATAGTCTAAAATCGATCCGACTAAAGATTTATATAAATTTCCTAATGTGTTTTGATTGAGACCCCATTTTTTGTTTGACAATATCTTAATAATATTTAGCCTTTTGTTGCAGCGTTCTTTAATTTCGTCTACTAGTATATTAAAGTTTAACTTAGAATCAAATTTAATACCAAGAAACTTGATTTCTTTTTGGCCCACTATTCTGTTTCCATAGATTTTTAAGTTTAGATTATCACCCTCTTTTTTGTACCTAGAAAAGACTACTGAACACGACTTTTCAACTGATATCTTCATTTCCATTTAATAAGCCATTGTTCTAGTTCGTTGGTGTATTTATTAATCTTATTTTCTAGGTTCCCTTTCTTGTTATAAATGAAGAATGTAACTAGATCATCTGCGAAAAGCAGAGAGTATTCATTATTTGTTTTGTTTCTTTTTGGGATGTCATTAATATATATACTAAATAAAAGAGGACTAATTACTGAGCCTTGAGGAACACCTGCAGTTATTTGATAAAAAATTCGTCGCTCAATTGGTCATTCACATTTACCTTAAATGTCCTACTATCTAAAAAGGATCTAATCCAGTTAGTCAAGTAATGAGGTGGATTCATTTTAATCAATTTAAAAAGTAGACCTTCATGCCAAACCCTATCAAACGATTCCATAGTTATTTTATTTGTTTGAATCAATAATAATTAAATTCTCCAAAGCAAAACATTTTTTAAAATTATTTTTTTGGTTAATTGGTTAAATCAATCAAAAAATTAATTTTAAAAATAATTTAATTAAAATTGATGACTAAAAGATTAATTTAAATAACCCAAAATGAGTGAATCTCATTTTAATTAGATATTTATATCGTTTGTTAATTATAGAAATCAATTAATTTTTTTATTTTACAAAAAATTATTTTTGATGATTGTTTTATTATTTTATATTTTTCAATTAATTATTTATGTAGATCAAAAAAAAACATCCCTTTATCAATTCATAATATTTAATTTCTAATACAGAAAATCATTTGACGTATAAAAATTTAAATGCCAAAAGTAAATGTATGATAAAAATAAATAAAAATTTTTCATTATCTTTAAAAAATTACGAATTTTTTTAAAAATTATCAGAACTTTTAAAAAATAAGTTAAAAAATGAAATCGTTATTTATTAAAATTTTAATTAGAACTTAGATATATATATAAGAAGAATCTTAAAATTAAATTACTCTCAGATTATTTGGAATAAATTTTTTCTAAAATTAATCAATAAATTTATTTTACATATACTTATTTAAAAAATAAAAACAAATTTTTAAATAACCAAAAATTATTTTTCCAATCTCACATATCATCCGAAAGTTCTCGACGCTTGAATTTATCCAAATTGTAAAAAGTAGCTTTGACAACCCTACCTCCAAAAAAACGACCATTTAAATCTGTCAGTGCTTTTATTGCCGACGGCAAAGTCTTAAATTCAACAAAAATTCGAACCGCTTCTTCTTCAATTTTATTTTCCATCTTACATCCAATTTTAATTAAAATTAAAGAACATAAAAATTAAAATTAAATTTACCACATGAATAACACAAGTATTCACTTCCCCATATTTTTCACATTCTTCCTTAGTCTCTCCTTCCAAATCGGAATCAACTTCGCTACGTGTAACCATATTCTTATTTATTCAAGTAAAAATTTGATATTTAATCAAAATTTTATTTATATACTTTTAATAAAATGACTTTGGACATATTTTTCATGACCTCTGCTGGTATTCCCACTGGAGTAGACGGATCTTTGTGAATGACAGGATTTTTAATAATAACAGGTGACGCTGATATAATAGCACTATTTGTCGGAGTAGGTGGCTCTGTTTTATAAAAAAGATAAAAATTAATTCTGGACAACAAAAAAATATAATATCTCAATACCAGGCACGTCTTTTTCATGAATAATTCTTCCAGAACGTCTGCCAGTTTTTTCCACCTGAAGTGCAATGCTCATTCCTTGGTTATTTTTGCCTAATCCTTCTCCTTCTTTGTAGCCCATTTTGGCCATCATTTTTTCTGCCTTGAACAAACCAACCTTCAATTTTGCACTTGTCGAAATTGGTTTTATTTCGTCAGGATTCTCAATCAAAGGTTTTGAATCGCTTTCAATTAGAGATGGTGGTGGTGCAAAATTATTGTATTTTTTGGCTGGTTCCTCAGGCTTTTTAGCATCCAATTTGTTTGCTTCTTCTTCACTAGAACGTCTACTTCGCCTTTTTCTTCCTCTTGAACTCGACCGCGACCTAGTACTAGACCTAGATCGCCGTCTACGACTTCTACTTCGACTCCTACTGCTGCTGCTACTATGCCTTTTATTGATCTTATTTTTTTTAAGCTCTATGACCACTTTTTCATAATCATTCGGCCTCATCGGATCATATTCCTCTTCCAAAGTTGAAGCAATCAAACTATCTTCCTTTTCAACCTTAAAAAGGCTAAAATTCCTCTCCAATCTTAACCAAAAGCAAAAAATTACTTTTCCCGTAATTAAATTAAATCTCAATTCTGTTCCAATGCTTTGAACTTGTTTGGTTTCATTTTCTAAATCTTTTTTAAGCTGTGTTAGAGGTTTTCGCTTGTCAGCGCCCAATACTGGAGATGCATTTAAAGTCTGCTTTAAGTTGGCCTTTTTTTTAGATAGAAAAAATTTACTCACCTAAAATAAAGTCTACTTAAGTTTACTTTAAGATAGGAAGCCGAGTTGAGTGTTTGTTGCCTTTTTTTGGCAGCTTCGACCTGATTTTGTAATAACTTTAAACTGTTAGTATTCCAACTAGCTGTTTATATATGTTTAACATTATTAAAATTGTTTTAATAATTGAATTGATAATGATAATCAACGAAAGGTTTTTTTTTTATTTAAAATAAATTGAAAAATAAGTTTTACCAATCTCAATTTCTTTTTTGGTCTTGGTGTTGCTGGGAGTTTGATTTTGTTCATTGCTATTGCCATTTGATTGAGTGACTACTGCTTGAGGAATTTTAATGGCAAATTCTGGTAGAATTACGTCGTCATAAAGAGACATCTTAATTAATTTACAACTAAATTTTGATTATTCACAAATTTTGATCTGAAATATTTTTATAGATATTTTTTTAAAGTGGTATTTAACAATAAATGCAAATTATATTTTTTGTTTGATTGTTGACTCAGTTTTGTCTTGAGTAAAAATTGCGAAACAAAATGGCAAGATTTTATTTCCACTACCTCATTTTTCAATAATTTAAATTATAATAGTAAAATTTAAAAAAGTTGCAAATTTAATTATCATTCAAAAGTTTAAAATTATTCAAAATTCTGATGCCCATTCTTTAAAAGATTGATCAAAATTTCATCTATTTAAATTAATTAGTTCATTACGAAATAGAATTTTTTGGGCCTTTAGTAGAGATCATGTTTTTCTAAAAATTTGTTTATTTAACTAAAGCTTTATTTAAAAATTTTAAAAAGTATTATTATTTTAATAAGATTGTTTTAAATAGTACATTTAACTGTCAATACGAACTATTTAAGATCTTTTTCCAAATTAATTTGAAAGAGGACCTAAAGAAGGATTATCAAAACCGTAAAAAAAATATTAAACAAAATAAAATAAATTCTCTCTGTTTTACAAAAAGCTTTTCAAATCGAATAAATTTTCAAACTTTCACTTTAAAAAAAGGACTCAAATTCCGCGATAATATGTTTATCTGATCCATCACATTTGCAAATAAACTCCTATAATAAAACTTTTTTTTCGATCTTACTTACATGTTTTTCTAATCCTGCTTTTTTAATATCCAAAAAAGCAGGATGATTAATTTATTGCTTTTTTGACACTGGAGATTAAAATCTTAAAAAATTTAAAAAAGTTGTATTAATATTTTATTTGAAATTAAATATTTATTATAATGTTTTTCCCCCTTTCTTGACACTTGGTTCAATTATTTGGTCTATTTCTTAATTATAGAAAATTTAGAAAAAATTGCAGAATTATTTACAATTTTTTCTAAATTTTCTAGAATTAAATTATTTACAAAATTATTATGCTAGCTAAGTAAAATATTACTTAGTTTCGCGGATAAACCAGTCACAATTTCAAAACTACTGTAAAGACTAAAAAAGATTGATAGAAAATGTGAAATTCTAAATCTAAGAAATCATGCGAAAAATATTATAAAGGAAAAGATTTTTCGTTCAATAATTTTTTGATTTTTTTATTCTCTTTTAAGATAATTATCAAATTAAAAATTCACTTTATTAACAAATAAAAACGCTAAATTTAAGAACAACCTTTAAAGATATTAATAATCGCTATTTAAAAGGTTTAATTTATTTTTAATTCTATTTGTGAGCAGGTTTAGACAATTGTGAGCTTCAATTTTTCGCTCATTGTTAGGATCTTGAATCATAATTGCTTCGAGCCAAAATTTTAGCTCTGTCAAATAGTTGCCAAGATATTCGAAAAGAACATTTTCTGAAGCAGTCATTATCACTATGGTATAAGCGAATATTATTGACTTTTGTATAAATCTTAATTTTTGAATTATTAAAGAAAAATTTTAGATATCATTAATTTTTACTCTTCTTTATGATTTTTTACATTCCATAGAAAATCTCCGAAGGCTTTGGTCATATTCTCATGAACCTTAAAAGCAGATTAATCATATTTTTTGCATTTTTGATAATTTGATCAAAAAAATAAAATAAAATTTACTGTAGAATGCTCAGAAAAATATAATATCATGGCTAGACTGAATATCATTTTTCCTAACAAAATGTAGTCCTTTTCCAGTATTGAAAAATGAATCCTTTCTCTAATATCAAAATATTTTAGTTTTATTTTTAAAAAATCAAACTCATAAGTTATACTTGTCATAATGATTAAGTAGAGGAAAAAAGAAAAATCCAACAAATTCAGAGAATTTGTTTTCTTTACTTTTTACAACTTTTTTCTATAAAAAAAACTTGAATTTTTTTTATTAAAAAAAATTCTTAATGTACTTTTTTCGTCCCGATTGAACTAGATGTCCTTTTTTTGACCAAATTTCTAAAATTGTCCTCGGTAATCATATTAAAATTTATATAACTATTATCCATTGCTCTTTTGTCAATTATTTTTTCGATATTTGGATCACTTAGCTGCTGAGATGACATGACTAAAATATTCAATATGTCTCCCCTTTGGGATAAAGAGTATCCCGCTTCGTAAAATTGACTTGTCAAATAACTGGCACATTCTTTTGGATAATGACATGTCACACTAATCATGGCTGTCATCCGATCAGTGTCGAACTCTTTAGAAGAGTAAGCATTTGATTTACACAATAAAACTCTCAATAATTCAACACTGATTTCCTTCAGCTCCGAATGGTAGGTATCACACAAATTTTTTACAGACTTTAAAGCTGCGTCTATTTCAGCTGGCTCGTCCGAATAAATCAATGCTTAAAATATTTTTTTGTCACAATTTTAAAAGGTGATACAAATAAAAATTTACAATTTAAGCAATCACGTAAAAATAAAGGCTTTTTAACATTTTGTTTAACAGTGTCATTAGATAAGTCAAAAGCCTCTAGCTTGTCTTCATCATCACTGTCAATTTCTTCACTTTGTTTTATATTTATGTCCAGTCTTTTATTTTCGAATATAATTTTTTCTTTATTTTTTTCACTAGCTAAAATTCGTTCTTCAATAGAATCCAAATCGGGCTCAATGACTAAAATTGAATCACTCTTGTATATTGAGTCTTGATTTTTCTTTTGGCTTAGAGAGATTAAACTCAATGTTTCATCAGTATGTTCATACTTAAAATTTTATTAGAACAAAAAAAAAAATTAATTTTATTTACTTCAAATTTAAGAATTTTTTTGGCATCATTATTTTCCGAATCGAGGAATAATCCATTCATTAAAACCTCGCCAATTACCATTCCCAGATGTCTGACATTTTCAAATGCTGAATGCAAGTGCTTTTCAACGCCATTTAGCAATGGCCTCAGCAATTCTAAATTAAGTTTAATTTTATTTTATTTTTTTCAAATTAATTGTCTTTTACCCTGGGTAAAAAGTTTTCTGTCACTTTCCTCCAAGAACGAGTAGCATACTAGAATACACTTTGTCAAAAAAAAATGTTGTTCATAGGGGGCGTTTGTGTGCGATGCATAACAAGACCATGATGTCAAAAGTTTTTTGAACATTTCGTGATAAATAGCGCGAGATTCCTGAACATGTCTCACATAGCCAAGTAAATTTAACACAAATTTATCCTTTAATTTAAAATTAGTCAAAATAAAATTAAGAGATATTTAATTTACTTCTTTTATTGACTTGTAGAACAAAAATTTATCACAAATCAAATGTTTAAAATTTGAATTTTCAATTCCAATATCTTGAAGAACGACCAAAACGTCTTCATAGCTAAAAAATTTTAATTCTAATTATCATAGCAATTTAAAAGATCAAAAATTTTTTTCTTCAAGTCCAAAATTTATTCTATAAAGTTTATCAGCTTATTTTAAATAGCTTTACTGAGTATTTCCAGTGGCTCGATTTAAGTGTTTCATTTTAAACAACCTATTTTGGACTTTTTGGAAGAAATTTTTTTTGTTTTTATAATTTTTGTTCTAAAATTTGAATATTTTAATTCTTATATTTTAAAACAAAAAATTTTAATCATTACCAACTGGATTTTCTCATTAAATTCAATAAACAAGACTCCAAATATTTATAGGGTATATTTTCGAATAATCTCTTGCTGATTGATTTCCACTCGTTTTGTTTATAACTTAAAATTAGCAGATTTTTGGTAAAATTTTCAAATAGTATTTCAGCATGGCCATAAAAAGATATTTTTCCATACAAAGTACTGATCAACTTAATTCCATTCTCATTTATTTTTAGCAAATACTGTTTTAGGCACAGGTACAAATCAGCAATAACTATTTGAAAATAGTTATTTGGCGCAAAAAAACCTAAATACATCTTTTTGTTTTTGAAACTGACCATTGCTTCTATAGTGCCCATTAACTTATCTGGAAGATTGCAAATTTTCAACACACTAGAGTCCTCGATCAGACTAGAATTGCTCAATGTAAAGCTGCCTTCAATTGTGTCGCTAAGTAATCTTCTAATTAGGTGATGGGATACAAAGTTTTTTATTAGGTAAAAATAAATTTCAGCGCCTTTGACAACACAGTAATCATATAGTATGCTAAACGATTGATTAAAATTGGTCATCGATATTAACTTGGTCAATTGAGATGCTATGTAGTCACCAGAAGAGATCTTATTCAAATGGACAATATCCAAAATTTCGCTTAAAATTTTTGAATAGAAGTGCTTTCCGAATTCATTTCGGACCAATTGGACCGGAAATTCTTTAAATTCCGAGTTCAATTCAGAACTTTCGAACAGGGACAACAGAAAACTTATTAATTGGGATAAATTTTCTGGCGAGTGTTTGCTGATTTTTATTTTTTGCACCAAAAAAAGTTGAAGTTTACTTTTTAAAAGTGAATTCTGGTCCAAAGCAGGAATCGAAAATTGAAATTCTGGCTCCATTTTTTCAAATTTTAGATAAAAAAAATTCAAATTTAGAATTTATGCATTTAAATTGAACTTTTTGTAGCGCAAAATATGCTACTAGTTTAAATAGGCAAAATTTCAGCATTGTGATCTCGAAGACTAAAGCCAAAGCTTTCAAATTATGCTTACAAAATCATAATTAAAATAATGTATTTAATTTAACACTAAATAGACTGTATATCAATTCTAAAATTTCATATTCATAAAGCAACCAAAAAAAATCTCATAATAATAAAACTATAAATTAAAAATAAAAAAAATTTTGTTTGAAATTTTTATTTTAGCTGGAAATTTGAAATAGAATGAGTGCCGAAGAAGTACTGGTGTTGACGCCCGAGGACGATTTGAACAACCAGAACGAATCGACCGAAAAAGACAAAATATCCAAAAGTGAATTATTAGAAACTAGAAAAACGAGTGGAATCGAAGGTGAAAACGTCAATTTCGTTGATCAAGATGGTTCCAATGAACAAGATGATTTGCTTAAATCAAATGAAAATGGTGAATTGCTTGAGTCGGGGGAAATAAATGAGATTAAAAACAAAGAAAATCCCGAGACTAAAATTGACGAAAATTTATTAAATGAAATGAAGTACTTGTTTAAAAATACTCGATATTTTTTGATCAAAAGCAACAACTACGAGAATGTTCAGCTTGCACAAACTAAAGTAAGTTTAAACATGATTTTTTTTAAAAAAAATTTTCCTTTTTTTTTTTAAATTTTTCTTTTTTTTTTTAAATTTATTATTCGAAATAAATAAAAATGATTTTTTAAAAGATGCTAAAATAGATTAGTTTAAAAATTTGAATTTTATTTTCTATTGATTTTCAAATTGAATAATTTTTTTCTCTTCTAATACAAATTAATTATCATTTATTAAGGCTTATTTTTGTCGCGGTTGAAAAATTATTTTTGTTATTTCCAAAATGTTTGAATTTCTTGGTCTTCTCTTTTTTCGTTTTACAGTAAAAAATTTCTGCAATCATTGACAACTGCACTTTACTATTCTGTCTATGTTTTCGTTTGATTCGTTCCATCTCTTGAATGTACAGACTGTTTCCCATCAAGGTTTTTGAAGAAACTTTTTTTGAGTAAATTAAATTCGGATCACAATCTGATGACCAATCTGACATTAATTTATTTATGGAACAAACAAGAAAAAGTAATCGATCTCTTAAGGTAACCTCACATTTTTTATAATGTCATTTGTCAATTTCAAAGCATTACTTGTAAAAATATACAGATCTATTTATTTAAAAAAAAAATATAAATTTTTTTAAAAATTTGTTTAATTTACAACAGCGACATTTTTTGGTAAGCGGTTCCAATCATTTACAACTCTGTTTGAAATAAAGTTGAAACGTGATGGACGATTTTTAATTGTAACCATCTTTGCATGGCCTCTTAAATTTTAATTGTTACTTTGAACACATCTGATTCCATTTACCTATTTAACAGTTTATAGACAATTTATAATCTTACAGAATTGAATTGTAAATCGTGTTTTGAATCAAGATCCCAACTCCATTGTGTAAATGCTATCCCACTACTTCTTCTTTATTTTCTGAACAGATCAATTCTTAAACATTTTGTCTTTTTTAATATTTTAACTTTTTTTAATTTTATCTTAATTTTTCTAGATTTTTTTTTTTTTTTAATCTGAAAGAGCTCGGCACAGATAAAACAAAAAATTATATAAAAATTAAATCAGCACTACTTCTTCTCGTATCTTCATATTCAAGATTTTTCAAAGTTGGAATCAACTTGGTAGCTCTACGCTGAACTTTTTCTAATTCCTTCTCATCTTCTTTCAAATACGGATTCCAAAGACCAAAATATTTAATTTAATTTTTTTTAAATTAAAATTAATTTTTTTTCTTAATGATTAGCGATGAAATCTAACTCGCTTTTAACTGGTATTAGAATATTTGAATTTATATTTGAATGCAAAAAATAAATTTATTCTTTTGACTATTAAATTTTGATTTATAAATTTTAAATAATTTTATATATATCTTAAGCAATGTAATAAATTATTTTTAGATATTTATTAATAAACATGTCATCAGAAATTGTTTAGCCTGTATAAAATTATTAAAGTTAAAATTATGAGATATTCTAACAGAATTCAAATAAATGTAAATTTGAAAATAAAAAATTAAAATTAATTTCTAAAAATAATCCAAATTTAAATTACCAATTTAATTTTGAACAAAACTTGAATATTATGCTTAATTTTTCTCAAAATTTAAATTTTAAATTTTAATTTTTTCGATGCTCGAAAATGTATTTATTTGAATTTTGTTTGATAATCCCCTATTTGATTTTAACACAAAAAATTAACGATTTGAAATAGGCCATAAATTAAACTATTATAGAACAATTATATGTTAACAGAATTTTTAAAATTGATGATTTTTCAGAATTTTTGTTGAATTAATTATAATTAAAAAAATTGAATTTTTTCCATCATCAGAAATAGAAGCCATTTATTAATTTACAATAAAATTTTCAATAATATCTTTCTTTAAATTGATTTTTTAGAATGTTTGGTCAACTCCAAAAGCTAATGAAATAAAACTAAACAAAGCCTACAAAGTAATTAATATTTTTTGCCAATTTAAATTTAAAATTTATTTACTAAAATAGGAATGTGCAAATGTGATTTTAATATTTTCTGTAGCTGAAAGTGGGCGATTCCAAGGCTACGCTCGCTTAGCGAGCGAGTGCCGTCAAGATCCGGACTTACAAGTCAACTGGATGCTTCCACCCACTCTGAATCCTCGTTCACTCATGGGCGTGTTTAAAATAGATTGGATCACTAAGTATTAATTAATTAGTTAATTTTTTTTCCTCAAAAACTTTTATTCAAAAAAATAATTTATATAATTTGTAAATATTCGGCTTTG
This sequence comes from Brachionus manjavacas, assembly GCA_019054805.1. Lineage (NCBI taxonomy): Eukaryota > Metazoa > Rotifera > Eurotatoria > Ploima > Brachionidae > Brachionus > Brachionus manjavacas. The sequence goes on along the minus strand of JAHQIY010000015.1, from coordinate 1,137,634 downwards.
CATAAATGTTTTACTCTTTTATTTCATGGGTTTATATGCATAAGATGTGCTAAAAATTGTAGTCTTTTTTGATTGAAGACAATTGTTTTAAAATATCTCGTAATCGGATGTAATTTAAAAATAAAATATTCTCCAACGAATTTTTATTGCACCAAATTCTTAAATTTTTAAATTTAATAAATAAAATTTTTAATTAAAATTTAAACCAAAAAATAAAAATTATTCACATTGTTTTTCAAAAGAAACGATTTATTCTTTACAAAAACACAACACTTATTAAACAGTTGGAACGAGAACCGTCAGGTAAAAATAGGCCGTGATGGACAGGTTAGTCTTGCATAGGCTTTAGTCTCTTTCTTACTTTTTCCTTTAAGGAAATTGAACCACACTGCGGCGAATCACTTTGTCGACTATTCGAGCTATCACTGCCCATTGATCCAGAGCCAAAGATTGAGGAAATAAATAAAAATTTAAGCTATATAATTAAAAAATCAAAGAAAAGACACGAGCAACTTTTGGAAGATGAAGAAAAACCCAGCAAAGAAAAGAGAAGCAGGTCGCGAAGTTCTAGCAGAGGGAGCCGTAGCTCCAAGTCTTCTAAGCGCAGCTCAAGTGAACGAGATAAAGAACAAAGTGATTCAAAGGTCCAAGTTATTTCTCACGACAGGTACAAAAAAGACCATTGCTTTTACAAGTATTTCTACATGGCTTTTTTTAAAATTTATTTCTAAAATTTTTAAAGACGAAAATATGACAATAGAGTTAATTATCCAAACAGGTCTTACTACCAACCATCAGGAAATTTACCACCACATTTGCTTCCAAGATATTACTCACATTCAGGACAGACATTCGTAGCTGGAAATCAAAACGAAAATTTTCCCTACAAAAGACCAAGGAGTCCAAATTCATGTAGATTAAAGAATAAAATTTTCTTCTCTTTTTAAATTTTCTTTTCAATTAGCTCCGCGCAGAAAAGACAAAGATGGTTCGAAATTTGCCGATTTACCCAAAGAAATTGTGCTAAATAGCGTATTTTAAAAAATAAATATAAAAATTTTTTTTAAATAATTTTTTTTCAAAGACTTATGAAGAATATTTGGCAGCCACTCAAGCTCTAAAACAGCAGCAAATGTACACAATGCAGTCAGGTTCCTTTGGGGTTTATGACCAGTATTATTCAAATGTACCGTATAGTTACGGAATGAATCAACAATTGATGATAAATCAACAATTTACAGCCTATAATCAGAATGATTTTAGACATTCGGCAAATCCGTCAAAAGTTTTAAAAAAAAATTTTGTTTAAGTCTAAATTCTAATTCTGTGTTTCTAGTATGACCAAGATGTGGAAGAGTTTTTGAGGAAAACTTCAGCGCCTGTCGCAAGCGAAAAAAAAGAGATCCCAGAAGAAGAATTAAAAAAAAAAGAGAAAAAAAAAGAGTCACGCCGCCGTAGAAGTAGATCCAAGAGTCGTGACAAATCTTACAGGCGAAAAAGTAAATCACGCTCGAAAGAAAGACATTAACCAGTTTAGACCAAAATTTTTCATTGTTAAAAATCGGTTTTATTTTACTCATTTTTTGTTTCAGTTATTGAAATTGAATGTAAATACTTTAATGATTTCGTTTAATAAAACTAATATAAATATTTTATTTTTCATTCTTGATAAATTTACTAAATTTGATAATCTAGAAAAAAATGTTAAAATTTTTTTTATTTTTTGAAAAAATCTTAACATAAAATGAATAAATTAAAAATTAAACTTGAAAAAATTTATTAAGAGATGACAGTTTGTAAGTTTTACATGCAGGGAAATTGCCGCTATGGAAGTAGCTGTAATTTTGAACATCCCAGAGGTAATTTCTTTATGACTCTTCATATCAACTGATAAATTTGTGAAAGGTCAGCGCAATTATCAGGATCAAAATCGAGATTTTCGATACCAGTCATCCCAGTCTCGTCCAGCAGCTTATTCACAAAATTTTCCAAAACAGGACCAGCGACCAACTTCTACAGATACTCAGTCACCCGAAAGCCTGAATGCAAATTCATTTTTGTATCTATTTTTTAATTAATAAATAAAACACCTAAAACTAATTAATAGAGAACTTGTTCGAACTGAAATGAGTAACTGGATCAATTCGTCTGCATGGAAATTATCTTGTTTTGCATATAGTAGATATGCCCCATGCATTTCAGGTTTTTATCTAGACTTTTGGTAAATTTGTGGAAAAACTTTTTATTTTAGTACTACAGGACATTTCCCCTGAAGAAGTTCGATTTGGTTTCTACGAAGCCAGAGCAAAAAACAATCTCTCCCAAGCTGTAACTTTTCTCATTAAATTTCACATAAAATAACTATCAATTTTGTTAGATAAACGAATATAATAATAAAGTCACCGAAAACGTGAACATCATTAAACAAATGATAAATCCCAATCAGCAAACCAGAGAATACTTGGTAATATTTTTTATAATTTTTTTTTTGAATGAATGAATAAAGTTTTCTAGCTTAAATATTTTTATGAGTCGGAAAAATTGTCTTCGGAATCATCCGAAGGAAATCCTTTCATGAAAATAGTTCAACAAAAACAAATTCAGCCAGAACCACAGAATCAATTTGCCCAATTGGTATCTCAACAAACAAAACCCCAATTTGGAACTGGATTCGGATCAATATTTTCTAAAGCACCCGAACCATCACCTGCATTCAACCTTGCAACGTCCAAAGAAGCTTTTCAAGTATCAAATTCAAAACCAATGGAGACAAATTTTTTTTCCAGCATTGTCCAAATGAATACTGATGCTCCCCAGTCAAAGGAAAACACTTTTTTTGGTCAAAAACTGCCATTAATAAAAGAAGAGCCACAAGGAAACAATTTGTATTACAGTCAACTAAATGAGATTAATAAGCAGCATCTTAATGAGTTTAAATCCAATGAGTTTACAGTTGGTCGTATACCAAATGTTCCTCCGCCAAAAGAGTTGTGTTAAACAAGAAATTTAATCGATGCAGATTTATTGCAAAATTTTGATGAAAAAATTTTTTACAAATTTTCAATTGATAAAAAAATAAAGCTTGTTAAAAAATAATTTAAGCTTTTTTAAAAAAACTGGTTAAAGTTGACTGATGTTTAGCAGGTTGCTTGGCAGTAGATTTTGCTGTACTCTTTTGTTTAGATTCTTCGCCAAATTTTGTCTTTTTGCCAATTGGTTCACTGGTATCCATTGATTCTACTTTAACTGAACCTTTTATGTTTTCTTTTTGATTTGAGACATCCTCTTTATGCTTAGATAAATCACTTGAAGTCGTCTTGGTTGTCTCAATTGGCTTTGGCTTTATTTCAACTAATGGCTCATTTTTGACCACCACGGTAGCTTTTTTCATCAAATTATCCGGAATTTTGTCACTAAATTTTACCAATAAATTCGATTTTCTAATAATTAATATTTTTTAAACAAAATTTTAAAAATTCATCCATTCTACCTAGATATATTATTAGAGGAATCGACATCGTTTGAAAACAACAGATTAAAGTCCTTTTTTAAAAAATGATTGAAAAAATAATCTCAAAAATATTAAAATACTACTTCTATTTTAGAATTTTGAATACTGTAGACTTTTTTTGATTCTATCTGGCACTCTTTTTCAAAGGAGTCGATATCCACTTCATTGACTAAATTTATTTGTTTACTCTAAATTTAATCCGAGTCAAATTGAATTAAATCTTAGAAAAAAATACTTTTGTTTTATGATTAATTCCAACTATTACAAAAGTAACATGGAATTTAGCCTCCGGATCCTCTTTGCGTTTTTTTTCCATAAATTTACAAAGCAATCTTCACGAATTAATTAAATAGACTATTAAATTTAGTAATTATTACTCTTGCGCTTGACTGGGTGCAATATCAAATCTGTTATTTAGTTCTTTATAGGAAACCTAAGAAAAAAATTAATAAAAAATTAAAATTATTTTAAAATTTATTACAATTTTTTCTTGATCATTAAGCAAAATTTCTATTTCGTTATCGAAATCTAGTACCATGATCGGGTGTCTAAAATCAATTCAAACGATTTAAATCAATTACAACTTGCTTTTTGAAATTTTTTTAAAAGAAAAACTGAGATTTAGAAAAAAAATAAAATTATATGTAAAAAAAAAATCAAATTTGTAAAAATTCTAATTAATTTGAAAAAGTTTATTAAGATAATTTTAAATTCAAAATTTTGTTTAATTATTTTTTCTCTCAAGAGTAGCTAAATTTAATTTTTTCCAAAATTTCTGATACATGTACAAATTGAGGAGAAAAAAATTAAATTTTAATTCTAGCCAAAAAATTATTCCAAAATGTTTGGTCTAAGAAAACGTGCCAAATTAATTCAAGAAGAAAAAGTCCAGTCTAGCACGATCGATTTCAATTGCTTACCAATCGAAATCTATTACTGCATATTCGATTACCTTAAACTGTCCGATGTCTTAAATTTACGTCTTTTAAGCTCATTTTTTAAACACTTAATTGACAACTCGAACTTTATATGGAGAAGGAATTCCATTAAAATCGACTTTAGCTCAAAAACAGAGCTAGCAAAAGTAGCCGATTTCATAAAGCGGAAAAAAATTTGTCACTTGAAAGCCTCCTGCTTGACCACCTTAACAAAAAAACAAATTAAACTACAACAATCTCTACGTTTCGACACAGAACAAAGCTATCATCTAAAATTAATAAATTTAAATATTTTTTCAATAAATTGTCTGAATTTTTTTCCGAATTGCTCTTGTTTAAAGATAGAATCGTTCATAAACACAAGTGGTTCGGTTATTGGCCAAAAATTCCAAGATAACTCGAGCATAGAAATGGAACCATTTGGCAAAACACATTCTTTTGATTTATCGTGTCTGATCTATGACAGTAAAAGCGAAAAACAATTTGTATGGGACAGCATTTTGAGAGAAAATTGTCTTCTGAACAAAATTAATCACCTTTTCCCTAATTTAGTAGATTTGTCTATTCATTACTACAATGGATGCTTGTACAAATTAGTGAAAAAAATTTCAAAATTAAACCAACTCAATTCATTGGAATTGGATTCTTTCAAACAAAAAGAGGTGAATGCTTTGGAAAAGTTGGTAAGAGCGAAAAATCGGCTTAATTTAGCACAAATAAAATTTAAAATGTGCTCGCTGTCAGTTGTTTTTAATTTAATTAAAATTATTGATGTGAATAAATGCAAAAAATTGGTACTGAATGTTCAAGATGGATGCTTGGTGGATGACGAAATGGAGAACGAGTATTTTGTTAAAGTAGTACAAATTTTGCCAGAGTTGATGAATCTAGATGACTTCGAGACCAATTTGTATCACTTGGAAAATGGTTATGCACTAAATTTTCATGTTCTGGGACAAGATTTTTTTTTTAATTTAAAAAAATTATCATTGACTGATGATGGAAGCTCAAAGCAAAGTTTTAGTATAGAAAGATTCAACAAAATATTTTTAAATAACAAGTATTATTTCAAAAATCTACAATCTGTTAAGATAAAATTTGTGACTGACTGTAGACTGAAGTGTGTGCTGCCAGTTTTGTTGAACTATTTTTTGAGAAATGCCCCATGCTTGGAAATTTTCGAATTTCAGCTTAATTGTATTTGTTTGGAATGCAGAATTAAAAAATTGTGCTCATTTTATACTAAAGGTTTTGATCAATTTGTAAATGATTATTTTTATTTTAAGTTTAATGTTAAATACGATGAAAATAGAATAAAAAAATTTTTGAGTTATATTTTTTAATTTGAAATTTATTAAGTTAATAAGATCAAAAAATTTAAAATTTTTGAAAAAATGTTTGTTTAAACTTAAATATTTAATTTAATTCTTTATTGATTCAAATTTGTGTAAATATTTTTGCTTAAATTATTAAAAAATTTTTGATTATTCTACCAAACGAATATTTCTTTGTAATTTTAAATTTAATATTTTAAATTTAATTTAATATTGAATTTTTAAAAATTTTGCATGTACTATAAAAAAAAGTTGCATTAAAGTCAAACTTTTTTTAATAAAATTAAATTTATTAATCTGAATTGTTGTTATGCTGAAATATGGTAAAATTTTAAAAAGTGTTTAAAATTTTTATTTATTTTGAATATTTATTTTATTATAAAATTTTGAATTTGCAGCTAATTTTGCCGAAAATTCAAAATTTTTAACAATTTACGTTGCCTGCAGTTAAATTTAACTTCCAGAAAAATAATTAAAAGATTTTTGAATTTTTTATAATCAATTTTATAACCTTAAATTTTATCTAATCTGAATTAAACGTAGCTAAGGTGATGTAAATTAAGTGAAAACATAAAGCAAAATTGAAATAATAATTTTATTTTTAATCACTTAAATTTATTTAAAGTTACTTTCTCAAAAAACAATTAAATTAACAAATTAAATTTTTTAATTGAATACTAAAAAGTTTAAATTTAAAAAATAAATTAAATGAATTTGAGCCGAATTTTGAGAAATCTTATTTTCAAATATAATTCGAAAGAATATGCTTCTTAAACAAAGAAAAATAAAATCACTTAACATTTGTAAATATTTTAATCGATTTAGTTGATTGTTTTATTTAAAACCAGTAATTCTGTATAATGACTCGGATTTTATCTAATTTGATAGACTTAAGCTCTGTTTAAATTTAAGAGTGTTTTTTTATTTAATTTGCATCAGCTATTTTAAATATTTTTAATAATTTTTATTTATTTAAATTTATATGATTTGAATTTTTTTCTTGATTAAAAACAAACTAAATCAACATAAAAGTCTTATAAATGTTTAAAAAAATATACAAAATTTCTCAAAAAATATGATGATTTTTTTATTTAAACTCTTTTGCTTTTTTCTTTAAATTTTTTTTTCGAATATTCTTTAATTTTTGTAAATTAAAACTCAAAGGACCAAAGTAGTCTTCTTGACCCCTTTCAAAAACTAATTGAATATTGAATTTTTCCTTTATTCTTTATTTTAAAGCTTTTGTGACAGATTTTCAAGATTGTTGGCATTTTTTTTCTATGCCAATTTTATACTTTTGCTTGATTAAATTTAATTCAAATTTATGGCTAAAAAGTCGATCTATTTTTTTATTTACGGTTAGTTTTTCTAGCTAAAATGTTTTAATAGATGCTTTTTTGTTAAAATAAAATATTAAAACATACTTTTCATTTAGTTTAAAACTGAGAAATTAAGCCCATCTAGTATTTATTTAATGGTTCAAGTGTAGACGCTCCGCATAAAAATCCTTAGGTAAATTCCTCAGGACTAAAATTTCAAAGTTTCTTCGAGCATTTATTTTTTTCATTTGATAGCAAAAGAATAATTCTGAAAAGAAATTTCTGATAATTTGCATGTAGCTTTGTATTTATTGTCATGATTTTTGGGCATACTAGCACATTATTTAACTAATAGCAATTTAATTATTTAAATCAATTTCAGGATATAAACAGCTTAAATAAAGCGATTCTCAAGAATTTGGGCATAGCGTTTCCGCATATGTTCAAACACCGCTTTTTCTGGCGCAAGCTCAGCCACTCAATTCTAGTCAAAGGAAATAATGGACACCCATAACAACAAAAGAGTTATTTTTGCTTAAAAATTTCTGACCAAGTTATCTTTTTTTGTTGTTTTCAATCTAATCATTGTTTCGTGATATCCGAATTCAAATTAAAATTCCATGCTTTACACATTTTAGATAAATCTAGATCCAAAGCTGTTTTGAAAGAAAGAATTTTTTTGTCGTAGATTTCAACTCACTTTCAAGCTTGAGTGGATTACAATTTTGTCAATTGCCTGCTAAATTTCAATAAGTCAATAATTTATTGTGGTATGACCTAAGGTAAAAGTGTATGTGAGAAAAAGTGTGTATTTAAATATCCCAAAAAGCATAAACCAAAATTTTATTTAATAAGATAACCTAGCCTCTCCATAATCCCTAAAGTTGATTTCTTAAGTTTGTTTTTAAGATATATATATGCATACCTTTACAATAGATTTGATTAAGTTGCTTCATATGTTCTTGTGTTATTCTAGTGTTATTTTTGCCAAAAGTTTATGGAATTATAACACAACGAGTTGAAATTAATTACCGAATTAGAAGTTTAGAAAATATGTTGCAAGGTATTTAGCAGTCTTAAACGATGATTAAACAAAGCCTAAGCAGTTCGGCTTAATGAATATAAATATGCGCAGCTATTTGGCAAATTATAAACTTATTTTTGTTGCCGAGTTATATGATATTTTCGGTTATGCAATCGATATCCAATATCGATACTCGAAAGCCATTTGGCAAGATTTGGCAAAAGCTTTTTTTACAAATAATAGAATTCAGCTATTCTATTCTAAATTGGTTTATATTTAGCTTTTTTTTGTTTTGTTACCAAAAAGTAAACTAACTTTTAATTAAATAAAATGAAAAACTGAAAAAAAGGTTAATTCAAATAAATATTTTTTATATAAAATATAAACATAACAAAAATCTTTTGCTTTTTTAGTACTCGATTTTACTCAAAACACAAAAAGTAACTACAACAACTAGAAATGAAAAAAGAGGTTTTTGAAACAAAATAATTGCAATTTAGCAGCAATTTAGAGGTATATAAAATCGAGCTAGTAGCTAAATTTTGATTCTCTTTATTTTTTTGTTTTTTCTTTTTTAAATCATTTAGCAATTTAAATTGAATTCATTTTACGTGTCTACTTCTAGTCAGATGCATTGATTTAAACCGAATTTGTATCTGACAAGTAGCCATGTGGATTTGGTCAATTAAAGCGTCAATGAATGTGTTTTTAATTTTTATTCGATTTTTTTTAATAAAATTTAAAATTTTAATTTTTTCAAAAAAAATTTTCTGCAGTTATACAATTTAATTTAATAGCGGATAGCTAAATATTAATCACGCTTTTTTTCCCTAAAAAATTCAAAATGACTTCAGTACTAGAGAAAATCATCAAAATTTTTGATCAATCTCAAGAGCCATGCTTCGACATAGACGAAGGTGTACACAAACTAAGAGCTCTATTAGCTCAAGGTACTCATGGTGAAAAAGTTAGCAACGTAATTTTTTTCAAGCTAATTATTAATTTTGTTTCTAAGGATCTTTTTTTATCTGATTACACAAACTCAATTATTCGGTGTATCCAAATTGTCTTGGTGTCCAATGAAGTGTTTAGATCCAATTTGGTCATTGAATTTTTGGTCCAAGTTCTGGTACAAATGGATAAGAGTGAGCTTGAATGCAAAATCAAAAATGGAATTATTTTTTATCTTTTGAGCGTAGGAATTTAATTTTTTAAATTGTTTTTTTTTTTAATTAAAAAAAAAAGATTAATAGATCAAATTCAGACACGGTGCGACTAAGGCTCTATGAGATATTGAAAAAATATTTAGATTCTATAAAATTGACTTTAAGTGGTGAAATAGATGAGAAAATTTTTTCAAAAATTCAATTGTTATCTTTAGACGCCATAAGAGATTGTAATTTAAATGCTCAGCTGAAAGCAATTCAGGTGGCCTCGCATTTTCAAGTGCCACATGACTCCGAATGCAAAGTAATCACCGCGTTCATTAATCTTCTAAGACATGATGCCAACACGCAAATTCGCCTTTTAATTTTGGATCTTATTGTCTTGAACGATTTAACATTTAACTTTATTAAAAACAGGCTAATCTACGATTCAGTAGAGCAAATCCGCAATAAAGCTCTTCAATTAATCGCAAATAAAGTTCCTGGAGAATTTTTTCAACCTTTATTTAGAAAACAAATTATTGACTGTCTGCTGAGGAATAAAAATGGTGAACTTTTAAGAAGATTCGTTCAAAAATGGCTGGATTTAAATGACCAAAAGAGCATGGTCGAAAAAGTTTATTTGTTTGTTTGTGATTTGGACTTGGAAGGGACGTGGTTTATAAACACGGAATACTTTTATGTTATTTATTTGGAAGATAAGCTGTTCAAAATTATGGATTTGGTGTTCGAGGAAATTTTTGCCAAAAATAAAATTCAAATTTTCGCACGAGAGATTTTGGACCCTGGCAAAGATTTAATCAAAGATATTAATTTTTTATTCTTAATAAGATCTTTTATTAAGTTTAGCAAAATAGACAGCATAAGTGAAATAGGACAGAAATTATTTGCCAAGCTAAAAAATAGAGATTTCAAAATATTGCCTCTCTACCAATTGATCACAATTTTGATTGACTTGAAAATGGACCAAGTCAACATACTGGCTGAAATTGATGAATTGACTTGTTTTTATGATAGAAAATATGAATTGATTTATGAAGTTTTGTTAAGACAAGTTGACAATAAAATAAGGCTCAATTTTCTTTGGAAAATTTATGATGATTTGATTATCTGTAGTGTTGATAAGGATCAGCGAAAAAAATTCTTGACCATTATTTATATTGTATTGGATACAATGACAGATAAGGATTTTGAAAATTCAACAATGCTTGATCTAAACTTGAGCTTGAATGATCAATTGAACATTGATGTTGATCTAAATCAAAATATAATTGAATATTTTATAGAAAAAATAGTTATAACTAATATATCAGACCTTGATCCAAAAGTCAGAGCTCTGGCCGCTCGCGCTCTTGGCCATGCATCTCTACTTAATTACGAGATTGCAGTTAATTATCTTCAAATATTCTATCAGGTAATTTAATTTGTTTCTTTTAATTAAAAATTTAAGATAAATTTTTCAAGATGATCAGTCTGGATTATTCTGAACCTGTCTGCGAAGCAACCAATTCGCTGGTCAATATTTTGCTACATCATGCCGAAAAATTAAGTCTAAATTATGATTTATTTATTAAAATATTTGACAGATTAGAAAATCAAATTGACTGTGAAGTAATTAAAAAAATTTAAATTAATTATTTTTATTCAAAAAAATTATTTTAATCAAAAGGATTCCAAATGTACATACTTAACGTGCGCAGGATTTTGTAAGCTTTTGTTGAATAATGTTGAAGTTCCAAGTAGATCACTATTGCTGTCAAAATTGGTGCTGGCTTATTTTCGATGTGACCGAGAAGCAAATAGTGATTTGATGGTAAAAAAACTCAAGGCGTGTCTGGGAGAATTTTTCACTCAATTTAAAAATGATGATGTCAATGATGGAATTTATCATTCTCGAAATTCGGTTCTGTTAAGTAAAACTATTAAAATAGTTCTTAAATATTTGGTAAAAAAAAATTTGCCAATTAATGAGTTAAAACATGTTGCAAAGTTTTATTACTATATTACTAGTGGTTGTAGTAATGGAAGATTAATAATTATTAATTTGATTTTGGACGAAATTTTAAAAGCTTCTTCTAATTATTATCTAACTCAAAAATTAATTGAAGTTCTCATAGAGTTCAGTATTAAAGACTCTGATGCCGATGAAATAAGCCTAAAATATTTGAATTTAGTTTATGAACAACTAGAAAATTTAATTGTAAAAACATTTATTTAAATTAAATATTTAAAATTGATTTAATGATTTTTTAAGACTAAATTTAAAAGAGAAAAATGGATAATAAAGCGAGAATATGAAATTCGTTGCTTAATTTCATCGGTAAAATCATTTAAAAATCGAGCCAGTAGCGGTATTAAACGAAAACTAGACCAAGGTAATCAAATATAAGCTTTAAAAAATTTGTGAAAAATTTAAAACTAAATTAATTGATTATAAAACTTAAAAATTTGTAAATAAAATTTATTTTTTTGTATTCATTTTTTTTGCTATTGATTTGAAAATAAGAGTAAAAAATGATTACGTCTAACAAATTTGTCTAATTAAGACATTGAAGTTTGCCAGTGTTTTAATTACACGTATAAATCATTATAAAAAAATTTAATTTATTATCATAAAAAATTAAAAAAACTGAATAAAAATCTTTTAATTTTAAATAAAAAATGAGACTAAATATTCAAAGCTTTTTCTATTTTTTAATTTATCTGGAACCAATTTTGTCTATTAGCCTTGATTATACTTTGTATTCCCAATTAAACACCGAGTTCAACGATGATATAAATTCGAATAATTCACCCAATTCTATTCTTAATTATTTCAAATTAACAAATGAAACTCTTAAAGAATACAATTATCTATTACATTTTCCGGAAAAAGAGAGAATACGACTGAAAAATCTTGCTCATGAGATGTTTACATTTGGCTATGACAACTATATGAAGCATGCGTACCCTCTAGACGAGCTTGATCCGATTCATTGTCGTGGACGCGGACCAGATCACCTTCGACCAGATAACATCAATGTAAACGATGCTTTAGGAGATTATCTGCTGACACTGGTTGATTCATTGACCACTCTGGTTGTTATGGGAAATTCAAGTGAATTTAAACTAGCTAGCAAATTGGTGATGGAAAATTTAAATTTTGATAAAAACTCAACTGTTCAAGTATTTGAAGCAACAATAAGGCTCATGGGTAGCCTTTTATCATCCCATCTAGTTACATTAGAGCCAGATCAACCATTTGGGGACATGAAAATTGACAATTATGATAATGAATTTTTAAATTTGGCTCATGATTTAGCTGTTCGACTACTCACTGCATTCAATAATGACCACAATATATTGCCATATCCCAGAGTTAACCTAAAAATTGGAGTACCATTTGACTCATTTAACCATACATGTACATCGGGTGCAGGCTCACTTTTGTTAGAATTCGGGACTCTAAGTTATTTGTTAAATGATACAATTTATGAAAAAGTGGCTCGGCTTGTTTCAGAGACTATTTTTTTGAAAAAAAATCCCACAACTGGCCTAGTCGGCAATGAGCTGAACATAAAGACCGGAAGCTGGCAGGGTTTGATGAGTGGCTTGGGGGCAGGAATCGATTCCTATCTGGAATATTTGCTAAAAGTAAATAAAAGACAATAAAGTAAATTTTTTTATTTTTTTTGTTGTTGTAAGGGATTTGTTCTATTTGGTAATCCAAAAGACTTGTACATGTTCAATGAGATAAAAAAGTCTATCAAAAAATATCTAAGACATGGGTAAGTTTTTAAATTTTATTAAGAAATTTAGATTAGACTTGAATAAGCTTTAATCAATTAGTATAGCCGTAGCGAGTGTTTGAGAGGAAAAGGACACCATCCGATCTATGTTAATGTCAACATGAATACCGGTAGCACAGCTAATAACTGGATTGACTCATTGCAGGCATTTTACTCTGGAGTCCAAGTACTTGACAATGATTTAGATGAGGCCGTTTGCTTTCATGCACTTTACTTTGCTATATGGAAAAAATTTGCAGTTCTACCCGAGAGATACAATTGGAATTTGAAGCTACCAGACATTTACTTTTACCCTTTGAGGCCGGAATTTGCGGAGGCAACTTATTTTTTGTACCGAGCGACAAAAAGTCCTTTCTATCTGCATGCAGCCAAATTGATTATTGAAAATTTAAATAACATAACCAGAGTAAAGTAAGATTGCTATTATTTAAAAAGAATGTTTTATTGTTAAAAATTTTAGATGTGGATTTGCGACAGTTCATGATGTTTTGGACAAATCATTGGAAGATCGCATGGAAAGCTTTTTTTTGAGCGAAACTTTAAAATATTTATTTTTAACTTTTGACAAAGAAAATTATTTGAATAATGAAGGAGAAATTAAATATGTTTTCACAACTGAGGGTCATATGCTTCCAATTAAAACACTTCACCAAATAAAAGCTCACTTGGAATCGGAAAATAGAGCGGAAAACTTCAAATATCCACGTGAATCAAAAGAAAATATTTATAGACATAAATTAAGGTATAGTTTGCCCATGAAAATAAGTTATTTTGATCAATTGTTTGATATGATTGGCCTTAGTGATAATCTTACAGATTTACTTGTTAGAAAAAAGTTTTAATTTTTAAATAAAATTTTTCAAACATTATCCCTTTGTTTTTTTTGATAAAATCGTTGATAAGTGTTTAAAATGTGCTAATTTCTCACAGAATAGTTTTTTGTCTAAATAAATTTTTTGATTCAATGCTAAATAAGAAATTAAGAAAAAATGTTGAAAATTTTTATCCTGATCTCAATTGCTTTGACAGCAACAGTAATTTTTGTCTTTTAAAAATAAATAAGAAAAACTAAGATATTTTTTTGAAGGTTAAAAGCCAAGAAGAAGAGTTCGATTCTGCTATAAATAGCTTAATTGAGTAAAGAAATTTTAAATTTATTTATTTTTAAAAAATTTTTTTTAAAGACAATGGGGCCAGATAACCCCGGAACAGTTTCAGGAATTTTTTAATAATTTCCAACAATTTGGTCTTCACCACATTTGGCATAGTCTTGACGAACATTGTAGCTCGAATGCAGACTGTGGCCCAGATGCTTGCTGTTTAAAGCCCAATTTGACTGGAAAACGAGCCATCACTGATGGTAGTCACATTCATTTCGGCAGCTATTGTGCTAAATTACGCAGAACTGGGGAAACTTGTTCCCATTTTGACTGGAATATGCACTACTACAATTTCCATTGTCCATGTGATAAAGGTCTTACTTGTGTAGCAGGTGGTACTGTTCAACTTCATCCACTTATTATCATCCAAACCGAAGCGACATGCAAAACTGTTTAAATTTGACTTTTTTTAAAACCAACTTTATCAATAAAGTATTTTATTTAAGCTGAACAAAATTTAAGTTTATTTAGACATTTTGATTAAGTGCGTTTTTTTTATACAAAATAATAATTATTATTAAGATAAAAAATTTAAATTTTGAAAATATTCTATTCAACAAAATGAGAGACATAACCAACACACCAATAAGAGAAAAAATGAAATTAACCGAACAAGTCATTAAGAGTTTTCGCGCTGCCAAAACATTTCGCGAAAATACCATGCGAATAAATTCGCTGGATTTTTCAGTTCAGGGCGACACTCTGATCTCTAGCAGTGATGACGAATCTATCTTTATCTACGATTGTCAATCTGGAACGTTAGTTTTTTAGATCACGATTAAAAAAATTTTATTTTATTTTTTGTCAACAGACCAAAGAAGAGCTTGAATAGCAAAAAATATGGAGTTGATCTCATTCATTACACTCATGCATCGAACACAGCCATACACAGCTCCACAAAAGTAGATGGTATACTTTTTACTTTAAAATAATAAAAATAGTTTCTATTTACAATAAAATAATAGATTCAATAAGATATTTATCTTTACATGATAATAAATACATTCGTTATTACACAGGCCATGAAAAAAAGTAAATAACTTAAGAAATTTTTACTCTAATAAAAAAATTTTATATTCTTAGAGTGGTTACTCTTTGTATGTCACCAGTTGATGACAAATTTCTCTCAGGATCATTAGATCAAACAATTAGGCTATGGGATTTGAGACATTCGGTGTGTCTGGGTGTCATGCATTTGCCAGGCTTTCCAGTGGCTAATTTCGACCCGGAAGGCCTAATATTTGCAGCCGGTATCAACTCAGATACAATAAAACTTTATGATCTTAGATCTTTTGACAAGGTTGGTTTAATTAATAAAAATTTTGAAAAAAAAAAGTTAGTTTATTTTGTGCAAAGGGTCCTTTTTCAAATTTTAAAATTGAAAAAGAAGCGCGGGATATGAACATAGAATGGACGGGCTTGAAATTTAGTCCTGACGGAAAATTCATTTTAATATCTACTAGTGGTTCGATGATAAAATTAGTTGATGCATTTCATGGAAATGTTTTGCACACATTCACTGTAATTTATTTAATTTTTTATGAATTTTTGTTAAACTTATGCGAAGGGACATTCGAATATAAAAAATATACCTCTGGAAGCGTCATTTACGCCGGATTCTCAATTTGTCTTGAGTGGTTCGTCAGATGGAAAAATACATATATGGGGCGTGGAAAAAGGTAATAAAATAGCTGTTATCAACTCGGAGCATACGGAAACAATTCAATCAATTCAATTTAATCCCAAGTTTATGATGATGGCTAGTGCTTGTCAACAAATGATATTTTGGTTGCCAAATATGGAAGAATAATTAAAAAAATATTTTTTTTTCAATTTTTTTTTGCTATTTCGTTGTTCAATAATCAAACTGTCTTTTTATTTTTTGTTTACTATAATAAAATTTACGTTTTTTTTAATGTATGTTCGGTTTGATTATGCAGCTTCAATAAATTTAAAAAAAAGGAATTTTTCTAACTAATTTGTTTTTGAAATCAATGCAAAAGAATCAAATTAAACTTATTATTTCCAAAAATTTCTAAATAAATATGTTACAAAAATTCGATTTTTGATTAATTGTGAGTTCATCAAGATTCATTTATTTATTTATTTATTTATTTAAATAAGAAAGCCGCAACTAGGGCGATTTTGGGAGTTGGAGCGTCAATCGCGGACCTCCAGTACTCTTATTAAAATTACTAGTATATTTACAATTGTTCAAAAGTAATTATAAAATTTGCCAAGTAAAATACCAATAAAAATATAAAAAATATATAAAAAAATAGTTTGAAAGTCTATTGTGCACATTTGTTTATCTATTTTTTCAGCTACTGATTAGTACTCGATGTGTAGCAACTGATTCAACCTTATTCTCCTTTTGTCTCCTTCTATCTCCAATGCCTCCATTATATCTTTGACTTCATCATCTTTCCTGCACTCAACAATTCTTCTAACTGTTTGCCTGACTATTTCATTTCCACATTTTATCATTTCATAAATTGTTTGTCTATTCGTAATCACTGATATTTCGTATAGCAGGCTTTTGTTATTTTTGCTTAAATCGGGATCATGTGCCATTAGCTCATGTATTATTGATTTTGTAAGTTCAAATTCTACCAAGATTCATTTAATAATTTCATTTGATTAAGATCATTACTAAAATTTTAATCAAAAGACACCTTGTAAAAACTAGCTAAGAAAAATATTTTTTTTAGCATTGCTTTCGAAACTCTTTTGTTTATTTGTTTAATAAACTTCACTGACTCCTGGTCAAGCCAGTCGTCAGACAAACTTTTTTTAAATAAATAAAATTGCTTTAATTCAAAGATAAATAATTATTTTGATTTAATATATTTTCGATTATTTTAATTTTTCATAAATGGGTGATTTAATTTTTGCTCATAATAATTATATTCCTTGACTTTGCTAAAGCGTTCGACAAGGTCCCGCACAAAAGACTTCTGCGGAAACTGGAAGCTTACGGTTTCGAAGAAAGCCTCATTAAATGGACCGATAAATTTCTAACGGGAAGAAAACAAATAGTTGTATTGGGGAACGCAGCATCAGAGTGGTCAGAAGTAGTAAGTGGTGTACCACAGGGCTCAGTTCTTGGACCACTCCTCTTTGTATTATTCATTAATGACATGCCAGAAGGAATAAAGAATCAATGCAAAATGTACGCCGATGACACAAAAGTCATTTAAAAAATTGCAGACACTGACGCAATAGCATCCATTCAATGTGATCTCGACAGACTGTCAAAATGGACGGAATTGTGGTGCACAAAATTCAATGCCAAAAAATGCAAATACATGGTCTTAAACGATAAAAAACAATACATGCCCATTAATTTTAGCATGCTGGACACAGTGAACAATCAAACCCACATTCTGGAGCGAACAGAACAAGAGAGGGACCTAGGAATCATCATATCATCAGACCTAAAATGGAAAAATCAAGTCATGAAAGCAGCCAGCAAAGCTAACTCCGTATTAGGTATGATTGGACGGACTTTTACATACGTTGATGGAGATATGTTCAGAGTACTATACTCTACTTATATCAGACCACATCTTGAGTTTGCAGTGCCGGTTTGGAACCTAAACTTAAAGCGTGACCAAAAAGTACTCGAAGATGTTCAGAGAAGGGCGACTAAACTAGTCCTGGAGCTGAGAAACAAACCATATGAAGAGAGGTTGAAACATCTTGAACTTACAGACTTGTACACAAGAAGAATAAGAGGCGACTTAATTGCATATTTTAAAATCCAAAGAGGTCTAGATAAGGTCAACTGGACGGTCCCTGTTGTATCTGCCCCAGCAACTAGGTTAGACGGGCCCTCAGCTGGCATAAGAAGACAAAACAAAAGATTAATTAAGCAACCTGTGAGCCAACTGAAAGGCCGTCGCGAACATTTCTTCACAAATCGTACCTTACTGGAATTTACTCAGCCAAGAATTAGTCGACTCATCAACGACAGTGAAGTTCAAAGAAGGTTTAGACAACTTTAAAAGCAAAATAAAAGCAAATCAAAACATTTTTAATCCCTAGCTAATTAAAAGTCAGCTTTACTTCTACTTTTATTTTATGCAATCGCCTTTATTGTTGTCGAACTTGTTTATTTTATTTTTTTGCATATTTTAAAATTTAAAAACAAATCAAAAATTAATTTTATTAGACTATTTATCCCAAATAGTCAATATTCTGTGATAAAATGCTGTCAATAGTGCGTAATGTGAATTAGGCACTCCGTCAGGTAACTGATAACAGCGTACTACTACTACTACTACTACTACTACTACTACTACTACTACTACTACTACTACTACTACTACTACTACTACTACTACTACTACTACTACTACTACTACTACTACTACTACTACTATAGATAAATAATTGTTTTGATTTAATATATTTTCGATTATTTTAATTATTCATAAATGGGTGATTTAATTTTTGCAAATTATAAATATTTTAATTTAGTGTATTTTTTTATTTATTTATTCTATTAATATTTTTAATTAGAAATTTTAAGCCTTTAGGCAAAATTGAACTTAATGGATTTAATGGTTTTTCTGTGCCATTTACAGTATGAATTTTAAATCAATTTTGAAAAAGAAAGCTAATATACTAAGTATTTATTAGGTTCAAAAATATATTTAAAAAAATAAAATAAACTCTTAATTCAGGAAAATTTTTTAAAATAATTAAAAGAAAAATTTATAAAAACTCCTATCACCTTGATTTAAGTTCTCTTTTCACCATATCATTTTTAATTATCTTTATGTTTTAATCAATTTAATCTAAAATCATCTCATAATTATTTAAAAAGTAATTTAGCAAAAGTAAAAGGTCTTAAATTTGTGTTTTTTAGTCAGGAATTTTTTTTAACTTGTCTAGTAATTTATTGAAAGCCAAATAAAATATAGATCAAAAATAAAAAAAACTTAATAACTTTCTTTTTCTAAAAGAACACAACTCTTTCTAAAAATCTAATCATTTGTTATATTCAATGTATCACCTAAATCAAACCTATGCAAATTAATTTACTTATTTTTTAGATTGTTCATTTTTGCAGAGGTCGGAATTAGTCCATTACAAAAGTGGAATTGGGTCATGCTATTGAAACCTTTTTAGTTTTATTTATTTAGTTTTACCTAAAAATTTTCGGCAAATTAAAGTTTTAAATCAAATTGTAAGATCAAAACGATCATTTAAAAATTTAAAACTTAATTAATCTAGTGATTTTGATTATTTTTAAAAATAAATACTGAACATTCTGATCTATTCGTGTCATGTCTAATACTGATTCATAATCAAATTAGCATCAAAATCTTTGAGCCCTAATTTATCTAAAATAAACAATCAATGATCTAAATAATTCAGCTTAAGTTAATTCAGAAATTCAAATTTAATACTTTAATATTCATTCTTTCAAACTAAAACAACTTTATTTTTCCACATAAAAAATTTTAAATTAAAGACACTAAATTTTTTTGTCTTTTAAAGTTTTAATTTAAAATTAGTTTAAAAATTTTCAACTTATTTAAGTTCAATTAAAAGGAATATTTTAAAATTATCTAAAATTTGGATATGTTTCTTTATAATTTGAAATTTTATTGTTATATAATTAACTAAAAATTTTTTTGGGAATTTTCATTTTTTTATTTAAATTTTAGGATATGATTCTCTAAAAAAATTCGAATGGAATGTTCGGAACCGAATGGACTAAATTGGATAGATGGTAAAGGAATTTTTGTTTAAGAATCAACGTCTCAATTCAATTTTAGAAAAAAAAATATTGTGTTTTTCTTATTTTTTTTCAGTAAAATTCAAAAAATTAGTAAAATTATTTTTAATATCATTTTTAATTTTTCTAACCGCAGAAAATAAAATAAAGCTATTTTTTGTTGGATTTAAAAATTATTTGTCAGTGATTTAGAGTGACTTTGAAAATCATTTTTTTTTTGCTTTTGCTAATTTAAATTAAAATTTTTAATTTCAATGATACAAGTTTCGTGGAATTCAGTACAAAATGATCAAACGAACAGAATAAAATGTTAAAAAATTGATTAATTTTTTTTCTAAAATTTAAAATTAGTTCTATTTGTGCAACATAGTGCAACCAAAGTTTTTATTTTAAACTTTTAGAAAAAGAGTTATTCAATTGTTTTCCAAATTGCTCTGTTTTTTCGTACTGAACTTCACAAAACCATGAGGCAACAAGAGAACAAAATTTGACTCTTGACTTCAAAAAGAGTCAACAAAAAATCTAAAATAGTTGATGAAGATATCTTAGTTGTTAAGGAAATCTGTTTATTATATTTTAAAATTGAACTGCAAGTTAATAGGAATTATTTTCTATCAAAAGAGTATTCTATCTGGCTACTTCAGAAAAAGGTCCAGTTTTTTTAGATCTTTACTTACGTGATTACTGCTCGAGGCTTTTATGCTATTTTTCAAAGGAAGCAATTTATAACATAGCTAAGAGTTAATATATTTCTATAATTAAACTTTTAAGTGTAAAGCTTGAAGCGAACAGCTCTAATGAAATAAATAACCGTTTAGAAATGTTTGGTCTTTATTCATTTCAGCATAGGATGTTTTAAAGGATGCTGGCTTTCTCTTACAAATGTCTTTTTTATTCCAAATCACCTCTTAATTTAAAAGAGAAATTAAAGAAAAACGACTCAAGAAATATGAATTAAAATCTAAGGAACTGCAATATTTTAAAAATCACAAGTCTCAAGTCAAGTCCAAGTCCGAACTTTTTTTTTCACTATGAATATCATGACTAGAGAATTCTTAAATTATTTTACTAATAAATTGTCTTAATCTTGGTGACTCGATGTTACGAGACCCCAAAGTCAATTTTTTCTACATTCAATTAATCAAATGAATTTTCCTGTTTTTTCATTCATGCAGAGTAATTAATCAGGAACCGAAGATCACGAAAACTTTCGCCTAATTCTCAACAAGGATAAATGAAATTTCTTCCGTTCCAGGTGGTTATAATGGAAGCCAAGCAAGTCTAGGATTTAAAAAAAAAATTTCAAGTTCGGACTTGCACTTTTTTTATGCAAAAAATTTTAAGTCAAATTTTTTGAAATAATCATTAGATCAATAGCTCTATTCAATTTTTTCATAATGAATTTAATTAAATGAAGTGTTGATTAACCTTGAAATTTAAAAAAAAATCCAGACTCTTTTAAATTTGCTTAAATTATAGCCAGCAACAAAAAAAATTATATTTTTAAAATAGTACGAATTTTTTAGCATAATTAAAATTCCAATTGCGTAATACATTTTTGTTGACAAATCTTGCTCAGGTGAACTAGTGTGTTGTGACAAATGATCTCACTTTTAGGTCCATTTGTTTGGTTCAAAATTTACATGACAAATTCTAAAGACTAAAACAACTAGGCACTAATTAGCATAAATTATTCCCAAATAGTAAACTACTCCAAAAACGAAATCGTAGAAAATAAACTATGGTTTTCTTAGCATAAAAAATTTCGACTAGAGTCTTTGACTCGACGTCGCAGACCCAAATATTGGTTCTTATAAATAAATATATTTAGTAAAAAGCATAGTTTTCTAATTTTCTAAAGCTATGCTAAGATCCAATACACATGCAGACGCTACGTCTTTTACACCCTCCAAATAAAAACTTTTAATTATTGCCCAACTTTTTCACTTATTTGTCAAAGCTAATTAGATACCAAAGACATGAGTGTAGATGAATTGATTGAAGGCAAGAAGCTTGGCATTGAGTCGCCCCCAGATTCGCTGCTCTCTCCACCATGCAATCAGCTCTTTGTCGACTCATACCAGAACAGCCAGACCCCGCCTGACAACCCTCAAAAATCCAACTACTGCTTGTGTGACCGAAAGAGCTGTGACGAGGGCGAGATCATGATCCAGTGTGACTTTTGCGAACAATGGTTTCACTTGCCGTAATTAAACAAGATTTTTTTAATTGATTCAATTTTTTCTCTCTTCTAAATTTCAATATTTGTCTAGATGTGTCAATTTGAGCGCCAGGCTTATTGCCGACATTGAGACATATGTTTGCTCTGCATGCAGAAACGAGCAAAGACAAATAATTTGTAATGATAACTTTTTTTTTTACACAGAGATTATTTAATAGACCTTTTTTTTAGACAAAAAAAGACTTAATTATCACCGACACGACTACAGTGACCCTAATGCCGCCAAAAAGGTACATTCATCTTTTGCTGACCAACATTTTTTATTTGCTATTTTAAAAGCCTGTCCAAGCAGGAACTCAGCTTTTTGTCGACAGTCTGCTCAAAAAAAACTTCCAAAGGTAAAATTAATTTATTTTTTTCTTAACCTAAAGTGACTGTTATTTACAAAAATTTACGTGAAATAAAGTAAATCTACAATATTTTACATAAATCGCTGTAAAAAACAAAAATACCTAAAAATTGAAGAATTTTATCATTTTTTTAAAAATAAAAATTAAAAAAAAATTTTCTCAAAATTTGCGTAAATTTTATTTAAATGTCAAATTTGAAAAAAAAATTTCGAAAGAAGAATATTAATTCTTTATTAAAAAAAAATTAAGGGACTGTCAAGACAAAAGTCTCGGAAGATGTTGGAAAAATGGAATTAAATACTAAAAAAATAAAATGTTAAATTATTTAATTAAAAAGAAGGAGAGTGTTTTTTTTGTCATAGGCCGAGTTGTTTAAAAGTCACATACCGCAAGTCAAGGCTAAATCCGGATTTTTATTCCTCTTGACTTGGACTTAAAAATTAAAAAATAAAGCCTGGACTTTAATTTGGGCTTTTAAAACAAATCTGTTCAAAAGAATCAGAATTTTTGAAAAATTCTCATCATTTTTGTTTAAAATATAGGAAATTTTTTTTAAGTCTTTCTCGGAATAAAATTTCCATATTCGACTAAAAATAATAAACCAAAAAATGAAAAAATTCTTCAAATGAAATAATTCTGTAAATTTTTGCCTTTACATCAACTTTCGCAAAATAAAGTAAATTTTGGTTTATTTACAAAAGTAAACAAATTTTAAATAGTTAAAATTTTTTTTCTCTTATTTAAATTTTACATAATGAGTTTTTAATTCTTTTCATGAAAATTTATGAAAATTGTGATTTTTTATAACAGAAAAATTTAAAATCTTAACTCAAACTTTTTTCAAAAATTTTTTTTTATTTTTTACATTGTGTGGTATCAAAAATCAGTTGAAAGAAAGCTGAAAGGAAGGACTAAGTTTCCAATAAAGATTTTTTATAATTTGCAAATTTTCAAAGCACTAATGTACATAAATTTTAGTAAAATGACAAATTTTCAACTTACTTTTGAATGAAAAGCTTTAATTCTTTAAGATAACACACTCATTTCTTGGGAAGTAAAATTGACCAAGTGCTTGAAAGAATTAAAACCTTTTTTTATTAAAATTTTGGTAAATTTTTTTATTTCATTTGTAAAATTTGCGAATTACAAACAAATCTTCTTTTAATAAACAAAACGGAAATTCTTTTATGTATTTGACATTTTTTCTTTTGCAACAACTTACATAAAATAAAGTAAAAATCTTAAATTAACGCTCAAAATAAGCTAAAATGTCAATATTTTGCGTAAATTATTGTGTAAAAAACAAAAAGCGGAACAATGTTGTTCAAATCTAAAAATAAAAGTAAAATTTAATTTAAAAAATTATCATTTTTCTCTTCAAACCAAGTGCTTTTGAAAATGGAATAGTTAAAAAAATTCACTCTGGTGAAATTTTGACCAACGAATATTTTGAAAAAAATAAATTTGAGACTCCCATTCTGATCGAGGACAAGTCGACTCTGGGCTTCACTATGCCTTCTAGTGATGAAATCGATCTTTCCAAAATTGAAAATATTGTTGGTAGGGGGAATTTTTAGAATAATGTTTTTTATTTAGAGTAGGTAAAGACTTAAAAACCGACTAATTTTTTTTAAACTTTTTTATCATCAATATGTTCTCTGATATTTAATAAATATAAATTTAAATAAAAAAATAAGTTTGAAATTGAAAAATTTTTAAACTTTGCGATGATATAATCTAGTGATATTACATCAGATCATACTCGAACATAAAAGAATACAGATAAGAACAGATGAATAAACATGGCCTTAATTTTTTATTTTCAAAGTTTAATTCATTTTAATAAAAATTTAAATCAACTAGTCGGTTTTTGAATTACACCAACTCCATTTCAAAAATAAATTTTATCTGAAAAAAAATTTTTCAAGGTGGAGATTATTCAATTGACGTAATTGACGTTGAGCGTCAGGAAGTGTACCAAATGAGTATTACAGAGCTAAACAGCTATTTCAGAACAGAGCCTCGAGAAAAAATTTATAACCTAATTAGTTTTGAAATATCCAAGACAAAGCTGACAGAAAACATAACTGCTCCGAAAATAGTCGAAGAGCTTAGCTGGGTATCTAATGGAGTGTGGTCTGGCGACGAACAGGACAGTCTTAATGCGTCCAAGACAAACCATATAATTAAACCAGAAGTTCAAAAATATTGTTTGATAAGCGCTGGTCGCTCCTATACTGATTTTCATGTAGATTTTGGTGGCTCGTCTGTTTGGTACCATGTTGTAAAGGGTGACAAAATATTTTATCTCATCGAGCCTAGTGATGAAAATTTAAAGCTCTACGAACAATGGAACACACTCAAAAATCAAAGTGAAATATTTTTCGGAGATAGGGTCAAAAATTGCTACCAATTTGAGCTCAAGGCTGGGAATACCATTCTACTGCCGAGTGGTTGGATACATGCAGTGTACACACCGAGCGACTCTTTGGTCTTTGGTGGAAATTTTTTGCATTCACATAGCATCACTTTACAATTAAAGTAGAAAAAAAATTTATTAAACATTAACATTTTAAAATTTTACATTTTAGGATTTATGAATTAGAAACTCGGCTTAAAACACCTGAAAAATATCGCTTCCCTGCATTTGAGACTTTGCAATGGTACGCAGCCAAATTTTTCACCCAAATATTGAAGGAGAAAAATTCCAAAAAAGAATGCATTGATTCAAAACTTCACAAAAATTTAAAGTATTTGAGCAATACAATCAGAAAATGGATAACATCTAAAGACGTAAATTGATTTTTTTACTACTTTCTGATAAAAAAGCATTGTTTTTAATTAAGTCAAAAAATTACTTGTTTTTTTATGTTTTCTTACCATTCAAAGAATGATTCATAATTTTTTATCATCTTAAAGTATTACTATTTGAATGCGGCATAAATTTACTAATTTCTATGGCATACATGGAAATTGGACTGAAGTTTAAAAAATTTGCGATAGAAATCAGAAGAATGTTCCTTTTTGATTAAAAAAAGAAAAAAATCATCTAAATGTCAATAAATTTATTTGGCTTGTTTTAATTCCTTTCCATTTTGAAAAATTATTTATTACTAAAAATATTGTTTTTTCGAATTTATTATTAAAAAAAGAAACTCGTTAGTTTGCCTTTTATAATCGTTAGAAAATTAATCACCAACATCTAGATAATTCTAGATTTGATTTCTTAAAATCAAAAGTTTTTGCTTACTTAATTAGCATGCAAAAATTAAGTTTTATTTAAATTAAATAAAATTAGAACAAAACTAGGTTATTAAAGGATAGCATCATAAAGATAAAAATGAAAAAGATGGCTAAAAAATCAAGACTTTAAGCAATTGATTTAGAAAATTTTTTCAGACTTATTTAAAATAAATAATTTCAGAAACTTGAATTTATTGAGAGTGTACCTTTTCTCGATAAAATACAATGAAATTTAAATAGTTTTTTATTTTGAATTAAAAAAAAAATAAATTAAATGCATTTAATATTTTCGCATTTTCTTTAAAATTTCCATTCTCTTAATTGTCAAAAAAGTTCAATTTTAAGAATTTTGCTTTTTTTATTTTAAATGATATTTTCAAATTAAGTAGAATATTTGAGTAAAATGAAATTAATGATCAAAATTTATTTTTAAAAAAAGTTTTTTTACTTTTTAAATTTTTTAAGTGCATCCGAAGTCTTTAAAAAGAAAAGGTATAAAAAGAACAAAAATTTAGGTGTTTATTTTATTAAATATGCAAAAAGTTCAAAAAGCATAAGTCAAATTAAACTTATTTTTTGGCATGTGCCAGGAAACATGCCAAAAAATAAGATTAATGGGACTCATCTATATCAAAATTATCTAAAATTAAAAGCTTGAAGTATCTCAACAAATATAAACTCGAAAATTTATCCAAATAAGATCTATTTTAAAAGATTTTTTTCAAAAATGTCACAAGTCAGTGTCTTGAATCGTCTTACGATTTACAAAAAAGTCAACTAAATTAAAGAAAATTTCTTTAAATTCAAATCAATCATTATTTGAAGCCTTCTATGTTTATTCATGATTCAAGTTAAATTTTGTTTAAATATTAATACCAATTAAATTCTAATTTTTTTATTCTATTTTATCTTTACTTTATTTATTTTTTTAAATGTTAAATAAAAAGGTTTTAACAAAGCAAACCGGTCAATCGACTGAAAGAATAGACTAAGATCGATTTCTGATCAATTACCAAACCATTTTAGTCAAAATAAAAAAGCCTATCAAAGCCTAAAATCCTAAAATCTGAATTAGAATTTTTTAAAAATCAAAAATAAAAGAATTTATAATTATCAAAATAATGTATTGGTAAATTTATTATCTAAAATCATGAAAAAAATTTAGTCGCACAATTTACCTCTTAAAAGACCAAGCGAGCGAGTGAGTGATTGTATGATTACTACCTAAGCTGGTCTAGATGATCTAAATACCAAATTCAAGCTAGAATAGTTAAAAATTTATTTTGGCTTAAAAGATAAAAATATAATTTACTAAGAGATAATTAAAAAAAATTACCTTTAAACCAACTCGAGTTATAGACTTTTAATTATGTTTAAACGCGGTGAACCATTTGACTCGAGGTCGAAGCTGCACGCAAAAGAACATTTGGCCCTCACGCTGTCCAGCACATTTATTTTGCTAACCCGATTCATAATTTTTGTCTAATTTAATCCTTGCTAGATACTAGGCCAACTTTTTTTCGAACCAATTTCTTAAACTAAAATTTAGACAATTTTTCAAACTAGATTTATTGCTGCACAAATTATTTCCTAAATAAATCAAATTGTTAATAAAATTTTCTAACAATATTTTTTTTCAAGTATTACGAAACTCATGATTATGAAATTCCAAAGAAAATAAACTGCGATAAATTGGTAAAAATAATGAACAAAGAACTGAACAAATCAGAGGTTTAAATTAAGTTGACTATTCTGTATCTTATTCTAATGATTTTTGTTTTTAAAGTTGTTGCTAAAGAGCCAAGGCTTGTACAAGAAAAAAATGTCCGCAGAAAAATCCCAGAAAGAAGTGCTGAATTACACAAATATAACTGATGGCATAAAAGTAGATGATTTGGCCGAGCCGGCTCCGATTAAACTTAAGATTAAATTGAAATCATCCGAAAATGATGAGCAAATGGGCAGTGAAGATGAGAGCGGAAATGTAATTGATGGTGACTATGTGTATCCAAACATTGGTGATGCTAGTTCAGTAAAAGTTGGTGGTGAGCAAAAATCGTCAAGAAAAAGAAAAATTAAGCCCTTTGCGGCTCATTATTTAGCTCCGAAAGGCGAATCGCCTACAAATCAGGAAAATGATGACAAAGATGAGGACTATTTTAATGCTGAGGACGAGGCAGATGATAATGATGAAGATTTTAAACTTAAGGTTAAAAATAATCTCAAACTAAGTAATAAACTTAAAAAGAAACAATTGAGGAAAGAAAAAATGGCCAGCGAAGATAAGGACCAAAATGACAAGAAAACAACTGGTCTGACTCCTTCGGCGATTGGCACAAAGCAAAAAAACAAGAAGGGACATGCGACAACTAAACAGCGCCTTGGAAAACTCCTCAAATTAAATCGAATAATAAATATTTAATTTTTTCTTTTAAATTTAGCACACTTTTAAAGATCACGAACTGTTCGGACTTAAAAGAGTGCACTGAATTTGTCTTTATTAAGGACCTCATTGTTTAAAAAATGTCTTCAGTTTATTAGTCCGTTTTGTGATTTTTTTTTATTTAAACGAAACAAATCTACCTCCAAAAAACTTATATGGTAATATTTTAACTATTTTTTTAGACTAGTTTCTAAAATTTTAACAATTTGTTGTGATGTTCAGTTATGGTCTATGGTTGTTATTTTAATTCATTTAAAATTATTTAAAATTAAATTTGTAAATTATATTAAAAAAAAAAACAAATTGTTCAGTTTTTATTGCTGAATAAAAAGATGTTTAATATGTTAAAGTCTATTAAATTTGAAAATAAAAATAATTGAATAAGAATTCATTTAAATATAATAAAAAATTGATCAACAAAACTTGAACATATTTTTTTCGTTAAAAGAAAAATTTAAAACTGTAATTTATGGAAAAAAATAAGACCTAGAACACCCGGTATTCCCAGGCGGTCACCCATCCAAGTACTAACCGGGCTCGACGTTGCTTAACTTCGGTGATCGGACGAGAACCGGTGTATTCAACGTGATATGGTCCTAGGCATTTAAACTTTCTTTTAGACAAATTTATTTAATTTTAGTCCATTTTCATTTAAAAATGATTTAAAGATTTTATTTTCAATATATTTTTATAAAAAAACAAGAACTGTTCAATTAAAATTTAATTTTTTAAATATTTTCAAAAAGCACTTGAAAAAAGAAAGCCTAGAACACCCGGTATTCCCAGGCGGTCACCCATCCAAGTACTAACCGGGCTCGACGTTGCTTAACTTCGGTGATCGGACGAGAACCGGTGTATTCAACGTGATATGGTCCTAGGCATTTAAACTTTCTTTTTTAGACAAATTTATTTAATTTTAGTCCATTTTCATTTAAAAATGATTTAAAGATTTTATTTTCAATATATTTTTATAAAAAAACAAGAACTGTTCAATTAAAATTTAATTTTTTAAATATTTTCAAAAAGCACTTGAAAAAGAAAGCCTAGAACACCCGGTATTCCCAGGCGGTCACCCATCCAAGTACTAACCGGGCTCGACGTTGCTTAACTTCGGAGATCGGACGAGAACCGGTGAATTCAACGTGATATGGTCCTAGGCATTTAAACTTTCTTTTTTAGACAAATTTATTTAATTTTAGTCCATTTTCATTTAAAAATGATTTAAAGATTTTATTTTCAATATATTTTTATAAAAAAACAAGAATTGTTCAATTAAAATTTAATTTTTGATATATTTTCAAAAACAATGAACTGATGAATTTTTTTTTATTCAAATTTTATTTAAATATTTATTTCAGATAAATTTAAAAAAGAATAATAGGAAAAATAATTAGAATATTAAAGAGAAGTTTTATTAAATCGGAAAAAGTTAAAAGATAATAATTATAATAATAGTTTTAAAAATAATTTACTCATTTATGATTAAGTTTACTTTGAGATTTTTAATTTAAAAAATAATTCTCCCGATCTTTTCATTTATTACCTTATTTTGAATTTGTATGGGAGATGCAAATTAAATAATTATAA
This sequence comes from Brachionus manjavacas, assembly GCA_019054805.1. NCBI lineage: Eukaryota > Metazoa > Rotifera > Eurotatoria > Ploima > Brachionidae > Brachionus > Brachionus manjavacas. Next base: position 1,107,780 of record JAHQIY010000015.1, on the reverse strand, counting down.
ATATTATTATAATATTATTTTTAATATTTTTTAATTTAAATATTTTGTTCTGATAAATATTGGCCTTGGCTTTCAAACTATTTTTTTACGAATAATTTTTAAAAGAAAAAATTCTAAAAGATGTCGTTTTTGAACAAATATTTTATTTTAAATTGTAAAAAAATTAAATATTTTAAAAATTAAAAAAAAGTTAATTTGAAAAACCTTAAATACCACGTTTGATATTATGTATAAATAGACGTTAAAAATGATTCAAAATTAAATTAATAAACTTAATACTTTATTAAAAAAGTATGTACCATTTAATTTTAAATCTTCAACTACTTCAGTGAAGAATGCATTGATGGAGCTTTGGTCTTTTTAGATCTTTGATCGTATCAAAGCAGAGAAGTAGTTTTTTTAATTTTAAATACATGAAATTTTCAAGACAAAATTTTAACTTTTGTGTTTTTAAATAATATTTTTAAATATATTTACTAATAGATGGTGTAAAACTTAAATGTAAAAAGTTTGACAATTTTTGAAGAATAAGTTTTCTACCGATATTCATTATCAATATTCTAGAACTCAAGCGCATTCTGTAGTAGAATTTCGTTTTATTTTCAGTAACTTATTCAATCAAGAGAATGAAATTTAGAAAATTCATTTTGTCTGAGAGGGTGAAATTCAAAGAAATTTTAAATTTTTAAATTCATAATTGGCAACCTTGTATGCCCTTTAAATAAAGAATAATCTTTAGAATGTTATTTAAAAAAAGAAAACTTAAAACCAGGGTTAAGCGATGAAAAATTGGGGTAAAGCGGTAGCGTCGTTAATTTCAGCCGACAAAGCTGACAAAAAAATAGAACAATTGAGCTAAATTTATTAACCTCATATTTGCCTTCAATTAAACCATCTTACTAAATATGTGAGTTAAAACCTTGGGTCAAAAAGGTAAATTTTTCTCACTGCTAATTTATAGAAAATTTTATTTCAATAAAATATTATTCCTCTAAGTAGGCTCATTAAAGATAAAAATTTGTTCAAAACCAAATGTTAATAAAACTTTTCTCTAAAAACAATTCTTATTCAAATCATTGCTTTTAAAATGTATTCGAGAAGTCATTCCATTTGAAGGCAAACCGTAATATATTGTTTGAGTGCTCTTGATTGCTGGACCCATGTCAAACGCTAATTTGTTTCCAGTATTCAAATTGGCACTGATAATCGGATAAAAACTGCTAGTAATTGCCAATCTTACTCTATGACCTGGCAAAAATGTATGTCCCATTTCGTGCATATCAATTGTCAAATTGTAAATTTGATTCGGTTCCATCAAAACTTCTTTGTCAAATCCATATCTGTATCTTGTTCTCAATTGAAATGTGCCCCTAGAGCCAAGTTTAATAGAACGCTCGTTTTCGTCAACATCCATCAAAAACGCCACAAAATCTGTATCCCTCACATTTGATGAAAATGTCAATTCTAGTTTTACATCACCAAATATTGTAAAAGCTTGTTTAACCACTTCACTTGTATAGACCAAAAAATCACTTCTATTCAGATAAAAATTCATATCTACGGGGTAGACAACATTCTTTGATAGATCACTCTTGACTGGCTCATCTGGGTTATATTCAAAAGAATCACTTCCATTTTGGGGACAATCTAAACCAAGTTCACCGTCACCTTTTATGCTAGCGGCACCATTGCTACTTTTCAAATACAAATATTTATCTTCTAAATTATCTGTTAAAAAGTGAGAGCCTTCTAGCCATCTATTAGAACCTGTTATGTAGACTTTTGCTGGTTTCCAACTGGGTTTGGGTGTATCTTTTAGGCACCAGTCATAAAATTCTTTGGTCATATTCAACCCGGGTAAAAATGCATTATCCTCCAAAATTAAATCCCCTATATGCTTTATTGGTTTTCCAGTTTGAAAGTCTAGTCCACCATCAGGAGCATTTCCGTGACCATAAGGCCCGACTATCAGAAAATGATCATTTTTCCTCGGACTGTAGTTGCTGATGTCTCTGAAATGCATAATGGTTCCATACATGGTTCCATCAAACCAACCTGTAAAAGATAGAGAAGGTATATCAATTTGAGAATAATTTGCTGGTTTTAGAACTAGTAGATCCCAAAATGAATCTATGGTCGGGTGTTGTAGAAATTTTCGGTACAAAGGTAGAACTCTGCCGGTTACAAATTCGTCAAGAGTGTACAAAGGCCGATGCTTGAGCCATTGAGAAGGGTCGGGATTAATCCATTTCATTGAATTGTTGGGCAAATTGGCGCTTTTGGCGATCCACCCGAAAGCCCAGCTAAGAGAAAATGCATTGTTGTAAGGGGGAAGATCTAAAGGTCTTCCTAGAGTGGCACTTGGATTTATGCAATAAAGATTTTTTGGTTTTCTGGCTGCAACATACCATTGATTGGTGCCTGAATAAGAAGAGCCTCGCATTGCCACTTTTCCGTTCGACCACGGCTGTTTTCCAATCCATTCGATTAAATCGAATCCATCATCACCGTCTTGTGAAAAAAATTCGAAATCGCCTTCTGAATCACCAGTGCCACGCGTATCAGCTATCACAAAAATGTATCCATTTCGATACCAAAACTCGCTTTCACCACGAAATGTAAAACCTAAATTTCTTCCATAAGGAGTCATCTCTAAAATTGCTGGTAATTTTTCAATTGTCGTAGATCGATAAAAATCGACTGCAAGCTTTTTTCCATCTCGCATTTGGACGAATTCAGTTCGGAATTCATCGGAGCTTAAGAAACCAGAGCACCTAAGCAAAAATATTAAAAAAAGTTTATTAAATATCATTTTTTTGTTTGTAATTTTATTTTTTTCACATCAAGACCAAAAACATACAGAAAATTTAAATTTATAAAAGATTCTAAAAATGTTAAATTTGATCAATCTTATCTAAACTTCAAAGCTTTACAAATGTCATTTTTTTATTTTAAATCAATTAGTTCTTCACAAAACATCAAAATTAAAAAAATTAAACATTTTAATCTAATCTTAGAGAAAATTCTTAATCTTGTGTAATATCAAAAAGAAAACTAAAAATAGGTAAGCAGAATACTTTAATGTCATTTAGTAATTTTGATTAAATAAAAAGAATATCTGTGTCAACGAAATCTAATATTAAAGTTGACATGGTTTATTTGAATTTAAAATGCTTTTTTTACCAAGACAAATTGTCTTTTTGATGTTTTGTTTTTTTTTTATTTCAGTTAAAAATAACTTCTTAAAATCGATAAGATTTTGATTTTTCTGAAACATTTTTTAATGTTTTAAAATAAAAAGCGACACAATTGATCTTTAATAATTGAATTTTATATCAAAATATTTCTTTATTAGTGATGTCAAAAGATTTCTATATTAATATTTCTTTATTGTTAAAAGAGAATAAAACCAGACCCAATTAAAAAAATTTTATCTATTCATTAATTTAATTTTACTTTAAATATTAGTAAAATTAAATTAATTAAGTCTTCATCATTTTTACCTTGAGACACAGCAGACTCTTTAAATTTCTCTGCTTCATCCTTAAGGTTTTTTTAGCCAAACACTAAGAGGGTATCCATTTTAAATGAAATTAAAAACCCTACTTGGATTTAATTTTCAAAAATTTCAAAAACTGCCAAAAGATTATTTCTCTTTGTAAGACATTCCTAAGCCTTGTTGCTATAGCTCTCGACAGGTGAATTACTCATTGAGTAACCAGGTAGTATTTGAAAAATTTGCCAATTGCAAAACGGAGATTCTATCCATTGCTTACTAAAATAATCAAAGAATATAATATAAAATACTTATTGTTTTTTTGCTTCTTTTCTATTTATTCAATATTTTTTATTTTTTTTATTTTGTAATTTGTTAATAATAATTTATATTTTATTCTCTCTTTTGTTAAAGCAAACAACATTTATGTGTTTTTCTCGGAAAATGAGTTGAAAGTTTTAGTTTTATGTATTTTTTTACATTCTAAAATATAAAAGCAAAACTTTATGTTTTTTTCTCTTTTTAGTAAAAATTTTAATTGTTTCTCTTTTTTTATTTTTCTATTCTTTCCAATATTTATTAAATTATATGAAATTATTACAATTCATTAAATTTTTATCTTAAATTTTAAATACTAGAATGCCCCTTGCCATAGTTTATATCAACTTGAAAATTTTTTTATTTTTATTTTCAAAACACTTTAGAACTAAAATACAAATTTTTTTATCTATCAAACCTTATAAATTACAAAGAAAATAAACTTGGTTATTTAGAAAAAACAACAAAAAGGTGAAACCGAATTCTCAAAATTTGTTTATTATTCAAAATTTTTGATTAAAAATGATTTATTTTGAACAAAAAAAAAACTAAAAAGATAAATAAATTTAAATTCAAATAGAAAAACAAATGTTTCCATGGAAATTCGTAATTTTCCACAGATCAACCTTGTTCATGACTTGAGTTTATAGAAAAAAAAATATTTTAATAAAAAAAGATTATAATAAATTAATTTAGTAAAGTTTTTTTGTTAATTAAAATGGACTATTTTTGTTTTAGTTTTTAATGATTTGGGTGTAGGTATCAGCATGTCCAGCGATCGATTGGACGACGCGGGCATCGAGCGAAAACCGAGCGTTTTCGAGACTTTGCTCACCGACTATTTTTCCACTAGTGACCAATTTAAGCACCAAAAAAGCAAACTTCTTCTCCTCAGCGATTCACATCTGCACCAATTTAACTCTGTCCTGTCCAATCTTCCATTCGAGACTATCAAAAGGTCGTATGACGCCTTTTGCAGCTCCCAAAAACTTCTACTTATCAACAAAAAAAAGTGTCTCCAATCTGAGCTTGCACGCAAACAAAAGCATCCAAGCTCCAAGTCCAAGACTTCGTTCAAGACAAAAAAATCGGATAGTGTCGACACCGAGTTCAGCTCACCGGTGAAAAACAAACCACCGAAGCGTTCCAACTCGGCCCAGCACACTTTGCTAGCCGACTCATCAGCATCTAACTTTTACTCCAATCTTTCCAACCAAATAGTAATTCACGTGTGTGACGAAGCCAAGCGCCTCAAGCAAGACTTTGCGTGTCCGCGCGAGCTCCTCGTCGCCGAAATGAAATACTTCAGCTACAACCTGAACGACAGCCTGACCAAATCGAGCGGCTCGGGCGCCCACGCACACTCGTCCATCTCTCAGGCAGCCTTGTCCAAAAAAAGCCTCGACGAAATCGACATATCAGTCCATTGCGACATAAACATATTCGACTGGCTCATGCGCTACGTCAAACGCAACCATCCGTATTTGAACGAAAAAAACATAGCGTCCAAGGACATGCTGGACGAGCAAAAAAATATCGTGCTCTACGCGCCCGACAACCGCATCAAGTATGTAGAGCCAAGGCTGGAGTTTTCCAACTGTGTGTCCATTCTTTTGTCCTCGGACTTTTTGCTCATGGGCGACCTGATAGACAAATGCATTGTGTTCATAGCCAAACACTTGGAACCGGTGCTGCAGGTTCCGTGCGTGATGAGCGGCATCAGCGAGCCTTTACTAGTCAAACTGGCCGCATGCTCCTACTCCAACAGACTGATAGACCTGTACGACCGCAAGGACAAGCTTAAAACCAAGCTTTACCAGCGAAAGTTGGAGTTCATGTTCAATCCAAACAAGTACAAGTGTTGCTTTAAAGACTCGACCATTCTGAACGAATGGAAGCACAACCGGTTTGCCTACGGATCACACCAAGGACTCAACTTGACCGAAGACAACTACCTAAACTATCTGTACGAAATAGAAAATGACGCATCCGGATTGTTCAAGTGTAAGCTCTGCTCGCGGCTCATGACCAAAAAGCAATCGTTCAATCTAAAGTGTCAGCTGGCCGTATTGAACAAACGCGGCCAATACGTTTACCTGCATGTGCCGGACGACAAACTCGACTTGACCAAGCTAATTCAGCTGCTTAAAGAAAAGCTCAAATCGTGGCAAAATGTGTACTGGTTTATGTGGTGTTTGATCAAAATTTTCAAGTGCAAAAAGTGCAATGAATGGTTCAGACTGGTCGAGATGAACAACTGTAGGCTAAATGATAATACTCTATGTGATGTCCATGACACCAAAACTGGCTCTAATTGTGCATGCATCTTTTCCGATCATGTTTTGGACACGCAAACAGCATTTGTGGCCCATTCCAAGTCTTTGATTGTCACCGAGGCCTCTCCATTCGAGTCGCCAGAGCTAAGATTCAGCAAGTACATTCAGCATTTGCTCGAAATTTTCGAGAAAATACGCAATGTAGTGTTGAATGGAGTGGACGGTGATGAGGCCAGGAATTTTGTAGAAGTGGTGGAGAATGCTCTTAAAATGGAGAGTCAAACCAAAGAGCTCACTTCTAGTATAAACAAGAATGCTAAGCTTTTGAGTCCTGTCCTGGACGAGAGATATATCAATTGCTATCTCATTGATTCCATAACTGGCAGACAAATAGCTCTAGTGGAAAAAAATGTGCTCAATTTGATCAAAATTTCCAACCAGGAATTACCATCTAATGATTTGAGGTCCTATTTAGCTTTGGTCAGTCGGATCGACCCGATAAATATTTTTAACTGTTTGGATGTGTTTGGCTGGCTAAAAGTTGAGCCTAAGATGAGATGGGACGTGAACAAGCCGACCAGGTTCAATCAGGACAATCAGCGCGAGGACGATCTCAAAAGGTTTAGAGAGATTAGTATTTATTTGATTAGAAATAGACTGTTTGAGGAAAATTCGAAGGCTAATGGGCATCGATCGCCTATTGCTCTATTGTTGTCAAATAATGTAAATTCAAATAGTTTAATTAATAATTTTGTTGGTGGTATTTATTGTCGAGTTGAGAGTCAATGGAAGCAAAAAAATTAGTAGATTTTTTTTTATTTTTTATTAATTAAATTAAATTTTGTTTAATTTTTTATATGTAAAGAAAATTATTTTAAAATAAAAAAAATTTGAGGTCCAACGCCTCCCAAGTGATCCTCATCATGTTGTCGAATTTATTTGCTATGACAATTTTGCTTCTTTAAAATGTACGTGAGACGAATCTTGACATAGAGAAAATAGTTCTCTAATTAAAAATAAATTCTTGCTTTTCAATTTGAGCAGCTTAAACAAAAAACAAAGCTCCAAGTGTTGATCAAAAAATGAGAGAAAATTTTTTTATAAAAAAATATTTAAAAACACTTTTTCAAAATTAAATTAAAAAAAATTCAAAGTAATATCAATTCAATTAATTAAAAAATAAAAAAATTAAAGAAAAATTTTGAGCATGGCTTAAAACTAAAAGCGAATTAAAAAAGAAAGCCTAGAACACCCGGTATTCCCAGGCGGTCACCCATCCAAGTACTAACCGGGCTCGACGTTGCTTAACTTCGGTGATCGGACGAGAACCGGTGTATTCAACGTGATATGGTCCTAGGCATTTAAACTTTCTTTTTTAGACAAATTTATTTAATTTTAGTTCATTTTCAGATTAAAACTTGAAATTTAGAATTTATTTTCATTGTTTTTTGTTATTTAATGTGTATATTAAAAAATAAGATTTTTTCAATAATTTAAAATAATTTAACTTTTTTTTCTTTATTGTTTAAGATTCATGGTCTAATGGTTTAATTTTTATTTAAAATTGATTTAAAAATTTTTATTTTTATATTAAAAAATAATAAAAATATGTCGTTTTTGATCAAATGTTTAATTTCATTATAATAAAAGAATTATTTTAATTTAAAATTAAAAAAAAAAGTTAACTAAAAAAATCTTCAATATGATATTTGAAACTTTTTATAAACGAATTTTTAAAATCAATTTTTATTTATAATAATAAACTTATAACTTTATTAAAGAAGTATGTACCATTTAATAATAAATCTTCAACTACTTCAGTGAAGAATGCGTTGAAGGATCTTTGGTCTTTTTAGATCTTTGATCGCATCAAAGCAGAGAAGTAGTTTTATTATAATTCAAATTAATGAAATCAATTTTTTCATTTTTCTAAGCATAACCTGAGCAACAATGCTATTTAATAATTAAAAGAAAAAGTTTATAATATGACAATTTTAATTACAATTTCATAGAGATATTTCAAGTAAAATTCAATTAATTTTATGGAATTTTACTTATTATGTTTATTTTACACATTATTAACTTTATTATTGCATGTTTATTTTTGGGCGATTGTTATTAATTGAGTGGGATTTTTACCAAGAAAAAATATTAAGAGTCTAGATTCTCTAAATATTTTTATTGAGTTTTGTTGGTTTACATCAGAAGTTCGATACAAATATCGTTTGCATAAAGATAGCTTATGGAAAATTATGCCATGTTGTCAACCAAATTGCGTCCAAATAAGTTCAAATATATATTGTTTCAAATAGTAAAAAAATTAAATATTTTAAAAATTCAAAAAAAAAGTTAATTGGAAAAACCTTAAATACCACGTTTGATATTATGTATAAATAGACGTTAAAAATTATTCAAAATTAAATTAATAAACTTAATACTTTATTAAAGAAGTATGTACCATTTATATATAAATCTTCAACTACTTCAGTGAAGAATGCATTGATGGATCCTTGATCTTTTTAGATCTTTGATCGTATCAAAGCAGAGAAGTAGTTTTTCAATAAAAATAAAAGCAAACTCAAGTGTCAACTTTAAAAATTAAATAACCTAGCAAAATTGTTACTATATACATATTATTTATATGCTGATTTACTATTTTAATATTTTAGAGATATTAAATAACTGTTAAATTACTACATTGTTATCATATATTTTTATAATTTATGTTTGACAAATAATTACAAAATGTTTAACAAAATAGATTTAATTTGAAAAAAAGCTTTTTAAATTAAAAAATAATTAAAAGAAATTTTAAATTTTTCGCGAAAACTTTTCTCTGTTTTAAATGAAAAAAAAACCTTTTTAAAATTCTTTCAAAGAATCAAATTAAATAAAGAAGTCTGCCTTTTTTTAACAAAATTAGGGAAATTATTTCTCGCTATTCATATTAAAAAAATTAAACATGATCTCGAATAGGCCTAAAAAATCTTATATATAACATGTTCGGTCTAGTTAAATTCAAAACATTTTGAGAAAACATACTGAATTTTAAATAAAAATTTCAAATAATATTCTAACAAAAATGAATTTAAACGCGGCGGTGAAGTTTGGAGCAATAAATTAAAGGTAAGCAAAATATTATGAAAATTTAAATTGGTAATTTATAAAATTTTTAGAATTAAAATTAAAGTAAAGTTTTATTAAATTGGATAAAAGTTAAAAAAATATTAACATAATAATTATAGATTTAAATGTAATTAAAGTTTACTTTGAGATTTTTAATATCAAAAATATATGTCCCGATCTTTTCATTATATACCGTATATTGAATTTGAATCGGAGATATTAAACAATTAAAAGATGTCGTTTTTGATCAAATTTTTTATTTCGTAATAATAAAAGAATTATTTTATTTTAAAATTTAAAACAAAAGTTAACTAAAAAAACCTTATATACTTTGTTTGATTTTGTGTATAAATAGATGTTAAAAATTATTCAAAATTAAATTAATAAACTTAATACTTTATTAAAGAAGTATGTACCATTTATATATAAATCTTCAACTACTTCAGTGAAGAATGCATTGATGGATCTTTGGTCTTTTTAGATCTTTGATCGCATCAAAGCAGAGAAGTAGTTTTATTAAAATTCAAATAAATGAAATCAATTTAATAAATAAAAGAAAAAGCCAATAATACGACAATTTTAATTACAATTTCATACAGATATTTCAAATTTAACAAAAAAATTTAATTTTTACAAAGACTTGCTTATTAGTCCCAGTTTTAAGTCTTATCCTCAAAAATTTTTATTAAACTAATTTTAAAAAAAAACATATTTGAATAAATTCCATGGTTTATTAAATTCTCGGCTGTCAGTATCGAACACAATAACTAAAGTAAAAATTACCAAACTTATTTTAAGTATCTATTAAATATAAACTACGATGGTTAGTACTTGGATAGGTGACCGCCTGGGAAAACCGGGCTTTCTATTTTCAATTTCTTTTTACAAATATTTAAATAATTAAAATTTAATTGAACAGTTCTTGTTTTGGCTTTTTCTTTTATTTATTAAATTGATTTCATTAATTTGAATTTTAATAAAACTACTTCTCTGCTTTGATACGATCAAAGATCTAAAAAGATCAAAGATCCTTCAACGCATTCTTCACTGAAGTAGTTGAAGATTTATATATAAATGGTACATACTTCTTTAATAAAGTATTAAGTTTATTAATTTTAACATTCAAAAATTTTGAACATTTATTCATACACAATATCTTGCGTCTTATTGAAAGTTTTGTTAGTTAACTTTTAAATAAAAAGAGAATTAATTTTCAAATTCAAAAAATTAACTTATTATGAATAAAAATTTGTTCAAACACGACATCTTTTATTTAAATTTATTTACAATAGAGAGCTAAAATGGCTAGTACCATATTCACTGGTACTGGTCTTGTTGATTTATATTTACGATACTTTTCCAGTCAACCCAAATTTAAATTATTCTATATAGATATTTGACTCAATCTCATTAAAAATAATCATATAATCATCAAATGAATTTTTTTATTTAAATTATTTTTAAAAATTTTAACAAAATAGAATTCATTATTTTATAATTTAAATTAAAAAATAGCTAACTTTTTCTTTATTTTTTTTGAGCCTTGAATAATTTGATTGAAACGTCCTTTATCTAAACCAAAATCAAAAATTGGATCTTTTACCTTGAATAACTCTTGAAAAAAAATTTAAAATAAATAATTCAAAGTGGGTCTACCTATTCAACACAATAAAAAAACTTTTCAACATAAATTTAAACTGATCGTCACAAAATTCACAGCACAAATTTTAAAAAATAGTGAAAAAATTTTGAACATAAAAAAAAATAATTTAGAAAATTTTTTATCACAAAAATTAAAGACAAAAAAAGCTTTACAACACAAATTTTTTTTTTGTTTCAATCGTTTAAAAAGACTTTACAACTACTAAGTCATCAGAAAAAACAAGAACAGGCTCTGTTAATAGTTCTAAATTTATTCTTTTAAAACAATTAGATCATCAAGATGAAGTCGACAATTTTATTCAAAACAATTTTTTTATACACATATCTCTCATAGTCAATTTAAAAATTGTATCAGTAAATTTTGTATTAGAGATTCACCTCATAAAATGAGATTGATTTATGGTGTGTGTAACTGTAAAAAGATTCATGTCGTTTGAAACTTAAAATTATCAAGTGTGAGTTAGACAATGTATATTATATTTACAAAAAGTCAACACATAAAGGTAAATTATAATTTATTTATCTTTAAAATTTGTAATATTAATTTACATAATAAAATAATATAAAGATACGTGGAATTCATTGTGCCTTTAAGCGGTTTATTATTAGCATGCTAAAAACTGCTATCTCGATTCTTGCAAAAAAAATTCATAGGAGAATTTTACTACAACCTGAATTAGGTCATTTAACACGTCCTAAATTAAAACAAGTTCAGAATATAGTAAATAATTACCGAATGAATTCAGGTGGTTCAAATTCTATCTCTGCAGTCAAAGACTTTATAACATCAGCAATTAAAGACCCAAAGACAATGAACTTGTTGGTTCTTAAAAAAAAGAACAAAACTTTAGTATAAATAAATTCGAATAAAAAATTAAGGTTCTTTTTAAATTTTCAAAATGAATATTTTTGATTCTTTCAGATTTTTTCAGGTTCTTTCTGGTTCTTACTAGTTCTTTTTGGTTCTTATGAAGTTCTTATGAGGTCCTTTTAGGTTCTTTCTGGTTCTTTTTAGTTCTTTTTAGTTCTTTTCTGTTTTTTTTGGATCTTTTTGGTTCTTCTTGGTTTTTTGTACTTTTTTTACTTAAGATCTTCGGTTCTCTTTACTTTTTTTAAAAGAACCTTTATGGTTCTATTTGGTTCTATTTGGTTCTATTTGGTTCTTTTTGGTTCTTTTTTGATTCTTTTAAGGTTCTTTTTGGTTCTTTTTTGATTCTTTTAAGGTTCTTTTTGGTTCTTTTTACCCCGGACCCCGTTTACCTTCCCCGCAATCCGCCAAAACCAAAACGAACCAAAAATAACCTAAAAAGTACCAAAAAGAACCTGAAAGAACCATAAAGGTTCTTTTTAAAAAATAGGGAAAAAGAACCGATGATCTTAAGTAAAAAAAGAACCAAAAAGAACCATAAAGGTCCTTTTAAAAAAAGGAAAAAGAACCGAAGATCTTAAGTAAAAGAAGAACAAAGAACCAAAAAGAACCAAAAATAACAAAAAATAACAAAAAATTCTTTTTTAAAAAAAGAACCTATAATATCCATTGGGTTCTTTTTTCATTGTCTATGTATGCAATTAAATTAGGAAAATTAATGGCTAGTTGGGAAAATTTCAAGAAAATAAATCAACGTACTTACTTATACAAAGATTGTTATAAAACTAATTATTTAACAAAAAATTGTTCGTGTTAATACTGCTTGAAACTTGGATATTGTTCACATTTATTAGCTTTACAAGAATTGTTTAAAAAGAAAGATCAGTTTGTTAACAAGCTAAAAAAAGGTAAAGCTAAAAATTCTGAAAAATGGTACGTGAGGGAATAAAACAATGATTAAAAACATACTTTATATTTATCAATAAGTTTTTTGATTTAAAATTTGAAAAAATTCAGCATTTAACTTTTTTCAGCGTTTATTCAATAAATTTTGTGTTGAAAATTTTTTTCCCTTAATTTAAACTATATTATTTTTTTTTGTGTTCAAAATTTTTTCACTATTTTTTAAATTTTGTGCTGAGAAGATAAAATTTTGTGACGATCTGTTTTAATTTGTGTTGAAAAGTTTTTTTATTGTGTTGAAATAATAATCCCATTCAAATTAGAGCTAGAAAATTCGACATTGATTTGATACGAAAAAACGCTTGTTCATGGACGACTTATCCATTTTTCTGTCTGAAACTAAGAGTGAGAATTAATTTTCCAAAGGTTCATGATCTTTGTTTCCTCCCACATTTATTGTCATTTTTAATTTTGTCTGATCGTGATAAAAATAGTTGAAGAAAATCTTCACTTAACACAATTTTATTAATCAAAATACACTCATCATTTGAAACAAACATATTTTTAAAAGGCTTTCTTTTTTTGATTTGTATTGGATTTTTTGAATTCACTTTTAATTTAATTCTTCATTTATCGCAGAAATCAATTTTTATTCTCTAAAAAATATAAAGGAAGATTAGATTAAATTGCGGTAGTCACAGACTCCGACTCTGTCAAACAATTCAAGAAACGCTACGATGCGTTCATTCCAGGCCACCAAGTTTTTACCACAACGATTTTAATTTAAGAAACAATTTCATTCATAGTTTTGTACAATAAAATATGTCTATTGACTGTAAAAACTTTTAGGTTCTTCTATTTCTTTAATAAATAAGTTTAAGATATTAATCTTTAAATTTAAAATTATTTTTTAAGATTTGAGGAAAAAAAGTTAATTGACCAGTTTTTGATATTTTAAATAATTAAATTATTTGAATTCATTCTTAATTAAGAGTTTGTATTTTTTAAATTTAATAAAAAACAAACTATTAATCATTTTAATCTTAAAATGATATAAAATTAAATAAATTTGTCTAAAAATGAAAGTTTAAATGCCTAGGACCATATCACGTTGAATACACCGGTTCTCGTCCGATCACCGAAGTTAAGCAACGTCGAGCCCGGTTAGTACTTGGATGGGTGACCGCCTGGGAATACCGGGTGTTCTAGGCTTTCTTTTTTCAATTTCTTTTTAAAAATATTTAAATAATTAAAATTTAGTTGAAAACTTAAAATTTTTTGCGAAAGTTGTTAACTTGCCAATCTAATAGTTCTGTTAATTGTCGGGTGTAATTTAATTTTTTTTAAAAGATAATTGAGATTCAATATCAAGACTTTTAAATAAATGCAAAAAAGGACTTAATCTTGATATTTTTAATTTTATCTTGAAAAGTGTAGAAATTAAATAATTAATTTTATTTTATTTATTTAAATTTTATAAAACTACATTACATATATTTTCATATTACATATATTTTCATTTTTATAGATAAAACTACTTCTCTGCTTTGATACGATCAAAGATCTAAAAAGACCAAAGATCCATCAACGCATTCTTCACTGAAGTAGTTGAAGATTTATTATTAAATGGTACATACTTCTTTAATAAAGTTATTTGTTTATTAATTCTAACATTTAATTATTTTGAAAATTTATTTATTCATATAGACTAGATCACACGAGCGTTTTTTTTTATTAACTTTTTTATAATTTTGAAATTATCCATGATAAAATTTAATAAAAAATAGACATCTTTTGCTAATTTTGTACTTAAAATATATTTAAAAAGAAAGTTTAAATGCCTAGGACCATATCACGTTGAATACACCGGTTCTCGTCCGATCACCGAAGTTAAGCAACGTCGAGCCCGGTTAGTACTTGGATGGGTGACCGCCTGGGAATACCGGGTGTTCTAGGCTTTCTTTTTTCAATTTCTTTTTAAAAATATTTAAATAATTAAAATTTAATTGAACAGTTCTTGTTCTTTTAAAAAAATATATTGAAAATAAAAACATAAACATATTAAACATCCTTTTATTCAGCAATAAAAACTGAACAATTTGTTTTTTTTTAATATAATTTACAAATTTAATTTTAAATAATTTTAAATGAATTAAAATAACAACCATAGACCATAACTGAACATCACAACAAATTGTTAAAATTTTAGAAACTGGTCTAAAAAAATAGTTAAAATATTACCATATAAGTTTTTTGGAGGTAGATTTGTTTCGTTCAAATAAAAAAAAATCACAAAACGGTCTAATAAACTTTAGAAATTTTTCAAACAATGAGGTCCTTAATAAAGACAAATTCAGTGCACTCTTTTAATTCCGAACAGTTTTGAATAGAAATTAATTTTTGGTCTATACAAGTGAAGTGGTTAAACAAGCTTTTACAATATTTGGTGATGTAAAACTAGAATTGACATTTTCATCAAGTGTGAGGGATACAGATTTTGTGGCGTTTTTGATGGATGTTGACGAAAACGAGCGTTCTATTAAACTTGGCTCTAGGGGAACATTTCAATTGAGAACAAGATACAGATATGGATTTGACAAAGAAGTTTTGATGGAACCGAATCAAATTTACAATTTGACAATTGATATGCACGAAATGGGACATACATTTTTGCCAGGTCATAGAGTAAGATTGGCAATTACTAGCAGTTTTTATCCGATTATCAGTGCCAATTTGAATACTGGAAACAAATTAGCGTTTGACATGGGTCCAGCAATCAAGAGCACTCAAACAATATATTACGGTTTGCCTTCAAATGGAATGACTTCTCGAATACATTTTAAAAGCAATGATTTGAATAAGAATTGTTTTTAGAGAAAAGTTTTATTAACATTTGGTTTTGAACAAATTTTTATCTTTAATGAGCCTACTTAGAGGAATAATATTTCATTGAAATAAATTTTTCTATAAATTAGCAGTGAGAAAAATTTACCTTTTTGACCCAAGGTTTTAACTCACATATTTAGTAAGATGGTTTAATTGAAGGCAAATATGAGGTTAATAAATTTAGCTCCATTGTTCTATTTTTTTGTCAGCTTTGTCAGCTGAAATTAACGACGCTACCGCTTTACCCCAATTTTTCATCGCTTAACCCTGGTTTTAAGTTTTCTTTTTTTAAATAACATTCTAAAGATTATTCTTTATTTAAAGGGCATACAAGGTTGCCAATTATGAATTTAAAAATTTAAAATTTCTTTGAATTTCACCCTCTCAGACAAAATGAATTTTCTAAATTTCATTCTCTTGATTGAATAAGTTACTGAAAATAAAACGAAATTCTACTACAGAATGCGCTTGAGTTCTAGAATATTGATAATGAATATCGGTAGAAAACTTATTCTTCAAAAATTGTCAAACTTTTTACATTTAAGTTTTACACCATCTATTAGTAAATATATTTAAAAATTTTATTTAAAAACACAATAGTCAAAATTTTGTCTTGAAAATTTCATGTATTTAAATTAAAAAAACTACTTCTCTGCTTTGATACGATCAAAGATCTAAAAAGACCAAAGCTCCATCAATGCATTCTTCACTGAAGTAGTTGAAGATTTATAATTAAATGGTACATACTTTTTTAATAAAGTATTAAGTTTATTAATTTAATTTTGAATAATTTTTAACGTCTATTTATACATAATATCAAACGTGGTATTTAAGGTTTTTCAAATTAACTTTTTTTTGAATATTTAAAATATTTAATTTTTTTACTATTTGAAATAAAATATTTGTTTAAAACGACATCTTTTAATATTTTTTATTTTTTAAATTTATCTTAAAAAAAATTAATCTTAATAAAAATTCTCTTTGATCTTTTAGTTTTTTTTCTATTTTTCTATTTTAAATTTATCTGAAACAAATATTTTAAATAAGATTTTAATAAAAAAAAAATTCGTCAGTTCATGATTTTCAAAAAATAAAGAAAAAAATTGTAAGTATTTTTAACTAAAAAACCTTTTATAATATAGAAATTATCTAACAAAGAACAATGTAAACATTTTATTAAATTAAAGTTTTATCCATAAAATGACTTAAAACTAAACAAAATTATCAAAAAAAGAAAGTTTAAATGCCTAGGACCATATCACGTTGAATACACCGGTTCTCGTCCGATCACCGAAGTTAAGCAACGTCGAGCCCGGTTAGTACTTGGATGGGTGACCGCCTGGGAATACCGGGTGTTCTAGGCTTTCTTTTTTAATTTTTAAATATTTTTTGATAATTCTCTTAATTTACTTTTCAATTCTCGACTTAGATTTTTTACGGTACGTGTCCCAGTGTTATTGACGCATTGCATATCTTTACAAGAATTTGACGAAATTCTCTTGGAAGTATTTTGAGTAAACTATTGTTGATTTGATCCGGTCCTGGTGCTGCTTTGTTTTTGGTTGATTTGATTATTACTGTTATTTATTCAAGTATCGTTAGTGTCGTTTCATCCTTGTTTGTTGCTTGTTTGAAAATTTCGTCAATGCTGTTATATACCATGTGTTTGAAGTCGTTGTCGAACGAGGGATCGTTTGGCTCCTGGACGTAGCTTGCTGTTTGTGTCCAAATTCTTCGACCACAATTCTTCAAAAACATTATCAAAAATTATCAAAGAATCTTTTCTTGAATTTTTCTTCAATTTATAATTTAGTCTAGAGGAGCTTTAGTTCGCTACAGAAAACAAAAAAATAAATTTTTTTTTACTTTTCCTTATTTTAACTTATTTACTTTATTTTTATTTATTTTATTAATTTTATTCTAATGTTTTATTTTTTAATTTATTCTCAAAGAGCTCTAGGTCGTTACAAAAAAAAAATAAAAGCTGTTTTTTAATTTATTAGTATTTTTGTTACACTCAATATTAAATTTTCTAATACTTATTAATAATTTATATGTACTCATTTTTTAAATCTTTTATAATAATTATGACAATAAATAAATAAACAAAAAAATTTTATTTTAACATTCAAATAGTAAATATAAATATCCATTTAGTGATATTCCTATAATAAAAAAATAAATAAAATTTAATTTTTATAATTATAAAAGGAAGCTGTCTTTCACCTACTATCTTCATTCTCTTTTCACCTATTGACGGTGGCTGTTAATATGACTTACTATGAAAAGAGTTATCATTTTTATACTTTAGGTTAGAGTTCTACACATTTTACTCATTTTATACATTTTGTTCTTCGTTAGTTTGACTAAACCTTCTAAGCTTGGTTTAAAAGTATATTGAAACCATTAGTTGATCTTTGGTGTCAAAAGGTTGAATAAAATTTTTGAAAAATTCTATAAAATTTGTTATTTATAGAATTTTTCAAAAATATTTAAAAAAGATTAAAAAGTCATTGATTATTTTTTAATAAATGATTCATCAATGATTAAAAATTGATTAAAAGTAACAAAATTGAGCACATTATTTTCCTCCCCTGCTAATTTCAATAAACTTTTCGCCTATTCAAAATTAAAAAATAGACCCCCAAATCAAAGTTAAAGCTTATTTAATTAAAAAACCTTTATCTTGTGCTTACCTAAAACCCTAAACCAGGGCTTCGCCCCGGACCCCTTTGGCCTTAGCCGCTGTTACCTATACCTGGTCAGTGATCCGGATCTCGACTGGCTGCACCTGCTTCTAATTTACATGGGTTTGGGTTAAAGAAAAAGAAGGTTTTTATTGAAATAGTGGAATTTTTATTAAAATTTTCTTTGACGAAAACATTATTTGCTTATTTATTATTTATTTATTTATTTGTATATCTGTACCGAGCTAGAGCTCCTTCAGATTAAAAAAAAAAAAAAATAAATAAAAAATTAAAATAAAGTTAAATAAAATAAAATAAAAATAAAATTTTTATATAATTTTTTTATATTTTTATATGTTTAAACTAATAGTTAAACTAATTGATTAATTTTTGGGATTACTTTTTTTAGGATTACTTACCCGACAAAAAATTTATCGAATTATCTTTGTTTCTAGCGAGACCCAGGTAAGTCAGTTAGTGCTCAAATTAAGGTTAACTGTAATTTTTTGTTGCTTGTGATTATTAGCCATTCATCGGTATGAACAAGAAGCAGATAATTTTGCAAAATCAAATTGATTAATCATGCCAATACTGACTCCGTTGTGTAATCACCATCTAACTATTCGTTCTTTCTTTCCAAAGCTAAAGACGTCTGGCGAAGTCTCTCTTTTGATTAAACTATGGTTTTTTAAAGTCAAAAACAACGAATTAGGCAAAATGAGCAAAATGAGCCATAAGAAATTGACATTCATATAGACAATACATGGTCTTCTCGAAGAAACAACCTCCATCTTTTATCTTTCAGAACAAAATTCTCTAGATTATAAATTTAATTAAAAGGGAATAAATTAAAAAAGGACTTTTTTTCGGATAATGTTCAATTATTTTATTGTTTTTTAATTTCTTTTTTAAAAATATTTAAATAATTAAAATTTAATCGAACAGTTCATGTTTTTTTAATAAAAATATATTCAAAATAAAAACTTAAATCATTTTTATCTGAAAATGAACTAAAATTAAATAAATTTGTCTAAAATATAAAGTTTAAATGCCTAGGACCATATCACGTTGAATACACCGGTTCTCGTCCGATCACCGAAGTTAAGCAACGTCGAGCCCGGTTAGTACTTGGATGGGTGACCGCCTGGGAATACCGGGTGTTCTAGGCTTTCTTTTTTCAAGTGCTTTTTTAAAATATTTAAATAATTACATTTTAATTGAACAGTTCTTGTTTTTTTATAAAATATATTGAAAATAAAATCTTTAAATCATTTTTATCTGAAAATGAACTAAAATTAAATAAATTTGTCTAAAAAAGAAAGTTTAAATGCCTAGGACCATATCACGTTGAATACACCGGTTCTCGTCCGATCACCGAAGTTAAGCAACGTCGAGCCCGGTTAGTACTTGGATGGGTGACCGCCTGGGAATACCGGGTGTTCTAGGCTTTCATATTTTTGGTTTGGATGTGATTTGTTATCATTTTCTTTTTTTCATATTTTCAAATAAAATCCCATTTTCCTTAGTAATCAAAAAAAAAATTAATCAATTTTTTTATTCAAACAATATTTTGGTAAAAAGAAAAAGAAATTAACAATAAACAAAAGTTTGTCAAGATCTTACATTACATTCTGAGTTAAAATAAAATACGCTTGTAAAAAAAAACAAAAAAAAACTTGATTAACTCAGACATTTCATTACAAACGAAAATATATAATGGCAGTAACCGGCGAGCGAAAAAAAAAACAACAACAACAACCAAAAATTATACAATAGACTGCAATTGTTTATAAAGTTGTTCTAAATTGAAATTTTGCATATCAATGCTTTCATCCATAGGATAAGTCGATTCATACTCTTAAATAAAAAAATTTTAAAATTATAATTTATGAATTTAAATAAATTTTAGAAAAAACCGAGGGATCTTGAATATCAAATTGCAAAAATGATTTTTTATGTTGAAAAGAAATTGATCATTTTTTATTGAATTTATTCCAAAGAATGTCAAATTTAAATTAAATTTAGAACTAATAAATGGCTGATCAGTGTCTGTCTAGTGAAAAATAATTCACCTTTCAATATCTTATTTTTCGCGATAAAAATAAAAAAATCTTAACCAACATTTAAATATTCTATAAATATAAGAGATTTTAGTATTTAAAAAAATTTTGATCAATTTATTTTTGGTGCCAAAAATCTGTGTTTAATTTAAGATTAATTTTTTAAAACACACAAATTATTCAGGCTATCCCTAAAATCCGGATCCTTTTTGCCAGTTTAATAAAATATAAAATTTATTTTCCAAAATAATATTCTAATTTAAAACAAATAATAATAATAATAATAATAATAAATTGAGTCATAGCAGGGAAGCACCCTGCGAGAAATCCAAAACAACTTGAATCGCTATGATGACTGGTTGTGCGTTTGGCGAGAAGGAATGTGGGACGATGAGTGTTCGAGCTAAGACCCCCCCCCCCCAGTCCTAGCGAAAACGCTTCTGGGGCTGCCCAGGCCTTCAACTCACTGTCTCACTGACTGGGCCATGGTTGGTCGTTGAGGTTTAGGTGGTGGTAGTGTTCGTGCGGGCAAGATGTATGTCGAGGCGGGCCTTGAAACTGTTAAGGGTTGGAGCGTTGACTGTCGAGGACGCGAGGCGAAATAATTAAATTTAATGAATATAATAATATTGATGATGATGATTACGCGTGAAGTCCGGCTTAACCAGACCATTAAAAGCAATATTTTAATCTTTCAAAAGATTGTCCATTTGTTCTAAAATATATCAATCGTTTTTGGCTATATAACATCATATGATAATTGGTGCCGAGCATTAACTATCGTATTAGTAAAGAAATTGTACCTTGGCAAACAGCTTTTTCCTAGTCTGTATAATTTTGGTACAAAAAACAAAAACAAAAAATGAAAAATTCTAATCTTCATTTTTCTGTTAAATTAAATTTAAGTTGTCAAAGTTAAATTCTGACCGGTCAAAGCATTTTCTGTAAATTGTAGCAACTGATTTCTTCTTCATACCATCAATATACTGATTCTGCAAAACTCTGCAATTTATCTGAAAAATTCAGTCAATTGTGAATTAGGGATATTTTCTTACATTATTAAAAATCCAATTCAAATTTAAGTGGTGGTACAGAGGATGTATTAATTGCTACATTTTACAGAAAATTGCTTTTCCCAGTCCGATTTAAAGCTTTAACATTTTTTCATATTTTGTATTTTTAACCAAAATTTAGAATGGCTAGTTGCACTTTCTAATGGTTCCCTGTACCAACTTAACTCATCAAATTCATTTAAAAACTTGAATAATTTAAGGCCAAATAAATTTTAAACTTTGTAAAAATTTTGTTTTTTTTTTGTAAATTTGAATTCTCTTATTTCTAAAATTTTAATTTTTATTAGTTCACAGTGATGACATGACTATTGAAATTAGCCATTTGTTACGTAAATTTACGTAAAATATCGAAAATAAAATTTCGACTTCTTTTTCTCAATTTAACATCAACTTTTGTTTATGTTAAAATCTTAAAAAAAATTAGAAAAAAATAAAATTATTTTTACAGAAATAATGGATTCACACAGCGTTGTTTAAAAATCCCAAATTAAAGTCCAAGTCCGGACTTTTTTTTATCAAATCTGCTGGATCAGGCTTTACATGAAAAAATTTATGTACTAATGGGTTGTCTAATGAATATTGATTTGCCATATTTCAAAGTTTTCTTGCAATTTTAGTCAAAAAGTCTCCACATTCATTGAAAGCAAAAATCCCACGATCATGTTAAGCAATAAAAGACTGGAAAAATGCTTTGACAGTATGTTGTTGGGTGTTCGCCTTCTCCAGCACATGGAAAACAGGAGAAAAAAGTGACTTTGGAATCTCGGAACTTCACGAGTCACCAAGATTAAGACAATTTATAATTAAAATCTTTAGGAATTTTCTAGTCATGTTTATTCATCGTGAAAAAAAAATTGAAAAGTTTTTGGATTTTTTTTTTTAAATTAAAGTCTTTGACTTGGACTTGAGACTTTTAACAAACAACTCTGGATCCACATTCGGATTAAAAAAATGCCTTGATGATTCATTTTACGGTAGAAAGCATTTTTTTCAAAAAAATTGGATCCATTATTTTGCAAAAGTTTAGTTTCCACATTTTTTCCGAATTTTTTGTCATTTAACTGCACAAATTTACGTTTAATTGAGCAGCAAAAGGTTAATTTTTGATTTAAGAAGAAAAACTGCTAATTTTGAATTCATGACCAAGTCGGCAAAAGAAAAAAAAAATTTTATCAAACATTTCTAATTACCTTCCAATTTGGAGTCAAATTCATTGAACTGTTTGGCAATAGAATCCTGCAAATGAGTGATGTTGTGCGAAAGCCTATTCAACTGGTCATAGGTGTCGTCGTCATAGTCCACATCAGCATTGGCGTCCACACACTGCTCCACGGGCTCCATACTGCTCTTGCTCTTGCTAACCAATTGATTGAACAGCGACATCTGAAATTCCAGAGTGTACATGAGCAAATTGAGGCCATAGTACTGCTTGGAGCATTCGTTGAGCATTTTCAGTCTGCTGAGCTCCTCGGACTCGGTCTCGCAGGCATCGCGTCTCTGGCTCTCGATGCGCGACTTTATCCAGCTCTGGTACTTCAAATTTTTCAAATTGTTTGCCGGCTCACTGCACACCCAGCACAAATAATTGTCCGGCACCTGTTTGTTCGAGCGTATGCCCTCGCAGTCGCCATGCTGCCAACACAAACAGACCTCGCACTGGATCATGAAGCCCTTGTTTGTGTTGTTGCTGCACTTGCAGTGTATCACCTCGTACGGGTCTACTTCGTCGTCTGACTTGAGGCCCATGCCGCACGAATAGTCTTCAAATGTGGCTTTTTTCTTTTTTTTCGGCTTCGCACTCTTCCTGGTCTCGTTTGTCTTTGCGCTTGGCTCTTGGTTGACATAATGATGGTACTTGAGGTGGTAGTCGAGGAGACTTTGCTTGCGGAATGTTTTTGTACAATTGTGGACGGTGCATGAAATGGGCAGCAGGTGGTCGATGCTGGCCTCGCTGTTGATCAGCTCCTGGTGCTTTTTGATCATTTTCTGCAGCTTTTTCTGCGACTTTTTCAAGCTGTGCTCCTCAAGCTGCTTGGCAATCAATTTCTGCTGCTTTTCCAGCTGCATTTTGCTGTTTCGTATCAGCTCTTCGAACAGCTTGCGTTTGTCTTTTTTGCTCTTCTTGCGCTTGCGTTTCTCGTCGTCAATCTGGCCAGTCTGCTGGTCAGCGCTAGGCAGCACACTTTTTTTGCACGCTTTTTTGGCCGCTGTTTTTCTCTGCTCGGCCTCGGGCGATCTTTCTTTTTTCATCGAGGACAAATTGTAGGCAATGGAGCTGGACGGCGAGTCGAACACAATCTCCTCGGTAAACGTCCTCAGGCGTTTGACCCGGAGAGACTTGCGCGCTGAATGCGCCTCGCTTCTCTGCTCGGTGGCCTCGGCCTCCACTCTGTCTGCTTGGGTGCTCGCCTTCTCCAGCTCGTTTGCCAAGAGCACGGGCTCCTGGATGGCCAGAAGAAGCTCTGCCTCGGCTCTCCGCTTGCAGACCTCCTCGGTCTTCTCGGGCTTCGCGTGCTCGCTGGTGCTCGGCTCGAGCACAGCCAGTTCTTTGCTCTCGGCCACTCTGAGGTTGTTGAAGCGGACAGTTTTTCTGATGCCGTCATAGAACTTGACTTCGTAGTAGGGCAGCTGGTTTTTGGTGAGGGAACGGGCTATCTTGGCCGGGTAGTAGGTCTCGTCGATCCATTTGGCCATTACTTGGGTGCCGTTGGGCAGAGTGTCGTGTTTTCTGGCAGCCGTTTGCTCCTTGGTCTCCACTGTTTTTGGCTTGGTCGGCTTTTTCTCGGCCCTGATTTTGCTCGAGTCCTTGGGCAGCCATGTGTCGTATCTGGAGTTCCATCCGCAAAAATGCACCTTGACTCGCTGGTCCTCGACCTGGATTATTTTGCACCGGTACCAGCTTTTGGTGTGGTCACACGACTCGCAGTAGTCGCCGAGTTTCCACTCGGTCGGCTCTTTGCATGCTGGCTTCGCGGCTGTGTCCGGTGCCTGGCTGAATTGCTTGCGGCCGCTTTTTCTTGTCTTCTTTGCGCTCTCGGCTGCGTTTTCGCTCGAGATGTTGGTGCCCGATGACAAGGATTGGACGTCGTCTTGTTCCATGCTTCTGTCTCTTTCCAAAAGGATATGCTTGTGCTTGATTTTTGGATCTCTATTTTAATGATACAAATTTTTGTTTATTCCTCGAAAAGCCTGAGTCTGTCCGTGTAGTGTATAGCAGAGGTGACTCGAAAATTGTCTGATGATTTTTGAAAAATGAAATTTAAAAAAAAAAGAGAGTTTTTGAAGATGTGACAATGAGAATTGCTTAAAAAAATTGGGCTATTAAAATTGGTGAATATTTTGTTCGAGAGTCAATTTATTTTACTAATTTTTTTTGAAAAAAAAATAAAATAATTTTTTTCAAGAAGCAAATATGTTTTATGATAGTTTTAGCTTGTTGATTAAAAGCTAGTGATGTTTGTGACAGTTGCTTGCCAAATCAGTAAAAAAACTTAAATTAAATAACTTTAAAATTTTGGAAAATTTTTTTTTTTTAACAGGTAAAATTCGGCAAAAAATAGTCAAAAAGTGAAAAAATTAGTACAAGTCTAAATTAAGGCCCAAAATTTTCCTCTTCGCCAATTTTGATAAAACACCCATTTTTTAATATAAATAAACCCCTAAATTAAAGTAAAAGCTAATTGATTAAAAAGACTTCAACCTTCGGCTTACCCGAAACCCGAAATATTTGAGTACAAATAGCTGTATCCTGATGGTTTAGAAATACCACAGACTCAAAATGTAGAATACTTAGGTATCCAGATAATAATTGTACCTATTCTATCCTAGTGGATAATGGCGAGGCGCTCATCTCCTTTTTAAATACCTTTTTAAGCAGCGGCTCCGATCTGAAAAAGAGGCTACTGCATCGAGTTGATCATCTACACCATAATTATTATCCTGTCGAAAATAGTCCCCCTATTTTTACGATGAAAGGGGTTTAAACAGGTCTCCAGATAGATGATAGTAATATCATCTGAAGTTTTATTGAAGAAAAGTGGAAAAATGTTGAGAGGAGATTTTGATCTTTTGATCTTTATACGGACCTGGCTGTAACCAAAATCAGCATGTCCTAATATCGTCAGTTTTATCAATAAACAGTTTGGTCAATCAATTATTCGATATCATCTAGATTTGGTCAATTATATGCTTCTTTTATTATATGCTTCATTTTTCGGTGATCGGACGAGAACCGGTGTATTCAACGTGATATGGTCTAAAACATTTAAACTTTATTTTTTAGACAAATTTATTAATTTTAGTTCATTTTCAGATAAAAATGATTTAAAGATTTTATTTTCAATATATTTTTATAAAAAAACAAGAACTGTTCAATTAAAATTTAATTATTTAAATATAATTTAAAAAAGCACTTGAAAAAAGAAAGCCTAGAACACCCGGTATTCCCAGGCGGTCACCCATCCAAGTACTAACCGGGCTCGACGTTGCTTAACTTCGGTGATCGGACGAGAACCGGTGTATTCAACGTGATATGGTCCTAGGCATTTAAACTTTCTTTTTAAATATATTTGTTAGATAATTAAGAAAAATAGAAAAAAAAATAAAAAAAAAGATGTCGTTTTGAACAAATATTTTATTTCATATTAAATTGTTTTAATTTAAGGACAAAAAAAAAAGTTAAATCAAAAAACCCTACATACTGAGTCTTATATTATGTTTAAATAGACGCTGAAAATAATTCAAAGTTAAATTAATAAACATTAAAATTTATTAAAAAAGTATGTACCATTTAAATATTTATAAATCTTCAACTACTTCAGTGAAGAATGCATTGATGGATCTTTGGTCTTTTTAGATCTTTGATCGTATCAAAGCAGAGAAGTAGTTTTTAATTCGAATAAAATGAAATTTAAAAACAAAAAAATGAGACAAATAAATTAAAGGATTTCATGAATAATTTAATTAAGAAAAATTAAAAAAATACATGTTTATTAACTTGCAATACTTTTTGCAATTTAATACGAAATCTGTATCTAGTGGTCGAGGATAAAATTTAACAGAAAAAAGCAAATGTATCTCAACTGCACAAAGATGACTCAAAATTGTAATAACTAATGGAATAAGCTAAAAAGGAATATAGTAAAAATCTAAAAAATTAATTTTCCAACTAATCTTTAAATAACGATTGGATTTAAGGCTAACTAAAGGAAAGTGTGATTGTTGAATTTTATATCTGAATTATATATTTAAGCTAAAAACTAAATTGAGGCTGATTGTGTCTAGTATAACTCATTTTATTTAAATTTAAATCTACAAGAAATATTAATAGAAAAATAATTTTTTGTTAATTAGATTCTTTACCAAATAAAATTAAATATAATTATTATCAAAATTACCAAGTACTAACCGGGCTCGACGTTGCTTAACTTCGGTGATCGGACGAGAACCGGTGTATTCAACGTGATATGGTCCTAGGCATTTAAACTTTCTTTTTTAGACAAATTTATTTAATTTTAGTCCATTTTCAGATAAAAATGATTTAAAGATTTTATTTTCAATATATTTTTATAAAAAAACAAGAACTGTTCGATTAAATTTTAATTATTTAAATATTTTAAAAAAGCACTTGAAAAAAGAAAGCCTAGAACACCCGGTATTCCCAGGCGGTCACCCATCCAAGTACTAACCGGGCTCGACGTTGCTTAACTTCGGTGATCGGACGAGAACCGGTGTATTCAACGTGATATGGTCCTAGGCATTTAAACTTTATTTTTAAATATATTTTAAGTACAAAATTAGCCAAAGATGTCTATTTTTTATTAAATTTTATCATGGATAATTTCAAAATTATAAAAAAGTTAATAAAAAAAAACGCTCGTGTGATCTAGTGTATATGAATAAATAAATTTTCAAAATAATTAAATGTTAGAATTAATAAACAAATAACTTTATTAAAGAAGTATGTACCATTTAATAATAAATCTTCAACTACTTCAGGGAAGAATGCGTTGATGGATCTTTGGTCTTTTTAGATCTTTGATCGTATCAAAGCAGAGAAGTAGTTTTATCTATAAAAATGAAAATATACGTATTATTAATTTTATTGAAACAAATTTTTAATAATAAAATTTTTAATGATTATTTTGTTCTGGTGTATAATTATTAATCTTTTGTCCATTATCTGTTACATACCATTGTTTAGGGTCTTGATAAGATTAGCCTTGTTTTGTTTCTTTTTTATATTACCATTACCAATTTATTCGATTCAATCGAATCTTTCTTGACTTCTTCTATTAAATTTTTAAGTCATTTCATTTTTTTCATAGAAACTATGCCAATTCCAAAGCTTCCAAAAAAAAAATGGTAGGTCAAATGGCCTATTAAATTTGATGCCAGCCCATTATCAAGCTTTTAAAAAAATCGCTTTTGAATGTTGTAAAATAGTAGAAACTAGTGATGAATTCTATTTGCTCATTTAAAATGTTAACATCAAATTCTAAAAATGAAATTAGATCAAAAAATTTAGCCTTGGATAAAAATCGTGGTTTAGCTTTTGAAAATCTTTTGTTAATATCTACCTCTAATATTTTAATTCTGTTTTCAATAAAGTTTCATTTAAAATTCTTATTAAACAATTGGAATTACAAAAAACTCTTTTTTTCCAAAGAAATGGGTAAAGGAAAGATCGGGGCCTGTCAAAGAATGGGATAAAAATGAAAATAAGATAGCATTACTGTAAGATGCATCTCCAAAATGTACCTTTTCATCTTAGCAGCTATTTGAAGAGACTGGTATTGTATCCTAATGAAGCCTTTCTGGTAGACTTTTGAAGCTACTTTTGAAAAATTAAAATTACAATTTAAGTGGGTAAGAATGGACCCTACATTTGGCTAACAAAAACTAGCTGGATTAGTTTCATTCATTTTTTTTAGTTAAATTTTACACATAATTTTTTTTAATTTTATTATTTAGTATTAATAAAAATACAAAAGTTAAAAAAAGATGGTTCTTATTTTATTGCCCTTTAAAAATGTAAAAATAAATATTTTGCTATCGAAAAAAAAATTTCATTACTTTTGAATCATACATTTTTTAGACAAAATTAGCTAAAATTAACGAATATTTAGGTGAAAAAAAATTTTGTTTCTTTATTTTTCCAAAATAAAAATAAAAAGCCTTCAAAATTCTGCAATTTTCAATATAAATTGGAAATTTTTTTTTGACCAACTCATAATAAAATATAATGAATTAAACAAATATCGAGATTTTACTTTTTATTCAAAAAAAAAAACTACTTCTCTGCTTTGATACGATCAAAGATCTAAAAAGACCAAAGATCCATCAATGCATTCTTCACTGAAGTAGTTGAAGATTTAAAAATATTTAAATGGGACATACTTCTTTAATAAAGTTTTTAGTTTATTAATATAAATAAAAATAAATTTGAAAGTTTATTTATAAGAGTTTCAAAAATTGTATTGAAGGTTTTTTGATTTAACTTTATTTTGTTTTAATTTGAATTCTGTCGTAATATGAAAAAGAATATTTGTTAAAACGCAATGCTTCTATGCAATGTTAAATAGTATTTAATACGTGTATGTTATGGTATACATCTATAATTATTTATGAAACAAAGAATATAACTTCATTTAAATGTTTATGCTTACAATTTTATCTAAATCAACGTAGATTGCTTATCTTTTCCGTAAAAAAATCGTCTCTTTGGAACAATGCTTGATTCAGTTTTTCATCAAAAATTTTTTTCTTTGACTACCTAAATTTTTAGCAGACAAAAAAAAAAAGTTAACAAAAATTCAAAATTTTAAAAAAAGTAATTGAAAAAAGAAAGCCTAGAACACCCGGTATTCCCAGGCGGTCACCCATCCAAGTACTAACCGGGCTCGACGTTGCTTAACTTCGGTGATCGGACGAGAACCGGTGTATTCAACGTGATATGGTCCTAGGCATTTAAACTTTCTTTTTAAATATATTTTAAAATATTGTATTTAATATTAGATAATGTTTAAAAATTTCATATATATTTTATATATCTGTAACAAACAAAAACAATTCAGCTTATAAATAAAATGTATAAAGTAACAATTTTGCTAGGTTATCTAATATTTTTTTTAAGTTAATACTTGAGTTTGCTTTTATTTTTATTGAAAAACTACTTCTCTGCTTTGATACGATCAAAGATCTAAAAAGACCAAAGATCCATCAATGCATTCTTCACTGAAGTAGTTGAAGATTTATAAATATCTAAATGGTACATACTTCTTTAATAAAGTTTTAAGTTTATTATTATAAATTTTAAATAATTTGAAACCTTATTTATAAAAAGTTTCAAATATTTTATTGAAGGTTTTTCGAATTAACTTTTTTTTTAATTTTGAAATTTAAAAATTTCTCTTATTATTTTAAATAAAATATTTGTTCAAACACGGCATCTTTTTATTTTTTCCAATTTAAATTTATCCAAAAAAGAGAGTTAAAATGCCTAGGACCATATCACGTTGAATACACCGGTTCTCGTCCGATCACCGAAGTTAAGCAACGTCGAGCCCGGTTATTACTTGGATGGGTGACCGCCTGGGAATACCGGGTGTTCTAGGCTTTCTTTTTTCAATTTCTTTTTAAAAATATTTAAATAATTAAAATTTAATTGAACAGTTCTTGTTTTTTTAAAAAAATATATTCAAAATAAAAACTCAAATCATTTTTATCTTGAAATGTACTAAAATTAAATAAATTTGTCTAAAAAATAAAGTATAAATGCCTAGGACCATATCACGTTGAATACACCGGTTCTCGTCCGATCACCGAAGTTAAGCAACGTCGAGCCCGGTTAGTACTTGGATGGGTGACCGCCTGGGAATACCGGGTGTTCTAGGCTTTCTATTTTTATCTTGTATCTTAGATTTTTATTTTTCAGAAAATTTTGTTAAAATTAAGAGCTTTTCAATTTTTTTTTGATTTGTTTTTTTCTAATATTTTAGTCAAAAGTTTTTTTAAGAAAGTTTGTTTATTCTTATTTATTTTTTGAGTTTTTTCCCAATTTATGATTTCATAAAATTACGTTTTTCAATCATTATGATTTGATAGTGTTAATTTTGGGATTAATAATTTAATTTTCTAAATATTTTTTAAAAATTGAAAATATTAAAAAATATTTTATTACTAATAAAAGTATGAATTAAAATTTTAGCCTTCCACTATCAGTCAAATTAATTGATAGATTAGAAACAATTTTTTTAATTACAAATTCTTCAATTTACTTGATTTGCGTCATAATGTTATGGTTAGTTAAATCGAGGGCCTCGGTTACTTATTTGTAAATTTTATTATACATAAAAAGATAACAAATTTTTTTTAATATTTTTTTTAGATTAAAAAAAAATCAATTCCATACTTTCTCATCCATCTTGACATACATAAAACCAAACAGAATCAATACAAAACTAATCATAGTTATCATCATCATCTTCTTTTTTTTTATAATTTGAATTTATGGCTGAATTTACGGATGCACCGGGATTCGGGCTTGAATTATTTAAGTTAGTCGGATTATTACTATTCGAACAAGACGCTTGTCTTTGCAGGGCTAGCTGCGCTTCTTGTTGCACTTTACTCCATTCTTCTGTCTCAATCATTTGCTGCTGTTTCCTTGCCTCGGCAAACAGCAAATTCTGTTGTCTAAGCAGTTCTTCTTCAGGTATACCGGGCTTGTCAAGCTTATTCCTCAGCTTTTTTCTCTTATCGACCTCTTCCTGCATTTGTTTCATCACATCCACGCAATCTTCTTTATACTCACTAAAGCCTAAATTGTCCAAAGCCAACAGAACATGGTCTGGCAATATGAGCTTTTTGGACTGCTTTTCGCACACATTGTTCGCTTCAGTTGCCAATAGATGTATAAACTCGTTGCATGACGTTACTATCAAATCCTTGGCCTCGCTACTCAAGCGCATTTGAGGCACCAGCTCTTTGACTAGTTTGTACATGGCTGACCTTGGTATACACAAATCGTCATCGTTATCTGCCATTTCTTTTGCTCAAACAAAAGCCACGATTCGGTCTTAATTTATATTTTATTTTTTATTTTTTTTTTGAAATATTTAATTCTTTAAAAGATTTTATTTCAATGCTTGTAAAAGCTTTAAATTATTTTATATTGTGGTGCAGTTTTAAATTAACTTGATCTTATATCCTAGAGATATAATAAATGGGTGAAATTAGCATTTAATTTGAATGCGAAATGTCGATTGCCAAGCGAGATTTTTTCAATTTGCTCAAAGTCTCCATCGAGTCCATAAACCCTGGTCATCTAATATGTAATTCTGTGCAAAATCAAGACTCTATTTTAAAAATAGAAAAAAAATTTATTTTTAAAAACCAAATTTCAATTGACAGTATTGGTGTCAAGAACAATGTATACATGGCTGCGTTTGGCAAGGCAGCTTTTGGAATGGCTCTTGAAATGGAAAAAATCATCGGTGAGCATTTGTGCCGCGGAATCGCTGTGTTGCCTTTGAATCAACCTAAAAATGCCACCCAGTCCAAAATTGAATTCTATTCTGGTGGCAAATTCAACCTACCCGATCAAGACTCGGTCTTGGCTACAAAAAAAATCTTCCAAATGGTTTCAAATTTAACTGAAAATGATGTATTTATAGCTTTGGTGTCGGGTGGTGGTTCTGCACTGCTGGCTCTGCCTGAAAATTTTACCCCAAACGAAGACTTTAATCTGGAAATCAAGCTCAAAACAATCAAGATATTGGTCAAATCTGGTGCTGATATAAACGATTTGAACACAGTGCGAAGTTGTCTTTCGCAGGTTAAAAATGGAAAGCTTTCTTTTTTGGCCCATCCGGCAACCACTGTGGCATTAGTCATATCCGATGTAATCGATGACCCTTTGGAAATAATTTCTTCTGGTCCTTGTTGTGTTCACTCGGTCTATTATCCAAATAAACAAGCCGAAAAAGCTCTTCAAGTACTTCAAAGATTGAATGTTTTAGATAAAATACCCGAAGAGATAAGAAAATTTTTGAATAAAAAGATTTCTGATGACATTGATCCGAAAATGATAAATTTTCTGAAAAATCAAAAAGTGTGCAATTTTTTAATTGGAAATAACAAATTGGCGACTTTGGCCTTAATGGAAGAATTGAAAAAAGAATGTTATTCAAATGATTTTAGATTTTTGTTGACGAACAGTCTCAGCAGTGAGGCCCAGTGTATCGGCTTTGTTTTTGGTATAATTAGCTTTTTATTAGTTCAAATAAAAGATAAAACTATTGACTGGATTGAAAATGAATCAAGCTTTAAGGATTTAATTAGAAGTTATGTTAAAAATTTTGGATATGACAGTGATAAATTTGAGCTAGTGATAGACAATTTTTATTCAAAAATATTTTCGGATAAAAATTTGAAAGAAAAAATTTTGAGTGAACAAAAAATCAAATTATGTGTCATTAGTGGTGGGGAGACTACAGTAAATATGAGCAAATGCCAGTCTATTGGCAAGGGTGGACGTAACCAGGAAATGACTTTAGCTTTTGAATATTGTTTTACAAAGCTCATGAAAAATCATCGCTATTCCGGGCTAGATTTATTGTTTTCGAGCTTTGGCTCGGACGGAATAGACGGCCCGACGGATGCTGCTGGAGCTTACTACTTGTATAATAAAGATTACATTTTAAATGAAAAAGAATTAATTGTTTATTTGGATCAGCATGATTCTTATAATTATTTTGTCAAAAATGATAGACTGATAATTACCGGTCCGACTGGTACCAATGTTAGCGATCTCCAAATTTTGTTAATTAATTTTCAAGAATAAATGATTTTTATTCTTTTTTTGAGCTTATTTTTCTTCAATAAATTTTCTTTGTCAAAATATTTATTTAATAAATTTTTTTGTAAATTGTGATTATTTTAGTTGTTGTTTTTTCTTTCTTATTTAGTACAGGAACAATTTAATTTTCTTATTTACATCAATTTGGTCCTTAAACTGTATGAAAAAAAAATAAAAAGTAAATTTTCTGTTTTAGAACAGTTAATTTCAAATTAATCTAATAAATGACTCTTTTTTTGCTGGCGAAAAATTCACAGGAGAAATTTAATGCACTTTCAAAAATTGTAATCCAAATTTTTTTAAAAGCTCTTTAAATAATGCTTTCTAAAATTTTCGTTATTTTAGATATTTTATTTTTCTTTTAAATCTAAATATGCATGCGCACAAAATAAGTACATTTTTTGATAGATCAAATAATTGTTGAAAAATAAATTCATTAGAATCAATTTTCTTTAAATGATTTTAAAATATAATTAATACTTTAAAATGTCTAATATAATGATCACCGTTTTGACAAATAAATTGAAAAAAAAAGTAAAATTAAAATTAAAAAAAAATACTCAAAATTCAGGAAGAAAATTTAATATCATTTTGCTTAACAGAAGATTCGATTGAATTACATAAGTGAACATTTTTTTTTTCGGTTCTCATTTGACTCTTTTCTTTGCTTTGGGTTTACGGAATTTTTAACAAGCGATGACTGAGACGATGTTTTATCATTTTGTTTGCTATCACTGAAAATCGAACTATTTTTAGGGTCTAATTTAAGCAAATCCTGAAAAGCTTCTTTGACATTTACGTTTGTTTTAGCCGATGTTTCGGTGTGTTCACAACCCCATTCCTGAGCTAATTTGGCCGCTACAGTCGTAGAAACATCCCTAGCTGAGTTTTCGTCACATTTATTTCCGACAAGTATTATTGGGACCACTTTCTGAGCAGAACTAGGACCTTTTACCTCAATAATCTCTTTGTAAATGGGCTTTAGCTCTTCTAGAGACTGTCGACTATTTATCGAATAGACTAGCATGAACGCATGGCCCTTCTGAATGTTCAATCTTTGCATAGCCGGAAATTGATGACTCCCGGTAGTATCGGTAATTTGCAAAGTGAATACAAGCTTATTCGATGATATCACCTGACGATAAGTGTCCTCTATGGTCGGTATGTAGCTGTCTCTGAATGTTCCGCGCACAAAGCGTAACACCAACGAGCTTTTGCCAACACCAGCAGCACCAAAAACAACAACACGATAGTCCGTGTTTGGCTCCATTTGCTGTCGTCCGCTCACTACTGCCGGAGCTGGTGATTGCTGATCATCATTCTTTACAAATTGTTTTTAAACTAGTTTATAATTATTTTTATATGAAATCAAAATTTTCTATTATATATCTCAATTAGCTAATCAGTTGAAGCACAATTGAAATTTATTATTAAACAATAAAATTCAATCAAGTGTTTTTATTCTAGAAATCAGTGAGAATACTTGAGAATATTATTAAAAAATGAGGAATGAAGACAATTTTTTGCTGAGATAATATCCTTAATTGAAGAAAATAATAAAGAAAAAAAATCCTCCAATTTTTGACTTATTCGATTTAAAATGTCTTTCTAGAATTTTAAGATTTCGATATTACGTGCCAGATTAAAAATAAAAGCCTTACAAATTAATTATTTAAAATAAAAATAGTAAATTTTGATATTTACCTTATTTTCATTGATTGACATGGCCATATCTATAAGTAATTTGACTTTAATTTAATCGCTAAGTTATTAATTGAAAAAAAATAAATTAATTTCTTCTTAATTCCTGTTTTAAAACCATCTTGTTCCAAAAACTTCAATTAAATTTTCATCAATCAAACACAAACGCACAAAATTTCTCTTTCTCAAGACTCGACTTAATTTTCTAAAACAGCCAAATAGGAAAAAAATTGATTAATTAAAAAAATTTTGATTATACTATATATTTATTTTAAATAGCATAAAATAATCTTGGCGCTCATTGTTTTCCAAAACTAATAAATAATTAAAAAGCTCGAGGTCTTGCAAGTCGAATGAGTGTTAGAAAGGCAAGTTTTGGCCTGAGTGGAGAGCCAGGTCTTTTTTGTCGGTTCACCACCGATCCAGTTTGTACAAGGAAGCATTTAAAATAAATCAGTTAACACGAAATTAGATAAATCAGATCAAGCTGTGTATCTTGGAGAAACCGGAAATTTTACTAATAATCAAGTTCCTTCAATTAAATGCGCCCATTGCATTATTTCTCAAAGAAATTGTCACGAACTTAGCTCAACCACTTTGATATTTATTGCCTCATAGAATTTAAAATCACGCTTTGAAAAAGAAAAAAAATTAAACTCAATTTAAAAATATCGATCGAGCTGTGTAAATATCAGCTCAGCAAAATCTTGTCAGGAAATTAAGAAAACTTAAAATTAAAAATGTGTCCCCAGAGTATTTTTATTAAGGTGAATTTCAGCAGCGATGTTTCGTTTCCTTCACTTCATGACTTTAAATTGTTGCCAACTAAATTGGAAAATATCATCAGCTATTTATCTGTCAAAATAATTACTTAAAAAACAAAATTTTAATAAATTTAATTACTGATCTTTTATTTTTGAATTTTAATTTCTATAAAGTCCCAAGACTCTGAACGAATGTTTGCAATGAAGCTTAAATCCTGGCTTTCAAATTAATTTAAAAATGATAGCTTTTGGTTTCATGACGCACTATATCTCACAAAAATCGATTCGTCACTCAATTAAATGCTTTTTAGATTATTTTTTCACTAAAGGTAATGTTCACTTGGATTTATCTAGCTTGATTAAAAAGGTCCAAAAAATTTTATAATCAAATTCCAATTATTTTTGCTGAATTTTCATTGTTTTTAAAATTAAAAAAATATTTTTTTCTTTTTATTTTTTTTTGCCTTAATTATAAATTGTTATTATTTTAAAAAAATTATTGATTTTTATAACAAAGTAAGTAGAGGAAACGAAATAAAAAAAATAAAAAAAAGAGCTTCATCAACGAGCTTAAAGAATTACAGGAAGGCAAAGAGAGACACAGTCAGAGAGAGTATAATTTTCATTGAGCAATTAAATGTAAAATTCAATTCTATTTGCTCGGTAAATTTTTATAATGGAATAAAGAATATTTGCCAAAATGGCATGCATTTCTCGAGAGCTTGCTCGACAGCTATTAGTGTTCACCTTCAAATGATCTCAGGAACACTTAGTCAAAGCTCTAATTGAATTAAACAAATTGCTTTATTGAATTAAAAAAAAACTCTTTTAATAATAAAATTCAAAAAAATTAATAAATTTGACACCAGAGATATTTCCTACCTACTCCAAATTGGTCTACGTCACCAACTATATATAACCAACTCCTACTTTGCGCACTCTTTTTAACTTTCTTACGGATTAGGACTTTTTACTCCGCATTTTCTGATTGTGCTCAGCCAAAAAATGTTCAAAACAAGAAATTCTATCTGAGTTGACTGCCATTTTTTATCTGATTGCTGAGCATGCTTTTATCTACGGAAAAGAACAATTGTGACGACAAATCAACCAGAAATCATGCAATTAAAACCCAACAAAAAAAAAGAAAAGAAAATAGAGATTAATAATTTAAATCATGTAATAATATCAAAATTATTTTCTAACATGATAAAATCAAACCTTATTTAGCAAAAAAATTTAAATCTCTTTTTTAGCAGAATTCCTCGAGCATTTTTCAGCTTCAGAAATTTAATTAAGGCCATACCTTAGAAATTGCGATGTCAAAACCCAATTTTTTTGACGAATTCATTTAATAAGCATGAATTGGAAACATAAAGAAGGAAAAAATTTTCCAAGTTCCTGCGTAACATTTTAGACAAACTTTTTAATTAATTGAATTTTAATAAACATTGATAAAAAAAGATAATCTTTCTATCATAATTTATGTACTTCCTCAGGCTTTGATTGTATTGAAATCAGATAAATATCGATATCAAATGAGTATGATTAAGTCTAAATTTCATGTTATTAATTTAAGCTGTGTATTAAAAATAGTTTTAATACACAATTTTCATGAATATCTAAATGCTGATAAAAGATTTAAAAAAAATGTTTTAAAATATCTTGACTCCGCTTGAAATTGCTATTCAAATCTAGTCTGAAATAAAGGTAGCGATAAAACTCCGAGGGAATTTAATCTGTCAAAGAGTCTTTAGAGAAAAAAAAATTTAATCAAGTCCGGAATTTGAATTAGAAAAAAATTAATTCAGGTTTATCACAAGTATTTTTATTTTGATCAAAAAAATCAATACTATTACGGATGTTCTGATTTTAAAAATATTTGACTTAAAATCATTTAAAAACTTAGCTAAAAGGCTTTCTAACATAATACCTAATCCAAGTGTCTGTTTTTGCTGATCATTTAAAATAAAAGATAAAATAAATACATTAAAAATTAAGTCTCTTTTTATATTTTAATTTAATAAACATTAGCCTTAATTAGGAATAAAGTGAAATTTTTGTGCGATTTGTACCATTTTTGAAAATGATTTTTACGATGTTTGACAAAATTTGGATATTATTAAGAAAAACGAGGCGTCTTGTTTAATTAATTGAAATTTTATCTCAAAAATAATAAGATATGTCTAAAAAATCGGAGCTTTATTTTACAGGAATTTAAATATGAGCATAATTTACAAGCATAATTGTTTACAAATCACTCGGGCTATAAACTAATTTCCTAGGCTTTTTTACTAGTTCTTTTTAATTAAAATAAAGTCGTAATTAATTTTTAGAAAATTGTATTCAAATAGCTAAGACTAGTCGAATTAAAAAAAATTAGTTTAGCTAATATAATTTTCCTTTTCCGACCTGATTTGCATTCACAAAATTCCATTTATCCCATATTTGCATGGATTAATTTGCATTTTAAATTCTAATTCCATCAATTAGTTCAAAGTTAAATACGTCATATTAAATTTAAATAATATCAATATTAATAATAATAACAATAACATACTTTTATTAAATTAATGATCAGAATTTGTCTAGTTCAAAATTTCATTTAAATTTTAGTTGTAAATTCTTTATTAAATACATTATTTTTATTCAATTTATAAATTTTAGAAATAAAAAATTTTTAAACCATCATTTTTGATCAGTTCAAGATTCTCTTTGTAACTAAATATAATTTTTTAAAGATAAATATATTTATTTAAATGGAAAATACTCAAAAAATACTTCAAATTAAAACCAAGACTTATAGTTTGAGGCAACTAAAAAAATTGCTAATTTTTTATTCAAGGCTTAATTTTTCAATTATAAATAATTTTTATTAATAATAATTAATACTTAAAATAGCTTTTTCTCGTATTGTCATTCAGGTCAGAGCAAACTATGCTTGATTTTTTAATGTTCCTTACAAGTATCTATGACAGAGTTAAAGTCAACACAGCATTTTAAAAAAATTCTTAAATCAAGATAAACAATCTACATTAATATTATTGATCAATTTGATAGATTTTGTATGCAAGTATACGAACCGAGGCTTAGTTAAATAAAGATAATAAAGTTTTAACACAAATCAAGATCAAAATACACTAAATTTTCTTTTTAAAATTGAAATTTTAAATAATTTAAAAAAAGGGACTTAAATTCATAATGATAAAAATTAATTTAATTTATTAAAACTATTTAGAATTATTAAAAATTTTTTTGTATTGTTTTTTTGCTTTTGGGACTCTAATTAATAAATAATAATATTAAAAAAAAAACTTTCTATTAAAACTCTTTTGTTATTCTTTTTTTGCGTTAGACTCTTTTGTTAGAAAAACAGACAAAGAAAGTTATTTCTAGAATTAAAAAAATTAAGAACATTTGAACAAGAGTAATTTTCTAAAGGATGTAAAGGAATGAAAGTAAACTCATGTCAATTTAAAACCAAAAACAATTAAATTAATAGTTAAAATGATAAATCAAATTGATCAAAGCTAAATTTGGTAAAAATATTTACTCAAAATCATTATTTTATAGATTTTTGATGCATCAAATAAGCAATGAAATGTAGAAAAATATCGAGTTGAATTATCTTTTTTTTTGATTATCAATGTTTTAGTGAACTTTACTGAATTGATTGGCATACATTTCTCAGATCATTTAAGTAAAATTTTGAAATTTATTTCAGAGGGACTTAATACTAATTTTAAAAATAATAAGCTGAAATTATTCTCTGCAACATTTCTGACAACTAACTAAACAATTTTATACTATTGATTTATTAGACCGTAAAATTAAACTTTAAACTCTTTTAACTTTATCTAGAGCATCTTTAGAAAAGCCATTTTTCAAGGATTTATTTTTGATAAGAAAAATCCTATTATCAAAAAATAAAAATCATTTCAACCAAACTGATCATTTTTTTTTTGATCTAAAGCAAAGATTAACAAATAAAATTTGAAATTTGATGAAAAAAATTGAAATTTTTATTATAAAGTTTATTTTTGCAACCAAGATAAAACTGAATAGATGCTTCCATTGTAATTTCGATTTATTATTTTTCAAAAAATTAAGAAAACTAAAATAATTAAAATGATTTTTTCAATTTAAAAAAAAAAAAATAGCTAATTACAAATAAAATGTAAAATTTTTAATTCAAATGAAATGATTTCAGGTTTTTTGAATTAATTTTGATGAGATACTCGATTTTAATGCCATTAATGTGATTCCTTATTATATCTAATATTTCGCATTTTCAAAATAATATGTTCGCTAAAAATTAGATTTCATTTTATTGAATTTTAGTTATCAAATTTTCATACATTTTTACAGAATGAATATTTAATTTAAATGAATGAAGCATATGAAGCAATGTCTTAATTTATAATTACAATGTAAAATATTTTTTTTAAGTTATCATTATAAAACTGAAAAAGAAAATAGAAATTTAATAATATAGATTAAAAAATATTATTTTTTTTTCACTTCTTGTTTTTTTAAAATTCATCTGATACTTTCATTAAGCAGTGTGCAAATTCTAATTTGTCTTGATAATAATTATCGATCAAATACATATTACATAAAATAACTCAAATAAAGTCTCTTCCAATAATTTTTTAATCGACTTAAATCTAAATTAAAGTTAAAAATATTGTATATTTATTTTAATAAAATTGTTCGAACTAAGCAATTGTAATAAATAAAATTTTAAAAATTAATTTTTCTCCAAATATACAAATTGAATAGTGTGGCACTGATAACATATTTTAAATTTTGCAAAATTTTTTAAGTATTTAAATATATTATTTATTATCATTAATCTATTTAAAAATTTACAATTTTTTTCATTTTGTCAAAATTATCTCATTTTTAATTATGCATTTAATGACAATTACCACAATTAGGATGACATGGTTTTCCAGCAGCAAAGTTACATTTACAGCCCTTTATAGTTAAATATTATTTTTTTTAATTTAATTTTAAATTTTACTCCTGATATATCCCCATGACCTTTGGGACCCCACCTTGGACCTTTTAGCCAATATTTATTTTAAAATCATTCAACTTTTTTTCTTACCTCTAGTGACCCAGCATATTTCCGTTCGGCACATTGCACATTGAAGCCAATCGCAGCCCTCTTGCTTACACAGAATTATTTGACATCCTGGGCAATGCATTGCTTTTCCTCTTTTTACCAATTTCTTTTTCAATAAAATAAAATATTTTTTTTTAATCTTACTTCTAATGCTTCCTTATCCTTTTTTGCATTCAAATCATTGACAGCATTTAACTTCAGGTCACCTTGATACTCCTGACATGTTTTTCCCATATGAATGGTATTGCATCGTAAGCAATTGACTTTTTCACAAACCGGACAATCAAAAAAATTTAAGTTATCCTCTGATACACAAAATCCGATGCAATCTGGAGTCTTGCAATGGACTGTATTGACCATAGAGGCTTCCGAAATTCTCAAACTCTTCAATTCGTACTTAGCAAAATCATCTTTGGAGATCAATGCTCGGATTTCTCGTTCCTGGATTACAGAATCACATACATAGTCACTGCTGTACGGACATTTTATTAGCGGATTTTCAGAATGATTTATATAGTCTTTCAAACATTCTCTAAAAATGAATAAAAAATTGAAATTTAAAAGAAATTTTCAAATTAATAAAATTTAACTTGCAAAAAACATGCAGGCATTCCTTTAAAATAATTCCTTGTGATACAGCAACATTTTTTTCCAAGCAAATTTGGCAATCAAACGGCTCAAAATTTTCAATAATATCCTGAGAATAGTAAGCTGTTAGTTCGTCGTAGTCGATTTCCATTTTAGCTCCATTGTCCAGTTTAGTAAACGTGTCAAGATCTGGACGTAAACTTTTCAGATAAACCACACAACTAAAGTCACTAGACAAATCTGCTTTTGCACTTGTACATGGGCGAACAATTCTGTATTCTTCCAAAAGATCTGAATCATTTGTTTGAAAATCATTTATCATAACATGCAAATCATCCAAATTTATGCCACAATATGCAGAGATCTAAAATTTTTTTTATAAATCCTTGACAAATTTTTTTTCTAAGTATCCAAAAATTTAAAATTTAATTTTTATTTAAATTTAAAAAAAAATAATATTCTAATTTTTAGATACAATTTAAACATTGAAAAATCTTGCAAATACCTGATTTTTAAGATCTAAAACAGTAAACTCATTAGCTTGAAGTTTCAGAACCATATTACTTTTGTTTTTATCTCTAATTAAATTGACATTGACATGGCATAATTGTTGCTCATTTTCTTCTCCTTTACTTATCGACTTGTTTTCAACTAAGCTAATTCTGACTTTGACTTTTTTAGCAGCTAATTCTTTAGCAATTTTAATCGATTTCTCTATATTTCCTTCATCTAATGCCTTTTCTAATTTATCACATAATTCTTGCAAAATTTTACTTTCTCCTTGTGATCCCTCAGTTTTGACCGAATCGGAAGAATTTCCTAAAGGCTCAATTTGAGATGAAACAACAAATACTTGATTAAGGTTTCCAATGACCGTGGTAAACTCACCACTTTTGGCATCATCTTTAAATTCAACCCAATAACTTATTTTCAACCGGGACTCTTGCTGTTTCAAGTGAATTCGGCCTGATTTAAATTTTAAAAATTCTGTATTCAAATCATTTAATTTGCACTTGAGATAAATTATTGATGAATCTTGTTCGCTTAGAACAAGCTCCAGATGCTTGGTACTTTCATTTTCAAAAATTTCAATTTTGCCATTTTGAGATATAAAGGTCGATTTTATCATATGGTCATCATTTGAATTGCTTCGAAATATTTTCAATTCACTAAAACAGATAATACTCATTTTTAAATTATAATTTAAAATGAATAATAATGCTCACATGTAATATATGAATTAATTTCTAGTTATTTCCATAGTTATTTATAGTAAAAAATGAGACGTTAGTTTATAAAAAAAATATTTATTTTTTCGTCCTAAAAAGTTAACCCTCAATAATTTTATAATATTTTTAGAATATTGTTTTATTTAAAATCGCAATTTAAACTTTATAATAGATATAATACGAATTCAAACAGATTTTTCTTTTCTCTGTTTATTATATTTAAATTTTACTAATAAAAGTTAAAAATAAAAGTCTGATTTTAAGATAATATTTTGGTTTCTAAAGTACTTTTCAGTAACTACATCTTCTTCTTCTTCTAAATCTCTAGAACCATATTGAATTATAAGACTATAATTGAAAATTCACTTGAATGGAATTTAATAATTAACAAAATCTTTTTTTTTAAATTGTAAAAAATTAAAATCAAAATTTTGTATGCATTATGAAATTTGGTTCAAATTGAATAAAAATATTTCCTTTTTATTTAGTTTAAAATTGAAAAATCTGAATTAATTTTTTTTTCCTAAAATTAATTTTTTAATCTCATTGTAATAAATCAAAAATCAATTTCGATTAATTTTTTTTAACTCTCTAAAAAAAATGGAAAAATAATTTTAATTTGTACTGAATTTCACAAGGTCAATTTTGTATCAATATATTTCTTCCAAAGCTAGACAGAAATCTTTTGATATTTTAAAATTTAATTTTTTTAATGTTTATCTTATTTAATTAAGTTAAGAGATTTAGTATAGAATTTTTTAAATAAATTTAAATTAGTTCAAAAGATAAAATATTTCACGATAATAATAGTTTATATAAATCAATAAAGTAATTAAAGATTTGGCAGTATTTTGCCCTGTTTTATCTTTCAGAAATTATTTTATATTTTAAAATTGATTAATTATTTCTTAGAGCTGTTTTGTCTCAAAGAGTTTTGAAAAAAGTCAATTGATTAAAGACTTTCGAAAAAATTTTTTTTTAATTTTCAAATTAAATGTCAAGTTTTGGGACTGAGCAATCCAAACGCTGAATTTCAAAAAATAATCAGAAATCAAGCCATTTTTTAAATCTATAAATCATTTAATAATTTATAAATGTTTGACAGAATGTTAATTTAGAATTAATATAAAAATTGAAAAATAAAAGAATTTTGACAAAAAATAATTAGAAAAAATGTCATTGTTCAAAAGTTTAAAATTAAATTTTTTTCTAGCGTTTTTTATTCGAGTTTTATTCACCTTTTACGGATTTTATCACGATGACCAAGCATCTAAAGTCAAGCTTAAAAAACAAATCCCAAAGTACACTGACATTGATTACCAAGTGTTTTCAGATGCAGCCTCATATGTTTACAAAGTAAGCATTTTAGAAAATATTAGATAAAAAGTTAACTTTTTT
Source organism: Brachionus manjavacas (assembly GCA_019054805.1). NCBI lineage: Eukaryota > Metazoa > Rotifera > Eurotatoria > Ploima > Brachionidae > Brachionus > Brachionus manjavacas. The sequence goes on along the minus strand of JAHQIY010000015.1, from coordinate 1,063,757 downwards.
TAAATAAAATCAAGAACGAATCTCCTTATCTAAGAGACACGTATCGTTATACACCACTTCTATCTTATCTTATGCTACCAAATATATTTCTCTTAGAATCATTTGGCAAGTTTTTATTTGTCCTATTCGACCTGCTCTGCGGATTCTTAATCCTAAAGATAAATGAATTAAACCTAGCAAAAGAAGAAAAAAATTTGTATTCAATATTATTCTGGTTCTATAACCCAATAACTATAGCAATAGCGAGTCGTGGCAATGCTGAAAGTCTAATGTCATTTTTGGTGCTTAATTTTGTGTATTTTCTGAAAAGAAAAAATTACATTTTATCCGGTTTATTCTATGGTCTGGCAATTCATTTCAAAATCTACCCAGTTACATATGCTCTGGCATTGATTCTTTACGTATCTAAATTTAATCAATTAATTAAAAAAAAAGCAATATTATCAATTGTAAAATCTATTTTATTTAATATAAAATTGGTAAAATTTGGCCTGTCGGCTCTGGCGATTTTGTTTCTCTTGACATATTTATTTTATCTAAAATATGGATACATATTTCTGTACGAGACCTATCTATACCACTTGGTTCGTAAAGATGTGCGTCACAATTTTAGTCCTTACTTCTACATGCTTTATTTGACCGACACCACTCAGCTAAGCTTTATGAACTTCTTAAGTTTTTTGCCTCAGATGATGCTCATTTTGTCCACTTCGGTCTATTTACATGAACACATAGAACTTTGTCTTTTTTTTATAACGTTCACTTTTGTCACATTTAACAAAGTCTGCACTTCACAGTACTTTGTCTGGTATCTAAGCTTGATTCCGCTTTTAGGCCCATTTTTGAGCATTAAATTTTATGAAGTGATTGCATACTTTTCTCTATGGATGCTAGGACAAGTAAACTTTTTAATTGTTCTTTCATTAATAAATGTATAATAAATTTTTTTAAGTCAATATGGCTCTATTGTGCCTATGAAATCGAATTTAATGGCACCAATGCTTTTCTATTTGTATGGCTAGCTGGCCTTTTGTTCACTCTAATCAACTGCTTAATTGGGCGGAACATTTTCTTGAAATCATACAGCATGAGCATAAGTATTAAAAAAAATAATTAAATATTTTAATTAAAAAATTTACAGATTTTTTTCATTCAATAAAGTACAAAAAATTAAGGAATTTTTTTAAAAATCTTTTAGCTCAGGTAAAACTATTAAAACAATAATTGAATTTAAAAATTTTATTTAAAAAATTAACAACTTAATTTTTTTCTCATTTAATAAAATTAGATAAATATTTTTGTTGAATAATAAAACTAATAAATTTGATTCCTAAGCTAAGTTTTTGCATCAACCAATTTGTCTATTTTGCTAGATAAATTATCTAAAATAACTTCTATACGTTCTACTCGTTCATTAAGCATGAGCGGATCGCTTGGATGGTCTTGCTTGAGTCTTTCGGTGTTTTGAGAATCAGGACTAGCACTAAATATTTTTCGGTAGCTTCGGCGATTGGAGCCGCGCCGCAAAACTTCGCCTGGCTTCGGCCATGCAGATGGAATTTTCTGGTCCAAAGGAATCAACATTTCAGAATTTAAAGCTCGATTTACAGCAAAAGCATTCATTTGGTCAATTTTTCTCTGCAAGTCTTTCATCTTTAGCAAAATGTCCATATTTCCTTGAGTGTATTGTTCAATCACGTCTTTAAAATCATATGGTTTAAATGCCAGCTTAAATTTTTGCTTGGCACGGAAAAATTTAAGTATCAGAATAGTTCTAATTATGAGCAAGTGTTCTGGTGAAAGTTTCATTAGAATTGAATACTCTCGGCTGGTGTGCGAATAGTTGGAGCCCACCGAACTACTTGGCACATAAACAGGCCTCAAAAATTTTGAATTCTCATTTGGCACTGTATCATCCTTGATCTCATCAGGAATGAATTTGTTTTCGGCCAATTTGTCCCGCTGCGGGGAATCAAGACCCATAAAGTAATAACTTTTGTCTTCACTGGCCAAATTAATGGAGTCCAAGTGGTGTTTAAGGCGACGCAATGTTGTGCTGTAAATTGGCTTTGTTATGTCAAAAGTTGCCACTGTGGCAATCAAACTCGACAAGTTTGACGAAGACAAAAACAGTGTTGCCTTCATGCGCCACCAAGATTGAATCAAGCTAGCTGCGGCAGGCAGCAACCGATTGAACTGTTTTTTTTTATTTCTCTGCTCGACTTTAAGAGCAAAGCCCGAACCTATTATTCCACCAGGCAGTGTCCAGAATGCTACACCAACAATACACAAAGTGGTAGCCACTATTTTTCCTGCAAAAGTGCGAGGCGAACGGTCCCCTAGAATAAAAATTTAAGCCAAAATTTGAAAAATTTACTAAAAAAACTTTATTAAAAATGTCTTCTTTTACCATAACCAATTGTTGTCATGGTGATTATTGACCAGTAGATGGCATCCGCATAGGTCATAAATTGATTATCGTCATTTTTTTCTGTCACAGGTCTCTCGAAATACAGAATCAAATAGGAGCTAAATAGAAGAATGATGACCCCGATGTACACACAGCTTAAAAGCTCAAATCTGTGCTGTCTGATCACCTTGCTCAGAATGACCCATGTTTGAGCTTGTCTGTCAATGTACAGAAATCTAAACATTTGGAAAAATTTCACTGCTGACAGGGCCTCGGGGCCAAGTTCGAGAAAACTTCGCCTTTTTATGCACCCAGTAGACAAAATAATCACCGATATGACTATCAATACCAGTTCTATTAGTTGCATTGGTCTTAGCACGAATCTAATTCTGCCATGGAAGCCCTTAAATGCCAACCGTTGGTCCACGCACCAGAATCGGATCAAGTATTCAGCAATGAAGTACACAGTAACAAAGATTTCATAGCCAAAGAGCAATTTATGAGTCACGTGATTAAATGATTTGATGGTTGTCAAAGCTCCGATTAGAATAGAGCCGAAAACAAGAGTGAAAATAAAAATGCGGTAGACTAGGCCATGGATTCCAGTTGGACGCTCCAGAACACAATAAGCTCTTGATTTAAATAATTCAATTTTTTTTTTTAAATTTTTAAGCAAACTGTGATCTGAATGAGATTTGATCGACTGAGAGGAGGCAATGCGTCGCTTTTTGATCTCATCGCTTTTCAATTTGTTCAACTGGTCGTGCAAATTGCCGCAGCTTTCTGACAATTTTTTTTTGACTGGCATCTTGTCTCTTGTCTGTTCTCGATTCAACTTAAACTGAAGTTGTTTTTTGATGCTGTTCTTAGCAAAAAAATTTTTATCATTTAGAATTTTTTCGTTCACTGTTTTGCTGTTTTCGGGCGTTGTTTCGTGAACGTGACCAGTCAAGTCATCTAAGCTGCGCACTTTTGCCTTAAATTGTAAGTCTTCGTTTATCAAATAGCTGTCCTGGTTGAAAATTTCTGGTGGATATGATTCACGAGTGCTCGTGATTTGTTCCATTGCTCGAATCGGGCCCAAAAACCTCTAGGCTTCAAATTGTCGTCTGCTTTCAATTAAAGAGATGAGTGATAAGACTTGATTTTTTTATAATTAATTTATAATTTGAAACATTATCTTCCAAATGAATTTTTTTATAAAATTGTTTACTAGAAAGAGCTAGCAATCATGATGATAAAATAGTGTTCCTAACCTTTTTGAATTAGAAGCCGAGTATTAGAATATAATCTAAAATGCAATAAAAAATAAAATAGAAAAACTCAAAATAAAGCTTTATTAAATTATACTTGAAATTTTTTTAATTGTTTGAAAAATTGATCTGGCTATTGATAAAAATTTTGATAAGATCACTTAAAAGTCGTGTAGAAATTTTTTCTTTTTTAATTAAAATAACTTTTTGAAATTTTAAATTAGCAAAAAATTAATAATTTGGGTAAAATATGGCAGTTCGCCTAACAGAGAGATCTTTGATTTAGATTTTTAATTTATTTAGGAGTTCGGTACAATGAACTTTTTAGATCGAGATTGCTAAAACGACTTTTCTAAAAAATAAACTAAAATTTTATTTTGAGTCTAATTATTTTTTAAACACAAAAATTAATGAGTATGGATAAAACTTATTTTTATCTAATTTTTCCTAATAGTTATCTCAAATCACATTTTTACTTTAGATAGTATCGCTAAATTAAATTTGAATATCATGAAACAAATATGCTTTTTATTTTTTATAGCAAGAATTTATTTCAAATTAAATTTTGAAATTTAAGGTAAATAATATGTAATACAGAAACTATCTTTTATTAAATTCTAATTTCGTTTAAAAATCCAGAGAATTACTTACTATTATGTTAAATTTTTCTTTAAAATTTCAAATTCCTGGTGCAGCTCCTTAAAAATGAAACTTGCGCAGTTTATCTCATTAGATCCCTAGACATTAAAAATTTCCTAAAGTTTTTTTTTTAAATTTCAAGAAAATTCTTTTTGAAATTAAAAATTTTAGGTAAAATTTACTTAAGAAAAGTTCATAATATTTATTAATTTTTGTTTTAGCAAATGTCTTGAAATCTCTTTTTATTTGTAATTAAAATCAAACCCATTATTTCAAACCGGTTTAGAAAACTTTCAGTTCTAAAATTTAAACAAAAGAAAATAATTAAAAATTTCATCACTTATAATTTATTTTCAATAAAAAGCGCTAATTTTAGACATATTTGAAATTAATGATACACTTTTATTATAAATTTTTACTTAAAAAATGATAAAAAAATTTATTTTTAAATTGATTATTTTTCTTACCGTAATGACCGGTATATTGGTAATGTGCTTGGAAACTTATCCAGATTTAAATGAAAAATATTCAACGCACTTTCATATAATAGATAATTTATGTATTTTGATTTATCTTATTGAATTTGTTTACAAAATACATGACGAGCACTTGGCATATTTTAAAGACATTTGGAACTTGGTAGATTTTTTTACACTCATTGTAAGCTTAATAGACAGCATAATAGTGATCAGTGTAAGCTTTTCAATCGATTCGGTGAACTCAGCACTGTTAATGGAATCAAATTTAAATCAGTCATTGATTCTGAATGGAAAAAAATCAAATGAAGAAATTAACAACTTGTCAAATGTTTTCAAAATACTCAAAGTGTTGCGGATATTTCGAGCCCTGAAAGCGCTTCGTCTGCTCCGGACCATAAAACTTTTATTCAGCTTGAAAATAATATTAAAGACATGTTCCAAGTCATTTAGATCATTGAGTGCCATACTGGTTTTGATAACTTTAACTTTGTTCAATTTTTCTGTGGTAGGCTGCGGACTATTTTCCAATTTGGACGAAAATAAATTCGGCAGTTTTTTTAAATCTATGTTTACTTTATTCCAAGTGCTGACTCTAGATGACTGGTACTCAATTTACAAGGATAATTATTCAAATTTGACATTTTATAAAAAAATTCAAAGAAATATTTTGATTGTATTTTTAATTATTTATTTAGTAATTGAATATTTTATAATGCTGAATTTATTTATTGCTGTTTTGGTGGATAATTTTAACCTTTCGTTGGAAAATAGTAAAGGAGCAGGCGAGGAAAAAGAGAGATTAGATGATGAAAGTGATGATGAGGAGGACAAATTTTTTCAATTAAAAGAAACATTAGATCAATTCAATAAGGCTACTGAACCTTTTATACCAATTAGGCAAAAAAAATTGATACAAAAGCATTTTCAATTGCTATCTTCAATCGAAATAAATACTTTTCAATTAAAAAAAACCTATTCTACTCTAGAATACTTGGTCAGTATTACAAATATTGAAAACGAAAATGAGTTTATATGATACTTTTTTGTTGAGTTATTAAATAGAATTGAAAAAATAAATTGAAGCAAAAACTGGATTTTGTCCTTATTATTTATTATTCAAAATTTTTTTTGTTAATTATGATTAATTACTCCTCTTCAGTATTGTATTCTTTGAATGAACAAATGATTTCTTAAAGGTGGCTTCTCTTGTTCAAATATTAAAATTAGAATTTAATTAAAAAAAAACAATATTTATTTAAGACAAAATAATTTTTTTTGTTTAAACTCAAATATTAAAAAGTAATTAAATTGCGCTGAAGACTTGAAAGCGGAGGTTCTAAAACTGATCCATGAAAAGCGCTACTTTTATTTTTTTGAAATACTTATCTATTCTCAACCCCTTATTCCATATTGGCACTATTCGATTTATTAAAAACGTAAGTCTACTCTGACATCCTGCAGTAAGTTCACGACTCAATCTAAACAAAATAATAAAAATACCTATCCCTTTAAAAAGTTATAGTTCTTTCAGATCCAAGTATTCAATGATGAAATTAATTTTTAAAAATTATATATATTCTGAAAGAGCATAAAATTATCTACACTCTGGTATAAAATGTTATTTAAAAAATGTTGTGCCAATTTTTATTATTGAAAAAAAGTCAAAATAAACACTTTTTCGCTTGAATCGTATGTAATCTCAGAGATCACCTCACATTATTTTTAAAATAAACTATACAAAATTCTGAAAAAATTTGTGATTTTACTTATTTGAATTTGAGATTTATTTTATACAAATAAAGTCTCAAAATCTTTTTTTAATCTTTTTTTAAATCATTGTTATTTCTTTTTTTTCTTTGTTCACTCCTCGTGGACCATAGGGTCATTACTTTTGATTTCCACTCAAGTCGATCGTTTGTCTTTACCCTTGCTTCTCCCCATGTCATTCCCATTTCGATGAGCTCTTTCGTGAATGTTGTCCTCAATGTTGGTGGTTCTATCTTAGGTCGCCCTTGAGGTGTCCATTCAAGGGGTCTTTTTGGGATCCATGTTTCTTTCATTCCAAGAACATGTCCAACCCATCGCAGTCTTTTTTCTTAATACACTGACTGAATGGCTCTGAATTTGTTCTTGTGGATAGGTCAGCATTTGACAATGTCTCAGGCTAGTTTATCCCGACGATCCTCCGCAGGCTTCCAGTGTGGAAGCTATTCAGGCTTTTGCTGTCAGATTCACACATCCTCCAGCATTCGCTATCGTATATCATTGTTGTTTTTACTACAGTGTTGTACAGTTTAAGTATTGTTTCCTTATTGTAGCTGGTTGATTTCCATGCTGGTCGGAGTCTAGCAAAGGCATTCTTTGCTTAAGCAAGTCTTTTCTTAATGTCTCTTTGTGTTCCCATCGCTGAACTGATGGTGCTTCCTAAATATGCTTACACATTCGTTTTGTTTTTCATCCATGGTAATCGGGTTATCCAATTTGGTGTTGATTCACATAACTAAAGTTTTAGCCCCATCATTGCTCTCCAAAACTTCTATATGCTATCAAAGGCTTTCTTGAAGTCAATGAAGTTAAGAAACAGAAAATAATTCCATTCTTGACTTTGTTCTATAATGTTCCTTGGTACAAATATCTGGCCTTTATTTCCTCTACCCCGTCTAAATCCTACTTGTTCCTTTCTAAGTATAACATTCAAAAAGCTCCTTATTCTTTCCAGAATTATGCTGCAGAACCTCTTGCTTGCTATTGGGAGAAGTATTATTCCTCACGAATTGTCACAGATCATTTTGTTATCTTTCATAGGGAGCTTGACTATTAGACCTTTTGCCATTCCTCTGGTGTGATTTCTTGCCACCATATCTTGCTGAAGTAACTTGCAATATTTTGTCAGAAATATTATTGAGCTGGAAACTGATGATGAGATGGAAGTTGAATAAGAATTATTATTTAAAAATTTTTGAGACTTGAAAGAACTACAACTTTTTACAGGGTTAGTTATTTTTAGACCCCTGGGTATAGAATTTTTTTTGAGCCTTCCAAAAAAAAAAGAAATTTAATGTTTCTAAAGACGTAGTTTACGAATTGAATACTTTATAATGTCCTCCATGTTGATTAAAAATGTTCAAAGTCAAATATTAGTAATCCAGATTGCACTTAAGTTTTGAATTTCTTGAACTTTAGCTGATTTTTTATTCAGTTGTTAGGATATTAATAAAAAAATTTTAATTAAAAGGTTAAAGAGTAATTTTTATTTTTCATTTTATAAAAAAGTTAATCGATTCTCAGTAAAATTATTAAAAAATAAAAAAAAACATTTAAAGACAAAATTGAGAATTTAAACTCTCTTCGAGCTCGTTCTTAATTGATTTTTATATTTTTCTTCAAACTAGTCGTTTTCTAAAATTCCTAACAACAGAAAAAAAATGAATAAAAAAATTTATGTTTTTTTTTTAAATGTTTGTTAATGATAAAATGATAAAGTCTATGCATTTTTAAATGAAAAAAAAATTTATTAAAATTGCTCGGTAACTTTATTGTTTATTTAAGTGAATGAAAAAAATTTTAATAAATATTAGTTAAAAAATTTATTCAATTTTCTTTTTTTATCTTAAATTAATTATGAAATTTTCCAATCATTTTTTTAATGAATAAATAAAAGATTATTCTGTCAACTCGCTTCCTTCTTCGCACAATCTATTTATAATCAAACGAACATTTCTCATACAATCTTGACACGATTCCACACTCTCAGTATGTCTCGAACAAGTGGTTAGATTTTCATTGAAATTTCCGGGGAGAGCCTTAATATCCCGAAATTTTTCACATGATCCACTGACTTTCTTTTTAAAAGTGTCCAACAAAGTCTCCAAATGCTTGACCCTGGCAATCAATACTGAATTTAGCGTCTCAACATTTACTTCCTTGATTTTTAGCTCATTAGAGAGAATGTTTGAATTAATCGTGTGCTTTAGGTGCTCAACGCAACGCTTAATCACATCCTCAAACTGATAGCGCTGAGCAAGTAACAAAATTTCTAGGGTACCTGCTTAAAAAAATAAAATTTATACACAATTAATCAAAGATAAAAAAAACCTCGTTGTGTCATTAAAAATTGTCTACAACGCCTCGTCAATTCATTCATTTGATACTCATCAGCAAATTGAAGCATTTTTTCCACATTTGATAAATTAATGGCCTTGTTTGGTGGGTAGATCACTTGTAAAAGCTCTTGGATGTCATCAAATGTCTTGTCTATTAAAGATTAAATTTTTTATTTTTTCAAATTTAAAAACAAAACCTGGCAAATTGACTTCAGATGACTCTTTTTCTTTGAAGTTTGATTTGAACATTGTCTCGAAGACCGGTGACCAAATGCTCAACATGGCTCGGTTGCAGTAAAGTTTGCGGTTCTCGACTATGAGAAACACATCGCACATAGTCGTCGGTTTTGAGAAATCTACCAGTTCCATTCTTCAAAATGATTTATTCAAAAAGCTTTCTTCAAATTCAGAAATTGATTGTTTGCTATTCAGTTTTAACTATCTCTCTTGTACTTAGACTTGATTATAAATTATGATAAATGTTAATCTTGTAAAATCTAGGGCTCTCAAAATCAGGCCGAAATGGCTGAGGTTAAATTATGGGATTAAAATATTATTTTTTTTTCGATTTATCATTTTTTGATTTTTGATTATTTCAACTGAAATGTATTGACTTATTTGTAATTAAAAAAATAATCCAAAATTTTGATCATTTTTTATTTAAAATACTAGAAAAAAAAATTCACCCAATTTTGTTTTCGGACAGATAAATCAAACGAACTGAGCTCACATTTAAAATTTATCTTTTCTTTTCAACATTCTATCAATGTTTTTAAAAAACAACAATTAACAGATGTTTAACTAAAAACTGAGTATCTTTTACATTGAAGAAGTATTCCTTTTAAAAATACACCCAAATATTTCGTATTAAATTTTAACGCCTTCTTTCGGAATATCAATGGCGTAGCTGGGTATACTGAATTGGCAAAGAAATGGGTCCTGTAGGCTTTGATAAAATCAAAATTATGCTAAATTTTACAATTTTAATTTTAAGAACAACAGCAACATCTAATCTTTTATTTAATTAGAACATTATTAAAATTTTTGAATTTTAAATAAAAAAAAATTAAATAAGAATTTTTTTATTAACAAAATTAGAAAATTGGAAGCAATTTAATCTTGTATTTATTTTTCCAGCAAAAATATAGAGGAATCTCTCAAAATCCATTTTTTTAAATTTAAAATGCTTCTATTTTCATGACTGCTTAAAAAGATGATAAGAATCGATATTCAGTGATTTAAAAATGATATTTATCGTGGAAGATTCAAATATTTTAATCACCAAAATTTGAATCATTTTCAAAGTTTATTTTGTGTTCTTGAATTTAATTTTCATTAAAAGGAAATTATTAAATTAAAAGTAAAAAAAAAATAACGATAACTTTTTATATTTTGATTAAGGATCCTAATCAAGCAATTAGATAAAATAAAATACAAATATGAGACCAAACAAATTAGAAACACGGAGGAAATCTTTGAATTTAACAAGCTAAGGGGACTGACTTTCACAAATAATAAAATTCAAATTTGAAAAAAAAAGGGTTATATTATATAATTCCGCTGTATAACTAGTTGTAGCTTAGACTTTTTCCTTATGAATGATATATTTTTGGGGTTTAGTCGGTTTCTTGTTCTCGAGTTTAGTGAACAATTAGTTCACTTAATCTAAAATTTGTTCACCTGATTTTAAAAAATTAAAGATAATTTAACAAAATAAAAGATTTAAACAAGATTTGTTCTCATAATAATGAACTGTGGTTCACCTAAGGTCTTACTGTGCTAGACCCCATTTTTTATCGTAATATATTAGTAAATTTACTGATATATTATTGAAACAAAACAAGCATATATTATTTTAAAAATTCTTAAAAAAAAACCAAAATTCTAATTTTCAAAAAGCCACTTTATTAAAAGTTTACATCTACTTTTATAGATAATTTAATCATGGATAAATCGTGGATATGGAGTCGATGGATTGCATCAAGGTGATAAGCTTATGAAACAGGCTACTGGCAGATATTGTTCACCCTAAAACGATAATTGAGTTAAAGAACAAGTTGGACAAGATTAACCTGGAATCGCTAAGAACAATATATTAGCAAAGAGCAATCATAATGCGTATCCCACATTCCGTGTAGTTGCGGGAACCGGAATACATGATAGCTGATGACTGTTATTTTTTTATTATTACTTTTATTATTATTCGTTAATATAATAAATGATAATTAGCTCTTTCAGAGAGCAATTTAAAAACTAAAATAAAAATTTAAATTGGCTAAAAAACATTAATTAATTGTGTTATTTAAAATTGTCATTATAATAGTATTAATATTAAATTGATTTAAACGGGTCCTACTAAAACACTGACCCCCATTTTTTTTGAAAAGCAAAAATATTTTTAAAAGTTTTAATATATAATTTAGTTTGAATTTTTCTCTATTTTTTGAAAATTAAATAAGTTTATCTCCAAAATTTTTATTTTTTGTGAAAATTGAATATTTTTACATTTCTTAATATTATACTCCTGACCCCCAACTGACCCCAATTTTTCTTGAAGAGAATTTAATGAGCTTACTAAAAATGTGCTTAATTTTTCTCCAGGAAGTATAGTTTTTGAGAAATTTTGATTAAAATAAAAGACCTTGGTTATTATTGAAATCGAATTTAAAAATTTTTAATACAACATGCCATTTGATTAAGAATTTCCTAAGATTTTTGACTTTTAAAACTTTTAAAAATATTTTTGCTTTGCAAAAAAAATGGGGGTCAGGAAATTTTTAAAAATTGGGGTCCAGTGTTTTAGTAGGACCCGTTTAGACTGTCGACAAAAATAAAAAATAAATACCTCTTCACAAAAAATAATTCTATAGGAGAATAATTAAATTTTTGACATATAAATGATCTTCAATAAATGATATTTTTTCAATTTTTTAGGAACACTAATTTCAATTTATTAAAAAAAAATCAACCCACTAATTAAATTCTGTTACACGACTTCGTTCCTGGTTGTCTACTAACTAACGGAGAGAAAATGAAATAAAATAAAGTAATGAATCATTCAGTTCCATTTGTTTTTAGACAAGTGGATGATTACAGAACAGGCTTTAAATCAAAATTTATTGATTATACGACTCCCTTGTGTAATTACTACCTTATATTTTTTTCTTTCTTTCTTTATAATGTGCTATTCTTAAATATCAAGTGCTTTTCAGTTTATAATTCAATTTATTTATTTTGATTTTTTTTGCTCATTTTATCAAATCTGTTCCTAATCTGAAAGAACTTGGTTCAGATAATAAAACTGATAAATAAATAATTAAAATTTGGCTAGATTAATAATTTTAATTGATTTAATTAAAATCGGCTGATTCATAAAACACCGGTGGCATTATGAATTTTAGAGTAAAAATCTCAATTATTTTTCCTAAAAGCTCAATATCGGTTCTCTAATATCCTTTCCCTAAATCTAGTCCAGAGTTATTTAAAAATACCAAATTAAAGTCCAAGTCATTAAAAAAAGTCTTTGACTCAGACTTTTGAAAAAAAAAAGTCCGGACTTGGACTTGACTTGAGACTTTTAAACAACTCTGATCATAATCTTGTTCCACTCATTGGTAATTCTATTGGTAAAATAGTTGAATTATGGCTCACACTTCGAAACAAATTCTCTTCTAAACTTATAACTGTTGCCTATGCTTTTGTACACCTGCATATTCGATCTGTTAACATGCCACATATGTACATTTGAATTAGATCGCCTCGTTTCCTTCTTGTCCACAATCTTCAATCATTTGAATAATTTAAACACGAAATTCTAAAAGATGAAATTTTTTGGTTTTGGTAAATTCAGTTCAAAATTATAAACAGAACAGAAAAAAATGTAAAAAAATTGAATAACTATTTTTCCAAAGGTCTAAACTTAGTTCTGCAAATGCAACATTTGCATCAAAAATAAAGGTTTGCTAAATTTGCAGAGTTTAGCGGAAATAAAATTTCAATAAAATCGAGTGAAGTTCATTTTGCAGAGGCTTTGCACACCATTAGCAGACTTTTGCAGTTAATTTAACTTTGAATGTTGCACCATAATGCACTCTCAGAACTTATTAAACTTTTAGAAAAAAAGTTATTTAATTTTTTTACACTTTGTACTGTTTTTTTGCACTAAATTTCACAAAACCAAATTTTTTACAACAATTTAAAAAAAAATGTTACCCCATCAAAATTTATAAGAAAAAACAATGGATAGTTAAATTTATATAAATAGAAAAAACAATATAAAACACCAAAAATCACACTTATTACTAGTATTTTAAATAACAATTCAATCATGTACTGTTTTTATTGAGTAAGTCGGACCAAGGTGAACAAATACCATATTTTTCAAGTCATTGATTCAGCTAAAAGAAAAAAAGAATGAATGAAATATAATGAATTTTGGCAAATTAGTTTAAAAATATGTTGTGAATAATGTATTAAATTGAGAATAGTTAAAGAAAAATCTTGATTTTTAAATTTAAGAAAAATCTTAAAATTTCTTAAAATTTAAATTTATCTTTAAATTTATCGTTTCTTAAAATTCGATTTACAATAAAGCACTATTTTAAAGATGCTGTAAATAAAATTTCAAACAAATAGGCATATAATCTTATTAAATATTATATCTTATTAAATATAATATTAGATCCCAAAGCTTCAACGCGAGAGAGAGAAACGATTTTTGTTCATCAGTCAGTACGAGACTTAACTTTTTCACAAACAGAACAAGCAAGGGGTGGAATAAATTACCTAATGACATAGTCGTAGCGAAATCGGTCAACTCGTTTAAAGCAAAGCTAGACAAATGGCTGAAATCGAACGAGTCAAAACTAATTTAAACTAATTTATAAAAAAAAAATATTATATTAAGTGTTTTTTATTGTTTTGTTAAGTTAAAGTTTTGTGTCTTTAGCATTTTGTGGTTTCTCTTGAACCATTTTAGTTTTGTCAAAGCTGTGTTTTTTTTTTTTTCTTTTTCTTTTTAGTGTTTATCATTCATTATTTGGCATTTACTTTTAAGTGTAATTATTAATTTATCAATTCAATTATTGTATAATTTTAAGAAAATGTATAGGACTGCTATAGCTGAAAATAAAACGCTCAGGCGTTCTCAGCTTTGTGGATAAGATCCACGCAGTTATCTACTACTACTACTACTACTACTATTATGAAAACTTATTCTATTTTTTTATTTTTCTCATTGTTTTTTAAATAGTTGTTAGTCTAATTCAAGAAAATTAAAATGATTGAGGTGATTTTCTGTTTTTTATTTCAAAATCATATAACCTAATATAAAAAAATTAAAGAGTTTTTTGTTCTCTTTTAAAGAAAATCATCAGCATTTAATTGTATCTGCAAAGAAATGCGGGTATTTTGGGGTGATTTGAAATTTCAATGTGATGATGTTTGGTTTTAATTAAAAAGAATTGAAAAAAAGGATAAATTAATATTTATTTGAAAATCTCATTCAAAATCAATTTGGTATTACGTTTTTTATTTATTTACAAACATTTAGACTCACACTGAAAAAAAAGAACGAAAAAAAATTATAAAAAAAGAACTTAATTTAAATGGACATGTTATAAATATATACAAAACTAGGAGAGAGAGAGAGAGAGAGAGAGAGATAAAAAGGAACCACCGGTTTTGGAACACATCTAGAGGACTCTAGTTCATGAAGGCGAATAGACATTTCAAAAATTTAAACAAAAAGTTAAAAAAAATCCAAAAAAAAATTAAAAAAAGTTGACTATTTTGTTTGTTCGGAAAATTAGTGCAAAGTGGTGTACTCGCTTAGCTGGACAACACCGAATGGGACAACAATTCCGTAAGAATTATTTTGTTTGACCAGCAGCAACCTCGTTGCTATCTTGCATCTTGTCCGAATTGTGCCTTTGGACAAAATTCAAACTGGCCGAATCGAAGCTGATCGAGGGAAAAGCGGTCAACTTTTTGCCAAAATCCGCATTCAGCGTTTTGGCTTTATCACTAGAGTTATCAAAGGACATGGTGGCACTCTTGTTCTTGTTGTGCACCTTCAAGTGCCTGGTGATCATGTCTTTTCGACAAGCGGCATAGGTGCACTTGGGATGCGGACAAGAGTAGGGCTTTTCGCCAGTGTGCGTCCTCAAATGAGTATTCAAATGATCGCTGCGACTAAACTCTTGTCCGCAGCGATTGCATCTATAGGGCCGAACGCCCGAGTGCAGCCTCGAATGCCGTATGAGCATGTCACTTCTGGCGAACCTCTTCTGGCAGCTGGGACACACATGCGGCTTTGCCTGCTTCTCACCGCTAGTCTGGCTCCTGGCCATACTGCTCAAATACTGACTGTTCATGGTCCTCCACACATTGGACTCATCAGGCTTGAACTGAAACTGGGCCGGCGTGCACGCGTTCTTGTCGCCGCCGCCGTCGCCATCAACCTTGCTCTCGGTTATCACTATCTCGGGTGGTCGCGCGCCAAATCTCAAACTCTCATTGCTTGGTCTGGACGCGCCATAATGAGCCACTGGTATGGAACAAGTCGACAGCGACTTGGCACCGTACAAACTGCTCTGGTCGGCGAACGAGCTGAGAAGAGGCGCAAAGCCCGAGCTAATCGACGCTGCCAGACCATTTTGCAGTGATGGTATGGACGAACAAGAGGATGAATAGTTGGGCGACGAGCTAGACCGGCACACCATCTTGCCACTGTTGGTCGACAAATACTGGTCGTTTGTTTTTGACTCGTCACTGGTCCTAAGGTTTAGTTTGTGCAGGTCCTTGTAGAAGTCGTAGTGCTGCTGCTGCTGATGGTGCTGCTGATGGTGCTGCTGATGGTGCTCGATGGCTTGGCTGTTGAGAGCGGTTGGTTTGCCGATGGCAGCGGCGATCACGGCCGCCACTACGGCCTCGTGCAGGCTGTGAGAGGCAGGCGCCGGCGACGAGCACACGGACGCCGGTGTAGAGTTAAACGTTTTGTCCATGTTGATTGAGAGGCGTTTTTCGGGCGGCGAAATGCGTCCGCTGCCGTTCGGCTTGTCCGACTCTTTGCTCGATATGCTCAGCGGGCTGATCAAGCTGCTGATCGAGTCGAACCTGGTGCTTTCGAGTTTGATTGTGTTGTTGGTAAGACTGCTGGTCGATTGTTCGTCCTGGTGGTCAATGGTTTGCTCTCGGACCAGTTTGCCTCGGCGCTTGGGCGCTTTGTTCATGTTGTCGCCAATTGTGAACGAGGAAACAATGGGCTTGGCGGCGTGGCCGCTTCCGAACTCGTCCAGTTTGGACGTGGAGGCCCAGAGGTGGCTGTTGGACAGGCTGGAGTGCGGCAGTCCGGTGGACTCAAAGCTGTTGCTGAACCGGGTGCCGGGGCCGCCTTTGGGCTGGTCGTTGTCGGCCTCAAAGCTTGTCAGGTTCAGGCTGGTGTTCTGGGTGCTTGGCTCGTCGCAGTTTGTGCTGCAGTCCGTGGACACGTTGCTGCTGTTGCTGTTGTAGCGCCACGCTTGGCCCTTTTTCCACTTGAAGCCGGAGCGGTTTGTCGGCGACTTGAGATAGTTCTCGTGCTCGGCCTTGGGCTGGTTGGTGGGCGGCGAGGGCGTCTGCAGCGAGGTCGAGTACGACTCGGACATGGACCACGATTTGGCCGAGTCGAAAGACGACTTGCCGCCGCTCCAGAACCCGCTGTCCTTCGACTCTTGCCGGTCCATCGAGTTCAAAAACGAGCTGTCGATGCTGAACGCGCGTTCCGACTGCTTTTGGCTTGGTGACAGAAATTTTGTCTTATTGGAGGGCAGGTTGGCGCCCAGGCACACTTGCACGTTCAGGTTGGGAAAATTTGAGCGAATCAGGCTTAGCACTGAGTTCATTTCGGCCAGGTCGCTGGACTGAAAAAAACAAATTGGTTTGTCGCTGACCGAGTTGGTCGACGACGACGACGATTCGTCTATGCTCTCGAGTTTGGGCGCCGTACTCTCTTCGGCACCGTTTTGCACCACCAGCATCGGAGGAGATGGCGAGCACGACTTTTCTGACTTAGGCTTCCGGATCCCTAGATGATTGCTTTTTTGGTCCATTTTTTTACTTGTTTTATTTTTTTATTTGTATTAAAATAGCTTTCACTCGGATTGATTTTTAAATTTTATTTTATATTTTTTTCTTGCAGAAATTTTATATCATTCTGCTAATTCTAAAAAAAAGATAAAAAAATCAATTAGTAGTTGTTCCTTTATTATTTTTTTGTTAAAAGGCTAATTGGCAAACAAAAAAAGAAAATTTTTTTACAAAATTTGAGTCAAAAAAATTTAATTCTTGTTAATAATGAAAATAAAAATTCCTCGAACAGCTTTTCGTTCGGATTAATTTAAATTTTTTTTTTTTTTTTCAGAAATTTTGGATCTTTTTTAACTTTTTTTTAAAGAGTTGAAAAATTCATTTAGAACTCTTTTTGTTATTTTCATAATTGTAGTTGTCATCAATGTTTTCTAGTTTTTAGCTTAGTGAACAATAGAAAAAGAAAAAAATGTGTTTAATAAAAAAATTTTAAAAAATATTTAAAATTTGTTTTACAAATTTAATTTTGAGTAAAATTTTGCTAAAAACTTTACCTTTGAAAGGTCATCTAGCATATTTTAAAAATAGTTTTTGTTCCTAAAAAAGCTTTTTACTCGGATTGATTTTTAAAAAAAAATTATAGAATTCTGCTGTTTAAAAAATAAAAACAATTAGTAGTTATTCTGCTATTATTTATTTGTTTTAATCTAATTATCAAAAGAAAAAGAAAAGAAAAAATTAAAAAATATTCAAAATTTGTTTTACAATTTATTTTATATTAATCTTTTCTTTCAGAAATTATATACCATTCTGCTAATTCTAAACAGGAAATAAAAGCAAATTGTAGTTCTTCTATTGTTGAATCTAAGAGAAAAAATTGAAGGGAAAAAATAAAAGAAAAAGAAGAATAATTTTTATTGAAATTTCCTCTAATTTGCTCTCTCTCTCTGTGTCTTTCGCTTTCACAATTCTGTCAAATAAAATATTTTTCCAATATTTAATAAATTAAGATAATTTCAATTTGCTCATTCTAACATTTCATAGGTATGTTTGAGCTTGAAGCGTCACCCTAAAATGAAGAAACCTCGTCAAAGAAACACATTGATTTTTCCCGTTGGTAAATAATAACATCGATCTAATTACGTCAATCAGCTAACTTCTCCCACTCTTGTTGTTTTTTTCTTTTTAATTTTTCATTAGCAACTTATTATTCCCAATAAATGCACACCTTGAACATACCTGATCACTAATGGATAAATTTGGATTGAACATCTTAAGCATACATATAATTGGTGTCTAATTATACTCACGGAACGGAATGCCTAATCTGCTTATCACTCCAAATCCCATGAATTAGTTTCCAATTCGCTTACGTAATCATAAGCAATTTTGTTCATTAAATAAATCCGAAACTAAATCACTAGGTTATCAGTGCACCCAAAGTTTGGCTGATTATTTAAATCGATCTCATTTAAAAATTTAATTAATTAGTCTGGAAAAAGTTTGAAAAAAAATGAAAAAATTTGCCACTAAATAAAGTCAAATTTTATGAAAAAATGTTCAAATTAGATTTGAATGAATATTAAAAAAATTAAACAAAAATTTTTTTATCTAATTGAATTATTTCCCCAATATTAAAATAAATTATCAGTTTAAATTTTGAAAAAAATTCTATCTTTTCTATGCCTTATTTATTTATTATTATTATTTATTTTATTAAAAATAAAGTTCGGGTTATACCCTGGCCAAATGAATTAACAACACTCACAAAATGTGATGATATGATTTTATTTTTTAAATTAAAAAAAATTATTTATAAGACTTTTATTTTAAATGAATCATTTAAATCAATTTTAATTTAACGCATAGCAATATTACATTTAATGACTATTTTTTTCTTAAATAAATAGAGTACTAATTTGTTTTTATTTTTTTTGTGCTTTTTATCAATTAAACTTTTAAAAAAATCAAATCACTAAATGCACCACAATTCTAAATTAAAATTTAAAAAATCTTATTCATTTAAAAAATTTTCGGTTCTCTTTAAATTTGTTGAAGTACACTTTTGTCTTGAATACTCAAAAAATACTCAATAACATGATACAAAAACTCGATTCTCTAATATCTAGTCTTAAATAAATTGATTTTTTTGCTCAGTTTATACGAATTTAAATTTTCTTTTTTTTTTTGATTTTTTTGATCCACTATAAATAGCTCTCATTTTGTCTAGATCAATATCCAAACTAATCAGTTTTGGTTCCTTTTAAAAATAGCTCTAATTTGCTTTGATGGATTAAATACTACAGAAAATGTAAAATTTAAATTTATTTTTTAATATTAAATCTCAAGTTTAGTAAAAAAAAATGATTAGATAAACCTTAAGCCAACTAACCTTTGAATCGAAGATTGACCATAAGTTTGACAATTCAAAAACCAAAAAGGACTGCAAAATTCGCTAGTTTGACGATAGGCTGAGTAAACCTAATGAAACCATTATCTAATGAACTTAAAAAAAAAATTGCTAGGCAATAAGTACACTGATAAACATCAAAAGCTGAATTTTCAAATATAAAAAATCTTTGCCTAAATAAATAGGTCTATGCAAATGCTCAAATTTTGGCTCAAGATAAACCTAGGCAAATAAATTGAACTGAATGTCTGCATATAATGATTCTGAATATTTTTGCTTCATTTAGATAAATTGGTTATCTAGCACACAAAATATTTTCTTTCAAAATTCATCTAATCTTTAGAGGCAACAGTATCACTAAAACGAAATGCAACATCAATGACGTTTTTATTTTAAAATTCTATTTTAAGGTAAAGTAAAGGTAAAATTTCTTGCCAAATGACTAATTATTGTACGCCTTGGTAAGCTAAAAGCTGCAGTTATCTATCAACAAGTTGGCTCTTCTCAATTTAATAACGCTTCTGAAAGGAGCCTCCTACGACTCGACATAATGCGAAGCCTTGATCAAGCTAAAGCAAAAACTAATGTTTCTAGCTGTTTGATAACAATGTAAATTAATTCTTGAAATCGAAAAGTTTACCAAATCAAAATTATGTACTAGTTGCAGCTAGGAGAAGAAATTATTTTTTAATAATACCAAAATTATAAATTATAATCTAGCTGCTTTTAGTTTGGTGCTAGACTCCTACATAGAACTCTTGCCTTGAAAAGCACGTACCCACGCAATTGTTCCATGTTTTCTCAACATTTGAAAAATGTATAAATTTAAAGCTTTTTCATGAGATTCTTATTTTTTTTGCCATTGACGTCAAATGTTATTTGTCGTCGAATTAAAAAAAATTCCATTCCTGCTTTTCTTTTATTTAGCTGAAAACTCAATGTTTAAACTCAATTAGCTAATGAAATTGTTGATTTTTCCTGAGACATCATCAGCTATTAATAAAACAGCATGCGTAAATTTTCACTGCGGCTCCAATTGCCATGGTTTTTCGAACTACTTTGGCAAAAGCTGGTTTTTTGGAAAAAAACTCAATCTAGCCTTCAATTCAAAGTGCTCATTTGGCTTTGTGCTCAAAATAAAATGATATTTAGTATTAGGTTTTGTTTTATGAGATTATATCAACACAGGTAATTGGTAGACAAATGTTTTTGAGCCCTCTGAAAAATATTACTCACAAAAGCTTATTCAGTTAGTTCACATTAAAAAATTTTGTCGTATTTTTAAGGCAATTAAACTAGAGGAATTTTAATAAATGCAGACATAATTTTTTTAATTATAAATTTTTTCTTTAAAAAAATATTTGAATACCAAACACTGAGCCTTTATTAGAAGCACATTTCTAATATTCTCTTTCACTAATAGCATGTTTTTGTTTTGTTTTTTTCTAGAACCCGTTTATTACTAATGGCAGATAATTATGAAAATGACAAAATTAATTCTATTAAATTTACTCCTACTCGGTTGCTTAAATGCGCTCCGAATCAAATCTTTGCTAATATTATAATTTGGAGACATTTTAGAAAGATAAATATATTTAATTGTTAAATTAATAATTTATTTTTAGAACGCCAAAATATTGCTTTCAAAAAGTAAGCATTTTATTCAGACAATATTTAAAATGAAATGATTAATTTGCATCTATTCTTTTTGCTCTGTACTTGGTGAGCTGGATGGTGAAATCTTTTTTAAATTCAAGAAAAATTCATTTTTGCTAAATTCATTTTGAAATTTAAATGACACTTCTTTTGCTAATTACGCTTCTAATAGTGGTAAAATTCACGTTTTAAAATCTTACGTTTCCATTTCCACTTCGTTAAATTTATTGATATTAATTAACCCTCTTATAACAATAATTAAGTATGAAATTTTTTAAATTTTCCTCAACAAAAAAATTGACTGTGGCATTGAAGCTGCGTGATGTTTGACATTAAAAATTAACCGAATTAATTAAAATAAGCTGAATTTTTTGTTAGACAAAAGTTGTTTTCCTTCGATTCTTTAAATCATTTAAAAGCTAGAGAGAATTTTAAATTTTATCAAGTTCCTCTATTTAACGAAAATTAGAATAAAATTACATCAGGAAATCGATTCAAAAGGAAGCAAGACAAAATAACAAAATATTTTTTTGACATTGGAACAAAAATTTATAAGTTATAAATTTTTAGATTTGACCTAACGGAGAAGAGATAAAAAAAGGAATTTAAACCAAGAGTTTATATTGAGTGTGAAAAGGGAAGATAATTATCAAAAAATAATCGCACAATAATACTCTTCTAAGATAAAAGACTGAAAGAGGATCTATCTGCTTTAATTATTTTGCTCGAAATATTAAGAAAATTTTAATTTTTTAATTCTTTTTTTCTTTAAAATAATTATCTATTGGGACTGTAAATAAAAATGAAATTAATGACTGCAACAAATTTAAATATTTCTAAACAAAAATTGATCTCCGTTTTTCCACTATTTATTTGAGAAGCCTTTTAAAACATTAAATCACTTAAAATTAAATAAAATTGTTTTTTTTTCAATAAAAATAAAAATCTTAGAATAATATCATTTTTTAAAAATATTTTTCAATAAAGTTAGCTAAAAATCGGGAATTTAAGGCGCTTGATTTATGATTTTTAGCGCTTACGAACATGTTTATCTTGATTAAATTAGACCTGAACTTACTAGAGACGCTTTTAATTAAGTTTGCATGTAAATAACTTTTTTCACCCATTTCAAAATTAAATATAATTTAATTAATTTATGACACTGGTCCAACCAATTTAAAATTCATATTTCCTTTCCATTAATTGATTGAAATCTAGGCAGATGAACAAAAATTCTACATGAAAAAAAAATATTTTCAATCTTAAATCTAACTAATGCATTTATAATAAGCCATTAAATGATAAGAAATTATTAAAATTTGACATGTTCGAGTTGAAATCCTAGTTGAATTTGGCGTTAAATTACACGTGAATTAAAAATCGATTTCTTTTGAGTATACTACGTGTACTGAAGGTAGCTTTTGCTTTTTTCAAAGTATGTGTTCTGAATCTAAAATTTTCGAATGGTTTTAATTTCGAGATTAGATGAAAAAGAGAGAATTCAAAAATCACTTAATTGACATGAGATTTAGTGCCAAAGAAAATTAGAAAATTTATTTTTTTCCAATTTTCACTTGTTTAATAAATATTTAAATAAAATTTATTTATTTTTTTCTTAAATTAATTAAATATCAGACAAGAAAAATGTATCAAAACTTAAATATGAGAATTGAAAATCTTAATTATATGACAAGAAAAAAATTTGAATTGGCGCAATATTTTCACTATAAATACTTAAGCAAAATTGATCACCTAAATCAAACATGGCTACTTCAGTGGAGGAATTGACTAAAATTTTCCAAATAGTGGAGGAAAATGAAAAAAAACAGCGCAACATGAAGCCTTTTTTGAGGCCTGGCTCCAAGACATTTTTTGAACATGATCTCAAAATCAGAATGCTGTTACAAAAACAAGGCACCACGCAAGGCATGGTAGAGCTAAAGCAAACATACACATGCATCAAAAAACACTCGAGCTACAAACAATTTGATCAATTGGAAAAGGTAACATTGAAACAGATGTATGTGAACAAGGTTCATGAAGGAAAGTATCTTGAAGCGAAGATTATTTATGAACCGTTTGTAGTGACGGCCATTCAGACCTTGATAGAAGACGAAAATGGTGACATAGAGACATTGTCCATTTATAATCTGATAAAAGACTATGGAGACAATTTGAAAAATTTGCTGCCCTATGGATGCACGGTGAGAATCAAGGAACCTTTTTTGAAAACATCAGTGTACAGTGTTGAAAATTTCTCGGTTAGAGTGGATTCACCCTCGGACTTGGAAATTATTGTCAGCATACCCAAGATAATTGATCAGGACAAAACAGCTCTGTATGAGAAATTCAACTATGAAGGAAATTGTCACTTTGTTAAAAAAGAACACCGTTTGGCAGTGCACTCGTACACTAAAGCATTGAGCATAAAGCAGTGTGCCAAGTCTTTTTCAAACCGGGCTTTGGCTTACTTGAAACTAGAATGCTATCAGCAAGCCTTAATTGATGCAGAAAAATCTGTACAATTTGAGCCTAATGAAAAAGGGTTCTACAGAATGGCTGTTGCTTGGTACAGCATGCGCCAATTTGACCAAAGTTTACAGCAATTTAACAAGTGTCTTGAGCTAAATGATGCGAATAAAGATGCAAAACTTGGTCAGCAAAAATGCTTGAAAAGAATTGAGGAATCAAAAGGTGTTTATGATTTAAGATATTTTATTGACCAAAGTGGACCAGAAAATTTCAGAGTTGATGGTGCTGATTATGTTTCAGATAAAATAGAGATTGCTGATGTGGGCAAAAAAGGCCGAGGCTTTGTAGCCAGAGTCGACATTCCAAAGAATACTCTTCTAGTCGCTTCCAAGGCTCTTTCAATCAGCTTTGATTCCGAATTCGTCAAAAAGTATTGCCTCATTTCGTATAACTTATTTAATCGTACTGCAGATCGCAATTCACAGTGTCAAAACTTGTTTAATTTAATTTATAAAATGAGATTTGATCCGTATTTGAGTGACCAAGTGTACTCGCTTTATGCTGGCAAAGGGTTCAACCAAAATAAAAAACCACCTAATGGAATTATTGACACTGAGCGTGTTGAAGCAATTTATACTTTAAACTCTTTTAAAAGTGACGATTTGAGATTGCTAAGTAAGAGCTTTGAAAATAGTGGCTTGTGGCATATGCCGTCTTATTTCAACCATTCATGTCTTCCAAATACTTTTAGGGTGCACTTGTCCGATTTTGTGTTCATATTCACAAACCAAGATGTCAAACAAGGCGAAGAACTTACTCTTTGTTATTTTCCACTTGATTCTTTCGAGGAAAGAGAAAAAAGGGCCAAATTTTATGGTTTTAAATGCCATTGTCCTGTTTGTGAAGAGGACAGAAATGATATGGTCAATGTTAAAAAGCGAGCACAGCTATTGAAGACCATGGACAAGTTGAAGAAAAATTTGCAGAGCAAAAAGCTATTAAGTTTGATCGAAAATTTGAAAAAGACTTATCAAAAACGGAACAAATTTAAATACGATTTAATATCACCTCTTGGCTATTTGGCTTTTAGTTTTATGACAGAACTTGATTTTAAGAAAGGAAATGATTGCTTTAAAGAAGTATATAGCCTGTCAAAAGAATGCAAAGACATAACAACTGCTATTAAAATGGCTGCGGAAATAAGTCGAACTTCGGTCTTGGCTCAGGATGCTCATGAAGCTGACAAATGGCGCAAATCAATTACTGATATAATTGAACTGGATCCCGCTCTAATGGAACTCATAATTAAATCTAATCATTTAATGCAAAATGATAAAATCTAACTATTTGATGTTTGATTATATGTTACTGATGTTAAGATTAATTAATTTAATTTTTTAAATTATGTCCGAATTGAATTGTTAAACAGAAATTTAGAAATTTTCACTTTGACGTTAATTTTTTTTTTCATCAAAAGTTACACTATTTGCGTTAATTTAAAAAAAGATTAAAGCTGAAATATTTTGAATATTTTTATTTGAAATAAATTTTTTTTTCCAAAAAATTACTGCTTTTCTTGAAAAAAAGCCTAAATTACGGTTATTTTGCACAATTTTCGTTAATTCTTGATTCACTTCTAGGATTAATCACTTCTTGATTTAAAACTTAAAATTTGTTTAAATTTCTCTGCCAATTCTTTAGTGTATTTGATTTAACAAAAAAATGAATTTTTCAATTTGTAATTCTAAATTGTTAAAAATTTTGACAATTAATTTAAAATCTTCAAATTTTACGTAAATCCCGTTAAGTAAAATTCGAAGTCTTTCATAAAACACATTATATAATTTTATTAATTTTTTCAAAATTTACGTTTATTTCAGTAGATTAAAATTTTTATTCTTACTAATTTTCTTATTAAAAATCACCGGAAATTACATGAAAATTCTGATTAGTACGTAATATACAGATAATTTAATATTTCAGACATATTTTTAATTTATCTTATTTTTGCAGTCTTTGTTCGTAAATGCAAATTTAAATATCTTTCTTGTTATAAATAAATATTTATTTATCTTATAAAAATAAAGATATTTGATTTGAATTTTTTTTTTAAAAGATAAGAATATATGGCATTTTTTAATAACAATTTAGACCCATTGCTTCGTTTCCTGAACTATATTTAAAATATTTTGCAATCTTAATCATTTTTTATCACTGGGGTGAAGCTTTGACATGAGTTAATTAATTAATTAATAAAATAAGTTATTCAGTTAACTCAGTTTATTCATTTTTTTTAATTCAGCAAAAGTCAGACACCTAAGCTTAAAATATTTGAAATATTTATTCTTTTATTCTTTCAAATACAATTTGATAAACTTTATTACAAATGGGATCTTTGAGGAAAAATGATAGAAGTTATGTTGATAAAGATAACTTATTTACCTATAAATGTTTTATTGGTTCCATTTTAATAAATACCGATCGTTAGAGTTTTTTTTGTTAAACTAAATGGTAGCTTACTTTAACTTTAAATATACAGTATTTCTAAATTTTTTTATTTTAAAATAATTTGGAGAAAATAAACTACGAGGCCCTTTTTTGTTCTCGTAATTTAATTATATATTTAAAAAACATCGATCAGAAATAAGCTTTTTTTGGATTAAAATTAGATGAATATATAATTATTATTATTATTTATTTATTTATTTCAATGAAAGACATGGAGGTGACGTATAACAAAAAAAAGTAAAAAAAAAAATTCTAATTTATTTAATTAATTATTTTTTTTGTTTTGCCAATTTTCTTTTATTTCTTTTATTTAGTTTTAAGTGCATTAATGTTAAAATTGTTTTTAATTAATGTTAAAATTTCAACCCTTTAATTTTAAAAATAAAAAAATTTATATAAATAATTCTGTCAAAAAACTTTGCATTTTCTAAAAGTCAAAATTATTTTTTTATTTTAGTTTGAAACCCTAGACAATGGCACATTAAGCTGATCGTGAGTCAAACTGTTACATTTAAAATAACTTAAATTCTAATGTGATATATTATTATAGCTTGAGAAATAAAATTTTAAAAAAGAAATAGACCTTGGACCGTCACCAGTCCCGAAACCAAGATATTTTAGGATCGGGACCAATGTATGGGACATGAAAACATTAGAAAAGGACGGGTTTAAGGGCATTTCGAATTTTGGAATAACAAAGCAAAAAATAAAAATAAAAAAGCTCAATAACTTATTTTACAAGAACCCTAAATTCGTTCCAAAATTCACGATGCCAATTTTTAGTCATTTGTATTTTGGTTTCATTCAAATAAATTTAAAATCCAAATTTTGATTTAAAATGGTACATTAAGAAATTTAAAAGCTGTTTATTCTGTATTTTCTGAATAATTAGTAAAAAATTAGGCAATTAAAAATAAAAATTTTGATTAGGGTTTGAAATAATTAATCCTTTTAAAACTTTTAAATTAAAAATTAATAGTCAAGTAAATAATTAGTGCGAAAAACACAAAGAAGTCTCTTTAGGCTTTTTTTATTCAATTAAAAATATTAAAATCACAAAAAAAATAATCCTATTCATTCCGAGTGGTCCATCTCCACCAAGCAGCCTTGAGTCTATCATTGAGAGCACCAAAAGAGTCGAGAGCAGGTCTTACATCCAAAAGAGTGAATTCGCCATTAGTTTTAACTGGCCCACCATCATAATAATCAATTATATATCGAACCTCTTTGCCACAGCGATCCACAATCCAGTCATGGCGATCAAACGGAAGTTCATATCCCATCCAATTGCGTATCCTGGCTCTTGGCGAATAATCGCTGGCTTTTCCGCCGAATTTCTTAAGCTTAGGTGCCTGGCACTCTTCGTAGTGCAACGCTTCCCACTTGAGCACCTCTTGCCAAGCTTTTTCATTATTAGCATTGTGGATGTTAATTATGTGATTCATATCTTGTTGTTTAATAGCATCTTCTTCCCATCTCCAGCCTTTTCTCAGCATAGCATTCCAAAACATTTGTTCAGATGGATACTGCCATTTTTCGTTTTCGGTTCCAGCTTTTGGAATTGTTGAGGTAACTCGAGATGTTGAAAGTGTAAAAGGTTGTCCGGGCGAGGGCTGTTGATTTGGCGGCGGCATCATATTTTTGGGATCTATGTCATCGTGTTTTATGGGACAGCTATCGGACTGCTTGCTTGCTTTGGTCTGATGCATCGGACATTCAGATGGAATCTCTCCATTTGACTGCTTCGTTTGTTCATGATTAGCCGCTTTTTTATCATGTTGAATCGGACACTCCGATTTTGTACCAGTATTTGGCGTCGGTGGCTTTGTCGCACTATTACCCATGTTCTTAATTTTAATCCAAATTAAACTATCAACACAAAATTATTGATTCAGGTTTTTTAGGACCTTAACCATCTAAATAAGTTGTTTGTTATTAGAAAAAATTTTATTTTTCATTTGAATAAAATGAGATTTTTATGACAAAAAAATCGAATTTAAAACTATTTTTAGCTCTAAAAATTAAAAAGTTGATAAAATTAAATTCTGACTAGTAAGAGAGGAATTATTTTGTCTTTGATGCTGACTCGATCGGTTCCCATTGATCATCATCATCATCATCATTAAAATTCATTAAATCATCTTTTTTATCTGCTGAATCCCATCCGGCATCTTCCCAACTGTTCCAATCATCTTTCTTATTCGACTCTTTTTTGGTCACTTGGCTTGTCTTTTTGGTAGAATTGTTACTTTCCCAACCAGAGTCTTCCCAGTTGTTCCAGCCATTGTCCACATTGTTATAGCTAGTGTTGCTATTGCTAGGCTGAGATTGGCTTGTTTCGCCGCCCATGCTGTCATATCCACTTCGTCCGAATACATTAAAATTGCTCAATGAGTTGACCAGACCGCCTCCTTCACCACTCTGACTCCAATACGAGTTAATGTTTGTCCACGCTTTGGTACCCACATCCGATACCTTAGATGTAACCGAATTCAACAAAGTTCCTTCTTTGACTTTTTCATTCATGTTTTTAGACAATTCAGAAGCTTGAGTGGCCGCGGTCGAGCTCAACTTGACCACATTGTCTTTGGCAACTGAAGCCCATTTCCCAGCATTTAGTGTAAAACTTGATAGACCCTGGCAAAAAAATTTTGATAAATTTAATTTTTTGCTTTTCTCTGGAAGATTACTGAAGTCAATGAACTGAATAAATCTGGCTCATTTTGAGGCTGTTCGACAGTATTGCCGAATCCGGAATATTTTCCACCTTGACTTGGTGGGATACCCCTAGAAATAAATTCAAATGAAATTTTTATTTTTTTTGATTATTTTGGAATACTCTGGTCTGGAGGAATTTTCAGCTTGTTTGCGTGAAAAAAAGTCCACAGTTTGGCTTTTAAGCTGTTGTGAAGAATAGCCCGATTGGTACGAGTTGGCTTGCTGTTCGTATGAATTGGAAAGCGATGAAGACGAACGATTGTAGTTTAGTGAAGCAGAAGAAGAGTTTTGGCGTAAGGTTGGGTTATTTGCTGCGTTGCTTGTTGCCTCGGACCATGGCTTGCCCTGAGATTCGGTGGAAATTTTGTCCCGGTACAGCGCAGCACATCTGCTATTGTATTTTTGTTGAATGCTCATGTTGGGTTTGTAGTCTGGCTGGGATTCGAAGAACAATTTGGCATTTTTGTTGCCGCCAATTTTCATCTTTTCCAGCTCTATGTCCTTCCATTTGTCCAAAGTCAGAGAACGAACAAAGCTAAGATGTACACCAAGACTACGGTGCTTGCCAGAGCATTCAAGACAAATAAATATGCCGTACGTGACACTTACCCACTGAGGATTGTGTGCATTGCATTCAAAACAAAATTTATTCTCATCCTTGAGCTGCAAGTCTTTTAGAACTCGTCTGGTCCGCGGCGAAGACATTCCAATTAACCTAATAATTTAACTGAGTTGGCTGTGATTTGGTTTTATAGTGTAAATTTGGTGAAATATTGAGTTAGCATAAAAGAAATTAAATTAGAATTTATTTTATGATAAAATTATTTGCAATGAATGAATGCAGTTATGTTCAAAAGACGGCTCTTTGCTTGCAAAAAAGAGATCACTTTTATTCATAAATTTGAATTTATTTTTTAATTATATAATTTGTTTTTTTTTCACTATCAAAAAATGGCTTGGGCTCAGATTTTGTAAAGAAAATTATTTTTAAATAAAATCTATTCAAATATCTTCTAATCTATAATTAGTTATCCTTGTTCAAAAAAAATTACCAAAATTATACAAGACTGATTTTATTCATGGCCAAATTAAAAAAAGTCTGGGATTATTTTAATTTTTATTGTAAAAATAAAAATCTAAATTAAAAGTTTATTAGAATTTTATCCGATTTTAAAATTCATCCATTCATTAAGTGAAAAATTCAATTAAGAATTATTTTCTAATTTTGTGCTTAATAATAATATCCTAATTAAATGTGACATACTGTCCTTACACAGTTGCTTTGGCCCTTTGAAAATCTTCTTTTTTTTTTTTCGAATGACCCTCATTCAATAGCACTCTGATGATCATCTTCATTTAATTTGTTTATGGAGAAAGCTTTTTTTTTTAAATTTCAAAAATTTTATTTTTACATAAAAAATAAAAAAACTTTTTTTAAAAATTTTGATTAAAATTAAAATTTTTCTTGGACCATAGAAAATTGTAGCCAAAATAAAAGTAAATTATTTCACTAATTTAATATAAACAACCACAAATTAAATTTTCAATCACAGATTCAGTTTTTTCCACTAATCTAGCTATTTTACCAATAATTTTTATTTTAAACCATATTTTGATTACAATTATCATAAATTTAATAAAATAAATATTAAAAGAAGAATAAAAAATATCAAAATAAAAAAATAATTGCTGTATTTATTCAAAAAAAAATAATTTTTTTTAAACTGCGTGTCACAAATTTTACATTTCTTGATATTTTCGGATTTTTATCATTGTAATTGATTACAGATGAACTGGTAGTTAGAATAACTTTCTTTAATTCTTCCATATTTAATTCTTTAATTCTTCTTTTGATAAGATTTGGATCATTTAATTAAAAAAATAGATATTTAAATATTTATAAAAAAAATGTTATTTTTTATTTGAATAAATTTAGCAATAGTTTTTGTTTATTTTTCTGTTTTCTATTCTTCTTTTGATATTTTTTTATTTAAATTTATGATTATTAAAATTTAGTTTAAAATAAAAATTATTGGTAAAATAACTAGATTAGTGGAAAATAACTGAATCTGTGATTGAAAATTTAATTTGTGCCTATTTTATTAAATTAGTGGTATAATTTCCTATTTTTATGGTATTTATTACTCTTTTTGTGGTTTGGTTATATTATCGCTCTTTTTTCTTTAAGAAAACTTTAATTAATTATCAAGGTAAAAAAGAACTTTTATTTTGATTCGAAAAAAATCAAGACTAAATATTTTCATTTACTATTTGCGTGCAAGAGTTTTAAATTAAAAAAAAGTAATTGCTGCATTGTTAAATTTTAAAATTAACTTGTCAAAAGAGTACATTTTTCAAAAAATTCAAATAAAACATGCCTTATAAAAATTTTAACAAGACTCACTTAAACAAATTCTAGATTTAGAAAATTTTCCAATGGCATCTTTACTAGACGAAGAAATTCCATCTGATTCCGAATTGAGCTCACAGTAATCAAAACAATTCTAGTCAATCTCATTGAAAACAAATTTACTTTTAGGGAACCCGATTCCGATGCTATAATTAGTGACGAAGACGAAGAAACTGTCCAACAAAAGAAGATCCGATTAGCAAAAAATCTAATTCATCAACTAGAAAAACGTAAAAAAAAATATCTTTTTTACCTCCAATTTAATTTTCTTTGTTCACAGAAAAAGAAAGTCAAGCTTTAGAAAAAGACCAAACAGCTTTTGTTGTCCGCAAACTTGAAGAGGATCTTGTATTTTGAAGAAAGAAAGCGGAAATTTTTTTTTATTAAAATTTTTTATCAAGGCATCCAAAACTGGAAAATTAAAAAAACAAATTGCAGAAAAATACACAGAAGGTTTAATCGAAAAACAACTAAAGGGTCACAGATTATCTGTCACTTGTGTTGCCATTTCACCGAATAAAAAATACATATTTTCTACCTCTAAAGACGGAACAATTATTAAATGTAATAAAAATTTTAATTGATTATTAATTGATTAATTTAATTTTTAGGGAATTTCGAAAGCGGTATGAAAATGAACACTATAAAAAAGAGACTTCCACACGAAGACAGAACAGTTAACAAGGGCCATTGCAAAGAAGTATATGCTCTAGCAATAAGTGATGATGGTAAATATTTGGCTTCGGGAGGTGGGGACAAATCGATCAAAATATGGAACCCGGAAACTTTGGATTTTATTTATTCATTCGAAGGACACAGAGATGCCGTTTCGGTATTTATCTAATCTGCTAATTTAACTTGAGTTTTTTATATTTTTCCAATTAGGGTCTGGTTTTTAGGAATAATTCTCATCAGTTGTACAGTTGTTCATTTGACCGTAGTGTCAAAATTTGGAATGTAGACCAGCTGATTTATGTAGAGACATTGTAAGAGAAATTGATAATAAAGTTAAAAAAAGTTATTAGTTTTATAAAAAAAATTAAATCAAAGATTCGGACACCAGGATAGAATTTTGGGCATTGATTCTTTAAATAAAGAAAGATGTGTGACATGTGGTGCCCGGGATCGCTCGTTAAGACTGTGGAAAATTGTGGAAGAGTCTCAATTGTTGTTCAATGGCACTCATTTGTAACCTTGATTTTTTTTTAAAATTTAAAAAAAATTTAATAAAAAATTTAAAGTGATTCTATCGATTGTGTTTCGTTGATAAACGAGGAATTTTTTTTGAGCGGATCAAATGATAGTTCTTTATCTATTTGGAGCATTAACAAAAAAAAGCCTATTTTGGTGCATAAAAATGCTCATAAAAATTATTCAATGGAAGATAATAAAAAGTCGTTGTTTGGAAACAGCTTTGAGGCAACAAATTGGGTTTCAGCTGTAAGGGCTTATCATAATAGTGATCTATTAGCAAGCGGTTCGGATGACGGATTTATCAGAATATGGGCTTACTCTAGCGCTAATAATAGTTTAAATGAAAGATTTAAAATTCCAGTGGTATAAAATAGTCATAAAAAATTTGTAAAGAGATTATATTTTTATTTTTTTAAGAACGGATTTGTTAATGACTTGAAATTTTCCGAAGATGGAAGCTATTTGGTCGCTGGAGTTGGCCAAGAGCATAAATTAGGTCGATGGTCTATCAACAAAAACGCAAAAAATTCAATTTTAATAATAAAATTGATTTCGGAAGATCTTAATAAATGATAAATAAAAAATAAATTAAAAAAAAATGTATTATTTTAAAATTAAAAACATTTTTGCACAGTTTTTTATCCAGTCTTTTCTAAATCTGATAACCATTTACTCACAAATCAGCCACCATTTAAGATTAAATAAATTAAATAATAGTGTTTTATTATTTATATTTAAAATTTTGATCCAAGTTCAAAAAACGAAAAAGAATGCCTAAAACACCCGGTATATCTAGGCGGTCACCCATCCAATGACTAACCAGGCCCGATATGGTTCTAAGTATTTAAACTCTCCTTCTTAAATAAAATAATTGATTTTAAGTCATTTTAAGTTGAAAATTGTTTAAAAATTTTTTAAATTATTTATTTTAAAAACTGTTCTAGAAAAATGAAATTGATTGATAAAATGAAATTATTAATACTAATTCTACTACTACTACTAAGATTTATTATTATTAAATGGTACATACTTCTTTAATAAAGTTATGTGTTTATTAATTTAACGTTCGAATATTTTGAGCATTTATTTATTCATATACACTATTTCACAAGAGCGTTTTTTTTAATTAACTTTTTTGAATTTGAAAAATAATTATCAGATGAGAATCAGGAGAAAAAAATGATTTTAAGATAAAAATGATTTAAAATTTTTTTTTTCAATATATTTTTATAAAAAAACATGAACTGTTCAATTAAATTTTAATTATTTAAATATTTTAAAAAAGCACTTGCAAAAAGAAAGCCTAGAACACCCGGTATTCCCAGGCGGTCACCCATCCAAGTACTAACCGGGCTCGACGTTGCTTAACTTCGGTGATCGGACGAGAACCGGTGTATTCAACGTGATATGGTCCTAGGCATTTAACTTTATTTTTTAGACAAATTTATTTAATATTAAATTCAAGGTACAGAATGAAACATAAAAAGATGTCTATTTTTCATTTAATTTTTTTAGTAATGATTTAAAAAATACACAAAAGCTAATTAAAAGAAACGCTCTTGTGATATAGCGTATATAAATAAATAAATGCTCAAAATATCCGAACGTTAAATTAATAAACACATAACTTTATTAAAGAAGTATGTATCATTTAATAATAATAAATCTTCAACTACTTCAGTGAAGAATGCGTTGATGGATCTTTGGTCTATTTAGATCTTTGATCGTATCAAAGCTGAGAAGTAGTTTTTAATAGGAATAAAATAAAATTTTCTCTAATAATTTTAAATTTTAATCAATCTAATTTAAAAGCTTAAAGTTAGATTAATTTATAAAATTTTATCTTGATCGATTTAAAATATTGATTTTAATTTTTTGAAAATATTAATTTTTTGTTTGTTTAATTTATACCCTTAATGTTAAATTAAAACGAAATAAGGCGATTTTCTTTAATTTTTTATTTTTTTAAAAGTCTGATAAAAATTTACTGTTAAAACTTTAAAAATTGTAAATAACAACTAAAAACTTTTCAAAAATTATTCATAGTTTTTTTCTCTTAGTTTTTTTCGAATACACTTTTTAAATTTCTTTGTTAAAGTTTGTTGCTCATCTTTAAAAGCAAAAATATCACTTTGACTTCCAGATCCTAACGAATTTAATTCAAAATAGTTGGAGTATTCATAATTTTGTCTTTTTTTTGACTTAAAAAAATTTAAAAAAAATTTAATTTTTATTTTTTATTTATATTTAATTACTTTTAGTCCCCGATTAAGCCGGCCTTTAAGCACTGCAATAAATTCCTTATAGCTCAACTGTCCATCACTGTTTTCATCGAATACGTTAAAAATCACCTCAACTATCTTAGTGTCTAATTTAAATCCGGATGATATTTTAACGGCACGTTGAAATTCGTCCTCGGAAATAGCTTTGTTTGCGTAGGTATGAAATTTAAGAGCAAGCTGAAAATCTTTTAAATTTAACATAAATTGACTGAATTGGTGAAATTTCTCAAATGATATGTCCTTAATAATTTCAAATTTTATAGAAAAAATTTTAAAATAAATTTTAATACTCTGGAAAATGCGTCCATCTTAGATTGAAGTTTTCTGATTAGGCAAACTCGCTTTTCGTGGCTGAAATCCGTGTATCTAAGAAGAATCTCGGCGAATTCAATACAAGTTATTTTGTTCATTCCTTTTGAAAATTCATTGAACTCTATCTCTAAAACCTCAGTTTGTAAATCTTGCATAAATCTAAATTTTCAAATTTTAGTTTGATTCAATTCAAAACAAAAAATTAATTCACTTTTTAAAATTTTCAAATTTTAAAACTCTATCTCCTTTGTGTCCAAAAAAATGAACTAATAAACTGGTCTGAATGGTGTTGAATGACTCTTTCTAAAAATGGTGTATTAAATTTTAAAGTCAATAATTCCGATAGTAAACAGATATCAAACAATTAGACATTAATTTTGACATTGATTAAAATAAGACAAATAAAACATTTAGATAAAAATAAGCTGAAGGATTTTTAAGTGAAAATTAATTTAAACAATCAATTGAATTTAAAAATTTTCTAATTTTAACTTCAATTTTTAGTTAAAAAAATATTCATACATTTGCTTCTTAAAAAGAGTTTTTGTTATTTACCTCGGATATTAAAATAATTACAAAATAATTTTTACGTTTGAATTAAATAAATATTCCGAAATTTACTTACAACCAAAGCTTCGAGCATTTTTTGCTTAGTTAAATTAGTTTCCGGCAATGTTAGTTCATTTACGTTGTCCGTATTATTATTTTTAGTTTGACCATCTCTCTGGAATATTTTTTGTATCTATAAAATGTTAATTTCAAAATTATTTAAAGTAATTTTTGCCAAAGGAAGAGCATTTTAGTATCATTTAAGAGCTAGATTTAAAAAAAAGTGTTCAAATAGGCTATTGAGGTTTAAACAAGAATAATCAACACTAATTCAAACAAAAATGTGTACATTTAAGGTGAATTTCTATTTGGACAAAAAATGAATAGCTTGATAGGGATAGCAAAATAAAAAGATACACTTAAAAATACCATGTAATATTTGGATTCATTACTAATTATTTTTTCCAACTAAATTTTTTTTTAGAACATTCGAACATAAAAATTTTAAATCTTACGACTAAAAACTCAGATTTGTCAACACGGCGATTTCCATCTAATTTTGTTATTTATTTAGAATTTCACTTTTTTAATTAAAATTACCAGTATCAAACATATTAAAAGCAATCTCGAAATCACTGCTAGGCTCTTGATTGTTAAAAAAAAATTACTTTTTTCAAAATAATAATTAAAAATTTACTTGAAATGACGCATAGAAGGAATAAATACTCCGAATAACTAATTAAACCTTTATCCTCTAAATTTCTAAATAATCTACTAGAACCTTTTTTTTGAACAGGAGTATTTTTAATGAACATCTCATATTGTTCTTTGGACAGATGTTTCCTTCTAATTCTTGCTTTAATTTTAAAATTTTAAAATTTAAATTAAATATTTTTTCAAAATCAAATCCGCACGTCTTGGGTGATCTTCGGTGACTGATTCTAAAAAGTCATGTGGAGTCATGTAAGGAACTCCGTCATACTCCACAGAGGCAAACTGGAAAAAAAGCTTTTGTCTTGGAGTAATTACTATTTTTTGCTTTAAAAATATGAGAATAAGTTTAATTTTCAAATTTTTAATAAGATACCTCTGAACCTTCATTTTCTTTGGCAAATGTTTTAATATTTCTATTGATTTCAGTAAAAACGCTATTGAAAAAAAGATTCTTCTGTTTTTGGATGTTCAAATCGGATATTGCAGAATAGTAATTGACCAGAAAAAAAGAACCGGTAGCTATTAAACCTAAAGTGGATAAATATTTCCATTTTTGACCAAACGACTTTATTTCCACTTGATTGAATCTAATTGCGCTTGAAAACCCGAGTCTTGAGGTCAATAATTTACTGAAAGACATGCTCTTTTCTAAACTATTGATTATACTAGAGTTTTTAGTTTTTATTTTTAAAAACTTAAAATTATTAAAATAAATTATGAAATTTTTTACCTAATGAAAATTACTAGAATTTTTTATGTTTTACCATAAAATTTACTTAATTAAGCTTTGCATTTGATCTCATGATTATTACTTTTTGAATAAAGGTTGCCAAAGTATTATGCATTTTTATTAACTGCATTTTATATCATTTTTAATATCTTTGTTATTTTAATTTTGTTATTTTATTTACCAGTTTGAGATACAAATATAAAGAAAAATATTTAATCTTTATGTTCCTTTTTCTTTATTTACACTAAAAACAATAAAAGAGCTGATTAGAATTTTTTCTAATTTCAAAGTTTATGATTTTCAAGTGAAGCTTTATTTGATTTTTTTTTTTTTCAATCTCTGATTTTTTTTTAAATTACTTGGTGGGGATGTGAAAAAAAATTGAAAGTGTGGTTGAAAAAAAATTTATTTAAATGTCTATTGTTAAGAATGTCAATTAGAACTTTAGAATCTAATTGATCATTAATAGTTCTAATTTAACTTTAAGGTCAGAATATTTTTATATACTATTACCAGGTCCAATTTATAAATTAACAAAAATTAATCACAAAAATTACCAAAAAATATGAAATTAAATTTTTTTTGAAGTTTTTTATTGCCTCGAGTCCCAAAGGTGCACAGACCCCATTGACCAAGTTGTTCGTTTCGCCTCAATATTACACTTGAGCGCTCAAGAGCAATCTTTTCTTATAAAATACCAAAAAATAACAAAGTATACACAAATCTATATCAAAGATCTCTACTAAATAATCAACAAAAGAAAAAAATAAACAAAAACGACACTCACAAGGACCAAAAATAAAAAAACTCAACAACATATTCCAAAAAAAAGACTAAGAAATATTAGAGATAACAAAAACATCAGGTTACAATTTGATTTGTACACGAGTGTTTTTTGCCATTAGAAAAAAAAAACAAAAAATAAAGAAAAATGCACTGATTATAGAAAATTTACTAAACCGGCAACTAAAACTTAATTTACAATTTTAGCCTTAATTGACATGTAATTGGGGTCGTTTTATTTGGCGATTAATTATCTTCTCTGTATCAAATAACTAAAAAAAAAATTTCATTTAGAAGCAACGCGCCTCACAAGTAAAAAAGCCGTTCCATTTGGCTATTTTCTCAATTTCATTCCTTCTAAGAAAAATGTACAACCAAAAAATGTGAAAGAAAAAAGAAAAAAGTTAAAATTTAATAAAATTATTTCAAATTTCAATATTTCAAATAATTAAAAGGTAACTAGAGTAAACAAAGCTGAACAAGGTTTGATAGATATAAAAGATGAAATTAAAAGATAAAAATCTCGATTAAATGTTTGTCTATTTCTATCTATTTCTTTATTTTTTGGCTGTTTCCATTCTGAGATGTAGTCGTCTTGTATTTGCAGCTTTTTGTCTTATTTTGACCTTTTTGAACCGACTGAGCCGAATTTTTTTGGACAATTCCCTTGTTGTTTAAGTAGGCTTCGTGTAAGGATGTCAAAAATTGATCATCATTCTAAAATTAGATTTATTTAAAAATAAAAATTAAGCAAAATTTCTTTTTAGTTTTGACTGTTTTATGATGATCTAAATTTTATATTTAAGTTTGAAATTTTTCGAAAAAAATCTATTCTTTTTAAATTTATCGATTGAAAAAAGTCAATTAAAATAAATGATTATAAAAATTTTAAATTTTTTTTTTCTAATTTTTAGAATGCATTTTGGCTTTGTGTCATGTTCTAATGTTCCATACTTAAGGACATGACTAGAACTTAGAAAAAATTTCTTGTCAAAAAATATCTCAACCAAAAAAAGATTTAATTTACAAAATAAAGTTGCCAAGGCTCAATAGAAAAAAACGCCTAATGTATTTTTTTTAGCATTATTGAATTCTGATTTCTGATCTAAATGAGTGGTGCCATACATTTTGGTAAAGCTTAGAAATTTTTTTAAGATCAAAACAGCACTAGACAAAATTATTGTGGAATCTGATTTTCAATAAAAATTATATAAAAATTTCTTTTTGTTGAATTTCTAATAAAAAAAGGTATCTCGGATATCTAAAGCCTATTTTTTAAATTCCAATTTTTTTTCCAGTTTCAGAATAAAAATTATTGTTCATATTAAATTTTTTGGAAAAAATATTTAAAAAATGCATTGATCTTCTCTATTGAAATTTTAATAGGTGTCTCAGATAAACTCTTAAAGAGACGATCAATTCTATTTTTCAAATATTTGTCCGAAAAGCTTAAATATGAGCTTAATAATTTGTCTTCTAACTCTAGGACAAACATTGCTTAGAGCAAAACCAAAACTTCTTTTAACTCTTTTACGTGTAATTTTCGTTAGCACGAATACTCTAATTGATTACGTCAATGTTTTTAATGAAAAGACATCATTGAAAAAAAATCAGTCTTACTTGAAATTTAATTCTTTTAAAAAATTTTATTTATAAACTTTTAATAACAATATTATTTAATTATAATAAAACCATGAAAAAAATAATGATATAGACCCTAAGATTGAGCCACAAATTTAGACCAAAATAAAAGATGACAACTTTTTTTCTTTTCTTTTTTTGAAGTCATTCAAAAAAATTCAAAAAATTAATCGACAAAAAAGAGAAAAAAAAATCGAAAAAAAAGTTGTCAAATGAATGACTAATTTGAACTAATTAAAGAAAAAAAAAACATTTTATTTCAAAAATTTACTTTCAACAAATGGATCAAAATCTGCTGCAATTGATCCTTGGTCATGGGACTAACCTTCTCACTATCATTAATATTTACATCTGAATTTACATTTGCCACAGCGGCACTTGCACTCTCGCTAAAATTAAACTGATTCGGAAACAAAAAACCATTTATTTGAGGATTAAAAAACGCGTTTAAACAATCACCATTTTGATTAGCTCCTTCTATTAATTTATCGTTTTGGTAAGAGGAAGAAGTGGTTGAGGAGGCCGACGAGGACTCGAAGGCGGCCGGAGTTAGCAGAAGAGGGAGGCCGTTTGGCGAAGACGGCGCCGAGTCTGTCTCTGAATCGGACGAGTCCGAACCACTTGACGAGGACAAGTTGAGGGAATTTTTTTGGTTTGAAAAAGTCAAGTTTGGCTTGTAGTCAGTGGAAGTGGTGTTGTTGGAGCTGGACTCGTTTGCCAAATAGAACATTCCGTCTTTTTTCTCTGCGTTCTCCTTGTGGAGCACATTTTGCTCGAAGTCTTTGACAGTCATGGGCCTGGAGTTTGTGTTCGACTTGGAAGTGGACATGAGTATGTTGTTGTCATTAGAAGGCGTAAGGATCATTGAGGGCGACGCGCCAATTATGGGCGAAGTGAGCACATTGGAGCTGGACTGGATGTTGAGCTTGCGTTTGAGGTCCATGGACGCCTCGGACTGATTGAGTGTCTGGCTGGATTCGTTGGACATCAGTAGCTGCAGAATGGGGTTGGATTTGGTGGATGCGGCAGAGAGTGCCGGAGAAATTATGCTCTGCCGGATCGGCTCTGGCTTGATGAATTGGTTCGAGTTGAGGAACAGGTTGTGCGGCCATTGGCCTATTGGCTTAGGGTCGTTGGAACTGGTGGTGCTCAATGGACTGTTCTGCAAATTTATTCCGCCTGGCGTCGAGTGACTCGCCGGCTCCAGATGATTACTTTGGCTATACTGCACTTGGGCCTTATTCAACATTTGAATAATATCTACTGATTTATTTACACTTGGGTCTGTTTTGCTAGACTCGTTGGGCTGTGACAGCAGCAGGTTAAGCGGGCTCATTAGGCTTTCTTGTTTGGTTTGACTCTTTGAAATGTTCAAGTTGGACAAGAGAGATTGGAGGCCTTGTTGGCTCTTGGTCTGTTCCCGTTTAGCCCGTCTTTCTCGCGCCTTCTCTATCAGACCAGTTATTAAACATTTGATGCGGTCACAGTCCTCTTTGTCTATGAACCAAATACCGAATATGTCTTTGGGAAAAAAATTCAAAAATATTTTTTTTTCAAGATTTTATTAAAATTTTTCTTTATTATGGATTGTTTGTGGAGCCAAAATTTAGGTTAATCTAATTAGATTAAAAATGGTAATTTAATATTAGAAAAGATGGCTTAAAGTTGGATTTTTTTTGTGAAAAAAGGGTCTTTGAAAATTTTTGGATTTTTTTGTTGGATCCCTATTTAAAATTTGTGAACAAATATTTGAAATTTTTAAAATAATTAAATTGAAAAAATTCAAAAATGTAGAAAAAAACCTTGAAGATTTTCTTCAATTCACTTCATTGAAAAGAAAATTCTAAGAATAAACTTAAAAAAAAAAATAAGATTATGTTTTTGAGAAAAATTAGGCTAGATATTTAATTATATTAAATACATGCAAAACGAGTTATAAAATAAAAAGTATAATATTAGTGATTTGATTGTAAATTGGTTTCAATTATTACTGTTAGCATTTGTAAAATTAAAATGAAATTAAATTCAATAGATCTATTTTAGAAATCCATCACAGTATTAATAAAATTACCTACTCACAAATATAAAAAAATATTTACATTTAATCTTTTATTATCAATTATTTTTAGCTTTTTGAGATCAACAATTTGTAATTGATTACTGAAATAGATGTTTTTAAACGTTTTACCAAGACAGTCAAATTTCATTTCTTCTTCAACTTTTAAATATATGACAAAGAAAGAAATTAATTTGGCATTTTGAGGCTAATGATCAATTTTTGATGCTCAAAATGATCAAACCAAGTTTATATGAAAAAATTGCTATTTTTAATAGAATTAGTGTAGAGGTACATTTTTGGATTTAATATACTTAGTAAAATCTTAAGGTAAACTCAGCAATATCAAAACGAGCATTGTAGACTGCACACCATCTAAATGATACAATTTTTAGTGAGTTATTTTTTTCAGACTTTTGCAGAGTTTGTAACAAAGTATGTTTAACCCAAAAATATACCTCTGCAATTATTTTTTTAAACAATAACAATTTTTTTAATAATTAAAACTTGGTTTGATAATTTTGAGCATCAAAATTAATTAACACAAAATTAAATAGAAGTCTAATATTTTTAAAATAATTGAAATGATTGATGTTTAAATATATTTTAAATATTTTCTTAAAAAATGAAGCCTAATTTTCTAGAGACAAAAATCTAAATTTAATTAATTATAAAGGATTAAAAAATATATATTAAATTGACAGCATATTAGCTAAAATGACAAATAAAAAAAAAGGCTAATTTTTTCAACTAGTATCTGAACTATTATTTAAAAATTATTATTTAAAAACTTATTATTTACTTCTTAGTCAAATTTTAATATCTATCTCGAGCTTCCATCAGATTAAAATATTAAATAAATTTAATTATAAAATTAACGTAGAGTAATTGAAAGAAATAACAGTTTTTAAATGTTCAAATATTGATAATTTTTAATTATTTTTGCATCAATTAAAAAGTGTCAAAGATAAAAAAATAAATTAGTTTTAATATTTTGAGAAAAAGTGTCAATAAGTTCAAAATTTTTTTGATCAAAATCTGCAAAATTACTGTACACTTTTTGCATAGTTTAATCAAGTTAATTAAAGAATTTTAATGCTTGAAGTTTTTTGATTTTTAAACTTTTTAAAAATTTCTATAGCAAAGCATTAAAAAAAAATTTTTGATTTCGTAAAAAACCTATGCATCTAATATTAATTCTCTTACGATTTTTCTAAAATTTTCCATTAAAAATAATTTAAGAATAAACAGATCTTTAAGGTAAAGGTTGGATTTTAGTTAGATACATAGGTGGATTTAATTTTCAGAACCAATTTTTAATAAAAAAAATTTTTCCTGTTTTTCTAAGTTCATTATGCCTCATTTCGGCATTTATTTGCATCAGGCTTATTGTTTTTTTTTTATTTGTTTATCTGTGACGAGCTAATGATCCTTCAGATTAAAAAAAACAAAAATTTTTTAAAATAAAGTTAAAGATAGGGTAGAATACGAAATTAAAAAAAAATTAAATTAGACAAGTAATAAGTATTTTTTTTGTTTGTTTATCTGTGCCAGATTAAAATAAATGGCTTTGAAAAAATTTCCATTTAAACTTCCTTGGTCATAAATTTACAGGGAATCGGAAAAAGAAAATCAAGTTTAATTCCCAACTAAGACTGAACTGATTAATTAAAAAAATGCTTCTAATTAATTTCTGTCAATTCTGTCTTGAAAAATTACCTCAGCTCATATTCTCAAACAAATCAGTTTTTTGAAACTTGGTTAAAAAATTTTAATGCTTAATTTTGAGAAAAAATCCAAATCAATTTCAAAGGGTCCTACTAAAATACTGACCCCCAATTTTTTAAAATTTTCTGACCCCCATTTATTTTGCA
Source organism: Brachionus manjavacas (assembly GCA_019054805.1). Classification (NCBI taxonomy): domain Eukaryota; kingdom Metazoa; phylum Rotifera; class Eurotatoria; order Ploima; family Brachionidae; genus Brachionus; species Brachionus manjavacas. The sequence goes on along the minus strand of JAHQIY010000015.1, from coordinate 1,020,497 downwards.
AAGCAATAATATTTTTAAAAGTTTTAATTTATCATTTAGTTTGAATTTTTCTCTATTTTTTGAAAATTTAACTAGTTTGTCTCCAAAATTTTTATTTTTTGTGAAAATCGAATATTTTTATACTTTTAAAAACTATAATCGCCTGTATCTGTGAGCATTCTGTAATGTGATCCTCTTGGAAAATAAAATATTATATTTATTTAATTTTTGTTCTAAAACTAACAACACCCTGACTCGATTGACTAATTTGGGGCATTGTCAATTTTCATACAAATCCACCAAAAATGAAAAAAAACGAAATAAAAATTTATCACAAAATTAGAAAAATTAATTTGTTAATCAAATGTTGAAATTCTGTCACTGCTAATTAATAATTGTGAATTTTTTGTTTTTGTATATTTTAAAAAAAATTAATTTAAATTTTTCTGAGATTGCATTGATTCTTATCGAATATTTAAAAGAAAATTTTTTTTTCATGAGCCTAAAATTAATTATGTAGTTAGATATTTAGGTTTTTATAAATTAACCTCGATTTTGTGAATATTCACAACGTTCACAAAATCGAGGTATAACCAACGATCAAATTTATTTTGGGCTTATTAGATTAAAAAAAAACTTAAAATTACCATTGTTTGATTTGTACAACAAAAAGGGATTTCGATCCTGGAACTCAAGATCACTTGTAATCGGCTGTAAAAATAAGTTAAGTGCTAAAGTGTTCATAACAACAAAGCTGTGCAAAGGCTCGACCATGCGCTCAAAAATGAACAACGAGCCTTCGACATCGAGTTTTTTCCATTCGTTTTTTTTGGACATAAATTTGTACACTGCAACACGAATGGCCATGTCGAGGATGTTGGTGGCAAACGGGTCTTGATTCTTGAGGGCATTCAAATTGATCCGTTTCTCCTCGTTTGACAGCATCTTGTTGGTTATGCAGCTAGGCTGAGGCACTGCCGTAGCTTTGGTGTTCTGCAGCATTTTGGTGAGCTTGTTGAGCGTGTTTGCTGACGCTTGAGTAGGCGCTTCTTTGGCCGTCGAGTCCGTGTCCTTGTTCGACGACGACATTGTAGTTACTGTGGTAGTTGTTTTAGTTATCGTTTGTGAACTAAGTGTAGTTGAATTTATCAAATTATTTAAAACCATCTAAGAGGAAAGAGGGTGGGATTACACATAAAGTGATTTTATGCAGCAAGGTGAGTGTAGACGCAAATTATAAAAGCCCTAAATTAATTTATCATAACTAAAATTATAATTAGGCAACTTTGGTTTGGAATTGTTGTTCTCTTTTTGTGCTTTTCTTAGCTATTTCTATTGCAAATTTATTTCAATCTTCTAACTCATGCTATTTTTATCAACGTTAATTATTGAGACCAAAATTTTAGATTATAATATTAATATTAGCCCAATGGTTTGTTTAGCATTTAATTTTAATTCAATTAGAAAAATATCGTGTACACTCAGCTAATTGATAGTGAATGCATTGTTTGAGAAACAAATGAAGATAAGCTTTATTTGACAAGGCAAATAAAATGTCCGATATTTGGTGCAAATATAACTTAACATTTTTCTTAGATCAGCCAAAAATTCGAGAAAGCCTTTGATAGGGTTTGGCGAGATGGTCTCTTTTAAAAGCTCATTCCTAAATTACGTATTTCTTTCTGGGTACTTCTAAAAATTTACTATTGCTCATCCTTAGCTAATGTGTACCTTTCTGATCAACTTAATTCAGCACCCTTCAAAATTGAATCTCGTGTAAAGCAGGGTGGGCTACTCTCTTCTTTCCTCTTCAACATATTTATTGACGATTTAATTGAAGATTGTTTAAACCAGGAAATTGGTGCTCATTTTAAAAATATTAATGTTTCAATAATAGTATTTATTTTATTTTATTATTTTTATTTTTTTTTACATCGCCTACAAGGCGTTCATTGAATAAATAAATAAAATAAAAAAATAAATAAAAAAATAGTATATGCTGATGACATTATCATCATTAGCCCAAATGACCCTCATCTTCAAAGACTTTTGAACATTTGTAGCATTTTGAATAGTTCAACATGGAGAATTAAATTTAATAACTAGAATTAATAATAACATAATTAATTTTATTTAAGTCCCATATAATAAATTTTGGTCCTCCACTTTTTAAGCCAGAATTTTCTCTCAATCTCAAAATTAATCACTTCACAACTATCCTAAATGAACTGCTAAAAAATTAATGAGGCTCATTTTCAAGGTCCTTCTTATTTTACTAAATTTTTAACTTTTCGACCAAAATGTTTTATGCAATTACCTAAAGTTGCCTTTTTATATTTCTGGATTTATTTTTTTATTTTTTTTATTCTCACTTAATAATTTATTTTTTTTCTTTATTTTATTTTTTTTTGGAACTTTTAAATTTACTTTTCCTTCAAAGGAGGTTAATTCAATTAACAAATTAATAATGATAATTAATTTTTTTTCAAAGAAGGACTTTTAAATTTGATTAAAATTAAAAGAAACAAGTATACAATAATGTTCTGATTTTTTTTTATGTTTCCTATTTACGAAAAATATTGAATATTTTGTAAAAAAAGTAAAAAATTATAAATTGACCATATTTTACCAAAAATGAGGTAAAATTTCAATATTTTATTTAAGCCGTTGCAAAAAGAAAAATGTCCAAAATTTTGACTTTTTTAAAAAAATTAAGAATTTATTAAACGAGAAATTTATCAAGAAAATTTTTCCTGAAAGTTACGTAAATTATAGTAAAACCCATTTTTTTAGAATAAATAATAGTAAAAAATCGTAAAAAAAGTAAAATGTCTATTGTCTAGTAAGTATTTCAATAAAAAAACTGAACGCATTTAACTACTTTAAAAAAGAATCGTTATTTTTCATGTAAATTTAAAAAAAGATTAGATAGAAAAAAAGTTAATAAAAAAAGCATAGATTATCACGATTGTTTAAAAGCTCAACTCACATAGAAACAAGCTAAAACCTAAATTTTTAAAGATCATTATTAAAAATATTTCTACAACTTGTTAATTAAACTAAAAACTCTTTTAAATTTTCACCAGAGTTGGATAAAGGTCACAAGTCTTAAGGTCCTAAGAAAAAAAAAATTTACACTACAGGGGCTCAAAGAGTTTTTTAATTGTCAATGTAATCTTAGGTCCGATGAGTATGTCTTTTGCAAAAAAATACAAAAGATACATAAATCACATAACATCTTGTAGAGCAAAAAATTCTCAAAATATTACTTTGACCCCATATTTTCAATAATCTTTTGTCTTAATTTTTACAATTTTAATAGAGATTATAATAAAAAAATAATGATTAATTATTAATTTTTAACTATATTTTTATTTAGATTTTTTTATAAATTTTTTTTTACTATTTTTGAACATGAAAATAAAATTTAATGAATAAATACAAAAAAATAATGTTTAATATAAATAAACTTTAATGAATTAATGATTAATGATTTACCTACAATTTATTTAGAATTCTCTCTAGTTTTAGAATTTGTATATCTCATTTGGGGCCATGGGCGTTCCCTGGGATTAGATACAAAAAAAACAAAAAAATGGCTAAAATTTCGGCTTTTTTTGAAAAAATCTCGAGACTAATTTTTTTTTGAAAGAAAAAAAAATATTTTCTAGTAAAGAAATTTTTGCTCTACAAGCTTTCAATCTTAAATTTAAATTTAAGTCAAGTCAAAGACTTTAAATTTGACTTTAACTTGGGATTTTTAAACAACTATGATTTTCACTTTTTAAATATTTAATTTTAAAGGAGAAAACATCTTATTTTAGAATTTAATAAATCTAAAGGATTTTCAATTAAAACAATCAATTAATTTTCTTTTTTTATTGTTTTGAATTTAAAAGTTTGTAATCGATTTCGTTCTCCTTTCCAGTTGCGTATTAGATTAACATTGTCAATCAAAGTAAGATCTGGCACGACTTGAAAATAAATTCGCTCAATAAATAATAAAAATAATATTTTTGTATTTACTTAGTCCTGATGTTTCATATTCATTTTTTTCTGATTCAAGAGTCATATGGATTGATTTTTCTCGGCTAAAATGTTGTCCTAAATTTCTTTTACCGATTGAATTCTTTAATTTGATCTGCTCAATTTCATCATCAAACCGCTGAAAATATCTTTAAAAAAAATTTCAAATTGAAAAAATTGAAAGAAAAAAAATACAAAATAATCAATTTATGCATGTCTTCCAAAGTATAAGACTTTTTTTGCTTAAATGCTTGATTTTCGTCAACTTGAATTTCTGTTTCCATTTGTTCTTGTTGATTTTCAGCAGTAATTTGTTCTCTAAACCATAAGATCTTTTTTATTAAAACATTAGATTTGTTTTTTGTATTTTCCACAGTTCTAGAATTATAAAATCATTTTTTTTGTTACTTAATTTGTTGCTTTTAACTAGTTACCTGGCATGTCTGGCTTTATGGTGTTCTTTGGACGCCAGCTCCAAAGCTTTTCGGCTATTTGGATGAATAATTTTGTTTAAACGCTTGACCTTAGGCTAAACACAATACTTAGAAGCACTAAAATTTATCTAAAGGTTACCATCTTTTTGTTGCTGAATATTTAAAATAAATTATATTTTAATAAAAAATATTCATGAGCATGTGTCTTTGGTACATGAATTAAAATGGTACAATGCTCTAGAATTGTCTTATTTTTAAAAATTTTGAAAAAATAAAATCAAAATTCTGCAACTCGAGAAAATTGCTTTTGATTGAATTTCTCAGTTTTCATAGTTTTTTACAACTTGAAAATGCACTGATATTAAAATGATTGAATTGATTAGAAGACTGCAGAATAAATTTGTTATTTAGAGATTAATTTTGAAGTTTGCAGCATTCTGGCATTCAATTTTTAATGGTATTATTTTTATTGCTAATAATTTTGTAAGGAAATTCAAAAAATTCAATTAAAATTCGGAACAGGTTTGCAATTGATTTTTTGTCAAACTAAATTTTTTCCATTTAAATACATACTTTACCAATTTGTATTTAAATGAAAAAAAACTTTTTTGTTTAAATAAAAATGTATTTGTGAAAAATTTATGTAATAAAAATTCAAGTTTAAGTGAAAAAAATTATTTTTTTTGGTTCCCTAATTCTTAGGAATGAGATATTTCTAGTTCTAAAAGACATGACTTAATTAATATGTACATATTTTGAAAGCAAAAAGTCTCACCTACATAGTGGTCTACTAATTTAATTAATTATTTTACCAATTGCCACCTTAACTCAATAATTTTTTTCAGAATCAGGATCCGGATATGAACATTAACTAAATATTGTTATCGCCTTTTTTTATTTTTAGAATTTTAAAGTCATTATAAAAACTGAAATTATTTTATAAAAAAAAGTCATATTTGTATTATTGTTGTAGTTCTCTCACTAATTACTACACCGACTCTAGCCTAATTTAATATCTATAGTTTCATAGTGCAATACTATAATCTCATGCGTTTAGCTAGTCGTTAGTATTTAACACTGTGTAAAATATTAGACATAAATAATAAAATAGTTAGAAGAAGAGAATATGATTTGAAGCTTATTTTTTTGTTATTTTTTCTTTTTCTTTATAATTTATTTTCTTTTCTTTAGTTTCTTTCTTTATTATTTTTACGTAATAATAATTACAATATTATTATGGAGTTTTGTAGTCACGTGTGAAGCACATATTTTCTCATTTTACAAGTCAGAGACATTTTACAAGTTAATGTCAAGAAAGATATTGCATTGTTTCAAATAACGAAACCCTGAAGGATGTGAAAATTTTGGTCACTGAGAGATTATCTAATAATGATCTTCTTTCGTGTAGAGATTTAACTAACTGGTTGAACCACCTGTGGCTTAAATTTGAATAAATAAAAATCAACTTAAAAACAATGTCTGTTTTGATGCGTAGAATGTTAAGGGCATAAAACATTTAAAGAAAACGGAGAAATCATTACCGATTTTTGTGTTGAAGCATTAATCGCAATAAAATTAACTCACAAATGATGGAGGAGGAAGCCTCAAACACAACAGTCAGCAGTACTTTGATAGAGAAGGGAATCAGTGCCAAAGTAAAAGAAATGTGCCCGTCAAAGAATTATTGGGACTACCCGGTTATGTTATCAGGTGATAACATATTTTGTTATCAAACTGGTCACCTCCGGTTATGTTATCTTGTGGATAACAAAAAATGTTATCAAACATGATAACATAAAGTTTAATAAATTTTAAAACATTTGAAATAGTAAAATTTTACTCTGACGTAAAATATATGGAAGGCCCCTGTTGCTTAATTATATGTCCCGCACTCATAAAAAAAACAATATTAATTTTTACAATTTTCAATTTTTTTTTAATGATTTTTTTATTTAATGATTAATTTTTGTAACGATAACTAAATTTAACAAATATTTTTTTTTAAAGTTTTTTTTTTACATTTTTCCTTGATAACATTTTTTGTTATCCGCATGATAACATAACCGGAGGTGACCAGTTTGATAACAAAATATGTTATCAGCTGATAACATAACCGGTTAGTCCCGAATTATTTTATAAAAAACAAATTCAAGAAGTCTTGAATAAAATTCAAATGTTGCATTTGAAATTGGGTTTCAAGACTTAAACCAAAGGCTAATCTAATGATGATCCAGACCATTACCATGGAATCTGAAAGAGAAAATAAGACTGAATTTAACATCCAGTTGAAGGAGAGTATTATCTGAACAAGCAGAAGTCAATTGTTTTTTGCTATTCGAGGAGTAGACAAAAGTGATGACTCTATTCGAATTGCAGTGAGCTATAACCCATTCTTCAAGGTGATAAAGGACAGCATACCATCCAATAATAATTTTCAAATAATAGCTCTCAATTAATAATTCCTGTATAATAGTGTTCAAATAATGATTTTTTCACATAAATGAAAAATCTAATAATAAAATTTATTTAAATAATAATTTGAGTTTCAAACGTTTTATTGATTAAAAATTATTGATTTGAGAATTAAATCTAATTGTACAATAATTGTTATTAAAATATAAAGTAAGAATTGTCAGTCATATCGTAAATTGCTACAAAAATATAAATTATAAATTATAAACTAGTTATATGATTAAACAAGATAGAGACTAGCTCTCGCGTTTTGGCTGTTGGAATCGTTGCGAAGTTTTCGAAGGAACTTCTGTAAGAAGCTGTTGTGATAAGCAGCCTTGTTTGCTTTTCTTGTTTGGAAAGGGAAGCGTGCGTTCAAGAGAAGGTTGCGTGGTTGACATGACGTGATGGGATGGTTTGGGTCAGCCAGAATTCTATTGAGTGTTTGTTCGCAGATATGGTCTATAAACTCGGCGATTGGGAGGAGTTTGTAGGAGCCTGCAGTCTGATCGTCGATTCCCATGATTCGCCATAAACGGGAGTTGAAAGCGTTCATCTCACACTTAGCAGCAGCAGAGGTTGAAGTAAGCATTACGGCGCTGTACGTAAAGTGGCTGAGACAATATGCTCGGTATACACAAATGAGCATCGGCGTAGACCAGCCATTGAGTTTAAGCTGCTTGAGCAAGAACTCGATAGGGCTGACAATTGAGCGTACACGTCTCCATTGGAGATCGAGGTCGAGCGAGTCAGAAAGCTCAAAGCCGAGATACTTATAGGACTTGACTGTCTCAAGCATTTGGCCGAGCAGATAAACAGTAGGAACACTTGAGCCGAGTACGCGCGGGGGATTAATGAAGATCACTTTGCACTTGCCCACGTTTAAGCGCATCTTATTATCAACACACCAGCGTTGAATGGCATCAACTATTTCTTGAGGGATGTTGCCAAATGTGTTTCCTACAATGTAAGCTAGGATGTCGTCGGCGTACTTTAGTAACTCAACTCCAAAAGGCAGGTACTCATTGATGTCGAGTATAAAGAGGAGGAATAGGATAGGTCCAAGGACACTGCCCTGAATAACACCAGCACGTACATCTCGCCATTTTGTTGCCTTACCTCTGTAGACAACTCGTTGCTTACGATGTGACAGCCAAGTTGCAATCCAAGTGATTAGCCATTGAGGAAGCATAGACTCGATCTTGATAATGAGTCGCTCATGGTCAACTAAGTCGAATGCCTTGGCGAAGTCGAAGAAAATTCCTATCACCTTCTGGTCCCCACTGTCTATAGCTTTTCCCCATTCATCTAATACCATAATCAATGCATCGGTGGTGCTTCTACCAGTTAAGAAGCCAAATTGCTTGTTAGTGAGAAGCCTTACACGAACAAGGCGCAATATCTGCTTGGTGATAATGCGCTCCATGATCTTACATGGCGTCGAAGTGATGGCAATTGGTCGCATGTCGCTAGGTGTAGCTGGATTCTGCACTTTCGGGATTGGCGTTTTCAAATATTTCAAATAATAGTCAATAAAAAATGGTTAAAATTTATAATATTTTATCAATAGTCTAATATTTGTTTAGACTAGTAATTTTGGCATAAAAGCTTTTCTTTGATTGTTTTTCTTTTTATATGTATCGTCTGACTCCAATTGATCAAATAAAACATCTGTGAAATTCTGTTCAATTTTAACTGATTTATCAAACTATTGACTGTTGGGTGTTTTTTAACATGATTTCTATCAACCTATCTACCTTAAAATACTTGTTCCACAACTCGAGTGCGTTATTTGTTCGCTTTTGCTTGAATTAACTAGTTTGTGTTTTAGTTTCTTATTTTGTCTTAAAAATATTTAGGCGTTTTCAATTTTTGATGCTCAAAATGGTCAAACCAAGTTTTAATTATTTGATAAATTGTTATTATTTAAAAAAATAATTGCAGGGGTATATCTTGGGTTTAACATACTTTGTTAAATCTAAAGGTAAATTCTGCAATATCAAAATCAACATTGCAGAATGCACACCATCTAAATGATTCAATTTCAAGTGAATTATTTTTGCAGACTTTTGCAGAATTTAAAGTATATGAAATCTCTTTTTAATCGTTTATTAAAATTTAGAACACGGAAAATTATTCAAGTTAAATAAATCCAATTAAAAAAAAACAATTTTGTTTTCTTAATAAAATAGCTAAAAATTTAATTTACAATTATCACCTTTAAATTCAGATTATAAACTAAATTTTTAACAAAATCTTAATATTACTGGATTTTACCGTTTCTAAAATTCGTTTTTTTTGTAAATTTTTTTCCCAATATTTTTTAATTTGTTTAATTAAATGAAAAAATGGCATATTTTTGGCATTTTTGTTTTTACGTAATTTAAGTAAAATAACCAAAATTTCCGTAATAATTGTTTTCGTTATTTAATCTTTTCTTACATATGTAATTTTATGAATAATTGTCTTTTTAACTTTTATTCACATTTTATTTTTGCTTACTTTATTTTATTTTTATTTTTATATTTTAATAAAATAATAAAGAACGAAAAAATGATTAGAATTTAAAAATTTTCAAAAATTTTATTTTCAAAGTTGAAGTGAAGTCCGTACATCAATAGGTGATTTAAAAAAGAAAAATTTAAATTCGACAATCAAATAATTAGATTAAATAATTTAGGGAAAAAAAAGAGAAAGAAGAGAGAAAAAAAAATTCCAAAAATAGTCATTGAATGGGTTCTAATCAAAAAAAAAAAAAGAGGAAAAAAAAGGACAATATACTCATAGACAATTTTACACATTGAGAAATTTTTCATTTTTTTTTCAATATCAAAAAATTATTTTAGAAAAAAAATTAAAAAAAAAAATGAAAAATAAACGGTATGAACGAAATTAAACATGCAAAAAATATCCGAAAAAAAAAGCTGAGATAAAGAGTACAGGCGCTTTAAGTGTGCAAAAGAAAATGTATGTGAAAGTGTGTGTTGAGCCTAAAGAAACTATTTACAATCAAGTCCTCACGAGCTAAGAATCTGCTGCAGTCCACTGGTGCGCACGTGAGGATGAGAGCGCGTCTGACCGCCACTATTGATCACCGGCTGATTGTATTGACTAGTAGACGGCCAGTCGAAGTCCAACAAAATGAGCTTGGTCTCCTCGACACCAATGCGGCTGCCGACCGCGCACACCAACTTGTTCTTGTGCATGCTGATGCGCCACACGACTCCGCCGCGTCCTCCGCTGTCCAACGCGAGCAAATTTCTTATAAACTCACCAGTCTCCAGGTTCCAGAGCTTGACAGTGCCGTCGTCCGACGACGACACCACAAACTTGTCACTAAAGGCGAGACAAGTCACTGCGCTCATGTGCTTGTTGCACCCGGTGAGCGTGTGCAAACACTGGCCGGTGGTGAGCGACCAGATCTTGACAGTAGAGTCGGCGTTGCCGGAGACGAGCGTGTCGCCCCTGATCTGCATGCCGCTGGTCAGCGAGTGGTGTCCGGTCAGCTTGTGCACAATGGCGCCCGTGTGCACGTCCCACACTATTATGGTGGTGTCGAGCGAGCCGGACACGATCCGCGCGCCGTCGAACAGCAGCGAGTACACGCGGTTTATGTGGCCTTCGAGCACGTGCACACACTCGTTGGTCAACGGGTTCCAGACGCGGATCGTGAAGTCGTACGAGCCCGACACCACGTACTTGCCGTCGAAGCACACGCAGCGCACTGCCGCCTGGTGGCCGCGCAGGACCTGCAAGCACTGGCCCGTCTCGATGTCCCAGACGCGCAGCAACGAGTCACGTGATCCCGATATGCACACGTGGCCGTGAAGCGCCAGGCAGCGCACTGTGGACGTGTGTCCGGTGAGCACGTGCACACACTCGCCCGTCTCTATGTTCCACACGCGCACTGTCCGGTCTGTCGACCCGCTCACAACCACGTTGTCCTTGAGCTGCGAGGCCCACACGCCGCCGCTGTGACCGCTGAGCGTGTGCAACAGGCTGCCCGTGTGGGCGCACCACACCTTGAGTGTGTAGTCGTCGGAGCCGGACACCACTCGTTTGCCGTCGAATTTGAGGCACGTGATCACGTGCTCGTCATGTGACTTGAGCACTATGCCGGGCGGCAGCTGGCGCGTGCACCAGTTGCGCGTCACATTCGAGTCGATCAAGTAGGCGCGTTTGTACGCGTTGTAGCTGCTCAAAAAGTGGTACGCGTTGGATGGCGACTGTTTTTTTGTCTTTTGGGTGGCGCGCAGTTTTTTGGCTCGGGACTCGTGCGCGTCGTCCTCGGAGCCGTCCGACTCGGTGGCCGCTCCGGCACACTTGTCCTTGAGTATGCTCATGTTGATGCGGTACTTTTTGCATATGTTCTTCCAGAGTATTGAGTCGTTGGCTATTTGGTTCCAGTAGAGGGACACTTGGGCCAGTTTGAACAGGTCTTTGGGCCGGATGTAGGTGAGCAGGTAGAGGACGAGCTCGCGCGGCAACTCCGATATGTAGTCGCGCTGCAGCTTCGGCTCTATGTAGTTGTGCACGTGTTTTATGTGCGTGTGATCGCACAGCTCGAGCAGTCGTTCCAGAGCGGTCAGCTTTTGTTTCGAGTTGAACTTGTCGAATGCGTCCAGCCATTCTTGATGCATTGCGCTCACCGGTTCGCTCTTGACTGAGTCTAGGCATTCGTCGCCGCTCTTCGCCTCTTCTGCTCGCGCTTCGTCCACTCTAACGCTCACGCTGCTCTTCAGCAGCAGCATCGCCTTGGCGCGCTGCGACCGCGTCTTGATGCCCGAAAAACTGAAAAAGAAAAACATTTTTGAAATTTTTGAAATTTTGCAAATCTTTTTTTTTAACTATAAAATTTTGACTACAGTGCCGATTTGACACGTCGATTTCTTGTAATTTTGCGTAAAATTACGTAATTTAACGTAGAAATTGGGAAAAAATGAAAAGGACAAAGAAAGGTCAATTTTTTGATTTTTTTTAATATTTATTAATAAATTTTGAATAAAAGTAGTTTCTATTTATTTGTTTATATTTTTACCAAAATTTGCTTTTTTTTACACTTTTTTTACTAAAAAAAAAGTAAAATATGGTAAAAAAAAATATTTTTTGAAAAAAAATCAAGAAAATTTTTATTTATTTATCTAGTGAAAAATATTTTTATATAATGTTTACACCTTTTTTTATTGTATACTTCTTCTATTTTAATTTTTCATTGTAATTCTATTTAAATTGTAATTTTATTTGATTTGTAATGGTATTTAAACTGTAAGCTATTTATTATGTAATTCTATTTTTGTATTCTTGCATATTTTTCGCAAGCTTGCTTGCTGTAGCTTATTCTTATTATTATTATGTTTTGTCTTTTTAACTATTAGTTAATACAAATATCCAGTTGATTTCATCTTTTATAATTAATCCCATGCCATTTTTATTCATCACTATATCAATTACCAAAAGAACATAAAATAAATAAAATAAAATTAAATTCGATTATGATTTCGATGTAGACGTCTATGAAAAGCACCTAATTTAATAGAACTGCATAAGTTAGCTCGTCTGATTTGTCTAAGACATGAAACTGTGATTTTAATAATTATGTTTTAGTAGATGAAAAAAGCATTTTAGTTCATGATAAGCCTAAATACCATTTAAGACTATTCTCGTCACAACCAAAAGCAATACCATGTACATCTAAGTTTAAGAGTATTAAATATCTGGGGTGGGAAATCTCGTAAAGTAATTACAGAATACGCAGTATATTTTATTTCCTAAAAAAAGTTTGTTCTTTTATAATTAAAAAGGTATTTAAAGAAAATATGGATACATTTTTGTAAAAAGATATTTTGGCTGAATATCTATTTCCGTATGTTGCTTCTAATTTAAATTAAAATTTTAAACTTCATCAAGATTATGATCCAAAACACAAGTCGTACGTATTTACAACCTTTTTAGATACAAAAAACATTAACTGGGTAAAATATAGTTTAGTAAATCATAAGATATAATTGAAAAATTTTAATTTAATATCAAGGTTAAAGCGCCTGCTTGCTCACCAGATCTAAACCCATTAGAGATGGTTTAGAATGAATTGATTAGATTCATTAGAGCAAATGATCCTCAAAATGATGAAGAAGAAGAGAAGTTTAATTTTCGAATAAATACTTATTTTTTGCCAAATTTTACCTTTTTTTGCCTAAATTTACGTAAAAATTAGTAAAAAAAGGTAACTTTTGGTAAAAATATAAACAAATAAATAGAAACTACTTATATATTAGAAAAAAACAAAAAAAAATTGGGCTTTTTAGGCCTTTTCATTTTTACCAGTTTTTAAGTAAAATTACGTGAATTCGCTTTTTGTTACAAAGTAATTTTACGTAAATTTGTGCAAAATTACCAGAAATCCACGTGTCAAATCGGCACCGTATTTTATTTTTCATTCTAATCACACTTATGATAATGCTCGAGATACAGTCAACTTTTAGAAATTTTTGAAATTTTTTAAAATTTAATTAAGAATATTTTTTATTTTTCACTGATTTTTAAAATTGCTTTTTTATACGATAATACTTACAGTATTGTGAAAAAGTTAAGAGACACTTGATTTTTTTTGGGCCTCTATTCTGAAACAAAAAAGTCTATTTAAAATAAATTAATTAAATCAATTCATTGTAAATTATTTAAAAAAGCTTGATTAAATACTTTTAAAAAATAAATTGTATCAAAATTGCTGAATCAAAAAATAAAACTTGAACAACTTTATTTTTTCTTTAGTATTTTCTTTCTTTAGTATAACTGATTGAAAAACTTTTGCAACTATTAAATTAAAAATGTGTGATAATCTCCTAATCGAAAATGATAAGCTAAAAGCTGATGATCGTGGTATCATAGCACTCGTGGGAAAAAATTTCCCGCAATTTTACCCTCATGGTCAGTCTCACTTACGTATTTTTTAATAAGATAAAATACTGGTGTTATTCATACCTGTAGTCAAGGGAAATAAAGATTTATTGAAAATATATAAAAAGAATGGTTTGATTTTTTATTGAGAATTTATCACTTATAATTAAATATTAATTTTGATTTTTTTTTCACTTTTTCTATTTCTGCTATTTTTCGGGCATTGTGAATTTTGAAGCAAAAAACAAAAACAATAATTTTAAAATGAAATAACTTTTTTACTAAAAGTCTAAAAATAGTTCTGCAAAATGTTTCAGCCGGTACAAACTTTGTACCACCCAAATTTTGTCTCTGCATTAACTCTGCAATTTAATTTTAATGATTTTCTAATACTTTTAATGCTCTGCAAACTTGCAGAGTTTTTGCAGAGACTAAATTTGGGTGGTACAAAGTTTGTACCAGCTGATACATTTTGCAGAACTATTTTTAGACTTTTAGTAAAAAAGTTATTTCATTTTAAAATTATTGTTTTTGTTTTTTGCTTCAAAATTCACAATGCCTATTTTTCGTCTATTTTGAAATAAAATATTTCTTATAATATTTTGATTGATTAATTGGCCATTTATTTATCTTTTGATTATTTTAACATTGGCTATTTTGATAAAATTTAATTAATCTAGAACTATTCTGAATTAAGCTATTTTAAACGTTTCCCTCTGATTCGAACTGTCATAGAATTGCTTAGAATTATGATTTAGTGACAATTTTTTTTTGGCTAAATTCTTTATTCTCTTAGGTCAAAATTGAAAAAAATTCTGGATTAAAATGATAATCCTTTCATTTGTTATTCTAATTAGACTAAGACTATCAAAATAATTCAATTTTTTTGAAAGTAAAAAAGTTAAAAAAACTCATAAATTTATGTTTTATTTGGGACTCATTTATAAATATTATTATAAAATGAACTTTTTGACATATTTAAAAAAAACATACTGCTTTTTATTCAAACTCCTAAACGCTGCCCTAATTTTTTCAAAAGGACAGAATAAGAGCTTAAATAACATGGCTGCTATTAAATAAAATCAAAATAAAAAAATCCTAACTTCAACTCTTTATTTTAAAATTCAAAATCAAAAAATTAAAAAAACAGCCTTCTTCTTACTCTCAAATAAAAATAAGCTAAATAATGTGCTTGCTTGGAGTCATGGGCTAGGGTACTACGAGTGTTACAGAGCTATCACTGTTCATAAAAATGAAAAATATTATTCCAAAATATTGCCCAGGATCAAGAAGACCTTAGATTTCAGCTGAGAAAGATGATCGTCAATCAGTGCGTTTGGTAAAAAAATATAGCCTCACCATCAAGCATCCTAGTGCATAACTGGTAATTGTCGAATGGTCGAAAAGATTCGATTCTCTGATAAGATAGAGATTATTAGAAAGAAATGGAAAAATGCGGTTCGAAAACCAAGGTTTATAAAATTTCAAAAAAAAGCTGGAAGATTTTCTGCTTGAATGTTTAATAATGAAGCAAACCTAAATGAAGACATGTAATGTTCAGTGATAAAGTTGAATTCAGATAAGAAGGATGCAATCAGAGACCCATAATATAGAATGTATTATTTAACCAATAAAGCATGGAAGTGGTTCTATTGGAATTTGGTGCTGTATGGGCTATTATGGTCTCTATTTTTAGCGGAAGGCTTAATTATCAAAGATATGTTGAGTGAAGGAATAATTCTAAGGGCAAAATATTCAAGTCTTATCTTAACCTGCAAACAGCCCCGATCATAATAGCAATGAAAATTTATGAACTTGGTTCGATAAAGAGATTGCCAAACAAGAGCCAAGGTCATTGGATATGCTGAAGGAAATTGTCTGAAGTATTCTTAATATTCTTATTTAGAATAAAATTAAAGGCGGTTGAAATCGGTATTACAAGCTTTATTCAGCTCGTTTCTTTACTTTTTCACAATTTAAAGAATTTAATTATTTTGATAGTCTTTGTCTAATGAGAATTACAAAGGAACTTTTTC
Source organism: Brachionus manjavacas (assembly GCA_019054805.1). Classification (NCBI taxonomy): domain Eukaryota; kingdom Metazoa; phylum Rotifera; class Eurotatoria; order Ploima; family Brachionidae; genus Brachionus; species Brachionus manjavacas. Next base: position 1,004,674 of record JAHQIY010000015.1, on the reverse strand, counting down.
AGTTTTGATCTAAAAGAATAAAGAATTTGGCATCAATTTATTTTATTATAAATTCTTTTTAATGTAATTGAGGAAACAAATCGAAAAGCTAACGATCAGCCAAAAAAAAAAGATACCGGAATGCCAGACAGCCCAAAAAAAAAAATTAAAAAAAAAATTTTTTTTAATTTTTATTAGGATTATTTTAAATTTTTACTTTGATAATTATTTGAATATTTGTGTATAAATTCAGTTTTTTTTTGTCACACTAACGATTATTTTACCTTAATCTTTTTGAATTTTTTACATCTAAAACTTAAATTCCTGAAATAAAACGAATCATTCTAATAATTTATCAATTTTAATAGATTTTCAATGTTTTCATAATTTATTATTTTTCAAAATTTGATTTGAATTTAATTTATTACATTATAAAAAATTTCAATTCTGATAAAAGTTCACAACTATGATTGTATGATTATTATCAAGTGTTATAATCCTTAGAATATATTAATATCAAAAAAACCATCAAAAAATAGAAAACCTTTTACTTTCTTCTTTAGAGAAATATTCTTTTTTAATTGATTTAATTTAAAATTAAAAAAATTATTAGATTTAAAAGTTAAAAAGAGAGATTTTAAATTAAAATACATATTTCTCTGTATACTAATTTTAAAGTGTAAATTTCATGTCAGAGTTTTACCACTCCTTGGAAAATAGACATTCAATGAATAAATAATTTTATTATCTTTATGAAGATATTCCTAAAAATATAAAAGTTCTAAGAATAAAAATCTCTGGTTCAATATTTTTAAGCCAATTTTACGTATATTTGAATTTAACTCGAGTAGCATAGAAAAAAGACATTATTCACCCAAAGAACTTAAAGACTACTCACTCTTGCCACTTATTCTCTAAAAAATTGAAAAGTGTTACGTAAATCTTCATGGTTCAATTTACCCATTCTTTTTTAAATTTTTTATAAGCTTTATAGATAGTTTAGGTAAAACAATATATGTATGATAAATTAAAATTAATTTATTAATAAAAAAGATGATTAACAGAACATTTTTGGTTACAAAATTAAAAATCTCAAATATTCAGGATGAAACTTTTTAAAATTCTAATTGGAAAATTTTTCACGGATAAAGTGAAAATAAAATTTTTAGGATGTGATTGAATTTTTTAGCTATCCAGACAAAAATAATTTTTTAGAAATTAAATTTTTTGTTGTTGAATCCCATGCGATCAATTATATTAAATTTTTTAGAAAATGGTTTATTAATTATTAATATTTTTTAGAGATTTAACTTAAATTTAATTTTAAAATTGAACAAAGCCTGAATTTTAATTTTTGAATAATGAATCAAAGCTTGGTTCAGCTTTTTTTAATAAAATTAAAACAATATAAAAATTAAAATAAAATCAAATACAAAAAACAATCAAATTTTATTCTTCTAAATTTACATGAATTAGTTTTTGTGAATTAATGCTTTTGTATCCTTTATTAAATTTAAGTAAAAGAAATCTAAAATTATCTGTCAATACTTTTGTTAAGAGAATGAAAAATTGTTCTATGATTCAGTCTCTTTATCTTTTATCCTCTAGATTTCAAGATCAAATAGTGTCTTTGTAGATTTTGAAAAAAAAAACCTTTCGCATTGCTGAAGATAATCAACTACTTTACTATAGTCGAATCTTTTCATAAAGTGTCTTTTTTAATAAATATTAAATTAAAAAAAAAATCTTCATTAAGTTTATTTAATGCTGTAATAATTTTTAATTAAATTTTTGAAAAAAAAAAAATTTTTACTAAAAAAATTCTTTTTTACACTTCTTAATTTTATATTTGCCTTTAAGGCCTTGAGTTTGACTGTTTTTTATCAGAATCGATGGCATTAAAAATATAAAAAAAAAGGTTCAAATACATACTGTAAATCTTGATCAGGGAGCGTTTTAGGCCTAGTATTTTTAGGGTTGAAGTTGATGCTGTTGGACCTGAGAGAACTGGGTATCAGAGAGGATATATCAATTTTGTGGCTATCTTCGTCATTTGTGTCATTGTCGTCAGTGTCAAGGTTTTTTCGCTTTAGATTATTTACAGACGGTTGAGTGAGGGTTGATAAAGTGCTTGACGCTTGATTCGAGTCGTCGTTTAGGTCCGGTGTCATCATCATTTGAACAAAAAAATGAAAAATTAAAACAAAGGACCTCGTTTATTTTACAACAAAAAAAAATCTATGTTTTTCTTTTTAATTTGAAGAAAAAAAAATTATTTAAAAAATTATGAATTAGAAAAAAACCCAAAATTTAGAAAGAGCCGAACGATGAAAAGAGAAACACAACAACAAAATCAAAATAACAACAATAAATACTAAATGAAACACAAAAAAAATAACTAAAGAAAAAACTACTAAACAAAAGGTCTAGGTTATGTTAAATTTGTTACATAATTGTTCATAAAATTTCTCTCAATTTTTTAGTTTGTATGAAATAAATGCTCTCTAAAGATCAATGATATGTTTGTTTGTTATTGATTAATTACTTAAAGAGGTGATAGACAAAGAACAGGTCTGTCCAGGCATTTGTCATTCTTTAACCTAATCATGATTTTCGGTGAAAATCAGCGAATTCTCCCACGAAAATATCCGGATAGAAATTTTGTCTTGAATATTTTAATATATATTATGTCTTTTTTCGATCATAATTTTTTGTTTCACAAAGACAATAAAATGGTCGATACAAATAGTGTAAAACTTACTTAACATTTTTCCAGAAAAAAATGTTTTTTGTTCTACTATCCTATTAATGAAGAAAATCTTAATTGCAGTCGTTCCTCTGAATAACGAGTTTGTTAAGCAAATATTTGGCACTCGACATTAATATTTTTTCATATAGAATGATGAAGAAAAAACATAATATTTTCATTAAAATTAAAATAAGTGGGAAGTCTAATTTAAAAATTTAATTTTTGTTCATCTATTAGAATTAAAAAAAACGCTTCATTGCCAATTGTTGAACATACACCATTTGATCTGTACCATTATAATATTAAATAAAAAAATTTAAAATTAATAAAAATATTTAAATTAAAAAAAATATTTTGACAAAGGGATATGCTAATTTTTATAATAAGTTAATTTTTTTTAATTAAAAAAAATAAACGTAAAATTTAGAATAAATCAACAAATAAATAATGTTTTAAAAAATTTATGCTTTAATTTTTAAAACAGGAAAAGCACTTTATTAAAAATTTTTGATTAAAGTATAAAAATATTCAATTAATCCTGTTAGATTTACCATATAAATTCATTTTTAAAAATAATAACTTTTTTTTATATTAATTCCAAATATGCTTTACTCCCTTAAGACATTAAAAATCGCTTTTTATAAAAATACTTCAAACTATTTATTTAAAAATTATTTTTATAAGCTTAATTTATTAACTTCCAAAAAAATATTTATTTTTATTAACTTCAATTTATAAATAAAGTATTATTAAAATTATTAATCACTAATCAGTTAATTTTTTTATATTCAAATTATGCTATACTTCCTTAGCACATTAAAAATCGTTATTTACAATGCCAAAATTATCATAAAGGTAAATGATTAACTTATTTTTTTTTTCATAGAATTCAATTTTTATCTAAAATTTAAAACAATCTTAACCTTTAGCTTTCTCTTTGCATATGATTCAACTCGAGACAGGTAGATTATTTTTATACTTTAAGAGCCCGACAGGAGTTAATAAAAGTGCTTTTTTTAATGCAATTTTCTTTGGCACAAATTTACTAATATTTTAACTCTTTTACAATATAACATACTTTTACATCAACAAGGACACTTTTTAAGTTTATAATAATCAGTAAATTTTTATTTTTTATTTATATTTGAATTTCACAAAAAACCATAAATTTCTTAAAATAATCAAGAAAAAAAGGCATTTCTAGTTTTGAGTGATTTTATGTTAATTAAGGAATTTTTGTCAATTATTGTTTAAATTATTTTTGAAGCTAAATTTGATAAGTTTTAAACATAAACTAAAACTATCACTTAAGTTTCTAGAAAAAAGCGAAGTTCTCTTTATCGAAATTCGTTCCTACAGGATTTTACTCATTTTAGTTAAAAAAAGACTAGTTGTAATTGGCATGCATTTAAATCCTAGGAAAAAAAATAAAGGCTTGTTAAAAAAAAAACTGTATTAAAAATTAAAAATGTTAGGTAAATCATTTTAAACGCTAATTGCTAAAATTCACAATGCTATATTAAAAAATAAAAGTGTTAGAAGAATAAATTAAATCGCTAGACTGTTTGATTAAAATGATATATTAAAACGAGTAATGGAGGGCCTCTTTTGGGTATTTAATTCAATTAGTCATCGATTGAATAAATAATTTATTACTAAATTAATTATTTAATAATAATTAATTTATTATTAAAACAAAAATGTGTAAGTTGGCAAAATTTAAAAAAATATGGGAATGTATCAAGAGATGGTAAGAATGAAGTACGACTTTTTTCAATCGCTAGACTGAAAAGATGATCTTTGATTCATTCTGAGCTTCGAAGATTTTTTTCCAAAATCTTTTTAAATAAAAAACTTTTAATTTAAATTAATTAAATCTATAATTGTCGGCAAATTAAAGTTCATGATCTAATGTAAATTTCAAATCAAAATTTTTAGTTTTTGATATAAAAAAAATAATTTCTAACAATTTTTAAATAATAAATGACTGAACTTCATTAACAATAATTTGTTTAATCTTTTTATAAGAAAGGAAAATATATGAATTTTTATCTGGAGTAAAAATAAAATCTAAATTAATATTTTGAAATTTTGAACTACGAAATTTAAATTTATTTCTCTGTAACATATTTAAATTAATACTAAAGTATCATTTAAAGTCATAATTTTAATACCTTAATGTAGATTTTAAATCTATCTTAAAATTGTTCAAATAAATATTATACGAGAAAAAAAAAGATTTTTTTTATTTAATTTAAAATAATTTAAAAAGGCTTATTTCATCATTTTTTATAAGATTTTAATCTATTAATTCTCAATCAAGTGATCATGATAATGAACTTTTAGGAGCCATTTTAAGGCCTTAGTAACTAATTGTATTGAGAAATAACAATTTATTTTATAATTAAAACTTGTTTTAATCATTTTGAGCATCAAAAATTCAAAAAAATTCAAAAACTTCAAAATGGACTTAAAATTGATATTGTTTCAACTATTATTTGCTTAATTTATGTGAAAGAAAACATTTTTCAAAGCCTTTTGATTAATTACATTATTATTCAAAAATAAAAATTTCAAAAATTATCAAGATCATTCAATGAATGCTTGATTATTTAGAAAAAATTATTTTCAATGCAAAAATTAAATGCTAATTTTAAAATTTATTTTTTCAAGCATCCATAAAATTAATTTTTTTTGAAATAAAAAAAAATTTTATGAAAAATAATTTTTTTTTACATCGTCTTATATTTAACTTAAAATCACAAGATTTAATTAAATATTAATTTAGTCTTAATCTTATATGGGAATTTTAATAATTAGATTAATTAATTTTAGATTGGAAAAGCAAATGGAAAACAAGAAGCCATTCGAAAGAAAACACACACAAAGACCAAAAGGAAGAACAAGTACCAACCAGGGAAGAACCAGCAGTAACAATAATTCTATGAAAAATATAAACAGGACTTTTCAAAGAAACGCTAATCCGTTAAACACAAATAATTTAGTTAATTTGTTTAATAAGAGTCCCAATGATATAGTTCTTCAACTATTAGCCCCAAGTTTTCAGCTTGAAAAACTTTTTGAAAATGACCAATACCCCGACAGCAATTTTATAATCAGTCTCATTTTCTTGATTGAAAAAGCCTTCGAGTGCAATTCATTAAGCACTAAACTAGATGCTCTAATGAAGCTGACCGTACCATCCAAGTTTTTTCAAATTCATGTCCACAACCTTTTGGATGGATCACAGGAAGAATTTGTCGAATCAGTTATCAACTTATGTAACATATTCGTTTATCTAGACTCTTTTAACACGTCAAAATTGGCGCCATTAAGACAAAAGCTGTGCCAAGTTGCCAAATACTCGGCGTCCTTGAGTGAAACATTTAGGCAATGTGAAAAATTGTTCAAAGAGTCCGAGGCGCTCAACAAGACCAAGCGAAATCAAACTTTTTCAAACAAGGAAGCAAATTCGCATTCAGAATTGGGCGATTTTACGAAAACTAGCATTGTTCCCAAGCTAGAGGACATATTGACTGATCAGACGCCCTTTTTGAGAAAAAATTTGGCCACAGGCTCTTACCAAAATGTTCACCATTATCTGGATGTACATTATCGGCTGTTGAGGGAAGACTTCATGAAGCCTTTGAGAGATGGTGTGGGAAACTTTCGCGATATAATCAAGTCGTACAAAATTCGTAACAAAAAAAAAGACGAACTAAGCAGAGACATTCTCCATCAGCTAAAACAAATTGACAATTTGAATATCTACTTTAATGTCTACATGCAGTCTTGCATTGCTTCATACCAAGGTGTTGTATTTTCCTTGAAAATTGATGTGTCTGGAATGAAAATTTTGGACCCAAAGCGCTTAGTCTACGGCTCCTTGGTTGTCTCAGTTCAGACTATTTTCAGAACGAGTGTTTGATTGGCACCATTAAAGACAAGGACCAAGAATTTAGTAAAAACCACCTGATCTATGTAAACTTTTGCCATAGTTATTTGGATGTGGCCGAGCGAGCCAATATACCCATAGCCAATACTCGCTATGTGATGCTCGAGTCCTCAGTCTATTTTGAGTCCTATAAACATGTCTTGAAGGCTTTGTGTGCATTTGACCAGGATGGCGAATTCAAATTTCCGTTCAGGGAACACTTGATTTACAGTGAAAGCTTGGATGTCAAGCCTCCCAATTATTTGAAGAATGCTGAATTTGATTTTCGGCCTCTTTTGGATGAGTCCAAGCAAACCACTGATTCTAATGGAAATTCAATTTTTGAATTTGATCAAAGATATTCGAAGTTTTCGATGGTCAATCTTAATCATGAGCATCGTTGGCCACCAGCTGACCTAATGAAACTTAATTCAACGCAATATGATGCACTAAAGCTTGCTCTCCAAAACAGACTAACATTGATACAGGGGTAATTATTTTTTTTAATTAATTTTTTTGAAAAAATCCCAAAAGTGTTCTTCACCCAAGGTGGATAAAGAAATGAAAAAATATGCAATGTTACTTTAGCATAAAAAAGTTAAATGCAGATTATTATTTTGTAAAAAGTTTATAGAAAATAAAATTTTTTATAGTCTTTAGAGTAAAAAAAGATCCAAAACAATTTTATGAATTCTTATCTTGAAAATTATGCTCTATGGAAAATATTAAATTTGAAAGTAAAAAATTAGTTTTCTAGAATTTTTTTTTAAAACTGATTAGTAATCAATTATGATTAAAATCTTTAATTTTTTAAAGGTTCATCTTTCATTAAAAAAAACATTAAAAAAATTATGTTGATTCAATTTAAATTAATTTATAGAATATTTTTAATTATTTAGTATATTTTACTATTTTTCACTAAAATCAATAAAAATTTACGAAATTTTTTTTGAAAAATTTAATTTTTCTTATTTTCATTTTTTTTAACTGCATAAATTTTAAAAATTAAAAAAGTACTAGAATTTTAAAATTTTCCAAAAAACGAAATTTACGTAAATTTACTCCCTTTTGCAATCTTGGGTCAAATAACAAGAATTCAAAAATTTTATCTAAAACAGTTTTTCAATTAGTTTATCTATTAAATATTGCTATTAAAATAAAAGTTGTCATATTCAAAATTCAAAACTGAGCAAATTATACTTAGTCTTTTAAAAAAATATTATCAATTAGTTTTCCAAATTTAGACTTGAATAAAATATGTATTTAGTCCATCCATTTTTTTTATATTAAAATTGAAAAAAATTAAAACTAAAATTAAAAAGCTTTTTTTAATTTGAAACTTTATCTGTGAAAATAAAATAGTATCTAATGGTCATCGAAAATTAGAAATTTAAAATTTAAAATTTAAAAATACTAATTATTATAAAAATATAGTAAAAATAGAGTAAAAATATTTAAAAATATTAATATTTTAAATAGAAATTTAAAATTTAAAATTTTAATTTAAAAAATTTAAAATTGTTCTGACTCAATTTTTACTTATCCGGAAAACATAATTTTTTTAAATGCAATTAAATTTTGATTAAAAAAAAAACATAAGGATTTTTATAAAATAGGTGTTAAGGAACAGTTTAAAAATTTTTTATTCTAAAGGCCACCCGGCACTGGCAAAACATTTGTAGGTGTAAAAATCGTGAAATTATTGATACATAATAGAAATTTATGGTGGAATTTAGATGAAGATCGTCGACGTCCTATTCTTATGGTCTGCTATACCAACCATGCTTTAGATCAATTTTTAGAGTATTGCATAAACGAGTGTAATTTGACTGAAGGTGTTGTGAGAATTGGTGGAAGATCACGTAGTCCCAATATGGAACCATATCTTCTTAGCAACATTAAGAAAAATCTTCGTATGAACAATAAAACCAATCGTCTGGTTAAACATTTGTTTGGAGTTGAGTCCAAAATACTCGATGGTCTTCGTAGTCGCATTGATTACGAAAATGAATCAACAAATGCTATTCTCAACCACAGTGCCATTCTTAGATTCGATGTTATCAAAGAGACTATGCCGGAGAGACAAATTCAACAGTTAAAAGATTTTTCCGACCGGGAAATTGCCAGAAATGATTTGAATGAAGACTTTTGCTTGCTTGAATGGCTAGGATTTTTCCAAGAGTACCAAGATACCAGCTGCGAACCAACTGAAGTGATAGATGGTCAGGAAGAGGAGGAAAATTTTGACAGTGACAATGAGTCTTTGGCTAATGAGAGAATTCTTGAGTCTGATTTAAAATTTTATACAATCAAAAAAAATTTAATCACAGACAATAAATTTGTACTAAATTTAAAAAATATTCAACAAATGACCGAAGCTTACCATCTGTTAAAAGGCGCTGAGAAAAAAATAGACCAAGCTGAAATTCAAAAATATATAAAAACAAAAACAAATGAATGCTTAAAATTTTCGGACAATGATTTTTTAATTTTACAAAATTTTCCCAACATTTGGAAGCTTGACTACACTCAAAGATTTTTACTCTATTCAAAATGTCTTTCCACTTTTTTGAATAAAAAGCAAGAATTGATCCTAAAATTGATTAACAAATACAATCAATCAGCCTCCATACTTGAAGAACTAAGACTAAACGAAGATAAAGAAATAATGGAACAGGCATTAATAGTAGCAATGACCACCACTGGTTCGACCAGATATCACAGCATTTTAAAAGATATAGGACCAAAAATTGTTATAGTAGAGGAAGCTGCCGAGGTGTTTGAAGCTCATATAGTCGGCTCTTTGTCAAAGCATTGTGAACATTTGATATTAATTGGTGACCATATTCAATTACGGCCCAATCCAGCAGTGTATAATCTTGCCAAAACTTACAAACTGGACGTCTCCCTGTTTGAACGTTTGGTCAACAACAATTTCAAAAGAGTGATGTTAAACAGTCAACATAGAATGAGACCTGACATAAGTAAATTAATGAAATATTTTTATGAACAACCCATTCAAGATGACAAATCTGTGGAATCTTTTCCGCATGTTCTAGGCCTGACTAAAAATATATTTTTTATTAATCATAAAAATTGGGAAAATTCAAGTGGTAACATAGGGAGTTCGAAAATAAATGATTATGAAATAAGTTATGTTGTCAAATTGGTAAATTATTTGGCCAATAGTGGTCATCAACAAGAAAATATTACAGTTTTGTCAATGTACCTGGGGCAGACAATGATTATTAAAAAAAAACTTAAAGAAAAATCTTTGATTAAAGTAAAAATTAGCACAGTGGACAATTATCAAGGCGAGGAAAATAAAATTATTATTTTATCTTTGGTCAGATCAAACAAAGAGAATAAAATCGGATTTGTAAATATACCAAATAGAGTTTGTGTGGCTTTGTCAAGAGCTAAACACGGACTTTACGTATTAGGAAATTTTGATTTCTTCTGCTTGAATGAAACAAACAACAAATGGAAGCCGATAGTCCAAGAAATAAAACAAAGTGGAAACTTTGGAGAATTGGATTTAACGTGCCACGTTCACACGCAACATAATACAAAAGTTACAGACTTGTCTATTTTTGATAAACGCATCAATTGCTGCTGTGATTCCAAATGTGGAATTTTATTGAAATGTGGACATGATTGCACAAAAAAGTGTCATGTAACGGATGATTCGGTGCATGAGAACAATAAATGTATGTCAAAGTGCGGAAAAACACTAAAATGTTCTCATAAATGCAAACAAATTTGTTCAAAACATGTCAATTGTGACAAATGTGATGTAATAGTTAACAAAACTATTGCAAGTTGTGGACATGAAATTAAGTCAGTAAGATGTGACAGTTTACCGACCAGAAAAGAATGTAAATCTATCTGTAACAAAAAATTGTCTTGTGGCCATTTATGCACCCAGATTTGTAATGAACACACATCATGTTCTTCATGTCCATTGATTGTTGACAAGATAATACCATATTGTGGACATGAAATTAAGTCAGTAAGATGTGACAGTTTACCGACCAGAAAAGAATGTAAATCTATCTGTAACAAAAAATTGTCTTGTGGTCATTTATGCACCCAGATTTGTAATGAACACACATCATGTTCTTCATGTCCATTGATTGTTGACAAGATAATACCATATTGTGGACATGAAATTAAGTCAGTAAGATGTGACAGTTTACCGACCAGAAAAGAATGTAAATCTATCTGTAACAAAAAATTGTCTTGTGGTCATTTATGCACCCAGATTTGTAATGAACACACATCATGTTCTTCATGTCCATTGATTGTTGACAAGATAATACCATATTGTGGACATGAAATTAAGTCAGTAAGATGTGACAGTTTACCGACCAGAAAAGAATGTAAATCTATCTGTAACAAAAAATTGTCTTGTGGTCATTTATGCACCCAGATTTGTAATGAACACACATCATGTTCTTCATGTCCATTGATTGTTGACAAGATAATACCATATTGTGGACATGAAATTAAGTCAGTAAGATGTGACAGTTTACCGACCAGAAAAGAATGTAAATCTATCTGTAACAAAGAAATGTCTTGTGGTCATATATGTTCTTTAAAATGTAATACACATTTAAAATGTAATGTTTGTCCCGTTGTTGTTCCCAAGACAATTGCAGAATGTAAGCATCGAATAAATATAAGATGTGACCTATCTCCAAAAAGGACCGATTGTATTGACTTATGTAGCAACGTACTTGAATGTGGTCATCTTTGTACAAAAGGATGCTCTGTTTTAGATTGTGGAAACTGTGAATTTATAATAGATGTTCCAGCAATATGTAAGCACCAAGCCCAAGTTCAGGCCAAATGTTCTGAAAGCATTTGGCACTATCAGTTAAGCTGTAAAAGACCGTGTTATCAAAATCTAAAATGTGGTCATATTTGCGAGAATTCTTGTTCTGATTGCCATGGTGGATACATTCATTCAGTGTGTTCAAAAAATTTGGAATTTAGTTTCAATTGTGGTCACAAGAAATTGTCCAAATGTTATGAACAAAAATCAATTTGTTTGGAGGAATGTAAAAATATGTGTCCTCATGGAAAATGCACTAATCCATGTGGATGGCCTTGTAATACCTGTAATCAACCATGCCAATATAAATGTGAACATTTTGCTTGTACAAAAGAGTGTTGGGAAATGTGCGATAGACCAATGTGTGACCAGAAATGCCCAAGAAAACTTCCTTGTGGCCATCAATGCATTGGTATATGTGGCGAGCCATGCCCAACTATTTGTCGATTTTGTAATCAAAGCGATTTCGCTAAGATCAGCCTTAGCACTGCCCATGACTCAAAATTTGTCCTACTGATAGATTGTGGTCATTTTTTTGAGTCGACTTATTTAGATAATTACATTAGAGAAAAAAATTTTCAATTCATTCAAAAATTAACTGGGTGTCCACTTTGTCATGTTCCAATTCGACACAATTATCGCTATGGAAATTTCCTAAAAGCTGAAAAGATAGAATTAGATCGAGTGAAATATTCACAAATTGGAAGTATGAGAGCAAATGAGTTGTCTAAATTAGCTTTATTGGAAAAAATTGAAAAAAACAAAAATTCATTTGGTCAAAAAATCAAGAGCCAATTTATTCAGGAAATTAGACAAATCGACTATCTTACCCGATCTAGTATTGAAGCATATTCTTCTACTTGGGATTTATTTTCACAATTAGATAGTTTTAATGAAATTGTAAGAATGAGAAAGTTTGAAAGCTGTCAAATAGAACATTTGGAATTTGAAGTGAAAAAATTAGAAGAAATATTCTTATTAAAAGATAAGAACAAGAATTTAAAATTAAACTATTTGCAAAGTCTCCAAATGTTTGATGATTTTTCATGTGAGCTTAAAAGAATCAGAAGTCTCGTCAAATTGTATGACTTAAAGGAAGATCTTAAAGATAAAAATTTTAATTCACAACATTCCTCGCTAATTAGTAACAGTATTCAAGAAATAGAGAAAAAATTATTTAAAAGTATTCAAAAATTTGATTCTCAAATAGAAAATTCTGTGAGTTCAGAATTTGAAAAAATTTTCAAAACATTAGACAAAATTAAAAACGAAAAAAAATGCATTATATCATAAATTTAATTTAAATTTCGTAAAACATTTTTAGAGACTTTAAATAAATTATTTTATTTCGTTGCTTCATTTGATGCAATAAAAGCCATAAAAATGGTGAGTCTTAGTATCAATTGATTTTGAAAAATTTAATTTCTTTTTTAATTGATTAATTTAAATATTTGCTATTTAACCAAAAAAAGAATTCAAATCTAAATTTTAATTTTTAAAATACAATAAATTACCATTTACAGATTGTACATGTATCCACAAATTAAATAAAATTGTGTCATGTTCCATAATTTAGTCTAATGTAAAATAATCGAAGCCAAATTTTTAGTGTTTTTACATTATGATCCCAAAATCCAGACTTTAAGCCTCCAAAAAGAAAAATAACATCTTGGTTTTATTTTGATAAAAAATTTTATTATAAATCATTAAAAGGCCTGATAAAAAAAATAATTTATAAAAATTAAACTAAAATAATATTAATTTGCATGTTAAAATAAAAACAGCAGAAAATTTTTTGTTTATAGAATTTTACAAAATCACATGAAAAAGTGTCAAATTCATTTTATTATTTTACAGAATTCCTGAGCCAAGTTGATTTTATGAATAAAAATAACATTTCGTAATTTTACTAAATACGCAGTCCAACATTCAGTGAAAGAGACCAAAATTTTTCAAAAATTTAAATAGCTTTATTTTTCGGAATAAAACTCGTAATTTTTAACCATGTAATTTTTGGTTAAATATTGAAAAAACTATGAATTTTCTTAACTTTTTTTTTTCTATTTGTCTTTTTCTTTACCTGAAATGTTCTTTTAAATCTTATGTAATATCTGATTATTAATTGAGATGATTAATTTAATTTTTCTTTCCTTTGAGTATTGCTTAGACTTTTCATTAGGGGTTAAAACCGGTTTAAGGTACCGGTTCTAAGTTAAAGCCGGTTTTGTATAACAGATGAATAAAAAGAAGATTTCTGAAAGTTTAACTTTTTAGGCTTAATTAATTTTAAATTTTTTTCAATTAAACGATAATTTAAAATTAAATAATGATATAAAAAAAAATTTTAAATTTGTAATGAATGTATGAGTGGATGATCCAGAGTATCACTAAATTTGGTGTCGTCTGCGAAAAATTCGCTTGGACTCTTAATGTGATCGGCTGGGTGACTTACCTTATCTTTTAAAGAAGCTATAAATTTATTTAGTTATTTTATTTGACTTTTCATCATTTCCAGTGTTTTTTAGCCATGTTGCCAGTATCATTCCAAAACTGATTAATACAACTTTGTTTGCAGATGACTTTTGTATATGGTAATCTCATAAAGAAATTGAAAAAGCATTCAATTTTAACATTAGCAGAATAAAAAATCGGCATCAAATATGATCCTTAGATCAGCTTCATAAAATTTTTCCAAAAGGTACGCAATAAAGTAATGTTTAAAATCAACACAATTAGACCAATGTCTAAAATGGTTAATGGTGAAAAAATTTTTGAATATTTTTTTACACAAGACTATGAATAAGATTCAATTAAAAAAAAAAAACAAAAAATTTATTTTATATATTTTAATGTTTTTTGATCGATGTGACGATCTGGTCTAATAAAGAAGCACATATGCATATAAAGACACAAGAGTTGGGGAACAACGCTAAACCAACCGGGCTTGAATTAAATGTTGCCAAAACGAAAGTTATGTGCATAAATACCAAATTGGATACCCCGATCACCATTGATGGTACACCAATCGAGTGTGTAAGTGAATTCACATACCTAGGTAGCATAATCAGTAAAAAATTTATTTTATTTATTTGAATGTTTTTTAAATGAATTTAAAAATTAAAAAATAATTTAATTTTTAAAATAAAATAAACAAGGTGTAAATCGGTCATTTCTGGCATTATTAGCCTTGAAAATTTAAACAGCTTCTTGTTCATTTTTCATCTCCTTTTTTCTCTCCTATTTTCGTTTAACTCTTTCAAAAAGCTAAAGATTCCAAAACCAAAAACGAATTTGGTAAGTAAACTAGAATTCATCTCCTTGGGTATTTAACAGGTGCAAAATAAAAAATGGCACAAAATTAATTTTATCATAAAAAATCTTTTATTTATCAAAGGCTTTAAATTTTTTTTAAATTATAACAGAATCCTCCTATTTTGAAAAAATAATATCAGTTAAGGTATTGAAGTTCATGACAACGTATGATATCGAGCCTAGAGCTTACAGTCCTGGCATGGTCTTTTACAGTCTTTGGGTCCATATGCTGAGGCAGGTACGAATTTTGATTTCGAGTTGGTTAGGATTTATGGCCTTGCTATCACCCTCATAAACTTTAGTTTTCAAATTTCCCCGAAATCTTCGATTGGTCGTGCTTTTGGTACGTTTGCTGGATTCACTTCTTTGGCAATATATCTTATGTTTTATCTAACATATAATTCTGTACCATATTCGCATAATGAGATGATGCTAAGTTGGACCAAATCACATAATTGGTTCAAGTCGTTTCTTAATACACTCTCCAAGGTAGACATGTTGACCGCTAAACCACTAGGTGCAAAATATGGTTCGCTTATTCCGCGCCAACCAAACCATTAATTTTTCTTCAAATTTTTTAACGTACTTACTTTTTACACTCTCCGGCGTCTTGCTAACTTGCTAACATTACTACTATAAAGTTAATCACCTTAAAGCTTCAGCTTTTGGCAAATTTGGTCACTTTTTACAAAGTTGTACAAATCTTTTTTAATGGTTTCGTACATTTTTTACTGACAGCTTGACGAAAATTAATTTTAAAGCTAGGATCAGTCTGATTTTAAATTTTGAAAAAAATTGGGAAAGGTCTTGTCCACTCTTATAGCAAATTAAACAAGCTTTTTGTGCCATTTTTTATTCTACACCCGCTATCTAACAGAAAATTTAATAAAATTAATTAAACTTAGCGGTAATATAGTAAAATTAATTCCAATACATCTGCATCTATAACCGGGCAGCTTCAAAAGGGAAGCCAAGTAGGGTATTGTTCCGCAGGCCTCCTGCTCCAACTCACATTGTTAATATTTAAAAAAAGAAAATATTCGGGTCTAAAAAACCTGAGTATCAAGATACTGAAATTTCAATTTCAATTAATCTCAAATTTTCGCAATGAGATTAAATTTAATATCAATTAAATATTTACTTAAGTAAAGAAAAAGATTATCTATAGTTAAATTCCTAATTAATAATAATTTAATAATTTTAGGTCTCCCGTTGGTTTTTCTATTTCATCATCTTTTAATACATTTAACGCCTCATCTGAAGCTACCAAAATTTTTTTACTTGTCTTGGCCAACTCATTTGCTTTCGATTCAAAAGATGATTTCGATATTGTAATAACCTTTTACCGCGTACCAGTAGTTTTATGAAATAACCCTATTTTATCATACATTTCATGTATTAGTTGACGTTGACTAACTGATACAGTGGTGTTCCGGATTTAGTAATTTACGATAATTTACGTAAAAAAAAGTAAATTTACGTAATATATTGTAAAGTTACGTAAATTTACAAAAGTAAAAAAACCTAAATTTACTAGATTTTACGTAAAATTTGGTAAATTTCGTTCATTTTACGTAAATTTATGTAAAAAAAAATGTCCAAAAAATTGAAATAATGTGGCACTTTTTAAAAAAAAAGAATTTTTATTATCCTTCAATATTTATATTCAAAATTATGAAAAAAAAATTTACCATAATTTACGTAAATTTTGGTAAAATGTAATCAATTTAATGGTAAAAAATTATTAATTAAAATTTTTAATTAATTTGAAAAAAAAATTTTATTTATAAAAATTTTTACATTTTTTACGTTAAAAATATATCTTAAATAGTTTTAATGCTTTATGTTTCAAATATTTTTTTCAGTTTCAAAAAAAAACAATTTTAAGTTAATATTGCAAACATTTTCTTATTTGAAAATAGATTCTTTGGTGAAATAGAATGAGTTAAATTTTTGCTTGAAAATTTGAAAAAAATATTGAAAATTCTAATATTTTATTATCGAGCAAATGCTCCATCAAAATAAAAACTTATGAAAAAACTAAAAATAAAGTTAAATAATAAAAAAAAAAGATAAATAATTCACTTAGATTAAAGTTTTTATTCAGTCGTTGAAAAACTGGGACTTGTCAGTTAGGTAAATCACTTTTTATCCGAAAAATTCTTGTTCTCAGATTTTGTGAGCTATTGGTTCAACCAATTTTTTGTTCAAAATAGAATTAAGGTGAACCAAAATAGAATAAGACGAATAATTTTAGATTATGTGAAAAAATTGAATAAAGCTGTTAAATAAAATGCTTGATTTTCGAAACTGATGTAAAAATTAGTTTAATAGTTTTTTAGGTTTTTTTAATTTTTGAAGGAGCTTTAGAAATAGCTAAGAATTTGCTCTGATCGTTTTGACCTGGTATTTCTCTTTCAACAATTTCAAATACCCAAATGCCAATTTCAAATTAATTTAAAATTTTAATTAATTATTTTTTTACCATTTTTTACTATTTTTTACCATTAAATTGATTAAATTTTACCAAAATTTACGTAAATTATGGTAAATTTTTTTTTCATAATTTTGAATATAAATATTGAAGGATATGGCAACACAGCCTAAATGTATTTAATGTAAATTCGGTGACGTAATTTGAAAAACCGAAATATATCAGTCGTTTTATTTTTTTTTAAACAACCCACATATTCTTATAGATCTTGAAGAGAGGAATCCAAATATATATATGAAATATTTTAAAAAAATTTTTAAACCTTTTTTTTAATTCAAAGTTGTTTTTCGATAGAATTTTTCAAATTAGTATTTATGTTTGACAATTTTTGATCCGATGACGGAACAAGTTTGAACTGACCTCATTTGCTTATCGTTTTCAGTGGGTCTTAATTAGTAGAAAATAATTTTACTTGAATTTTAAGGTAGCCGATGGGTCTGTTGTCTAATGTTGTTATTTTTTATGGGTTAAGAGGTTAATGAGGTATCACCTCAATACCCAAAAATCCTACCCATTTACCCCTAAAAATAAAATATTTAACATAATTAGACTGAAAGGACAAAAATGATCACAATGACGTCATTTTTTATGAAAAATTTAAAATTTTGTTTCTCCTTTTTTTACAAAAATAATTTGATTTTATTTGATAAAAATATTCATTCTGTATTATCAAAAATCGTCAATATATTATAAAAATGAATCAGAACAAACAAAAAGAAGTTAAAAAAAAAGTATTCGATGGAAGATCGTGATAAGGCAAAAAAAGACAGAACTTTTTAACTAAAAAAAATCAAACATAAAATTTATTTTGAATTCGTTAAAAAATCGTTTAAATTTTTTTCTCAATAGTTATGTTGTAGCGTACATTTAAAAGAATAATAATAAAGAATATTTTGAATATTTATATTTTTAAAAATAACACTTCAAATCCTTTTTTTAATTATTATCGGGCTAATTGGGTGAATTCGGTGAATATCCTGAAAAAGAGGTAAGTTCTCGGACTAAATATTTACAAAATCAGGGGTATTCAATTTTTTGGACATTTTTTTTTACATGAATTTACGTAAAATGATCGAAATTTACCAAATTGTACGTAAAATCTAGTAAATTTACGTAAATTTTCAATATATTACTTAAAATTCGGTAAATTTACTATTTTATACGTAAATTATCGTAAATTACTAAATCCGGAACACCATTGTAAGTTAAAAACAAGTAACATTCTAACTGTTAATTAATTATTCGATTAATAAATGTTTCAACAGATTCCTTAAATAAGTTGACATCAACTTCACTCAAATACTTGACTGAATAATGAGTCTTATTTTTCGTGCTATAATAATTTAATTGTTTGCTATAAAAAAATAATGCTATAAGAATATTATTTTTATTTTATTATTTTCTGCTATAATTCTTTATTTTTCTAGTATAATAAAAATACAAATGATATAAAAATAAAAAAAAACAAAGAAAAAAATGTCAACTATTTTCTTTTTGGTCTTTTATGAGTATTAGACCCGGTTGATTAATCTTTTGGTTTATTTTTTGAGCCAGTTGGTCTTCCTCTTTTTTTTGCAACTACAATAGGATCAATATTTTCTTCATTATCTGATACTGTTACAACAAAATCATGACGATCGCTTGAGCCAGTTTCATCATTATGTTGTGTTCTTGCTTCCAAAACATTTTTTGTAATTTCTTCCATTGATTCATCATCATTTTCATTTACGTTGTCTGGTACATTGATATGAGCATTTCAATAATCTCTGAGTTGATTTAATGTCATATTAGCTGGTCCGTAGTTGCTTTTCTTGTATCTTTGTTTAGTCAGTTAAATTTTTAAAATCATTAAAATGTAAAATGTAATTTTTTTTTTATTCTTACCATTTTTATTCAAACAATTCAAAATTTTTTTTTTTTTTTTTTTCTACTATTTATTTAAACCTTCACGGGGCTGAAAGGAAGGCTAAAAAGGCCATTCCGACCTGTCTGGGAATATTCCCAAACTATTTTTTAAATAAAAAAAAAAATATATAAAAATTTCTACTCAGCTTAATTTATCAATTAATTCAAAATTGAAACCAAAATTCACTAATTAGTTAATGCTCAATTAATATATTTATTTTATTGTTTATTTAATATATAATTTAGAGGGAATAGTTCCTCAATTAATATATTGTCATTACATATAATTTTATAGCATCGGTATTTTTATTTTATATCACAGGTACTATTTATTATATCAGATTGTGTCAATTATATATCAATTTTATTTTTTAGTTTATATCATTTCCGTTAATTTTTATATCATTTTATTTTTTTTTATTATAGCAAAGAATTAAAATATTATAGCACGAAAAAATATAAGTCCTGAATAATTGAGTACGAATGACGTACTATCACACCGGTCTATGGATGGTGAACTATGCGAATGGTCAGCAACTGGATGTTGGTCTGAATTCAATGAATCCAAATCAAAACACATTTAAAATACACTTTTTTTTGCTTTTTTTCGCAACTTTGTTTTTTGTCTTAATTTGATATTGAAATTTCAGTATTATTGATAATCAGGCTTATTAGACCCAAATATTAAATTCAGAGCATGAAATAATTGCTGAGAAATTAATTTTTGTCAGAGAGGCGAATTGGTGAGGTAAAGGGGTGATTAAATTTAGAGAGTTTTTCGCTTTACTAAGCTTAATTTCAAATAATCAAAAAATAGCGGAAAATAGGTGATCTTTCAATGTGTGAATTATTTTTCAAATATTTTTTTAAATTAAAAAAGCAATTAATACATATTCATTAGCATTAGGTAGAATTTTTGGCAAGAAATTAATCAAATTAAATTAAATTTTATATTTAAAAAAAAAACTCAAAAACTTTACAGATTGTATTTTTTTTAGGTAAATGACTGTGAAAGTATTGATGAACAAACACTTGAAATTTGGAGTGCTAGTGAACCGACCGACTTGAATCGGACATAAATTAGTTGAGTAAACAAGAAAAAAATTCGGATTTGAAATCAAATGACCGGATAAATGCGGCATTTGTGATCAGCAAAAATTTGGCAACATAAAAAAATTAGTGAAAATTAAACAAGCCTGGAAGTAACTTTAGAGTAAAAAAGGAATCTCTAAATCTCATTAATTTAATTAAGCATGTAATTAGTTGTACTAGGTTAGAAATTTTGAAGATTCTTCCTAGTTAACTCTTGCCTTAAACCATTTTTTACATCAACAAAATTTGTTTTCGTCTAAAATATTATTGTTTTTCTTTTTCGAGTAAATTAGATTTGTTTGCTTAAGGAAGTTATCTTAAATATGTTTTAATGTAATTAGCATCTCGTTTAATTAACTGTCAATTTTAAAGGTCACCATTACCAACGGGATCAAGTCCACTGTGTCTCAAAAACCTATTCGCAAAAAAATTTTAATTTGTTTATGCTCACCAAATAAGAAAAATTCACTCTCTTAATTCATTTAATTTTTTAACCAATCGAAAGCATTTGTTTGCTAATTATTGCCCTTTAAAATATATAATTATCTATTTTTAGATAATTATCTATTATAGATAATTTACTATATTAGATAAAAATATTTTTTTCGACATGAATAAAATTAAATAGTCGCTTTTTTAATTAATTTGAAATTTTAATTAATAAAATGAAAACTAAAATAAATTATTAAATGTAAATTAAAAACTAATAAAATAAATTCATTCACTGTTTGTTATTCTATAAAAACATATTTATTATTATGTACATCTACTGTTAAATAATTTTAATAATTTTTTATTATCTATGATAGATATTTAATAATTTGATTTGCATTTCAAAATCAGAATTAACTAATTTTTCAAAATTTTTTTTTATCAACAAAAAAAATCATTCCAAAAGAGATATGAGAGTATATGAGAGATTCTTTATACAAGTTTCGTGACCATCTTCGTAATAATAATGAAATAACATCTGAATTTATTTAACTAAAAACACCTATTGGTTAATGGAAAAATAGAAAAAGAAAAAATTAAAAAAAAGTGTGATACAACTTCAGCAGATTAGATTAAAATGCTAAATCAATCATCTACTGATTCAAAACTAAGGAGACAATTTTTATGTACAAAATACAAAATAAAGTCATGGAATCTCTACAGAACTTGTCTGAGTTACCAATCTCCACAAAATCAAGCTTTCTGCGGATTTTCTAAAAACTATATCAAAACTATAATGATAAAGATGGAATAAAATTAAATTACGTTTCAAATCACATGTTTACAATTTATTTCTTAAAAAATAAATAATAATAAAATTAATTAAATAATACTGATTCTTTTCATAGGTTTTTTTTAGACACTGGATATTGTTCCAAGTTTTGATGCACAATTTTTTAAGCAAGGGGTAAGAAGGAAGTAGGAATAAAATCTATTCCCAACTTAATTAAAAATAAATAAAAAAGTAACTATTAATAGATAATTCATTATAAAAGATAATTTTTTTTTCAAAATTAAATAAAATTTATTAACAAACTGAACCTTAAAAGAAAATAAATACGAAAGAAATTCTCAATTTTTATTTTTTGTATCCATTACCTTTTTTTAATTATCTATAATAGATAATTCATTATAAAAGATAATTTTTTTTTCAAAATTAAATAAAATTTATTAACAAACTGAACCTTAAAAGAAAATAAATACGAAAGAAATTCTCAATTTTTATTTTTTGTATCCATTACCTTTTTTTAATTATCTATAATAGATAATTCATTATTAAAAATTATTTTTTTTTTTCAAAATTAAATAAAATATATTAACAAGCTGAACCTTAAAAGAAAATAAATACGAAAGAAATACTCAATTTTTATTTTTGTATCCATTACCTTTTTTTAATTATCTATAATAGATAATTCATTATTAAAAATTAATTTTTTTTTTCAAAATTAAATAAAATATATTAACAAGCTGAACCTTAAAAGAAAATAAATACGAAAGAAATACTCAATTTTTATTTTTGTATCCATTACCTTTTTTTAATTATCTATAATAGATAATTCATTATATTTTGCATTTAATGTAATTAAACATTGACTTGTTGATATTTTATTCTAGAAAAAATTTAATTTAAACAAAAAAATGAAAAAATTATATAAAAAAAAAATATAAATGTTTACAACAACAAATAAAAACTATTAAATGAAACATTTTTCCGAACAAGTAAAAAAAAACAAAAATCTTTAAGTCATCGGTTCATGAAACAAAAAAGCGAAATAAATATATCTTCTTTTTTTTTTTTAAATTTATGTGTGTTGAAATAGCCGTTCCGACAATAGAAAAAAAAAACACATTCAATTTTTTAAATCTGAATTCCATCAAACAACGGACGGAACGGAAGAATAAAAAAGAGTACAAATAAAAAAAAGTATATATATAAAGATAAAGAAAAAAGTAATGAGATTGTTAGAACATATAAATGCACATTTATTTCAACAACCACAACCACCACAACAACAACGACAACATCATCATCATCATCATCATCATTCTGAAGAAAAACAAAAAGCATTTATCTGGCCTTTTCGATGGTGTCATCTTTTTTGGCTTCGGTGATCTTGGGCGATATGAGCGTTTCATTGTGGATGCCGTGATGATGAAAATTGTGCTGATTGACGTGCATGCCGTGCTGTTGCTGAAGCGAGGCGTTGAGCAGTCCGTTGGCTAGCAGACTGTTCATCGAAATTGAGCTGTGTTCATTGTAGGGGGGCAGAGTGGCCGAGCCGTTGAACTGTGACTGATTTTGGGAGGCGCCCGAGCCGGCCGAGCCATTGGCGTTGGAAAAAGTGCGCTCGTAATACTTCAACATTTCAGTGAGATAGTTTTGAAACGAGTTGAGGACAGCTATGATGGCGGGCGAGCCGAAGCCGTGCGTTATCAAACTAAAGTGGGTGAGGTGCCTTTGTATGGCGCTGTCGAGGACTGGCGTGGGCTTGGAGCTGCCCAGCGGCGATCTGTCGTGGCTCAGCAAATCGGTCAGCTCTTTGGTTATCTGCTTGGTGGCTATGATCATGGACTTGCGCGACTCTATTTCGGGCGGGTCCGAATGATGCTTGGCAACATACTCGGCCGACTGTTTAGACGGAAACTCGTTTTCGCACACGAAGTTGAAGTCGCGCGCCAAATGAATAGCTTCGCCCTCGACCAACGAGGTGAGCAGGGTGACAGTGGCGGCCTTGCGGCGACCGGCCGGCAAATTCACGCCGATCCGCTCCAGCTTTTCTCTGAGCATGCGGCCGCCATTTTTGGACTTGGCACGTCGCAATATGCCGCCCAGGAGCGACGCGTTGAGGCACTCGGGCGGCGACAATCGCCGCTGCACTTCGCCCACAGTCACCTTGTACTTGGAGTTGGAGCTGAGCAGCGAGAGGCGTCCGGGCACGTGGCAAAACACGTCCGACTGGCTGATGATGCCGCCCGAGGTGATTACGGGCGGCAGGCCGAGTATGTTGCCGGTGAGCGTGTTGCACAAGCTCGTCGACGATTGACTGGCCAGCGCCAACGACTGAGAGCTGGTGGCGATGGCGCTAGAGCTCGACGAGCCCGACGACGACATCATCGAGGCCGACATCACCAAATTGGGGTCCTTGATGTCCAGTTGATTGGACGGAGAGCTGCAACGCTTGGCGTTCTGTGTGGCAAAAGTGTAGTTGGCCTGTTTGGAGTTGAGGCTGGCCGACGAGGACGAGGTGGCGTAGTTTTCGTCGGCGCCGCCATGCTCGTTCAGATTGTAGGCGAGAGCGGCCGAAAACAGACCATTTCGGTACAATGGATTGTGCATTATGTCCTGGTGGTTTTCTCTGGCGTAGTAGGACGCGTACTCCGAGTAGGCTCTGCTCGGGTCGTACGCATTGACCGCGGCCGCCGACTGAAATTGGAATTGGTCGCGCATGAAACGCTCGGCGTTCAGAGAGTACGCGTCGTAGCCGTTTTGGCCCTGTGCCGCATAGTTGTAGGGCGAGTATGCCTCGGACATTGGTGTTTGATTGTGAAAGTGGCTTGGATAGGGCAAGTAGGCTGTGGGCAAATCGGCCGGTTTCAGGGGAGCTGGCGATTGTGATGCAGATGAACTGGGTATCGATTGAGAGCTTAGTGATGGCGATCCGCTCTTCTGACTCTGGTACAGCTGATGCTCTTGGTTCTGATTCAATCTATTGCGATCCTTAAAAGCATCGTAATTTTAGTTCGGGCAGCAAAATTAAAAGTTGGGTCACTACAAAAAGTAAAAAGTAGAGTAGTGTGCACAATGAGAATTTTTCGAAATTAAGAACAAAAACAGAAAGTTTTTTCTTCAAGTTTTTGTCTGTCTGCTGTTTTAAAAGTAGTTGTATTGAAAGCTTGTGTAAAATTTAAATGATTTGAAAAAAAGTAAAATTTATTTTATCTATTTATCAGCTGGAAATGTATGCTGAAAATGTTTTGTTTTCCAATATAAACTAATACCAAGAAAAGTTTTTTTATTCAAGTGCTAAAATTTAATAATAACAATAATAATAATAATTGTTCCTTTTCTATCCTAGCAGGTAATGGGGAGGCGCTCATCTCCTTTTCAAGTACCTTTTTGAGCAACTGCTCCGATCTGACACTGCGAATCATCTACACCGCAATTATTACCCAGTCGAAACCCGTGGTGCCCCTATTTCTTTGATGAAAGAGGTATAAACATTCGCCCCGTATTGCAGCTAAAATTTAATGCGCATACTTTTTTCCATGTTAAACTAGAACCACAGATATTTTTTAATTAGCAAAAATGGAGCTTCTAAAGAAAGCCTGAGCAGCATTCAATAAACTAAAGGAATACGTGAAAGCATTTTGGCCTCAGACTGCCTGGACATAAAATTACATCTTTATGGCACTCTTGCTGTAATTCTCTTAATAACTACAGCACCGACTCTATTCAACTTAAATGTCTAAAGCTTCACAATGCAATAGTATGATCTCATGCGTTTGGCAAGTCGTTAGTATTTAACACTGTGTAAAAGATTAGACATGAGTGATATTGAAGAATAAACTTTGAAACTTGAATTATAAATTGTTTTCTTTTCTTTTTCCTATTTTTGTTACTTTCTTTACTATTTGTTTAGGCTAGAAGTGGCCATTTTTTGATAAAGTTATTATTAGTTAATCCCTTTTCCTTATTATTTATGTTATAGCCGCGATCCAACAGGTCCTAACAGATCCGGAAAATAAATTCAACTTTTTGGTCTATAACAGACTTGTTAAATCTGTAATGGAAATGGACTTTGGAAAAATAGAAGCTTTCAAAGGAGTGTTCAACATGGAGTGACAATAGAAGAAGAACTGATGGCTTTAGTTCTGAATTTACTAAATTTTTGAACTCCTTTGCAGATTCAAAAAATCAAGTCTAGTATTTCAAATATACTTTTAAAAAAATATAAAAAAAATACTCGAATAACTCTTCTTGATATTAATTTTTGAGCATACAAATTAAAATGTGTCACAAGTATCCCCAGTAAATCTGTTCTCAACAAAAAGCGTATTTATTTTTTTAAATAATAGTTAGGGGAAGGCCGCGAGCAGTTTGGAATGGTCGTTAACCTTCGCCGTGTTGAATAGTTTTGACAATAAAAAAATATAAATAAACACAAATATTGAACTAGTACAAGGCAAACTTCTTAGCTTTCTTCTTAGTTCAAATGATGTGGTCTAAGTCGAGTAGATTCACTCGCAACACCTCAATAGACCCAATCCGAAACACTCTTTTCAGATTCATCATCAATACTCTTAAAATACCTATGCTGTATGTAGTTTTAAAATTTACTCTGTTTTGTTCTACTGTTGAGCTCTCATTCATGAGTCTTTTTTAACAATTAAAGGACAAAAAGATAATCAAAAAATAAAAAAAACTTGTTTTTTTAAATTTTAAATTTTTTATTTTTTTTTCTGGGTCCAAAGAAAATTCACACAGTTCAGCTCATATCGTAAAAGCTGATGAAAAATCAAACACACTCATGGCTAAATGTCTGAAATCAGAGCGAACCATGAATTCATTGCCAAAGAAATAAACCATTCCAGCCTCACAGCTCATGCTCTTTAACTTTTAACTATTATTCAACTGAATAAAAAATCATCCATAATAAGACACTTTTTTTAGAATATTCTGAGTATTCAAAACCTTCTTTTTAGCTTTTACTCTTAGATATAGGACTTAAATTCTTAGGCCAGCTGTTCAAAATGGAAGATGCTGATTTTGAGATGGTATTAAACTTCAATACCTCAAAAAGAAAAAAAAAGAAAGTCGCTATAGTTTTATTTGAAGGCCGTGCATCCGAAAGGTTTGTGTATTAGTAATACAAGCAGAGGATCGAAGGTCCGAGACTTGCTCAGGCAGAAAATATCTTGATATTTGCAGTAGACTCAAAAAAGTACTGCACAAGGAGATGAGCACCCTGGAGGTGACCTATAGATTGAAGAAAATAAAATGGCTGATTTTTGCTCGACTCGTTTTTGTAGAAAATTTTGTATTCATTGCTAGAGTCGACTGTGTTGAAAATCTGAACAAAAAAATCAAAACCTAGTAGAAGAAAACAAAACAAAATGTATTTTCTTTATTTATTTTGAAATGATAAATCGATTCGAATCGATCGATTGGTCAGATTAAAATGGATTTGATTTAGATGAAAAAAAAAGATAGGCTTGTGTAGGATACGAGTGAAATTATGAGATGGCTTTAATAGCTAGTTGTGAGTGATTGTCATTCTACATTCATTCATTAGGAGAATAATATAGATTAATGAGTTAAATTAAATCTAAAGAGAATTTATGCATTTAAAATTAAACTGGAGGTAATGTATTTGATTAATTAAGAGAATGTTATCAGTTTAGATTTATCTACAAGTCACATTTTTGTTTGTCTACTGAAATGAAAGGAAAATATTTTTTGTGTGAGTGAGAGAGTGTTGGTTGATGAGTGGTGATGGGAAAGGGATTGTTGCCGGGGCTTTCTTACCTGCCAGTCGCTGTAGTTGGACGAAGATGGCGAGTTGGATGAGTGTATCGAGTTGGAGTTGGTGTAGGCTGCGGCTGCTGCGGCGGCAAATTGCAAAATCGACATTAACTTAAGTATCTAAAGAGGACAAATGCGGAAAATGAAAATTTTGTTGCAAGCTACGAACTAACTAGTTGCTAATAAAATGAAATTGTTTCAGCATCTTGTTTTTTATGCTGTTTACCGTTGCCGGCATATTTTCCTATTGGTTCCTAGTCTAGTTATCGCACAGCTCATTTGCTCAAAATCAAAGTCTAAATCGGTTCGAATCGTTTGTGCGATTGGATCGATTTTAGCCGAGCCAATCAAATGCACTGAGCGCATTTAGCATTTTTCTTACAGATTAAAAAATCGATAATTTAATTTTAGTTTATCGAATGATGATTAAATAAACAAATTAAACACAACAACACAAACCAACTAGTTACAACGAAATAGAAAGAGAGAGAGAAAGAGAAAGAAATGAAGAATTTCATTTGTTACCTTCTGGGTGATTGTACACAAAATAAACAATAATAAATGCTAAATCGTTAGAAAACGATTCGAGAGAAAGCCCAAGTCTTAAGCCAGCTAAAGACTCTAATCTTTTTTTTCTCTTATTCTTTTTTTTTTGTTGCTGAACAATTTTTGTTCTCTTCTATTAATACCAGCTTGTTCTTAAGTATTTTCGAAAGGCAGTATTTTGCATCGCGATTTGTTCAACTGATCTAGCCTCGAATGCCTTTTGTTCAATTGAACGTGCAACAATTCGGATTAGATTAACCCCTTTTCTTATACATTAATTTCAATTTTTCAGCTGATATTTTTTCAATTTAAACTGAGCCCCGAATGCTTATCCTTAAAAATACATATTAAAATGCACCACTGGGTCTTTAAACAAAAAGCATCCCAAAAAAGCACTGATCGTTGAAGACCCTCCTATTACGCAATCGTCCTTGTCATGCAACATTTCGAAGTGAGAGACCCTGCAAATATCAGAGAACAATGCTCCTTTGATGCTGTGAGCATTTAGAAAAAAAAGCTGAAATCCTTATGGAAAATTTTTTCATCAGTCGATCACTTTGTCTGTCACTCAAACAAGCAATTTGATTACAAGACACTTGGTAAAAACAGACCTCGTGTAAGTAAACCTTGTTTTCAAATTTAAAGGTCTTGTGGTATATTGACGTGAGGGACAATGTGCAAAGTGAGTACCACGAGGAGACCTGTTCTATTTTTTAGAATTTTAAATTGTAAATTTTTTTTTCTAAATAATAGCACGGGGAAAACCCCGGGCAGTTTGGAATGGTCGTTAACTTCCCTTTCAGCCCCGTGCTAAATAGATTTTGGTAAATTGAAAAAAATAATTTTTTGAAAAACAGAGTCTAATAAATGTTCGACAAAATTGTTTTAACTTTTTTTCTTTTAGTTAAGTCACATGACAGATTTGCGTTGAATACTAGCATAATAAGTCTAAACACAATTAAAATAAAATGAACTTGATAAATTGTAAATAGAACTTGTTGAAAACATGAAGACCAATGTTCAGTCCAAAGTAACTAGCATTCTAAAGAAGTCATCAATATGAAACTAGTGTTTATTTTAATTTAGATGTTCAATAGACTACTAGAGCCTTTAAATAAAAGATGGTGCAGGCTCTCTAATTCAAAAATGAGCTTTTTGATTAAGAAGTATAGCTCCAAAGTGTCCAACGAAAAGATCTAAGTGTACTGGCCCAAGTGTACTAATGTAAAAACTATATTTAACCCTTATACAGCTAAGAGTAGAAAAATATCATTGCTTACCCTTTATTATTATTTATTTGTATTCTGTGCCGAGCTAATGCTCCTTCAGATAAAAAAAATATTATCAAAATATAATTAAATAAAAATAAAATATAGGAAGTATAATTTAAAAAGGGAAAGTGTTATGAAAATATTAAAAAATAGAATGAAATAAGAAGTAACAGGATACATATGACCCTGCGTAATTTTTAAACCATTAAAATAAACTCTATTATCCAAAAGAAAGGCTTATTGATAAAATCGGCAATGTATTCATTAATTTATTCAATTGACAAACATTATTCTATCAAAGATTATTTTCTATCCAATTAAATATTCAACAAAAAAAATAGAACATAAAAATACATCGATATGAAGGTTTACTACCTTTTCGATTAATAGAACACACTAAAAAAAATTACTCAATTTTTTATTCCAATTCTAAACAAACAAATGACTTATCAATCATTAACACGCCAAACTCTTAGCAAAAATTTATATATAATCTTTTATATTCAATTTATATAATTATACACATATAATTAATACATATCTTAATCATATTGCAACCATGTGGGCTGAAAAGAAGGCTCTGCCATTCGGAACTGCCCTGGAAAAACTTTTCCTAAATTATTTTTTTAATAAATAAAAAAAGACTTATTATAAGTTATTTGCGAACAGTTAATTGCACTGTCATACTGTCTAAGAGTTAAACTTAACTACCAGACGCTTTCTTGCATTTGAACTGAGCAGAAAGGACTATTGCACCCGTGCAACTTGGTATTTTTTTAAACCATGAACAATATGGATAAATCTGAAAAAGATAGCCAATTTAACAATAATAAAAATTTGTCTCAATTTATCTAGGAAGATAATCTCGGAGCTATGGCTCCGATCGGACCCAGAAGTAACAGCACTGAATTGATCTTCAATTACTTCCCACTCGAAACTAGTTCCTCTTTGTGTGATCAGAGGCGTCGAGAGATGCACCCCGTAATACAGAGCCAAATTAAAAATTGCCTGATCAACACAACTAAGCTTTAAATATTTCATTATCAAGCATCAAAAAAACTATCTCTTAAGTATCTTTTTTTAACATAAAAAAGCTGACAGCAAATTTGAGAAGAAAATAAAGTTTGGATCCAAGTAAATGGAAATATGCATCAAAGGATTTAAAGTTTCTGTTCATCCACCACTTGAACCGAGTTTGATACGGAAGACAATTTAGAGAGCACTTTGCCAACAAAATTGCCAAATCACCTATATACTAATAAAAAATAATTTAGGGGGTGACCCCAGGGCACCTCCGAATGGTGCAAGACCTTAGTTTGAGCACGCATTGAAAAGAAAAATTGATATAAATTTAGATGATAGAAAATAAAATTGGATAAAAATAAAAAAATGAAAAAAGTGATTAAATTTGGTTTGAAAGCGAAATCACATTAAAAAGAGAAAAAAAAAATTTTAAGTCAACAGTAAATTTTGATTGCTGGACGAACAACACACTCAATCAAATCGTCTGTATATTTAGCCAAAAAATTATTTACTAGTTCTTAAAGTGATTGTATTCAGGTACGAACAAATCTGTGGCCTACTACAGCAGAAGTTATAGTAACTCTCTACTTATTTTACTAGCACACAAACCACTCGATTGCCAAACGAGTCAAATAAAGAAGCTGACAAGAAAATTTTCGAAACATTCCTAAAACCTTTAAATTAAATAAATTTCATAAAACTTCTTTTGAAAAATAAAAAAAAGAAATAAAAAACCAAGTCTAAACAAATATTTTATTTTAAATCAATCGATGTTTGAAATGTCTTAAAAAATTAAAATGTTTGGCTATGTGAGATAGAGACATTGGAGCTTTTGATAACTACAGACTAGAGGGTGATTAGAGATCGAGATATGATGATGAGCGCTCGAGAGCTCTATTTGGCCAAAGCTAAATTCAACATATATCACCCCAAAGGCATTGTGTGTGTGTTTAAACAGAAGATAAGATAAATCAAATGAACTGTATAAACATATAACCTTTATAAAGATTCGGTGCCAGACTTCAAACACTCACTCACTTGTTTGGATTCCTTGAATTTGAAATTGTAAACAATTAGGCGGACAGAACAGAACCGAGCAGAGAAGAGCACGAGATGAAATATATTCCTAATCGGTTTAAGTAAAGTTAGCATGTTTATCTAGTAGGAATCTGAAAAAATATTGCCACGAGATACGTTAGACACAAAATAGCCCGGGCACTAAACACAAACTCCGACACCTAAACAAACACATGCAACAACTAGTCCTAGCCAAACTGCTCCGAGTCGATTAATTAGTTAGAAAAACAATCTAACTAACTTAGTCACTCAAAACAGGTAAAACCAATTACCTTTATTTGTTTCTCTTTCTTAATTGAGCTAGTCGAATGGAATTTAGCCTAGAGTGAACAACTAGTCGTTTTATGCAATCTTTTAAAACGAAATCAATTCCAAATCGGTTAAGTTGCGTCAATTTAGAGCGAGAGGAAAAATGAAAAAAAAAAAATTTGAAAAATTCCAAACACCTAATTTAATAAATGTATTTTTCTTCTAGATTAAAATTTTTGCTTTCCATAGCTGCAAGCCCATACTCGCCTAATTAGACGCAAAGCGATGAGTTTATATAATGCAAATGCAAACAGCATGCAGAGTCGTGCTGGGCCACAACAGCAAAATCAAGATTGATTAACATTGTCTTTTTGGCTCACATCTATTTTGGTGCGCCGGCTCCGCCATTTGATGATAAGATAAATAATTAATTAGTAACCGGTACACAAACAAGAGCAAAACAAATAAATAATTATTATCAACTCAATTAAATCTTGAAAAAAAAAGAAAAAGAAAAATTAAATTCAAGTACCATTGAGCTGGCGTAATTAAAAGTGATGAATAAATAATTAGACATAATTGCTTGCTTTTTCTTGTTGGCGAACAGCGCCTTCGGACCAAGCTCCTTTAGAAAAGGCACACGGCCAAAATTGCCAAACAGATCCTGATTTTTGATTTCACTGAGTCTCAAATTTGATCCCTATTTTTAAAATATATCCAAACCAAAAAAATAAATTTAAAAGAATAAATGGTGCCAGATTTATCCAAATTTATGTTTATAGACTTGGCTATGGCAATGGATGCTGATCCTGGCAAACTATTTATTGATCAACAACATAAATCATTATTTTTATTTTCTTGTTCGTTAATTGAAAACTAATTAAGACTGGCTCACTTGATTTAAGGTCTATCTGTGAGGGAATCGAATCTCCGAAGCTTAGACGGCTAACTTAGTTGTGAATTTGGTTGCTGCGGCTATTTGCTAGACGCGAACAAATCGCTTAGAGTTTAAATAAAATTGTTCTGAACAAAAATTTCTATAAAAGTTAAAGTTAGGTGTTTTATTGTTGTTGACAAAAAAAAGCTTGAATTTGAAATTTTTGTTCCTACAATGGTTGAACTTGTGATGCAAACAAATGAATGGAATTGGCGAACAAAGAAAAATTTCCACTCGGGAATTTAGAGCTACCTGTTTAGCAAGAACAAAAATGAAAGTTAATCAAATCCTCGGGTGTACCAATTATGCAATGAGCGCCATCGCCATCGGCAAATGCTTAGTCAGTAATTAAACTCCACTTTTTTTTTCTTCGAAATTGAACTAGTAATTAAAACATTGGTAGACTCTAATTTGAGCAGAGCATTAAAATTGATAAATGAGTGATGATTTGGGCGATGTTGAATGTTTTTTTGGTTGTGAAAATTTTTAGTATGTCTCTTGCAGGCGATTTGTTTTAAAAGAGCCAAAATTCAATTTATCTTGTTTATTTAGGAAATTTTTTTGTTTTTTTAGCATTCAAAGACAACTCATTTAAGGTAATTTATCATTAAAAAAAAAGTAAATTAGATACAATCTCTCTGTGTCAAAGTTCTTTTTCTCTAGGCTGTATTTTTGCTTCATCTTGCAGTTATTTTGATTTTCTCTCTTATACAAACAAATCAATTGTCATCTCAATTGATTAATCAATGTTTGATTCATTTTAGTTTTTTTTTATGTCATCAAATTGCTGCTTTGATCGAACCATTTAAATCTGGAACAAAATGAAATAAAAGATCATGTGACCAATTTTTCAACAACAAAAAAATCTATTAATAAATTTGACTCGGGGCCGACATATTCTTTTGTATATTAAATTTTTCCAAACATTAAAATAATTTCTTTTCGAACAATTATAAATTTGATTCACTAAACACGTTAAAGAAATTTTTAAAACTTAATTAAATTTCTTAAATAAAACCTTGAATTTTGAAGCCAAATTTCAAGTTAAAATTTTCAATTATTTTTTCAGTAAATTTTCATTAATCTAAAATTTTCATGTCTAGCGCTTTCTTTTGAAATAAAAAATATCTAGCCAGAGATGATAAGTGCTTTGTCAACAGTTGAGTCAGAGAACCTGGAATGATATTAACCAGTGAGTCAGAGGATTTAAAAAAAAGATTTCCAGCAAACTCACCATCTCGATAAGAAAAGTATTTTTGAGACCGAAATTTAAAATTTAAAATTTAGAGCTGTCATGTTTGATTTACAAAGCTAAGACTATAATTATTGAGAATTTGAGAGCTATTGACAATCGAGGCTAAAATATACTTCCTAATAGAAAGGATGTTCTTTTTAAAAATATTTTATAGTCTTAGGCAAGAAAGAACATACTTTCTGTTTTTTTCATACTTATTAATAGTTTAAATATTAATTACAATTTTAATAAATATTTTTCTTATTTTTAAAATCTTCTAATCCCTAAAATAGGTCTCTGCTCCGGACCCCGTCTACAGAAGAACAGAGAGAATGTTCCATTTGACTAGAGGGAGACTTAAAGTAAAGAAAGAATGTCTTTTTTTACCGATCTTTTATATTTAAAATTTTTTTAATTTATTATTTAGTTATCAATCAATTTATTTATTGCAGTAAAATTCATATTATAATTTTACTTAAAAAGAGAAATCAAAGGTGAAAAAGACAGAACCTAACCACTCGGGGCTATTCAACATTTTAAATAGATCTACGAAAAAGACCTTACTTATTTTTAGACAATAAAATTATACGTATGGAAAATCTAATGATCTTAGATAATTTTTATCTAAATACTTTTGACAACCAACATGTTTTAGCACTTGAATTTCTAAATTTTAACACAATGACAATTTTTTGTTAGGTGATCTAATAAAAAAAGGTTATAAAAATTCGAAAATTTTATTTTTATTGAAACAATGAAATAAATGATGTAAGTCAAAAGATTTAAATAATAGATAAATAATTAAATCTAGATGTTGAAAATTTACTTTTTGAATTGAAACAAAATTATGAGATAAAATTTTTTTATCTATTTATTTTTGAAAGAAAATTTGAATTTTCTTAAATTTGTGATTCAGATTAAAATTGTCAATCTAATTTACAATTTGAACGTAAATTTTTACATTTTGAATAAAATCAATTCGAATAGATAACATAGTGTCAAAATTTAAGATAAATTAGAGTTCAGATATTATCTTGAATTAACCTTTAGCTCGTGATTCTTAGTATTATGAAAGATAAATTATGACTTAGAAAAGATTTAATAATATTTTTCAAAAATAATACCACATTTTTAGATTTATTTGATTTATCAACTTGAGCATTACAATAGTAGAATAGTTGAAGCTAATTCAAAGAAGAAAATTCCATATCAACTTGGTAGATTCAGAATAATTTGTGTTAAAATTCAAATTATTTTTAATTTTTTAAAATTTTAAATTCTTAAAATGAACATATAAAAATATTGATACATTTTGTACCATTAATTGTATTTTATAGACACTCATTTGAATAATATCTTATATTTAGAAATTTTTTTTTTGTTTTGAAGATCAGTTTTGAATAAATTTTTGAAAAAAGAATAAATTTTATTTAAATAATTTCCATCCGTTTATAAGCAAAATGATGAAAAAAATTCCTAAAAATTTCATTTTATTTTAAAATTTAATCAAATAATAAATTTAAAATTTATGTTTATTTTAATGTTAAATTTTAACTTTGCTCTTTGTTATCAAACTAAAAATTCTGAAAAAAAATTAAAATTTTAACTATGTGTTTTGCAATGTAACGAAATAGCACATTTAAAATTTTTTAAAGTATATTTGAAATTCAAAATTTGAACATAAATTTAAGAAATATCAATCCATTAAAAAAATGATGTAATTTTTCACTATTTTTATTTGATAAAAACTTGATACTCAGACAGAAATAAAAATAGTTAAATCATCGCCTATATATGCATATTATTTTTTTTTAAAAATTGTAAAATTATAATAATTTAAAATTATTTCAGCCTTTTTCCAAAAATTTCCATCTATTTGTAAAAGCAATCTTTGTCCAAAAAAGAATGAATATTTGATCATTTGATAAAAAGGTATGAGAAAGTCAAATATCTAGTTTATTGTTGTTCGAACCAATTTGAATTATTCCCAAAATGGCTCTAATTTCCAAAATTAGCCATTCTTTTCAGTATTGTAAGCGAATGTTTAAAACCCATCTTTTACTATCCAATACGGTATCAACAATGGGCTTACTAGGAATAGGTGATACTTTATCTCAATACATTGAAATTCGTCTTACAAACAAAGCGAACCACAATTTAACCCAAGACAGTCATTCGGTAATTCAAAATTATGATTTGATTAGAACAAGTATTTATAATGAAGTTTATGTTTTTTTTTTCTTAATAATTATTTAGTTAAGGTAGCCTCAGTGGGTTCATTAACTGGACCATTTTTACACAATTGGTACCGGTTCTTGGACAAAAAATATCCTTTTAAAAACCGGAAATCTATAATTAAAAAAATGTTGTTTGACCAGTTGCTGGCAGCTCCATTGTTAAATGTTTTGTTCATTACAGCCATTCATACTTTGGACGGAAAACACTTGAAGCAAATTTACGAAACATTTAAGGAAAAATTTTTAACCATTTATAAAGTAATTATTTTTTTTAAATAAAAAATCTTTTATTTATTTTTCAAGTATGATTGTATGGTTTGGCCTCTGTGTCAATTTATAAATTTTTATTTTATTCCAAACGTTTACCGTTTGCTTTACATCAATTTCCTCTCGGTTTTATGGAATGCCTTGTTGTCTTTTTTAATGTTCAACGTAAGTGTTTTTGGTAATTTTTTTAAAATTTTAAATTTTTTTTTTTTAAAGGACATTGATTAAAGAAATTTTGATTTTTGTGAAGTAATTTTAGTTTTTTTTCAATAAAATTTAAATCTATAATCAAAATTTTGATCTTATCAGTTCGGTAATCTTTAAATCTAGTTAAACCAAAACTCAAAAATATTATCTTTAACCCGAAATCAATTTATTAATGAATTTTTAGTTAAAATTAATTGAATTCAAGGGAAAATCTCCTAAAGCAATTTTGCTTTTTATCAAAATTAATTTTTTTAATCAATTTCAGATTTTATTTTTGTTGGTTACAAACAAACAAATACAATTTTTTAATTAACAAAATTAAATAAATACTCGAGCTATTGTTAAAAATAGTGTTTTAAAAAATTTTAAATTATTTTTGAAATTAAAAAAAAAATAAGCTTTAAGATTTTATTAAAAAATATTATATCACTTTATAAATTTTTATTAATAAATGTTGCAAAAAATTTCTCGTTATTAAAATAAAAAAAAAAATAATAATTTTTTTTTAAATTAGTTATTTTCAGTGATTTTGAACATTTTGGCCTTTTGAAATTAAAAAATGATTCTGAACAAAAGTTAAGTTTAATATGCTCGTTTCAGAAAAAAAATATGTTTCCTATCAAATTTGATAATTGGCTACTTATTCCAAAAGTATTCATAATTCATTGATAAATAAAATGCATTATTGGCATATAAAAATCCTAATCTAAATCAAAACCTGTAAGGCAAAACACAATCACAAAAAAAAAAATGAGTGACAATGACGAAGACCTGTGCGTACCCAAATCAGCAATGTACAAACTGATCAAAGAGCTGCTTCCTCAAGTAAGACTAAGTGGAGATGCCAAAGATTTGATAGTCACTTCTTGTAACGAATTCATTCATCTTCTGGCAACTGAAGCCAACCTGGTGTGCGAAAATCAATCCAAAAGGCTAATTCTACCCGATCACGTGCTACTTGCTCTTGATAACCTTGGTTTTGGTGAATACAAAAATGACTGTGTGGATGTGATGAAACAAATGCAAGAAGAAGTTGACAAGAGACGAAGAATTAAGAATAAACTAGATAAGCCGGGCATTCCTCAAGAAGAATTACTAAGGCAACAAAATTTGCTTTTTGCCGAAGCAAGGAAGCAACAGCAAATGATGGACAATAAGGAAGAATGGCAAAGAATGCAACATGAAGCTCAACAGGCCTTACAGCGTCAAGCTTCTCTAAATCATGAGTTGCTCAATCCGGTGCTTAAAACAGGCATAACTACCCAAGATGATGATGACAATTATGACTAAATTATGTGTTTGATGTTGGCTCCTATTTTTCTTTTTTTACTCGACTTATTGGTTTCAGATAGTTTGTAAATTAAATTTTTAGTAAATGCTTGTTAAATTCTGTAACTTTAATAAATTTTTTTGATCACATTTTTTTAATTTATTTCAAAAATTACGCCAAATTCGGTGATGATTAAAGAATTGAATAGAAAAATTATGAAAAACTCATTTTATGCAAATCAAGACAATTTTTCAACAAGTACATGCTTAAAAAAATTCATTTATTTTAAAATTTTCTCTAACTTTTAAAATTAAATGAATTAAAAAAAATACAATTCTGAAAAATTTATTTTTTATTTATTTTATTTTTATTTTTTCTTGTTTTGATCCTTAAATGAAACGATAAAATTGTTAGTTACAACTTTGAAAATGAGAAGAGAGTAGACATGATTCAGCTTTTTAAAATTTTTCTAATATATCAAAGTGGCGGACTTAATCAGACCTCAGTTTTTAATGCCAGCTCTGTAACGCGTGAACATCATAAGAAATACTGAAAGGAAACATGTCCTGTTACAACTTCATCGTTTACAGATCAGCAACGCACTGGAACAGTTTGAACACACTCGCAAGTGCCTGCACTAGTCATAACTAAAATACACCTACTACTGCTGTTTATTTGATATAATGATCTTTTTCCAAAATTAATAAATTCACATTCTGATTTTTTATTGATGCTAATTTTATTGGAATTAATTAACTTTTAAAGACTTTGGAATGACTTTGCCAAGCCTTTGAATAAAATTATCAGCTTATCTATCAAAATTAGAATTTTAAAATAATGTGAAAATTTTATTTAGTTAGAATAAATAAAGTCTAATTTGTGATGATTAACAGAACTTGTTTACATTATTCGCTTAAACCACCCATTAAGGTAAGTTGTTCCACTACTTGACTTTCCTGATTTTGAAAAACTTCATTCTAGGGCTTAGAGTGGCGTGAAAATTATTTATTTGTTTTGAAGTAAAGCTTTGAAACCTGATTCTCTTCCCATTCTCTTCCATATGTGATACTGGCTATTAGCTTGCGTCATTTCCATTTTGATTTGAATTTTTCCAATTCTAATTAACTAAATGTGTCCCAATATTTTAAATGTTCTAAAATTTTTTTGAGAAAAAAACAAAGTTTTTGTTCAAATGCTTGGAAAAATCTTTGAAAAAAGCATTTGAGAATTTCTGGAATTTTTTAACTAAAATGCATCATGAACAAAATTTAATCATTTATTTAGTATTTGTGCTCTTTTTATTAAAGAATTTGTCTTAAAATTCCTCGATTTTTTAATAAATTGAACAAATGTTTGGTTTTCTAGATTTGTAAAAATTTGAAGTGCCAAATAATTTTTGTAACTTTTTTAATGAATTTAAATTCTGTTTTTTAAAAATTAAAAAAAATTCCGATTTTTATATCTTTAGCTAAAATACTTGATAAAAAAATTTGATTCCTTAATGATTTAGTATTTTGATCTTTAAAATTTAAAAATTTTCAAAGCTCCTAGTATTTATATTAAATTTAAATTTAATTTAGATGTTTCCATAGAAATAGCCAAAAAAACTTATTTCATAATTGTTAGAAATAAGTTTTCAGCTTTTGTTTTTTGAATAGAAAAGATGGAAAATATCAACTTAAATTATGAGGCCGGAGACAATGCCGAAAATGTCACAATAGAAAAAATTCAAACAAAATCCAAGTCAAAGTTTAACATTTTAACTAAATTAAAAAATATAAAAGATAAAAAAAATGATCTTCCACCAATTGATAAAGGTACAATTTAAAAATCTTAATCTGTTTAATAAAAAAATTAAACTACAGATCGTAAACCAAAACCAATACCAGATTATGACAAAGAACAACCATTGTTTCCCAAGCTTCCCTATGACCAAATGAATCGGACATTTCCAAATTATGAAAATGTCTTAGGCAATCCTGATATGCCGGGATTTTACAAACATTCAATACAAAAAAAAACCGAGGCTTTAATCTCTTTCAATGTTAGTGACAAAATCGACTTCGATGACTACTGCAATTTAAAAAATTTCAAGGACTATTTTGACCGACTTTATGCAGAAAATAAAATAATCAAGTATCTTAATTTTGACTCAATAGATTGCTTAACAGATTCAGTGTTTTATGTTCTTTACAAATATTTTAATATAAATGAAATGTGGAAAATTCTGGAAAAAATTACATTGGATTCGTGTCGGTACATTACTGATTTTGGAATTGATCTAATGTATGAAGCGAGTGGAAAAGAAAATTTAATTCATTCCAAAAGGTGTTCGGGTTGTGTCAACATATTCAATCATTTTTATTACACAAAAAGTAGAGACTTGTTTCAGAATGAAAAATTCGGATCATATTATCACAATCGATCCGTGTATGAGAAAAGTTCAGATTTGAATATTTATAAAGTTTTTGTCCTAAATGGTTCAAATTACAGCTTTTCTAGTCTTTTGAAAGAGAAAAAATTTAGCCATAAAAGCTTTGGCTTCGAACATGACAAATTTCATTATGATAGCAAAATTTTTAACATTATTGAAGTCGAATCATCAGTTTATCAAGAAGTTTTTATATTAAATTTTTTAAAAATCCAGAAGTGGTCAAAAACTTTCAAAAAATCAAAAATGTGACTTTGACCAGGTCTGAAAAAAATCTTAGGTTCATGAATAAAAATTTTTTTTTTCAGAATCAACGTTTGGCAATTAATACCTCAAGTTCGATATTGGTTATTTTTCTCGACTTTGATTCGTACAAAGACTCTGTTGGCTTTATGGAAGATTTGACCAACAAATTTTTGGATGTTTTAAACCAGGTTTGTCCTAAAATTTATTATTTATTTATTTATTTATTGAATTGAATTAACCTCCTTTAAGGAGAAGTAAAAAAAAAAAAAAAATTTTTGTGTTTTTGTGTTTTTTTAAAAAATGAAAAATTATTACCTAAAAATAAAATTACAAAAAAAAAATAAAAAAAAAAAGGAACATTAGTTCGAAAATAGAAAAAGGCATGAAAGTTAGAAAGCAAGATAATTTGGACCAAAATTCATGAATTTCTTTTATTTTGAATTAGCTCGTTTAGGAGAGTTCTGTAATGTTTTAATTTTAAATTGCATAGACATAACCAAATTGAATCAGATATACCATCATTAGAAATCAGATTAATCTTAAGATTTTCTTTGAGTTAATAATAATAATGAATAAGCTATGACGTGGTAAACCACGCGAAGTGGGTTTTTAAGGCCCACTGTAATAGCTTTCTAAAACTAGTTTATGATTATTGTCTAATTTATTTTTAAATTCATTAACAGTTTTTGTATTGACAATTTCATTTGGTAAACGGTTCCATTGTCCAGATATTCGATTGGTAAAAAAGTTGTGTCGCTGTTGATTACTACGAACAAGTTGTCTCTCAATAACGAAATCATGGAGTCTGGATCCATGACGAAGTTCATTAGATGAGTCTCTTTTGAAAATAATTGGATTATACCAGTTGATTTTGTCAAGCCCTTTCACTATCTTGAACATTTGAATAAGATCACCTCTAACTCTTCTAGTGTCAAGTGTTGTTAAGTTAAGTTTTTCTAATCTCTTTTCATAACCCATTTTGCCTAGACCTGTAACAAGCTTTGTGGCTCGTCTTTGAACCGATTCGATCGCGTTAATATCCTTTTTTAAAGTAGGCATCCAAACTTGTACTCCATATTCTAATAATGGCCTGACGAAAGATTTGTAGAGCTTGCAAACAGATTCTTTGTTGTGATATTTGAATGTTCTTTTTATTAATCCTAGTCTCGAGTTTGCCTTTTTAATACACGAGTTAATTTGGGCTGTCCACTTCAAGTCGTCTGAAATAAGGATCCCTAAATCCTTTTCAAGACTCGATTTTTCAATATTCCTATCATTTAATACATAGGTATGATGGGGATTCTCGTTTCCGATATGTATTACTTTGCATTTATTCTCATTTAAGGAAATTAACCATTTCTTGGTCCATTCATCAATGATATCCAGATCGTTTTTTAATATTAAATGCTTATCATCCTGGTCTAGAATAGTACCAATCTTGGTGTCATCAGCAAATAGCTCACAAGGACTAACTATTTTATCAACTAAATCATTAATGTAAATAATAAAAAGTATTGGTCCAAGCACTGATCCTTGTGGAACACCACTTGATACATCAACCCAGCTAGATACCTGCTCACCCAAAACGACTCTTTGTTTTCTTCCTAATAAAAAGCGCTGATCCAATTTACTATTGTATTTTCTAGGCCATAATATCTTAATTTTAATAATAGTCTCTTGTGAGGTACGGTGTCAAAAGCCTTTGCAAAGTCGAGATACACAAGATCGATTGGAAAACCACGATTAAGGGCTTCTGTGACCATGTCTAAAGTTTCAAGCAGATTTGTTACACATGATTTATTGCCTACAAAGCCATGTTGTCTGTTTGTATTTACTGAGTTGGTTTGTATTTACTGTAATTTTTGAGGTTTCAATTTTAAAGTACTTGGAAATAAGAACCAAGTCAGAGGAAAAAGATTTATTAGAGGGATGATAGATAATTATATTTAATTGTATCAATAAAAGTTAGTTTTGAAAATAGATAAAGTTCATCAAAGTTGAAAACTTTCAGTACTTTTAAGACTCGTGATATGTGACAATAGGCTTTTAAAGCAAACATTTGTCTAATTAAGTTGTTTTGTAATTTATTTATTGAATCCTTTGTGGTCGAATTAAGAGTGAGAGCCTCAAGACCGTATGTGAATTTAGATAAGCAATATGTTTTGTATATAAATGATTTGAATTTAGGTGAAGAGGAAGGACTATTTTTAGGCAGAAGATACGAAATTCCAAAAAAACTGCTCTGAACTTTTTTAAAATTTATAACTGCCTGTGTATTAAGGTCAAGATTAGAATCTATAATGAATCCTAAGTATTCTAACTGATTTGCTTCTTTAAGTTCGGATCCATTAAGGTGAAATACCGACTTAAATAATTGAATGCCAAAGTTAATAAATTGGAATATCCAAAAGCATTTGTAGATGGGAGTCAACTGGGCTTATTAAGATTATATCATCTGCGTAGACAATGATAAAATTTATTATATAATTGAGTTAAACAATTTATTGAATTATTTCTTTTTTCATTGAAGATATACTCACTTTCTAATAGACTTTTTTCCAATTATGATCTAATAACACCAAAACATCAAAATTTTGGCAAATATTAAAAAATTAATAGACTGAATAATTTATTTAGTGGCCAAAAAAATTTGTTTGGCAAAATTTAGAAAAAAAAATTGTAAATTTTTAATCTTATACATTTTATTATCACGTATATCCAGTTTTTGTAAAAAAATTCAAAAAATGTACCCACATCATAATATGACATTTGAACAGCAGTGTGCTGATAGAAGCTGGATTCATTAAATTTACCAATTGATAAACTGACCAAAACCATTTTGTTTAAGAAAAAAAGTACTTGGTTCTTTTTTAACAAATTTAACAATCATCTTATTATTTCAAAATGAGCCCATTTTTTTAAAAGTCTATTATTGAATTTACCTATTTATTTTTTTAAATTTGATTTTATTTTATCTAAATTTTCAATTTTAAGTATTTTAGTTTTAAATTTTTTTCCATTTTGAACTCAAGAAGCTATAGTTTGATACGCTTAACTAAAAAAAATACAGTTTTTGATTAGCAAAATTAAATAAATTCTCGATCTATTATTAAAAATAGTATTTTAAAATTTTTGAATACACTCAAGTTTTAGATCATTTTTGAAATTATGAAAAAAATTAAAGTTTTCAGATTTAAAAAAAAATATATATCGCATTAAATACATTAATAATAAATATTGCATTAAACTACTCGTTATTAAATTAATAAAAATAATTTGTCCATTAAAATAAATCTGAAAATCCTTTTTTCAAAAAAATTCCCTCTAATTTCAAATGCTAAATATTTTAACTCACTCCAAGATTTGGTTTAATAATCAATAATAAAATTTAATTGTATTAAAAGGCTGTGGTTTATTTAAAAATTGTTTTGGTAGTCAAAAATTGTTCTGTGAATGAAGTTGTTGATAAACTGATTGACAATCTAAAAAGATCAATTGAGTCTATTGTAGAAGATGAAAAAGAATTTTGTGAATCTTTAGAAAAAACAAAATTTTTTGAGCAAGAGGCATTCCGTGACAAATTTCGGCTAAAATTCAAGACAGAGAAGCTTATAGATAATTCATCAATAATCAAATATATTAATTTTCAAGAAAATTCTATAGACCAACTCCTGGAAGAAATAAATTCTGATTTAGAAAAGCGGTATGAATCTGAACCGTTCAAAATTTTAGCCAATATTTTAGATCAACAATCAACAAGCAAAAAAATCATCGAGTTTGAGGAATTTCTAAATGAATGCCTCGACTGTCAAACTTTTGATTTCAAAAGTAAACTCCAAGGAGCCCAAAAAGGACGATTAATTGAAGATTTTTTAACTTTTAGAAACTTTTTGGTATTTTTTGAAATTTTTTTTTGTTAATTTAATTTAACATTATTCAAGGGCGAGTGTTTATTATTTGAATTGGCAAATGGTCAAATGATAATTGTGCCGGACATAAAATGGTTTTTTAGCTTAATTAAATCAACAATCAATTATTTAGAAAATTTTAAACTGATAAAATATGATTCTACCAAAAATATTCATTTAGTTAACATGGATTTGTTTGGAAAAAGAGAAGTCTTAGACCAATTAAAGCTAGATGAAAAAAATTTTAAAATAATTGTCCAGTTGCTGGAAAAATTTAATATCTTATGCAAAACCGGAAGCCTAAATGAACGGTTTTTATTTTCAAAATACTTGGCTAATTTCAAAGAACGACCCAACCGATCGTGCAAAGAATTTTGGCCAAAAAATCAAGATGGTAGTCTTAAAATTCGCTCTACCTTTGATTTTTATTTTAAATTGCCTGAGCAAATTCTAAACGGATTGATGTCAAATTTTTTTTTGCTGCCAAATGTCTATTTTAAAAATGATAATTGTCTGATATGCCAAGAGGGATCTATGAATCTTTGTCTGCTTTATGAAGAGTCTAAAAGTAACAATTAATTTATTTGATTTTATT
Source organism: Brachionus manjavacas (assembly GCA_019054805.1). Classification (NCBI taxonomy): domain Eukaryota; kingdom Metazoa; phylum Rotifera; class Eurotatoria; order Ploima; family Brachionidae; genus Brachionus; species Brachionus manjavacas. The sequence goes on along the minus strand of JAHQIY010000015.1, from coordinate 959,859 downwards.
CAGAATTAATTTTTTTCATAAAGAACAAATTCATCTAATACTTCGCACTGTTGATTTGTCTCTTCTAGTAGATAAAACAGAGTTTGAACAAACTTTAAAAAATTTAAATAAAATGATAATCGTGATGTTTAATGAGTACAAAATTGTTTGTGAGGCTTTTCTAATTAGTAAAAAAATACCATTTAAAGTGAAAAAAATTTATATTTATTTTTAAAACAGAAATAAAAAAATCATTTTATTTAAGTATGGGTCTGTACAAATTGGAAACCAAGCTTTGCGTGGAAAAATTACCACCAACATAAATGATGAGTTCATAGGTTTACTTTACTAATTAAAAATTTCAAAACTTCTATTTATCAGCAAAAAATTAGATTTAATAAATTCGGAACCAAAAAATTTGTTAGTTGTCCATAAATTTAAAAAAACTGATAATAATCAATACAAATGCCAAATGTGTTCGGTTGATTCGAATTGGTCAAAGCTTGTCCATGTAAATAAAAAATTGTGGAAAACATTATTACTTAAATTAAATAAATTGTATATTTCTACCTAGGAATCATACAGGACACTATTTCCAATGGTGACAACAAACAAATTTTGGGATCTAAAAATCAATTCAAATGAAACACTTATTCCAGCAAAGGTAGAAAAATTTTCCAATGGTTCAATTTTCAATCCAGGTAGTGAGTACATGACATATGAGGGTAGTGAGACAATGACTCCGTTTGATTTCAATTATTACACAACCACGTTCACAAACGACTATTGTGTTGATACATGTGGTGTTCAAATAAGGTTAACTCTAAAATTTTTTAATAATCAAAAAATTTCAAAGTTTTTTAAATGAATTTTTATCTAATTTTTAATAAAGAAATTCATCTAATGAGACATGCAGAGTTTATATATTATGCAAAAGTAGACAAATTTTCAAGCAAAATCCTAATAGTGTTAAAGAGGAGCAAATAGATAATCAAAGATACAAAAAAAAAGTCTATTAAATTACTGTTTATTTAATTAAAAAAAATAATTAATTTTTAAAGAAAAATACTTTTAAATTAAAAAAAATATCTTCACCGGAACAAAGGAATGGATTTTCAATAGTCCAACAAGTAAAAAATGTTCAACTAATTAATTTTTTCTAATGGCTGTAATCAAGGATCTCAAAAATCAACTCATGAAAGAAATAGAGTCCTTTGGTACAGGGAATGCGAGTGAAATTCTTAGAAATTCTGAATCTTGGCAAGTAAATTCAGGAGATAGGATCAAAATTCAAGTCGATGCTGATGTAAGAGATAAGTTTTGAAATTTAATTCCTTTTTAAAAAATTCATAATAGAATAATGGATATAACATATTATTTTACTTCAACAATGAGTTAATTGGCACCTATTTTGAAGAAAATGTTTCATGTCAAATAACTCCTTTTATCGAAGTCAACAAAGGTGGAATAAGCAACTTTTTTTTTGACATTAGTCATTTAAAACCAAAAGTTAAATTTTTTAAATTTTTAAATTAAAAAGCCTTAATATTTGTTGTAGTCTCCGCTAGCCAGTACTTTTAAATTTCAACCCGGTATGCTGATCGAGATTGAAAAAGAGATAGATCAAGCAGAATTAGCCACTTATGATGACATAATTAAAAGCTACATTACTGCTGCTAGAGTAGAAAAAATTGATGAAACATCTGGCTTGATTGAATATAAAATACTTGGTCAGAAAGTGTCAGAATCCATTGAGCCTACATCCAACCGGCTGCATCCGTGCGGATTTTGGAACTATGTTCACCAAGAGATTCATTTAAAGAAAGAAAAAGCTGATGATGCTCATGATTACAGTGATTTAATAGGCTTCCGACTTTTTGATTCAATTCTTGATAAACATCTAGTTGGCTCTATGTTTCAATGGGATGAATTTCTAAAAAGCAATCCGGACCATCAGGTAGCATTGTTTGAAATTTTTAGCCAAGAACAAAAAGAGGACATGCCAAAAAGATACTATCCTCAGTCAAAATTGACTGATGGCTTTCTGACATGTGATTTTACCTACAGTCCGCGATTCATTTGGTCTTCTTTGAAAGTTTTATCAAGTCAAGACTTGACCAGTATTTACCAAAATTTGGGAATAATTAAACAAGCTGATGAAAACGAGGATGAATTTTCTGTACCGCATCTAAGTGCTTTAGTGCTTTTACCATCTAATATCGACCATCATTTTGTCAATGTTCCTTATATCAAATCAGTTGACTACATGTGCAACTTAAATGTGTCCTGTATACATCGGGAAAACATCAAACTCTTTATTGGCAATCAATCTTTTATTAATATTAATTATCCGCATCTTCTCCAAGGAGAAGGATTCAACTTAACTAAAGAAAATACAAAATTGACTCTAAAATATGTCATTATACTGTTATGTACTTGTTTGGATATCAAAAATTCTCAGGTAATATTTAGTTAATTTATAAACCTCGATTTTGTTTTTATTAAATTTCTAATAAGATAGATAGAATCTTTGTATTTTTCTTTTTCATCCCTAACACTACGACATAAATAACAAAAATCAACTTTTTTATCTAGTTTAAAAATCAATTATTCTTTTAATACTTTGTCATTCAAAATTTTTACACTTAGAGGTGCGAAGGGGTCATTCTGAAGCTCAAAAAATGATTAAGAAAAAATCACTAGAAAAAAAAGGAAACCAGTATAAAATCTTCTAGGAATTTTAAATTAGTTCCGTAAGTATTCAAGGTGAAATGTAGTGTCAAAAGACATTTTTAAAATAATTTGTATTACCTGCAAAAACTGTGCGACGTAAAAATTTTAGATTTTGTGAAATTCATTATTAAAAAACAGAACAAAATGCTAAAAATTCTATTTTTTTCTAGAAGCTCAAAATTAGTTCTGTGAATGCAACATGATGCAACATACATAGTTGTATTGTTAACCTCATTCTATTCAATTCTGTGAATTGAGCAAAATTTATTAGCATTTTTATTAGCAGATTTTGACAGTTGTTGCATCATTCTATTCAAAATTTAAGATAAAAATTTTTAAGTAAATGAAAATGTTGATTAAAAAAATTCAGCCAAGTCTTTGAAATTTGGTGTAGTACGTGTATTTGGCCAGCAAACATATAATTAAAAAAAAATGACTTTAAAAATTTAAAGTACGATGGTCTTTTTTTAAAATAATTTAAATTTAGGCAAACTAAGGTGAGAAAATTCGAAATCTGGTAACCCAATTTTCCCCAAGATTTTGACTCACCCAAACAAACCAATCAGTTAACCGGGTAAGAGTCAATTGGGTTCAAAGGGTTAACCTATTTAGCCGGATTGCCCCAATTTTTAGTAAAATGGCCCCGCATATTAACCTGGTTAGCCGGATTTTCACCCGATTGCCCCGAAAATTTAAGCTTTTATATAAAGATTGCTTTTTTCATATTCAAAAGGAATAAAAAAATTAATTTTGTCAATTTATTTTTTTAAATTTGATATGGATTTAACTACTAATACTATACCCAGTTACTAACTGACTATACCCAGTTTTTCAATTCAATTGATAAACTACTTAAATCCCAGATTTAATAAAATTAATACGATATTTTGTGGCAAAAGGGTTCAAATCGGTGTAAATCGGTTAAATGGGTTATTTTTGGCGTTAATGGGGTGAATTTTGGGAATAAATGGGTGAAACCTTATTTGCCTCTTAACCCCAGGTATTCATCCGGTTATGGATCAGCACTTTGATTATAGACATTTGTTATGTTTTTTTTATTTAGATGCTTTAGCTCAAGATAACTTAGCAGTCTAATTAAGATCAAAATTTTTGGCAAAAATCGGCCGAAATCTAATTTCATATTTCACTAAAGCTTACTAATTTCCCGTGTTTTTTTTAAAGTCATTTTTAAGCCTGAAAAAGATAAGCAAATATCAAACAAAATAAAGCTATTTATTCTTCCTCTTTTATATAAGTATTTAAAATGAATTTAAGAAATATAATGCTAATGAGGAAAAAAAAACACTTATCAAAAGTTGTCACCCGGTTTTCACATTAAATAATAATCCACTTCTTACAATAAATGATTTTTTTTTAAATTGAATTTATAATATGTATTCTAATATTAAAGTTTACAAATAATAAAAAATGGTCACGAAAAGTTTTTTATATTTTTATTAAATTTGGTCACCAAATATGTGAACAGAGATTATGTGAACAAAATGTTCACAATTTGGACTTGATCCCCATGGCCAAATTTTTTCGCGAACAATTGTTCATATTTTCAAGTAGAGGCTTAAAAAAGTTTAATAAAAAAAAAGGTCACAAAATCGAGGAAAAACACTTTTTGCCAATTTTTACTATTTTTAAATTAATGTAGAATAACATTATTTTTCCAAATTTCAAAATTGATCAAAATGTGAGCCCTAAAAAATTGAATCGGTCTTTAAAAAAATACTTTAATCAACTATCAAATTGCATGAGCTTGATAATTCCATTTTTTTATGAATTAAAATTCCGAATGGACAAGTCAAAATCAATAAGAGAGTTTATAATCGAAGAATCATCTAAACAATTTCTGACACCGAATTCATCCAAAATCAGTTTGAAGTGTGACCAAAAAGGCTCAAAATTAGAGGATTTCATTGCCGAGAAAATTGCTGAATTCAGTCTGAGCTCGAATGGTATGTGCAAATTTTGCAACGCTTTTAATATCTACTTGGCAAATATTGGACTCAAATCAGGCACATCTTTGGACAACTTTTTTAAAAAATCGTTCAAACATTTAAAAGAATTTTCGCGAATTATAACATGCATTAGTATAAAAGACACATTGGACGCGAGCTTATCCAACCCTCGGACTATTTCACTCAACTCCAAACTATTTAAAAATATACCAAACCTTGTGACCATAACATTGGAAAATTTAAAAATAACTGATATTGACGAAGCAATAGACAATGCTGAATATTTTCAAAATATTGAATTGCGCAACAACCACCTGAGCGAACTGCCAAAAAATATTCTCTGCCAAAGCAAGTCTATCACACAGATAATAATAGACAATCAGCCACTTAAAGAAATTCCATCAAGTATTTTTATTTTAGAAAATTTAAAATCGCTTGTTCTCAGCCGACTGAATTTGAGCCAACTTCCACAAGACTGGTCGGACCAACAATACAGCACTATTAACCTAAAATCACTGATAATATCAGAATGTAAACTTAAGTACATTCCACAACAATTACTAGAAAAATGTCCTTTTATTGAAGAGCTAACATTTCAGGGAGTCAATTTAATTTTGCCAGAAAATGAAAATCTTTGGTCATCAATGAGTGTTGACATAAACAAAGTAATTGATATGTACTGTCCCAATCTGATCAGTGAAAATGAAGCCACCTCGGTCTTCAAAAAATTTGATTATGATAGCAATTCTTTTTTAGACTTTAAAGAACTGCAGCATTTCAATGCTTACATTTATAAGAATTTTCCTCGGGCCATGGACAAAACGAGAGAGTTTAAATTGACTGGAAATATGTCCAGAGTCGAGGAAAAACTTGACAAAACAATATTTGCTTCCTGGAAGCGCATTGTCACCTATAAAGCCACAATTACTTATTTAGACTTGTCTTTTCAGGCAATAACAAAAATTCCCGATGCTGTGTCCATAATGGAAAATTTAAAAGTCCTGAAACTTAAATACTGTGTCTATCTTGAGTCGCTAAGTGCCAAATTGGGAACCTTGAAGCTTAATGAATTGGATTTGACCGGGTGCATGTCACTGAAAACTCCACCATTGGAAATTCAGCGTAGAGGCGTAAATTCTGTGTTGGCCTACTTGCATAGACTATTGACCGGATCAGTTGAATGCAAGAGAACTAAACTTATGCTACTTGGTCTCGGTGGTGCCGGAAAAACTAGTCTGGTCGAAGCTATGATGAACAATGTACTTCAGGATGGTAATAAAGCAGCGCCCAATTTAACCGATGGAATATCTATTCTAGATTGGAAAGTGGACATTGCTGATGACCAAAATTTAACATTTTCGGTGTTTGACTTTGCTGGCCAAGTGGTCTATTATAATACACATCAATTTTTTCTTAGCAATCGATCGATTTATCTGCTAGTTTGGAATGTGCGCTTGGGAGCTCAGCATTCTGGCTTGGATTTTTGGCTAAATTCAATTGACTGCCATGCACCCTCGTGTCCCATTTTTATTATCGGTTCTCACATTGATCAAGTCAGTAAATTTGATCTTCCCATTGAAAAATACAAAAACAAGTATCCACAGATAGTTGGCTTTCATTTTGTATCATCGTTAGATGGAAAAGGTATCCCCGAATTAACTAAGAGTATAATCAATACAGCTCTGGAGGAAAAATACATGGTAAGTTTAGATTTAAATTACTTATCTAGATAAAACTGTGATGGTTTTCTAAAATTGTACCAAAATGGTTATTTTAACACAATAGTTACCAAAACAGACATTTTAATTTCTGAATAATATTATAAATCTTTTTAATTTGAATTATTGGGTAGTTTTTATCATGAAAAAAAATTTATCATTTTAAAAATTTTCTTTTGAAATAAGTTGGTAATTGGCGTTATTCTAAGTACTTCTAGTGTAAAATAAATGAAAAAATCTTTTAATAAAAGACTTTTGAACCACAAAATAAATTTTAGATCATAATTACTAAAATTTTTATGACAAGATTAATTTTATTTATTAAATACTCAAAAAAAAATATTTTTATCTAGAATTATAACAGAAAAAATATCGTACAGAGTTAAATGAAAATGCAGAGTAAAAATTTCCAAAACCCTTTAAAAGCCTTCGAATAATCTTAAATAGACTTGCAAAAGTAAGTTTTTGAAAATTCGTAATCTTATTATTTTAAGTTTTCTTTTGGTTGTACCTAAAAGATGGGTTTACTCGAATTTTTGTTAGTACCAAAACACGAATCCGGATCAAAATTCTGAAAAAAATTTAAAAGAAAATTTTAAGTTGTTCTTGGCTTCTATCAAATATCTCTAATTATAGCTGCTTTTTTTCAAAAGGTTATGAGTCAATTTGGATAGAAACCCAAATAAAAAAAAATTTTAAAAATCAGATCCTGTTAAAAATACTTTCTATCGGTAAAAAATTAAATTTTTTTCAAGGTTTAAGTATAATTTTCTAAATAATTTAGTTCTTGTATTTAAGAAAAATAATTATATGCTTTTTTTCTTTAATCTTCGGCTTAGCTTCTTTTTTCTATCTTAAACTAATATAACTGTATAATACTGAATAGAATATTTTCTTTTATTTTCTTTTATTTTATAAAAAAAGAAAATTGTAAAAATTTTTTTTTTATTTTTCAATCAATAATTATTACTGATAGAAAGCATTCTTTCCAGGTTCTGATTTTTAAATAGGTTTATCCGATTTTACAATGCATCAAAAAAGTACTTTTTTAGATTGATGGGTCAATGACACTCTGGAGTATTCAGAGTCTTAAAGTGACCATACTCTAAAATTTATGTTTTTTTAACTTTTCCGGTACTGCTGCCAAATTTTATAAGCAAAAATATTTTTTTACAAACTTAATACAATTATAAGTATTTTGGTGAAAATTTGAAGTGTCTAGCTTAAAAACAGCCAAAATTTTCAGTATATTTGAGAAAAAATGTAATATAAATTAAAAAATATATATATAACTAAAGATATACTTGATTTAAAAATTCTCTTCAAATTTTAAACAACCTCTTAATAAAAAGTGGTCAATTTCGTTATCATTTGCCAAAATTGTATTTATAAATTTTTTCTAGGAAAATATTTTTAATCCGGATCCGTTCTTTAGCACTGTAATTCGAGCAAATATAATCCATCTTTTAGGCATAGCCCTTTCTTTTTCAACCGATTAAAATAACTAAATTTTAAAACTTTTAAAATTTAGTAAAAATAAATGATTTATTTTTATTAGCGATTTTCTAACAAAAAAATAAATGCAAAAAATGTGATAAAAATTCTGGAAAGGGTCTTTTTTATAAATCAAAAATTAAACAGAATTTATTTAAAAAATTTTTTTTTTTTATAAAAGGGTGAAAAAATTCCCAAATGTTGGCTTGAATTCGAATCAGAACTTCACGAACTTAAGAAAGAAAAATATTTCCTCGACTATTCTGAGGCGGAAAAAATAGCAGACAATCATGGAATATTTGAACAAAACGAGTTGGCTCAAGCATTGAGCTTTTTGCACGACCTAGGCTCAATTATGTACTTCAACAACCAATTTCTGCGCGACAAAATAGTAATAAACCCTCAATTCATGGTGGACCTATTGGCCTGTTTGGTATCCGTCAACAACAACTACATTGTCGACGGACACTTGTGGAAAAATGATGTGGAAAAAATATGGAAAAAATACAATCCATCGCTGCACAATTGGATACTAAAAATCACAGAAAAATTTGATTTAACATTTGAAATGGGAGACCAAGGTCTTCATTTAGTGCCATGTCTTCTGTCCGAGACGCCTCCTAGTGACACAGATTGGTCCGAGTTTGAGATAAAAAAAACTCACGACCGTCAAATATCTATTCTAAAACCGAACAAAAAAGAGACCAAAATTATCTACAATTTCGAGTATCTTCCAATCGGCCTGTTCAATAGAGCCCAAGTTCGCTTGTACTTGATGACAGACACCCGAGCTATTTGGAAAAACGGGTCCATTTTGCGCAAAAACAATCACACTGCTTTGATCACAAGACTGGGCAACACAATCAAAGTCAAATGCGTCGGAATTCAGCCGGAAAACTTGGTCTTTCTAATTCATGAAGTTCTAGAGACTTTGATTGCCGAGTCCTTTAACGGCGTCACATTTGACTTTAGTTTTCCTTGCCCGGACTGCTATGACAACATTTGTATCAACACTAGCACAAGCATGTTTACTGCCTCGTTGGTTCGGCAGGCAATGCGGGTCAAAGCATTTTTTCTCCAATGCAGAAACATGTTCCATGTGGTGCCCATTGCCGATTTGCACGCAAAAATGCCCCCCGATTCCACAGATTCATATGACATTCAGCTCAAACACTCAGTCAGGGACCTAAAGCACCTAAAACAAAAGCTAAGCACCGACATTGTCATTTTGTACTCGACCAAAGACACACAAAATGACAATATCATTCAGCCAAGACAAATAAAGACCGACTTGGAGAAAAATAATATCACATGCTGGTTCAGCGAAGCGCCTGACCAAGTCTCCATCGATTCCATTTCGGTCTTGCTAAGAAACTGCTCCCTGGCCTTGTTCTGTATCACAGATAATTTTTGCTCCGACCAACAGTGCGTAAACATGTTCAATTTTGTCAAGTTAAACATCATGAAGCCCTATGTCCTGGTGGTTCTGGGCGAGTCATTCGAATGGCAAAAGAGCCAAGTTGGCGCTTTAGTAACCAATGAGTTTTTCATCAAAATAAACACAATTGCTCGCTATCAGACAAGTTTGCCAGATCTGCTTGATTTGACCAAGCGTAAATTGGACTCAATAAAGAACAAAAATGCCAAAAAAAGCCAAATTTACCAATGTTTTATAAGCTATTGTCGAGTTAATAGCCAGGACGCGATTAGCAAAGGTACTCCCTTGAAGGACAATTTAAGTATTGGCTGGGGAGATCCTAGAGAGCTGAAAAGACAGCTCGAAAATGCCGGATATTCAACATGGATCGACTTTGAGCAAGTGGGAAACAAAAAAAATCTTTTCGAGGACATAGTGGAGGGCATCCGAAACTGCCAGTTGTTCATAGCCTGCATTTCTAATGAATATGCTCAGTCGGAAAATTGTATGAAAGAATTTCGATTTGCGTCCAATTTAAAAAAACCAACCCTGATTTGCATTTATGGTTCGGCACACCGCAACAGTGAGTGGAAAAGTACCGAGCTTGGAATCATGAGTTGTTTGAATAATAAGGAAATTAATTTTCAACTAGAAAACCCCAAGGCTTTTGCGGATGTTTTGGTGGAGATGAAAAATCTGAACATAGAGCCCGTGCTAAAGACTGCCAAAAGAGAAAAGCCTTCCGTGGAAGAGCCTGATGAAAGCAGCAATCAAGCCTACACTGAGCTAATTGAGCTGACCCAGCGGAAATTTTTGAGACAAGTGGCCAATTTTTCCGAAAATGCCGCCTCTAGACCATTTCCGCGTTTGATCATTCTTGATTTACCTGAAGATTTTTCTCATGACTTTTCAAGTCTTAACGTGCCAGCTTCTTCCGTAACAAATTCGCAGAGTATCTTTGGATCCAGCAAACTAAATATGAGAAAAAACTGGTCGAGTTCGAAGAGAAGAAACGAAAAGTTTACAAGATCCCCTGTGGTAGAGAGATTTTGTTTGAGAGCGACATGTGAACATGAGTCCGGTTGGCATCCGTCTGGTCTTGCAATAAGCTACGAAGCAATGAAAAGCATTCCACTGTCCCATATTTCCTATCTGTACCGCATTATGAGCATCATTAAACACAGTGAAATAAATATAGAAATTCTTAAAAATCAAGATAAATTTCAGGATTTGATGAACTATTTTGATGAAACCTTAAATTCTGATCAGACTCCGCTGAATTATAATTCTCAGAGTAGATTTTCTAGTTCAAATAGAACAGATAATGTTGCGCTAACAGGATTTACAGAGTCCTATTTAGCGCTGAAAAGTTTTGTTGTCCAAAATTTGGATTTTATGGCGATCAAAAAAAGAGACGATTTAGCAACAAATATAAACAGATTAGATCACTTTGAGCTGAATAGATGCTCGTTGCCGAGTGGCAAAATTGTTTGGTTGTGTGACGAACATAGCAGAGATGAGCATGTTCAGGTTTTGACCAGTTTGGAAAGTGTTAATTTTAATAAATTTCAAAATGATGAATTTAATGCTATTTTGTTCGATGAATTGAAAAAATACGACAATCAAGTCTAAATTTGCTTTTTTTTTGGCTTAATTTAATTAAAAGTTTTAATTAAAATATTAATCAATTTAAATTTTAAACAGAAGTTTTATTTTTATGAATTTTATCGAGTTTTTTTCCAAATTTAAAAATGATTTATTTATTTTATTTATTTGTTTTATCTGTGCCGAGCTAAAGCTCCTTCAGATTAAAAAAAAAAAAAAAATAAAAATAAAAATTAAGACAAAATAAAAATAAAATAAAAATGTAAAGAAAAATTAAAAGAAAAATTAAAAGAAAAATTAAAAATAAGTTAAAATATAATAAAAAGACAATTAAAAATTGATAAATTGTAAGAGGTGACATGTGTAAAGAATTTAAGTATTGAACAGTTCATTTAAAAATGAATTTTTTTTTAATTTTAAAAAGAATCTATTTGCAAAAGAAAATCCAGACTAAATTTGACAATCAAATTCTGAAAATTCTAATTAATTCTGAAAATTAACGGTAAAAAATGAAAAAAAATGATAAACAATTAAACCGATTAACATTTGTGTTTGAAGTTATGTCCTAGACTTTTTGAATCTGGTCCAGTTTTCAATTAGATACCTTTTGAATTGTTTCAATTAAGAAAATTTGCTTACTTTTCCTAATTACTTACTTTTATTTTTTTATTCCTTAAACAGTTTTTAAGGGTGTAGTACCTTTTATTACTTAGATATTATTTTAAATGTAAGCTTTTTATTTCATTTTATTTATTTTCAAATTTTTGATATGTTTTTTTAATCAGAATGAGCATTACCCCGGGACAGATAAACAAATAAATAAATACTATCCAACTTTCAAATCTTTACAATCTGAAATAACTTATTTTAATTTCTTTTAAAAAATATTTTATTTTTCTCCTTTTTAAATTTTAAAATGCTTTGAGAAATGCAAACCTGAAAAAAGACTTTTTTTAATTTTAATCAGCTCAATTAAAAGAAAACCTAATCATTTTTTTAAATATTAAATAAAAAATTTTAAATTTTCAGGAGAAATAAAAGTAAAATTTTTAATTTATATTTAAATTTAATTAATTTTGAAGTCAAGTTTTAAATGATGAATTACGAAAAAATCAAGATAGATAATTTTTAATTTTTTTAATAAATTTCAAAAACAATGACAAATCTTGTAATATTATGAAATTTAATTATTTCTAAGGAGTCTAAATTTAGAAGTTTTTTAAAGATAAATTTTTTCTTTTGAAAAATGTTTTAAGTGTTAGAAAGTTAGCACTTTTTCACATTGGAATTTTTTATTAAATAATAAGATAATTGCAGAAAGAAAACCGAGTATACACTAGCATAAAAAGGAATTAAGCTATTAATTTAAAATTAAATTTTTTTTGATTATTATAAAAAAATCTAAAACAAATTTACATTTAATAAAAATACTATAATAGGGGACTGAATTTTGGCGAGATTTTTAAGCAATTTATTAATTATCTTAAAAGAAAAAAATTAACAAACAATCAATTCAGTATAATGAAGATCGGAGATTGAAGAACTTTTGGACCTTTTATTATATGAATTAATTGGACATTTAGTGAAACATGGCAATCTCAGTTTAGTGCACAGGCCGTTGGCTTTTTTGCAGTAGAAGGCGACCAGCTCGTGCAAAGAAGTGAACTTTACTTGGTTGGAAATGAAGTATTTCGAGTCGTGGTCGCGCCGAATTCTGTAGTGCTTGACAGAGTCGCGGTCGCGGATGGAAAGCGAGAAAGCGTGGTTGTTGCCCTCGCTCTCTCGGATCAGAAACGAGCCCCGGTCGTTTTGCGGGTGCATGAGCAGTTTTTCGGCCTCCATGCGCCTTGTGTCGCCAAAGTACCACGGATTTGCTTCCAGGCTGTCCACATAAAACTTTGAAGAATTGAAGTCGTGGTTTAAAGTTTTGAGAGACTTTTGATAGCTTTGAGTCGATTTGAAAAATTTAGCAGTTGAATAGATCACATTTGAACAATCATCAGCACTTGAATAGAATTTTTGTTGATTTATTAAACAGTTTCCCATTATTCACTCTACGTACTAAAAAAACACAAATTCTAAACCTTAAAATAGTTACTCGATATTTAATCTTATATTTGTTACGGTTTGCATATTTTTTTATTTACTTCTTTCGAATTTTTCTAAATGGAACTTGTCAAAATTAATTTAAATTTTTAAATCTAAAATTTTTTTAATTTTTTTTCAAAAAAATGACTATATGTTTTTTTAATATATTCCAAATAAAATGATATTCTATTTCAGATAAAAATTCTTTTGTGTTTGAATTAAAATGATCATTTGCTTGTTATTTGTTTTCTTATCTGTGCAAAGGATGTTAAGTAAAATTTTAAAATACGAAGATAATAAACAAGATATTTGCTGTTCTACAGACTTTTGATCTATGGTTTGTTTCTTTTTTTAACATTTCGAATAGTATTCAATCGGATTAAAAAAATAAAATAAAAAATTTAAAAAGATTAGATTAGACTTGGATAAAATTGAAGATGAAGAAAATAAAAATTATTTTTTTTAAAGAATATTTTTCAAATGATTTTTTTTAAATTAATGCTACAATGTCTGAGAATATTTTCCATAATTCTTCAAAATATTAAACGACTTTAAATTTTTTTCAGGAATCTGGCCAAAATTTTTATCATATTATTCAAAAAATTATTCAAATTAAGGCTTCAAAAATTCTAAAGATAAATTTATCTGAGCTTCACTTCTTTATCATTATTTCAATGAACGAAAACAATTTTGAAAATTTTTATTTCAATACTAAAAACAATATTTATGAGATATTCATTAATATTTTTAAATCCATTTATTAAAATAATTACCCTAAATTCTACATTATTTCTTTTAAATTTTCTAAAATTATTCGAATGTTAATAAAAGATTTTTTTTAGTCATAAATAATTATTTTCAAAGTTAAAAGAAAATTATACCAGCTATATTGGCATTTTTTTTAAACCTTGAGCCTTATTGATATAATATATTAACTCGAGATTAGTTTGTTGACCAGATTCAGAATTTAAAATCAAATTATCACAAGGCTCAATTTCTTCAAAGACTCTTTCACTTTCGTTCATGGTTATATTTTATTTTATATTTGCAGATTATAAGCTTTTTGTTTTCTTGAATTTTTTTATTGTCATTGTCTTCCATGAAATGACATTCTAGAATTTAAAATTATCAGTGATTAATTTTTAAAATAAATGCTTTAACAAAATTTTTTAAAATTTATTTTTATTTTTTAAGGGAATCTTAATTAAATTTAAAATAAATTGATAGCTAAAATATTTTTCTGCTCATATTTTTTCAAAAAATAAAATAAACTCTTTAGTGAAATAATTTAAGAGAAAATTTAAATCATAAATTTAGCAATCGTTTTTAACTATTTTCTACATTCGTTCCTAATCAATTTGAATCGAAATTTATTCATTCAGATTTTAGAAACCTATTCTGATCATCTGATTTTGTTTTTACACCAGTATAAATAATTATTCAATGTTGATCAAGATGAAATTTATACGAAAGTAATAAACAAATATTATAAATTTAATAAATAGCTCATAAAATGATCAAAAATAAAATCAATTGTTAATATTTTTAAAACCAAAAAAAAAAAATCGTTCATCAAAATCGTCATCACGTGTAGATAATCTCGAATCTTTAAAATGTATGTATTTAAATGTTTCTTTTTTGGACAATAAACTAGATGAATTCAGTGTTTTTATTGAAACATATAGCCCACAAATTGTGGCAGTTAGTGAGACTTGGTTTTAGAGCATCTCAAATACAAATGTTCAAGGATACAATTTGTCAAAGAAAGGACAGAAGTGATGGATGCAAAGGCCGAGGTGTATGCCTCTACAGTAATGAAAATATCGACTCATTTGAATTAAATGATGCAGGTTTTAATTTAAGTAAAACAAAACAAATTTGGGTATTAGTTTACTGTGAAAAGTTTTTAGCTGGCTGTCTTTATAGGCCAAACGATTTTGTTGATATGAACGATTTTGATTTAGTCTTCAAACAGGCTAAAGACTATGTTGATGAAAGAGGTTATAAGGATATTCTAATCTCAAAACCTTGGATAAAAGATGATCTCAAGATTGTAATTTGAAGTAAAAAAAATCCTAGATACAGGAACTGTTCATGTAACTGGAAGGATATGAGTCTTCAAAATGATTACAAACGTATCTGTAAATTAGTTCTACGTAAATAAAAGAGCCAGACTAACTTATGTACAGAATTTAGTGGAAAAGGCTAAAAAGAATTATTGTTATTGAACAAGTTTGGGAGCTTCCACATTTTGTAGGTGAACTTAATCAAAAATGTTCAGAATATATTGACATTGAACCAAGTGATATTAGTCATGAAGTGGTTTATAATAAATTGCAACCAAAATTAAAATATATCATGTGGTGTAGACAAGCTTCATCCGCTATTGCTAAAAAACTGTTCAGAAGCCTTAACTGTTCCTTTTACTTTAATTTTCAGAGAATTTATATATAAAAGTCAGCTTCCAATACAATTCAGATAAGCAAATATTACTCCATTGTTAATCATAATCATAGGTGATAAATCAATGTTCATCAATTATCGTCCTGTGTCTTTAACTTCAATTCTGTGCAGAATTATTGAAAACATAATAAGAACCAAAATTAACGACTATCTTTATAAGAATAATATTATATCTAAAGAACAGCATAGATTTTTCAAGAAAAAGTCATGTACATCTAATCTTCTGGAAACTCTAGATTTTATCTCAATGAGTCTAGACAAAAGTATTCCTGTTGATGTAATTCTGCTAAATTTTGAGAAAGCATTTTAAGCTTTCTTGAAAAATAGAAGACAACGAGTTGTTCAAGGTGAAATTTTGTCGGACTGGGTTGAGATTTTTAGCGGTGTACCAGAAGGGTCAGTAATTGGTCTACTATTGTTCGTTTTGGATATCAATGATCTACCAAAAGGAATAGAGAATGTGTGCAGATTATACTAAAATATTCTCGCAAACGGTATCAGAAATAAGCGCAGTGAAATTAGAATCAGATTTAGATTTGACATAAACTTTTTTTTATCCATCTTTTATTGTATTCAGAACATTTTTTCATCAAATATTGGAATGATTTTGCACAGCCTTTAAAATAATTAAAATAAAAATTAAAAAAAATTGAATTTTTTCTTTTAAAACTATTATTATTTCTGCTGAAAAATATAGTATTCTTAAGATTTGATTTAGCTTCTGTTTAAAAAATGATCTTATTTTCTTGAATTTAGCTGAGTCAGATTAAAAATTTATCAGCCTAAGAGTCATATTACTCATAGCATTTTGAAATTTAATTTTGATAATTAAAAAAAAAAATGAGAAAAGACGTAAATCAACGTTTTTGAGCGAAAAAAAAAACATCTTGATTTTGAGAAGGGTGTGGCTAATGAAATTCTGAAATCTGAAATTTTGCCAGCACCTATTTCATCACTCTCAATTTGTACACATAAATTTCGTCAATTTCGGGCTCTCAACGGACGGACAAACGGACACGATAAACGTAATATCTAGATTTTTTTTAAATGTTTAAAGATGATAAAATCAAAATCACTTTTTTTTACTATAGAGCTCTTAAAAAATTTATTTTTCAGAGTCGTTGTACGATACGATTTTTTTCTAAGTGATTAGATCTAAATAGAATTTCTAATTATGCAATTTGAAATAAGCGACAAATTTTCAAAGCAAAAACAAACTTTATACGCAAATTGTCATGAAAATATTATTTTTAAAATTTTATTATTAGATTTTTTTGTATTCGTTTTAATTGTGTTTTCTAGTAAATTAAATAAAAATTTGAAAAAAAATTTTTTTTTTATAATTCATTCTGAAGGAGCTTAAGCTTTTGCGCGATCTAGAAAACAAACAAATTTTATTTAATTAAAAATTAATTAATTTCTTGAAAATCCTTTTTAATTCTAGAATTTAAATTTATCATGTAATTTTCTGGTATAATTATGTTGTAGTTAATTGTATTATTTTTATGGCCGAAAAAAAAAGATGTATAATATGTCTCTAATACTTTAAAAAGATTAATCCTCTTGATAGTCAGACTTGTTACCAAGTGTACAAGAAGTTCTAAGTAAGGGAAGATTTTTATCTAGTTCTACTACATTCTGCAGTTGTTATTTAATAATAGAAAAATTTTGTGAAAATCAAAATCCTTCGAATATTTTACAACCCTAAAAACTCCACCAATCTTCTTTTTTTTGTAGCCTGGATACTTACATAATTCACTAAATTTTATTTTATGCACGAACAGATAAAACAATAAATAAGCTATTATATTATAGGTTTACCTCCAAAATTTGTCTCTTCAACTATGTATATATGGTCAAAGCGGTTCGGTTAGACCTCAAAAGATGAATTTTAAAGATGGAAATTAAAATTTTAGAGTGATACGAAAAGAACCTGCATCTAGCTTTTAAAAACTCGCCTCTAGTTTTAATTTTTACACTCAATAGGTAAGGAATATTAAGTATCTTAAATATTTTGACAATATTTTGGAAAACAATCTTTTACCATCTGTTTAACTACTATTTGAGCATTGGCATATACAGATAACTCAGTAATCGACTAAGTCAAGGAACAGAAGCAGAACGCTGACGTTATTCAGTGTCATTTAATGCTCACTATTTTTCAACCTAATCGAGAATTCATGGTCTTATTTGGGTGCCAAAATGATAAACATTAAAAGACCTTAAAATTCAAAAGCGGAAATTTTAAAGATAAAAGTTAAAAAAATTTAAATCTTTTCAACCACTTCTTAAAAGTAATTGTATCCATTTTTCCTTTTGAATTTCTTTCACTTATTTGTTTTGGATTAATTATTTTATCAGCGGCGAGGAAAATAAGGGGCAAGATAAATTTTTGTTGATTACAATTGCTAACTCTTTTTTCCTAAACTATGGCATTGTGAATTTTTATAAAAATCTTCTAAAAATTACAAAAATAAAATTCTTTTTCATTAATAAAATTCACAAAATTAAGATTTACAAACTTTGATGATGAAACAACATGAAACAAAATATGTTTCATTAAAACCAACAAATAAAAATTTATTTTAATTAACACAAGAAATATAAAATTTCAATATTTTGAGATTTGTTTTTGTCTATGATCTATTCTTCTGTAATTTTTTTTTTACAATTTGTAAATTTATTTTATTTAAATTTAAACTTTATTTCATCGCTGCCTAAATAACATCGAATTAGGTAGTTATAACTTTAAAATAATTATTTCTCAATTCTGAATTAACATACAATTTGATTAAAAATAATCAGTTTAGTGGCATGTATTTCTTGAAATTTTTTCTTTAAACTGAACTGTTTAATAAGGCATTGTTTGTTTCACCTTTTAAAACTTAAAAAATATTCTGTAATACAAAATCCATATTTTGATGGCAACTTGAAGTTCATGATAATGATCACATGATCAAAACTTAATAGATTAAAATCTTAATAAAAATGATGAAAAAAGCTTTTATAAAATACTATTGAACTTAACACAAAATGTTTATTTTTTTAAGTAAATTAAAAAAATCTTTATTTTTCCAAATGATCTTTAATTGATTTTTATAAAATATTTATTTGAAAATTTTAAAGACAAATTTAAAATCCACATTAAAGCATCCAAATTATGGCTTTAAATGATTTTTTTATTTAATTAAAATATATTACAGCGAAACAAAGCTAAATTTTGTATTTGTATTTCAAAATATTGATTTTGATTTTATTTTACTTCAGATAAAAGTTCTTATAATTTATTCCTTAATTTCTTCATTATTAAAGATTAAACAAATCATGTTTAATTAAGTTTAAAGATTAATTAAAAAATTGATAAAAATACCTTTTAAATCAAAAACTAAAAATTTATATCTGAAATTCACATTTGATCATAAACTTAAATTTGCCTATTTTTATTAAGAATTCAAATTTTGAACTGCAAGTTTTGTATGAAATTCCACAATGCCCTAAACTATCAAATATTTAAACATTTCCAACCTCTAGTTATTTAGTAGAGGTTCGTTTAAGCCCCAAAATAAAAATTAAAACTTTTGTTTTAAATTCAAGATTTATTTTTGTTAAAGCAGCAGAAAATGAAAGTTAAAAAAAATCAAAAAAAAGTGGACCACAAAATGCAGATGATTCATTTTATTACTCAAGAACAAAAAAAGAAAATTTAAAAACACAGATATTTATTTTTTTTTATTAAATATTTATTTTTTAGTTAATTTTGATGATTATTTGTTTAGAATATAAATTCCTTTTTTGCGCATAAGATAAAATTTTGTTATTATTCTAATTAATTGGGGTATTTTATTTTTATAACTGGGGTATAAAGTTCTTTCAAAAATTTTAGTTTTAAATTGTTGAAAATTTAAATTAATATACAGCCATATTAATTGATCAAAATAACATATTAAATTGATTTAGATATTGATTTAATAAAAGACGATTAGAGTTTTATTTTCTTAAATCTCGATTGTTAAGCAAACAAAAAAAATTTTAAAAAGAAGTTGACCACAAAATGCAGATGATTCATTTTATTTCTCGAGGAAAAAAAAACTTATAAACACAGTTATTTATTTAAAAAATAATAATCAAAGTTTAAAAAAATCTATTAAAAAGTAAGAATAAGTCTTGAACGAAAACTTTTACACGAGATAAAAAAAATCTCGACAAGAAAAAAAAAATAAAAAAAAATAAAAAAAAAAAGCAGCAAACAAATACGTAACTTAAATTTAGAGTAGATGCCGAATTTCGAAATTTAAAATTTTCATACTAATTTGTCAAATTTAAAAACTAGATGCCTATATTTACATAAGATTGGTGTGATAATCTTCATAAGAAAGAAAACCTAAAAAATAGCCCCTCAAGCCATACCAATGACGGTAAAGTCAACAACAACCGTAACAGACTAGCACCCAAAAAATACCATTTAATACTCAATAAATTATCAACCGGCTTGGCAATCTCAATAAATAACCAAATTAAAACAAATCCCAGAGAGACAGAGAGACACACAGAGAGATTCAGTAGCACGCGGACTCCTAAGCTATCTCACGGAATTTGGCTGATTGGTGTCCCTGTACTGCTTGTCATCCTCGTCAAAATAGTTCTCCAATCTGACCTTCAGGTACTCAAAAGTGGGCCTCTCCTCGGGGATGCTCTTCCAGCAGGCGAGCATTATCTGATAGAGCTTGTCGTCACAGTCGGACGGCTTGGGCATCCTGTAGTTCTTGGACACATTGTACAACACTTCCTGGTTGGTCATGCTGGGGTAGGGCGTGCGGCCGTGCGTCACTATTTCAGTGAGCACGATGCCAAACGACCACACATCCGACTTGATGCTGAACTTGTTGTAGATGGCGGCCTCCGGCGCCGTCCACTTGATCGGAAACTTGGTGCCCTCTCTGGCCGCATAGATATTCTGCGAGTCTTTGACCACTCGCGCCAGACCAAAATCTGCCACTTTTACCTCGTTGTTCTCGCCCACGAGAATATTGCGCGCCGCCAAGTCTCGGTGAATAAAATTCTTCTCCTCCAAATAGGCCATGCCATCTGCTATTTGCGCCGCCACGTAAATTAGCGAGTCCTTGGCCAGCCGCTTGCCAAGCGGCGTCTGCAAAAAGTCCAGCAAGCTGCCGTTGACCATGAGCTCGGTGATGATGAATATGGGCTCTTCGCCGGTGCACAGGCCGTACAATTGGATCAATTTCGGGTGGCACAGGTTTTTCATGAGTTCAGCTTCGGCCTTGAACTCGTTCGGGTTCATGCCCTCCTTGAGTGTCTTAATGGCCACTCTCATTTTGGTCACCTTGAATTCGGCGATCCACACGTCGCCAAATTGGCCCTGGCCAATTTTCCTCTCCAGCCGGAACAAATTGCGGTCTATCTCGAAGCTCTCGTTGTACGAGTGGGTCAGGCCCTGGGTGACCGGTTTGTCAGTGACACACGGCAGTCTCAGTTCAGTGCACAGGCCGTTGGCTTTTTTGCAGTAGTAGGCGACCAGCTCGTGCAAAGAGGTGAACATCACTCGGTTGGAGATGAAGTATTTCGAGTCGTGGTCGCGCCGAATTCTGTAGTGCTTGACAGAGTCGCGGTCGCGGATCGACAGCGAGAAAGCGTGGTTGTTGCCCTCGCTCTCTCGGATCAGAAACGAGCCCTGGTCGTTGTGCGGGTGCATGAGCAGTTTTTCGGCCTCCATGCGCTTTGTGTGCCCGAAGTACCACGGATTTGCTTCCAGGCTGTCCACACGCGCAATGTACTTGGACGGCACGTAGCCCGCTCTGGAGCGGTTGGCGCTCGAGCGGCACAGCCACCACCCGTTCGACTTCTGCTTGTCCACGTAGATCACATCCCCCTTTTTCAGCTCCAGGTCCTGGCTGGTGCGCGGCTCGTAGTCGTAGAGCGCGATGTACGAGCTCTTCGGGGCTGTCTGAGTGCTGTGTGTCGACTTGAATGAGGTGGCCGTGGACTGGGTCACGCTGGAACAGTCGTCAGTGGTCGAGTACGACTGGGGCTGGCTGGCCATTTGAATGACGTTGGGCAGGCGCCTGTTGCTAGCCACTGACGCCTGCCGCTGCTGATTGCCGACCGCTTTTTTCAAGTCGGTCAGCTCTGGCTTTTTGGTTAAACAGTTGCCCATTCTACCAAATTCATAGGAAAAATAACTAATTCTAAAACGTAAAGTTAGTGTAAAAAAAAAAGAGAAAAAAAGTCATTTGATAATTATTTATTTTGAATAGAAAAAAAAAGAAAAGAAAAAATCTATCTCCTAGCGCTGAATTAAATTGCTGGGTCAAAATTAAGTATTTTTAGATGTGTGGCCATAATCGTGGGAGAAAGACTGTGATTAATTTAAATTTTTTAATTTTAGATTTTAATTTTTTTTTGTTTTCTAACAGTCAAATTTTGACCCAAAGTTGAACAATTATTTGCTTTTAGCAACAAAAATTTATGAAAATTTTTTCAAATTTCAATTTATCTCAAAGTCTTATCAAATTTTTTTGAGCATTGAACAACAACAAAATGTGATGCAAAATAGAGATTTTCTAGTTTCATACTTTTAAGTGTCCTTTGGGATAAATAATTGGCATAGTTTAATTAATACCCCTTCTCCCCCTCACTCTAATGCAATACACTTAAACAATTAGAGTTGACAATCAAACCAAAAGAAGCTACATAAACATAATTTTTTTAATAAATCATAAATTTCGCCTATCTTTTCCTTTCTTAAATATCACTAGATATCTAGTTATTTACACGTTTCTAAACTATTCGGCTTTGGTAAAGGTTGGCTTGACAACTGCATACCAAATCTCATAATATCACAATGCTCTAATTCACTTAAATACCTTATGTATTCTAGGCGCAATGCTAAACGCTTGGCGAATGATTGACGATGCCCAGATGGCCTCGCAGTTTGACAAAAATTTTGCTAGTCCTGTCGGCCAAGAGGAGTTGAAACAAAAAACTGGCGTAGACTACTATCACGTAAATGTGGACGACCTGGACAATGACCAAGAGTTCAAACAGCTTAAAATAAAAATGGGTATTACTTATCAAGACAGTGTGATCATCAGTCCAAACGCAATGCCTAGTTATGATGAAAAGGTAAACCAAAATTCTATTCGTATCTTTTTTAAATTAGTAATTCTAAAAAAAAGATTATTTTTTTTAATTTTTATCTATTGTCTAATCCATTTCTAACTGGATAACGTGATTTTTAAAACATATTTAGATACGCCATTATTAGACCCAAATTAAGACAAAAAAGCGTCACTATATTCAGCCTTTTTGGTCAGATCCAAAAAAATGTCCACTGATTCATGTCCTAAGTTATCACAAGAACATCCCTTTAAAACACGGTGATAAATTAGTGTTACTCTTTAAAAATATGTAAGACAAAAAAATCGTCACTATATTCAGCCTTTTTGGTCAGATCCAAAAAAATGTCCACTGATTCATGTCCTAAGTTATCACAAGAACATCCCTTTAAAACACGGTGATAAATTAGTGTTACTCTTTAAAAATATGTAAGACAAAAAAAGCGTCACTATATTCAGCCTTTTTGGCCAGATCCAAAAAATGTCCACTGATTCATGTCCTAAGTTTTCACAGGAACATCCCTTTAAAACAAGGTGATAAATTAATGTTACCCTCTTGAACATATTGGAATGGAGACTATAAAATGGTCTTGATGGACATTATTTGTTGTTGACTAGAATGTCCAGTGTGTGTAAAAATTCTGATTTGTTTCTAAAAAAAGAAATTTTAGGTTTTAGTCATAGTCATTATGAAAAGTTCAGCATGTGTTTTTGAAAGTTTAATTGATAATTTAATTAATTTGGCCTAAAATATGATGATGGAGAAATGCACTGAGCATTTTGCGAATAATTTATTTACTGAACGACGATTTGTTTCAAATGTCGATTAGTTGAAATAATCAATAATAATTAATGACCGAGAGAACAATTTGTTTACGAGTCAAGACTAAGTTTACACTACAGATAATTGCGGTAATATGCAAAAAATAATATCTTTTCTATCTGGATATGTTTGCTTTTTAAAAATTTTTAAATTACAGTGCTGACCTTTTATTTGTCTAAATTGATGTTTACACATAATTGCGCTCGATTAGAACTGTGTGTGGCTATTAGAAAAATTTTCAAATTTCAAGTTTAATTAACCAAGAACAAATATTTATACTTTGTTGTATACTTTCAAAATTTTTAATTGTTACTCATCTTATCTTGTATTTCCACATAAACCTAAATTTACAACAAAAAACTAATAATTATTTATTCTAATCAATTTTTTAATTGAATAAATAAATAAACGCTAAAGGTTTTGGCATTAAATTTTCGGAAAACCCAAAACCGAAAGAAAAAATTTATTCAATTATAAGACAAAAACATGGTCACTATTTGTTTGCCAAAATTTGGAAAACAATCTTCTAAATAAGATCTGAAGACGGATCTAAAAATTTGGTTTGAAAAATTTAAAAATTATCTAGTTTGAATATTTTAGAATCCACAGTGGTGATTTGACTTAAGGACCCATGGTAAATTTACGTAAAAAATGGAAATTTTACTAATTTCTACGTAAAACAAAAATTGTAAAAAAATGGGAAATTAATTAAATTTGACGTAAATTTGTGTAATAAAAGTAAAATTACCACTTTTTACATTAAATAATTTAAACTCCAAAAATGCCAAAAAAATCTCGAATTTTTGTTAAAAAATATAACTTTTAAATTTTTTTAGATTAAAACTTTTGAGATTTTTTTGGCATTTTTTGAGTTTTAATGATTTAACTAATTTTAGGTAAACTTATGTAAATATATTATCCTTATGTCAAGTCACTACTAAATTTATTTTGTTAAACAATTCTTTTTTCCTTTTTTTTTTCAATTCCTCACTAAAAATTTGAAACATCTTGATAAATATTTCAAATTTTTAAATTTAAATTAATAAATTATAAAAGATTTCTGACGAATTTATTGTTTTTAAAAGTATTCGAATCCTTATATAATATTAAATAAAATCATTAAATAGGTTCTGATGATTATTTAAATTTTTTAAAATGATAATTTCTTTTTTTTTGATACTGAAAAATCGTAAAACAATTTATTTTAAGAAAATTTAAGTCTTAACTAGCAATAACGATGTGACTGAGATTTTTCCTAAAAAAAATTTCAAAAATTTAAAAATAACTTTATTGTTTTTATTAAAAAAAATTTTAAATTATTAATTATTTAATTATTTTTTGAAAATTAACGTAAAATTTCAAAAAATTGCGTAAACGCTTTAAAATTAGCTTAAATTAAAAAAGGACAAAAAAAAGGGTTAGGTTTTTATTAATTTAAATTTACGTAAATGCTTTATTTCGTTCCGTAAAATTAGATAAAAAACGCTAATTAGAGCCAATAATTTAAAATAAAATTTTGCCTTAATTTTTGTGTCAGAAACAAATCAGTATACAGTTTTATTGTAAGTTTTCTGAATCTGTTTCATCTCTTCTAAAAATACTCAAAACCTAAATATTAAATACATCCAAGTTCCGGGGGTTTTCAAGAAAAATAACCAAATTGATAAAATAAAAAAAAGTTTAACAAAAATACCAAAATAAATTCTAAATAATATGAGATTATTATTTAAAAATCCATAAGCGAATTTATTCCATCGTGTCAACTAATATTTATTAGATTATTAGATTGCATAAGGATCTTATTTCATTATATCGTATAGTTGTAAATAAAATGATATTTAATGATATTAGTTTTAAAAAGATGAATTTCTAAGACATTTATTAAGATATTAAAATATAAATATGCAAAACATGCTAATCGAATTTACAAGACATAAATTTCCTTATCAATTGATTATTAAATTCTTATTTTGAAATAAAGTGTCGTTTTAAACAAAAAAGAAAAACGATTTTAAAAGATCTTTCTTAAAATATTTTAGTGACTGTTGATCATTTCTGAAAAAATCATGAATCTTGAGAAAATAAGAAATTTCAGCGAACTTAAATTTATTTTATTAGTAAAATATGCTTATAACTAAAAAAATATTTGAATAGAAATGATCCTAGAATTTATCTTGAAAAAAATTCTTGAATGATTTTATATTTTATTACTTATAGAAAATAATTACGATAAAAATATTTTGGAGTCTATTTTTTCTATCCGAAAGTATTTGGTATTTGTTTTTTTTTATTTCTCTGTTGTTTAAAAAATAAAAATGCATTTTTTTTACTTATTTCTCTCATTTTTTAAGCTAAAAATATTTTCTTAAAAATGGGAACCTAATTTTTTCAAGTATCTCGAAAATCACCAGTAAGCTTATTTTCTTGTGACAAATTTCTATTCGAGTATTTAAGAGAAAAAATCTTCATATTTTTGCCCTAAATTACTTCATTATTTAAAAATAAAACCTTATTATTAATTTTTTCTTAATAGCTTAAAATTTTTTTCCGAGAGCATTTGCATGCCGACGATGAAATTCGCTTAGTTAAGGACGGATCTGGATATTTTGATATTAGAGATGATGAAGACAAATGGGTCCGTATATGGGTTCAAAAAGGAGATCTTATAACCTTACCCGCCGGTTCTTACCACCGATTTACAACAGATGATAAAGTAATTTATTACAAAAATAGATAAAATTTTAATTTTCATAAAAAGCACTTTATCAATGCTATTCGTTTGTTTGTTGGCGATCCGATCTGGACCCCATTGAACAGACCAGCTGACGAGCACGTGAGTCGCTTAGAATATCTAAACAAATATCCACTAAGTGCCATTGATGCTAAATAATTTTTATTCATAATTAAAAACTTTTAAAACTTTTATTTTTATTTTAAATAAATAAATTAAAGTTTTATCAAATTTATTTAATTATGCAATTGCTTGATTTTTTGAATAAAAAAAATAAAAGTTTACTGATGGAAATTTTCTATTTTTAATATCAAGTTAATGCTGAAATTTTCAAGCTATTTATATTTATCTATTAATATCTCTGAGTTTTAAACAATTTTTTTAAAAATTTTAATTTTAACTAAAATGGGCCCAAGAGCAAAAAAAGTCCAAGCAAAAGAGACAAAAGCAAATGAAGATTTGGCCAATATTCTTTTAGGTAAATCTAAAATTTTTTTCGTATTTAGCTTAATTTAATTAAAGAAATTGGCGAATATGAAAAAAATGTCAATCTACAACCTTTTAAGTATAATGCGTATAGACGAGCTTCTCAGTCATTACTGGAGTGCGATAAAAAAATTAAAAGAATTGAGGATGCCAAAGTCTTGGTAAAAATTTTGTCAAATTTAAAAGCCAAATTAATTTTTCTGAATCAGAAAGGGATTGGGAAGAAAATTGGAGAGCGCATAGAGGAATATTTTAAGACTGGCAAGATAGATAAGTTGAATGAAGCGCGCAAAAATGATAAATCAAAAATTTTAAAAGAATTAAACAGAGTTGCTGGCATTGGGTAACAAAATCATTCAATTTTAAATATTTAATTAGAATAAAAAAACTTTGTAAACAAAGACCATCTCATGCTCAAAAGCTTTTCAGCGAAGGAATCAGGTCTTTGAAGGAGTTAAAATCTCATCAAGATTTGTTGACTCATCATCAAAAAATTGGTCTTAAGTAATCATCTTTTTAAAGACAAAATTAAAAAAAATTTAAAATTTTATTCAAGGTATGTAGATGATTTTGAGCAGCGTATACCTCGACAAGAAATGACTGAAATAGAAAATTTTCTCGTGGACAAAATAAAAAAAATAGACGAAAAATACACTGTGACAATTTGCGGAAGCTACAGACGCGGTCTTGAGTCCAGTGGAGACGTTGACGTGCTAATAACTCATCCAAATTATGTCTCTCTAAGATATGCCAAAGAACAAAACCTGAAAACAGCCAAAAATTTAATAATTGAGACCAAAAAAAGTCCCGAAATGCTTTTGAAAAAAATAATAGACAAACTTATTAAATTGGATTTTATTACTGATACGATAGCGTTTGGGGATTCTAAGTTTATGGGTGTTTGTAAAGTGACTAATGATTATTTACATCGTAGAATAGATATTCGTATCCTACCATTTGATGAGTATTACTGTGGTATCTTTTACATGACTGGTAGTGACATGTTCAATCAAAATATGAGAAAAACGGCCAAAGAGAAGGGTTTTATTTTAAATGAATATTGCCTGCGAAAACTTGACCCAAGTGGTCGGCCTGGAAAGGCCTTGAAAATTGAATCCGAAGAAGATATTTTTAAACACTTGGAAATGAATTACAAAAGACCAGAAGAAAGATACTAACTTTACAAATTTTTATCAGAGCAAATAAATTAAATTATTTTTTAATTTTTGTAATAATAATGTTGTTGGATAAATTGGCAATTTAAATTTGAACAGGTAAAAAAATAAAAATTAATTGGAATTTCAATTGATCAGGATCGATGGATTAAAATTTTTCTTTCGAGATTTTTATTCTTTTATTATACTCTTCTTTTTAAAATAATTTCTCAAAACCAAAATATAAGCGAAAGTTTAACTAATTTTTATGAACTTGAATTTTAAAATACTTTCTTTTGAACTTTTTTTCAATTTTTTCCAATTTTCTTTGCTTATACTTTGACTAGTTATTTTTTGACATTCCACAATTCTTTAGACTAATAAAATTTTTAAAACAAATTCTATGTTATGATACACTGCTCCTAAATTAAAATACAAAATCATAATCTAAGGAAATCTAGAATTTATTAGAAAATGATATCTGAATTGGAAAAAGTGTCTAGGAAACGGGTCGTTGGTTGTTTGCAGAATTTTATGGCATCATTGTTTGAGATTAGATTAAAAAACTAAAAGCTTTATTTTTATTATTTTTAATCAATAAAATTAAAATTTCTTTATTCATCTTATCCCTCTTTTTACTCACTTTTGGATTAATTCATATTTAAATGGAACACTTTGGTTACTACGGTTCGCCAAAAGGTGCCTTTGCGTCTTACAAGATCTTATAAGACTTGAAGTTTTATCGTTGGATCTAATTTTAGATTCCAAAAAGATTCTGACATCGACCTGTTCAAAAAATCAAACTCAACAAAAAAATTATTCTTGTTCTTTTATTATTTAAGTTATTAAAAATATATTCACAAATACAATTAGTTTAAAAAATTGAAAATCTTGATCACAATTTTTATTTCTTTAGATCCCATAGATAGACCATTTTTTCCTGAGCTGTCAAAATTTTATCTTCTAGAGGATTATAGCTTATGGAATTGACTGTTTTAGAATTCAAGTGTTTTAGTTTATGCTTTATTTTAGCTTCAACTACATCCCAAATGTAAACAATACCGTCCTCTGATCCGGATATCACCTCATTGCTGCTGTTATTCATACAACTTTCTACTACATATTCTTTATTTACGTGTCCCTTGTACTCGTTTAGCATTTCTCCCGACTGCTTGTCAATCAACAACAGACGTCCAAAGTCGGTCTTACTAGTATCTAAAATACTAACAAGAAAACATTGATCATCTTTTGATAGAGTACTGCAGGTAACAGGATATCCAATGTAATCGCATTTCATTTTGCCAAATCTGACATCGTAAAGTCTGACTCTTTTGTCTAAACAGGAAATTAAAATTTCATGATCATTCAAATCAATATGAGTGACACTGTCTTTACAATCATCTATTTCTTGCAATGCATCAAATGTTTTTGATCTCAAGTCATAAAATAGTACTTTACCATCAATTGAACCACTTAGAATAACATTGCTCTCTTCAAGATTAAATCTGACACAATTTACTCTTCCTAAAAACAAATCTGTTTTAAAAACATAAACAAAAAATATGATAGAGTTTAATAGTTGAATATGTATTTGAGAATTCTTCGAAAATAATTAAAAATGTAAAATATTCTCGAATATTTCATTTAAGTATTTTTTTTTCAAATTGGTTGAATAAATCAAAAACATAATTTAAATCATTAAATATTAAATCTCATTCATTTAATCATTAGAAAAATGGATTTTTTAAAAATAATTTGAAAAAATTTTGTTTTATTTTTTAAGAATTAAAAATTAAAAAACCTTTTTTCACTAAAATTATCAAAATAAAATTGCTGAGTTATTGCAGCGACTTAATTTGGGTGATACAGAGCTTGTAACTGAAGATACATTTTTCGGAATTATTTTTTTAGACCCTTAAAAAAAAAGAAGCTTTTAAAAAATATTTGGTATTTTTTTTCGTATATTAAAAAAAATTGTCTTACAATTTTTAAAAAAGTTCTGTATTTCAAATTTATTTAAAAAAATAAATTGGAGTTATATTTGCAAACTTATTACATTGAAATCAAATGAATTAAATCATACATAGAACATTAAGTTTTTATTGTTTGAAAATAAAATACTTTAACTTTTATCTTTTATACAAGTCAAAAATAATCAAAACAAAAGATAAATTTTTTATTATCTTATTAATTAATTTATTATTTATTATAAATATATTTAAAAAAATTTAAACTATTAAATTTCTTAAAACAAAAATTAATCATTAATCAACTTAATTTGATCATGAAGGTATAAAAATTAAAATTTTAAATGATTATATTAAACAGTTATTTTTTTAAATTTTCAATAGTTTAAATAAAACAGGAATTCAATCTAATAAAGTATATTTTGCTACATCTTTCCGCTCCAAACTTCACCACCTCATAAACTAGCAAACTGAATTTCAAGTTAATAATTAATGGTTTCACCTGACTCAGAGTTTGGCACTAAATTTTTCAAATGAATTGAAAAACAAAATACCAAAATATTTATAAACAAGATAAACAATTAGATCAAAAGCATCATGAATTTTAAGAAACTTAAAAAAAATTATGAGATCTTTATATGAGAATTATCAAACAAATATCGAGAATATTGCTTTTAAGCTCAAACTTTAATCTTTTGATCAAAATTTTTCAATTTTATTCCTCTAAACAAAATAAAAAAAAATAAAATCCATCAATATTTTTCAAATTTTAATATTTTTTTTTAATTAATAAAAAAATTGAAATAAAAGTTAAACAAAATCTACTTGCCCAAATGAGTCTTGTATTTTCGGACTATTTGGCCAGTTTTGACATCAATGTAATTTACTGATTTATCAGCCGATCCGGTGCATATAAACGAATGATCGACTGAACAATCAGCATCCAACACTTCTTGATTATGTCCTGAATAAGTTTGTATCCTAAGCTGTTTATACGGATTCCAAAGTTTAACTGTTCTATCCGAGCCACAAGTAATGCAATAGTTACCATTTTTGTTAAATCGGACAGCTCTAACAGCTCCCTGAGCACAATCAAACTTAGCCTCTAAACTCATACTAAGAAAATGTTCAAATTGAAAAATTCAAATTTAAGCGGTTTAAAGTCGCTGTAATAATTAAGAGAAAAAATTATTTTTTCATAATTTTTATTTAATTTAAATTGAAAAAATTTATCTTCTATCAGTTTTTCCATTTTTGCGTTTACCAGAAAACAAATGCTTTGGTTTTTTGATTGTTATTGTGCGGTCAGCTTCTCCGATTCTTGATTCTTTATTCAACAATTTTCGTTGTGATTTTTTGGTCATATCACGAGCTCTTTCCATCATTGACTGATCACGCATACCAGACTTGTCGCGCGGCAATCTAGAGCTACTTCTAACATGACCCTCGGAGTCCTCACGGGCTCGTTTGACCGGCTTGTGCGACTCACTTCTAGCCACACTCTTGTTATAATGAGCGTCATCTTTGTCATTCATGTCCAAGCCCAGATCTTCCATGGTTTTTTCAAGACGACTACGAGGCACTTTTTGAGTGGTTCTGGGCAATTGGGCCTTTCGCTTGTGACTCTTGTTAAACCGAGATTCAAGAATGCCCAATTTGCGAGTGGTGCGGATGCGTTTGGCCAATTTTTTTATCTTTTTAGAGTCGTCATCATTCGCTTCTTGCTTGGAATCATAGAAACCGGACTCGACAAGTCTGTCTTCTTCTTCTTCAAGTTGATTTAATTTTTCCATAATTTCTGGATCAACAAAATCAGCTACATTGTGTCCATTCAATATTTCTGGAATAGAGTCATATTTTTCCTCATTGTTTGTCAAATCCCAGGTCTTTCTCAAGTCAAGTGTGTACTCGTCGCCGAGTTCCAATTCCAGATCACGTTCCAACCTCTTGCGCACTTTTTCAACCTCCATTGTAGACTCACGTTTCTGAATTATAGCCTTTGGTATACAAGGTGGTCTTTCTTTATTGTCTCGTTTGACTGGTTCAGCCAAATGTAGCCGATTGAGCACATCGTTAACTCGCGATGATTTAGCCTTCAATTCAACTCGATGCGCTAACAAACGCTCACAGGCCTCGTTGCGCACAAACATTACTCCCTCTTCATTTAAATTGCTCATTTCCAATATTGGAATATTTTCTTTGGCAAATTCGTCAAAAAATTTCTTGAGAAAAATTTAATGGCAAATATTTTTTTTTCAATTCAAATACTTTTTTTTCATCAGGCAACTCTGCTATTTTTCTAATATCAACTTTATTGGCAACCAAAATGAGTGGTTTGTTAGCAAAAAGAGCCTTTATGTTGTTGAACAGGGATACTTGTTCTTCTATTGAGTATCCACATTGCTCTGAAACATCCATAATATACAAAATAGAGGCTCTTAAATGAGCCATTGCAGTTATCGACTGCATTTCAATTGTGTTACGGTCCTCTAATGAATGATCCAAAATGCCTGGCGTATCAACCACTTGCCATCTTAAATATTTGTAATCAGTGTGACCGACATACAAAGATTTTGTCGTGAATGCATAGGGCTGCACCTCAACGTCAGCTTGTGTTACTTTGTTCAAAAAGCTTGATTTTCCCACATTGGGAAAACCGCAGATGAGCAATGTTCTGGTGTTTGGATCAATTGATGGCAAGCGGGTTAAATGCTGGCGGATTTGTTCCAAATATTGCAAACTCTGGGTCTGGCGCTTTATGATAGTGCACATTCTTTTGGAAAAAAAATAATTTTTTTTAAATCAATTTATTTAGTTAAAATTACCGTCCCAGAGCTGCTTTTTTCAGACACTTACATCTGTATAAGGAATCTGAATATTTCAATAGACGAGAATAGTCTTTGGAAACACTTGGATTTAAAATTGTTAAAAAAATTTACTTGAAAAAAGAAAACTAAATGCAAATACTTGTCTATAAGGTGACGAGCCATGTTAATTTGACCTAAGGCTAATTTATAATGATTTTTGTCATAAAGAATATTCATCAAATCGGCATAAAACGGATGCACTTCGTCCAATTTTGGAAAATCAGTCAATATCTGTGTCAGTTTATCATGGTAGTTTTGTTGTGTATATTTTACCTTGCGGGTGTAAAATTGGCGAATTCGACCGATTGCATACTGTTTGTGTATGACTGTCGGTGTTTTTCGCTGGGTCTTGGACAAAATTACATCAATAAAGTCCTTGGCCGTTGGCACTGTAATTATCTTTTTAAAGTTATAGTGAGACATTCCCCATATACTACGGCTTCTTCAATCTAAATAAATTTTTTTTTTAAATTTGGATTTATGGAGCACATGTTTTGAAATTTTATAATTTAATATCTTTATCATTAAAGCAATGAATATTTAATTTTGATTTTTTATTTTGCTGCAAATTTTTGAATGCAAAAATAAGTTTTTCTAATTTAAAAGCAAATTTAAGTTAAATTTTTACTTTATTTTTGTAAAAAATAATTTTAATTGTTCCAAATGAATGACTTGAGAAACAGTGGTTTTTATTAAATTTCATCACAAGGCAAGTAAAATTATTATTATTTTATTAGTTTGAGGGAAAACCTCCGGCTACTCAAAATGGATCAACGTTCTTCTTTTTAGCCAAGCGATTGAAAAGGGAAAGAGAATTTAGTTAGGTTCTTCAGTAAAAAAAAAATAAAAACCGCTGACACTCTTGGATACAAAAACAAGTAAAATGATCACCGTTTAAGTCTGTGTTTCAACCATTTTTGCAGCAGAATTGACTATAAATTAAATTTTTATTTTTATTAAAATTTTGTAACATGTTTCGAAATTTAAAATTTTTATTTAGAATTTTTTATTATTGAAAAAAAAACTCCTCTATTTTCTTACTTTTTATTTATTTTAAATAATGGATTAATTGATCAAGCAAATACAGAGTTGTTTAAAAGTCACAAGTCTCAAGTCAAGACTTTTTTTTTTTTCAAAAGTCCCACCAAAAGCTTTAATTTTTTTTAAAAAAAAAAATTTTAAAAGTCCGGACTTGGACTTTTTTTTTAAAGACTTGGACTTTTTTTAAAGACTTTTAAACAACTCTGAGCAAATATTAAAAAAAAATTTCATCTACAATTCATTTTTGTTAATTTTTACTTTAAGTTTAATAAAATAAAAGCAAAATAAAAATATTAAATCTTTTAATAATTTTTCTATCTTTTTAATACAACCATTAGGGCTATAATAAACTTTTTTTAAAATATTGGCGTCACACTTCTCATAATGTTTATGAATCATGGAACTTTTGGTATCGATAGTGTTTTTAATATTTGTTCTCTTGGTGAAGAATATAATTAGGACATCAGCGAAAATCTGAGAGTATTCATTATTTGTTTTATTTCTTTTAGGGATGCCATTAATATTGATACCAAATAAAAGAGTAAATACTACTGAGACAACTGCAGTTATTTGGTATTCTTCGTTTAAGTGGTCATTCACATTTACTTTAAATGTCCTGGAGTCTAGAAAATAGGTCTATTTATTAAAAATAAGAAGACAATTAGTGTCAAAAATAATTTATTAGATAACATAGTACTGTTTTGCTACATTTTTATTTAATTGTTGAAGTTTTACCATAATATTTGGCATTGTAATTATATTTGATATGATAAAAAAGCATCAATAAAGGACCATCATTTTTAACAAACCAAATTCCTAAACAGGAGCTTTATCTCAGATCCCTTTTTTTATTTTTCTCTGTCCTTCAATAAAAAAAGAACCATTAAAATTTTAAAGAAAAGTATCAAAGTTACTAAGCTTTAAGAAAATAAAACCAAAAGGGATCATAAAAAAACTTCAAAAGAACATAAAATAACCTGAAAGAAAGAACCAAAAAGAATCTAAAAAAGCATTAATAGTCATAAAATTTTTATATTTTTTAATCAATTTTTTAAAGTTCTTAAATAAAACATTAAAGAATATTAGTTTTTTATACCACTTTTCTCATTGTCTATGCAAGCAAATCTTATCTTAATATATTATGCAATTTAAACTATAAAAAAATAATATATTTCAATTAAAACTGTCTCTTAATTATCATTCATTTAGCAAGTATATTTCGAGTTTTTAAACTTTATACGAAGTCTTAAAATTTCTAAATGAATCTTTCCACGTTCCAAATGAAAATTGAAATATCTAACCTAGTAATTTTATGTAACAAGACTTGTTACTTATATATTTCAGTTTTGTCAGGTAAGAGATAGCTATCACCCGCTTAATTTTTTTTTAAACAAAAAATGATCTCTGTAAAAATTGAGAAATTTGACGGTTCTGAATTTTAATAAATTTTTTTAAAATTAACAAATGTTAAAAAATAATTAATCAACTAAAAATTTATTTTCAAAATAGATTGTATAATTAAATGTCTAAAACGAAATTAAAAAAATAATAAGAGATTCTACCCAAAATAATAACTCCAAATTATTGTACTTTTTCGAATTTTTTGTTTAGTTTTGGTTTAAATTTCAGCAATTTTGTATATTCTTTGATCAACTCTTCCCAATAGCAATAGATATGTTCCATTTTTAAGTGATCAATGATAAATTTCTTTCCTCTTTAAAAAAAAAATAAGCAAAATCGTAAAAAAAATTTCATCATACCTCAATGCTATTTCTTTGGCAATCTTATCATTTTCTTTAACAAACTCAAGAAGCTCTTTGGCATCGCTCAAGTCTTGTCTAACCGGGATATAATGAACCCACGGTTTTAGCTCATCGTAGAAAAACTCCAACCATTCATCTCCAACATGGAACACAAGCGAATTGCACAAAAACAAATGTTTAAATCTAAAACTTGCTGCCACGCCACGGAAATTGAACAAATATCTTAAAATCTAAATTTGACAAAAAAATAAATTTTACAAAAAATTTTACTTGTATTTGCAATGATCTTCTAATTTTATTTCCTCAGCCGGTTTTGCACCTAAAGTGTCTGCTTCGGACCTCCATGCCTGGTTTTTGGTGTATTGAGCATCAACTAAATCTGGCTCAGCTCTAGATAACAAAACTAATGGATCTCGTTCACCACTTGTTCTCGAACCTCTAAAAAAACCCTTTGAAATTTTTTTACCCCATGGCCATTTTTTTGCTTCTCTAAATTAATTGAAAATTTTGTTAATTTAATTTATTGAAGCCAGTTTTTTTCTACTTTGGAATAATTTTGCACTGTTCATCCCATCTACCTAGACCATTCGGATAAATGGGCCATACTGCTGGACCTCCTTCCCAGAAAGTCCATGCTGGATACATAATATCACTGTTCTGACTATCCTTTTTTTTTTATTTAATCAAATAAATTGATGATGAATTTAATCATACCACTTTGGAAAAGGAGAAAACTGGAATTTTCGGTTCGGTCCATACCGAAGTTTGTGGCCAGTCTTGAGTGTTTACAATAAACTCAGTATCAAGAAGATTCTTTGCAATTTTGAGCAAAAAATGCTCAATTCCAGAATTTCTGAAGGGAAAAAATTTATCGTTATTTCGGTAGAGTTTATGATCTATTATTTGGTAGTGTGATAGTCTTGGTATCTTTGCTGCTTGTTTGAAAAGTTCCTTGCCAATACCAGTATTTTGCCACGGACTCAAATCGTAATTTAGACGTCTTTAAATTTTTAATTAAAATTTTTTAATCATTTGAATTCAATTTTCTACAATTTATTACTTTTTATAGCAAGAACAATTTGTGCTTTCACATTCCTGATAATTGGCCACAGCATCTTTTATTTTTGTAATATATTTTTCCCATTTTGGATTATCTTCGTTTTGCTCTATAAATTTTTTAATGATTAATTTATAAAAACGATAGGTAAGAAAAAAACCTCGAGTATATTTTTGCTTTTCATGGCACTCCACGTCATCTGGGTCACATTTTGTAGCCAGTATTGAATAAAAACTAACTAACAGAACAAATACAGCTAGTTTAGCCATTTTTTTGGATAAAATTATAATTTTGGTAGAAATTATAAAAATTTAGAAGAGATGACTATTTATACAAAAATTCGATACTAAGAAAACAAAGCTAAAATTTTATTTTAGTGTCCGATATTTTTTAAGATTTTTTCAGGTCAATTTTAGTTTCGTGTTGGTTTAAAGAACTTGATTAAAAGTTGAATTTTTCAAAAGACATGGATTAGAGATTTGTTTGTTGATTTAAAATGCGATCGAAAAAAACTTGTCGTTTTTAAAAAAAAATTTTCAAATTTGAGATTTTTGGTTAGACAGAAAAAATTTTAAAATAAATTTAGAATAATCTTTATAAATTTATTTTTTAAATGTTTAATCAAATATTTACATTAATTTTGATTCTTGCCAAAAAATATATAAGATTGTAAATAAGAACAATTTTGACTTATTTTGAATTCGATGAAACTTGATTATTTAATTCTTTTATTGAATTCTTAATTTCAGTCAGTTATTTAGAATGATCATTTATGGAAAAATTATAAATAACTAAATAAAATGGTTCTTTGAAAATTAGTACAAAATGATAAAAAGAACAGAAAAAATGTTAAAAAAATTTATTTTTTTTTTACTAAAGGTTTAAAATTAGTTTTGTAAGTGCAACATAGTGCAACATTCAAAGTTGCATCAAATATCAAGGTCTGCTAAATTTGCAGAGTTTAGCAGAAATTAAATTTCTATTTAATCGAGCGAAGTGCATTTTGCAGAGATTTTGAATACGACTAGCAGACTTTTACAGTTGATGCAACTTTGAATGTGGAACTTTGTTGCATTCACAGAACTAATTTTAAATTTTTAGAAAAAAAGTTATTTAATTTTTTTTACACTTTGTTGTGTTCTCTTGTACCGAACTTCACAAAACCATATAAAATATAAAAATAAGAATGAAATTTCGTATTTTCACTTATAAAATTCAAAAATAAATTAAAAAAAACTATTAATTTTAGAAATTTAAAATGTAAATTTAGATGCTTGATAATTTAAAAAATAAATATAAACTAGAATTTAAAAACTATTAGTAAGAATTTTATGTTCTACCTCGACTAGGCCAACTAACAAATTTCTCTTTTTCCTTAATAATTCTTTCAAATATTTTAAATAACAACAATATTCAAAAAAATTTGAAAGATAACATCACACAATTTAGCTAAAATTTATAGCAGCCTTTGATAAGATAAGTAATACTAAAATGTTTTTTTAAATTTTAATTAAAAGAATTGATTATCTTCTTTTAGCCATTGACATGTTGAAGGATGAACAAAATTAATTTTTTACATTCTGGGTTCCATTGCCCAGTTGTCTTTTCAAGAAAATACTTTCGCTGCTTGGCTTTTTTTGAAATTTTTTGCTAAACTAATGTTTAATTTTTAATAGAATGTTTACATCTGTTCATCATTTTTTATTTGTTTTCTGTAACGAGCTAAAGCTCCTACAGAATAAAATATAAAAATATTAATTAAAAAAGGTTTAATTTGAAATGTTGAAATAAAGAGTTATAGTTATATGTAACAATTTTTTACTTTAATACTATTTATACTTTATTAAATTGTAATTGAGATGTATTTTTAATTAATTTAGATGAGTTTTTATTAAAATAAGGATAAGCTTATTAAATTAGAGTAAAGTTAAGTAAAGTGGCGGAGTTTTTATTAAATTATTTTCCTAAAATTTTTAATTACTGGTATTCAATTACAATATTTCAATATATCAACGGTTGTAATTTTGGTTAGGATTTGGTTGCTAAACAAGTTCTTCTTCACTATCATCACGTTCAGATTCAGAATTGACTGAATTGTCTGATCATTCAGTACCATTTTTATTTCAATTTATCCAAACAATAATAAATCAAACAATTTAATTTTTTTTTAAAGTTTATGGAATCTGATGCTAAGCTAATAATTTTTATGAAAGTTAATTTTTCCATATTAATTTTAATTTAAAATTAAAAGCAATTTAGACCTTTTTACACGATTTTATCAGCTTTTGCTTGATAACATGTTTGGTAAACTCACTTGATTTTCAAAATCTGAGTCAAAAAAAATCTCAGTTATGTCTGTTGAGAATTTATAGTGGAACAAACGATGAATTTGCAGCAATGAAAGCTAACAGAGTATCAGGTCAAATAAATAAATCGCTTCAAGAGTCTTAACTGAGAGTCACTTAAAATTTCATTCATCTATTCATCACTTGTTAGACCTCTTTAAGAGTATGAAGTGGATAAAATCCATTTTAAAAAACGAAATATTTAATTATTTTATAAAAATGATTATTTATATTAACAAAAAAAAACTATATTAAATTTTTTAACATTAAATGAGGACTAAAAACATAATTGTGTAATTATTGGAGATGTTAATTCAACAGATCCAAAAAATAAGCTAAAATTTGAATTTTTTTATTCGAAAAAATCTTTCAATTTTTTTCTTACAATTAAAAAAAATAAGAAAATATTATTATTTTAAGTAAAATTGAAAAAAATGATGCTGAAACTGCTTAGTCGCCAATTTAAAATGTATTAGATATCTTTTTAATCCAAAAATTTTGGTCTTTTATAAAAATTCTTAAGTGAAAACGAAAACGATGTTTGCCTTAAATTATTTCTTGTCGCCTAAATTCTATTGAACAGTTGACTCAAATAACTTCATTTTTTCGAAAATAGAAGAAAAATTTGTTCAAAATACTCATCAATGAATAATACTCATCTATTTAAAATTTTAAATGATCTTTCAAAAATGGAATTTTTTCCATAACTAATTTTTAGATTAAAATTAAGCTTTTTTGTTTTTAGACAAAGCTGTCAGCACAATATCTTTAAATAATATCAAGATTAGCTTAGAAAATTTTTCATTCGAAATTCAAGTTTGAGAAAGTTATTAAAAAATACAAAATTTAACTTCATTAATAGTAATAGTTGTATTTTTAAATTCAGAGAACGGTTCAAATTCTTATAACTTCCGATCAACAAAAACAACATTTTACTTAGCTACTTTCAGAAAAAGCTTTTTTGTTAAAAGAAATTAAAAACGTGGCTAAGAAATTCAATTACTCATGATCATATACATGACATAATTGGCATCTTTTCTTCAGTTGAAAAAAAAATGATTCTGGATAAACGTTCTTAAAATAATTTTGAAATTAATAATTTTTCATTCTTTTAGTGTCAAAATAAAACATTAATCAATTAAAGATTTTTTTTTAAATTTTATTGCTTATTAAATTCAAAATTCAATTTAAAAAAATTCTTAATCAAGAAAAATTTACCGTAACTAACGGGTGATGGCAAAGACTTCCTTTTCAATTTTGACCAAAAATCTTCGATCGTAAACTTTTTGTCTGAAAGATACTTATTAATAAAGGGAATCAATCTCCTGCTCAGACATTCATCTTGGTTAGCGATCTGAGTAATTGTATTGCCACTTTCAACAATAAATAGCTTTGAAGTTGAAATTTCATTTAAAATGGCTTATATTTTACTCGGTACCTAAAATATGCTATTCAGTACCTAATTTTATTTTATATAGCACTCACTTCTTCCTTTCCTCTTTCTTTCCTCTAAGAAAAAAGAAGGAAAAAAGGGGGAAGAGGAAAGGAAGAGGAAAGGAAAAGAAAGGAGCATACAAATACAGTACATCCTAAAACTAACTTCATCGCTTTCTTTTCCTTTCCTCTTCCTTTCCTCTTCCTTTCCTCTTCCTTTCCTCTTCCTTTCCTCTTCCTCACTTCTTCCTTTTCTCTAGAGGATAAATAAAGGACAAAAATGGTACAAATAAAGATATTATTGTTAAAAGATCAGCTCGATTGGCTCAAAGATATAAATTTTTATTTTTTATTTTTTTTTTTATATATTCGTTAATAAATCTTTCTATTTCTTTTTTATAATTAAATAAAATCATACAAAACGTCAAAAATTACATTTTTTTTTCTGATAAAACTGACTTAGACTTTTTTTGGTACTCGATAAATATAATTAGGTACTGAGTAAAATATAATAATAATAATAAGCTACAGCAAGAGACCTGTGGAGTGAGACTAGATGTAGTTTCGCTATGGTAGCTATCTTTCTGCGACAAAAATGATTAAACGAGCAAGTTAAGACAACAAAAATTGGTCCGGAAACTTTTTCTTCGCCCGTTAGAACTTCCTCCTCTTTTCACACGGGTTCGTCGTATCTGCATTTCTTGTCTGACATTAGAGCAATTAGAGACAAATTCAATGAACAACAACAAAAAATTTTCAAATTAATTTTTATTTTTAATTTAGTAATTTAAAAATATTAAAAATGAAATAGCCTAGAAGAATGAATGAAAAACAAAAACAAGTGTACTCATAGAAAAAAAAAAAGAAAACAAAATAATTTCGTTCTTCAAAAATATATATTCAAAATTTGATAAAAACCATCTCTAAGAAAAAAAAAAAAACAAAAAAATTTTTAATTTTTATTTAAACCAAGAAAAAAATGTTAAAATCGCTAAACAAAACAATTTTTATTCAAGAGTGCCATAATAAACGAAGGAAAGAGAAAAAGAAAAACATGTAAAATTCAAATTCACATTAAACACCTAAACACATGCGTCCTTAAAAGTAATCCAATTTTTTTTAAAAATAATTCTTGCTCGGCCCCATCAAGCCAAAACATAAATAAATTCTAGTAGACCATTTAATTAACTATTTACATACAGAACAGGTTAGGAGAAAAAAAATAGCTAAAATAAATTATGAAACACTAGTGCATTTGGTTCTAGGCGAGCCCATTTTGGTCAAAATCTGGTCGACTAGCTTCAGCGGATTGTTTAGATGGACCTCTATCCAGCATGGTGTGTTGAGAATAGTCTGGCGCCGATAATCAGCGCCCCATCCCTTCACAAAGCTGATTCGAATGGTGCATATTCTGGTCAGGGCGTACACAGCCTCGTAGCCCTGGTACACAGTCTCGTTGGCCACTTGAACAAAGTCGGCCTCATCGAATATTTTCAGATTGCAGCCTGGCGGGATCTTGACCACGGTGGCCAAGTGCCACTGATATCTCTGATTACAATTGGGACTTTGGACAAAAACTGGATTCTCGCTCAGACACTCAGCAAACACTTGGCCATTTTCGTAGCTGAGCTGCAGGCCCTTGCCAATGTAGTGTCTGGTCATTTCTATTTCGTTTGTTCGGTTCACATTGGACAGCACTCCGAGACAAAACCGCTGCGCACTCGACGGGTCTGTGTAGCCGTCTATGGTCACTTTGTGCACATTGCTCGACACATGAAACATTTCGCCCACTCTTTGCTTCATTTCGTAATAGGACAGAGAGCACCAGTAGGGCTGTTCAATCATGGGCACAGGCATCAGATCAAATGGTCCGATCGGAGATGGACTAATGTCGTTTATTTCGGAGCTGTCGTCCTCGCTGATGAAAGGCGAAAATTGATTAGACATCACGTTGGAGCCTATTGAGGAAGGCGAAAGAATCGACAGTGGTGACGGACTGGCTTGAACCATGCTGTAGTTGATCAGATCGCTTGGCAGCTGCTCTGGAGGAGTGTTGGCAAATGCGGGATTTGGTGGCGGGCTCAGTGTTTGAGAGAAGCCTTGCTGTATTTGGGATTGCTGCTGCTGCTGCTGCGGCTGCATCTTGGGAACATAGACTGTCAATGGCTGGACACTAGATGTACTGCTTGAAATTGGGTTTGACAGGCCTGGCGGGTCTATGCGCATGTAGTGGTACGGATTTATACAAACGTTGTTGTCGTCTTTTTTGTTCGAGTAGCCTTGTTGACAGTTTGGTACTGATTTGAGCTCGTTACAGTTCTGCAAGTCGGGCCATCTCCATATGCGGCAATAGACTACATGAGGAAGTGTTTTTCTCAATACTTGTACTCGATCTTGAACTGCATTTGGTCTTTTTTGTTTTAATTTATTAAAATTAAAAAATTAATTTTATTTTTTTTCAATAAAACACAATTGAGTTAATTAAAATTGAGTGTTATTCAAAATTATTCAAAATTGAGCAGTGTTTAAAAAAATAATAAAAATTAAATTTTAGTGACATGTGATTAAAAGTGAACACATTTTTTTAGCTTATTTAGGCAAATTGAAGTTTGATATCAAGATCAAAAGATCAAAATAAAAATTGTAATATTTTTTTTAATAATAGAAAAGAAATAATTTTTTTCCAAAGCAATACCTTGACATGTCATGTCAAGTTTATTTTCATTTTGAAAATTTTGAAATGTCCCTTTTGAACGAACTTTAATAAGTTTAAATATTTTATTTAATTTAAATGAAAACTTACTTTTAAAAACAAAAATAATTACTTTTTTAAAAATTAGAATTTATTTAAGTGGAAAAATAACATTTTTTAAGTTTGAATGAGTGGATATAAAAGTTATAAATTTGAATTTTTGAATAAACTTTACCTGAATTATTTAAATTAGTCGTTTTTGTTAAATAAATTAGAGATCATTTATTTTGATGTTAATTTGATAATGACCCATTATTAAACATAACATTTCAAGTAATGTTTAGTATTTATTTCTTAAAAATTATCAAAATCATTAGATTAATTAAGTTTTAAAATTTAAATTGAAACTTCAATTTGCCCTTATTTAAAATTACTTAAAAAATGAAAATTGAGTGAACAATGTTAAAGTCGGATATTTATTTTTTTTTAATTTA
The DNA here is from genome assembly GCA_019054805.1 of Brachionus manjavacas. NCBI lineage: Eukaryota > Metazoa > Rotifera > Eurotatoria > Ploima > Brachionidae > Brachionus > Brachionus manjavacas. The sequence continues at coordinate 916,408 of JAHQIY010000015.1, read as the reverse complement.
TTCTTTTTTTAAGACATGTCATTAAAATTGGACATTACTCTTATTTAAAACCAGCGCTCATAATTTAGTAACATGTCACTAAATTCGGATAATTACGTTACATTTTTTTTTGTAAAAAAAAATACATAAATCACTTTTGAATGATTTTTAAATATTTGAATTTGAATTGAAAAAATAAAAAAAATTTAAATTCAAAAAAAAATTCCTAAGCAAAATATAAAAATTGATTAATAAACGTGTCACCAGAAATAGGAATGAGTTAAATTGTTTGCTAAAAGGCTGCCCTTCTTTAAAATTAGTTGCTTTTGGCTGAAAAAATAAAAATTGTGGTCAACATTCAAAAGATAGAATTTTTTTATTAAAGAAGTGTTAATTGATAGAAAAAAATAAAGAAAATTTGATTTGATTAAATATAGATTCGAATTTTTGTAGAAAAAAAATGGAAAAAAAATATAGAATATTAATTAATGTAGATTATAGAAAATAAAGTATTAAATTTATTGTTTTTAAATTATTTTTTAAAAAGAATTGTTATTTTTATATTTTATCATTCAATAATTAATGATATAATTCAAAAAAAAATCCAAATTTAATACATTGTATTCATCTATCAACTTTTTGAGCTTTACTTCTCGTATCAAATCTTTATTTTTGTTTCAAAGTCTCACCTGAAAACAATATTTGTTTAGTCAGATTTATAGCTAAATAATTCTTGTTTGATCTTAATTTAGTAATAAGAGGCGAATAATTTTCCATATTTAATTTAATAATTTAATAGCTTAATTAAGTTCTATACTAATATTCATTAATTTCTGATGATTTTAATTTATTCTTGTTTAAATAATTTATTTCATTGCCAAAAACATTAAGCTCAAAATACAATAAGTTAGAATTAGACAAAAAAGTTAATTTTGAATTTTTTTTTTCTCTTAAAGCAACCTAACCCTAACCGGCACGTACAAACTTGTTCGAAATTTTTTAAGTAATACATACGACCACACATCGAATTTGCTGTTCCAGTTTGGTCGCCTTTTACTAAAAAAAATATCAAAATACTTGAAAAAGTGCAGGAAATAGCAACAAAACAATTCACTGCTTACGCCACCACTCATACCCTGACAGATACTCTTGTCTTAATCTTCAACATTTATCAATCAGACCCATGAGAGGAGACTTGATCCAATGGTTTAAATTCAAAAAAAAGATTGACAAAATAATTTTTTTTAATAATTTTTTTAAAATTTTTTAATAATAAATAATCATCCACAATATTCTGAGACGAGAGGTGCACACGACTGAGAAGAGAAAAATTTCAGTGCTGTAATCAAAGACATGATTTTTTAAAAATCGAATTGTTAACAATTTGAATGCATTAAAAGACAATATTGTGGTTTTTGTGAAATTCAGTACAAATTGATAAAAAGAACAGAAAAAAATGAAAAAAAATTGAATAACTTTTTTTCTAAAAGTTTAAAATTAGTTCTGTAAATGCAAAATAATGCAACATTCAAATTTGCATCAAATATTAAGGTCTGCTAAATTTGCAGAGATTTTGAATACCATTAGCAGACTTTAACAGTTGATGCAACTTTGATTGTTGCACTTTGTTGTATTCACACAACTTATTTTAAACTTTAGGATAAAAAGTTATTTAATTTATTTTTATTAAATTATTTTCACTCTCCTTTTTCGCTGTAATCAACAAATTTTACCCATGCCACTGAAGTATATCAGACAGCAATTGTTCCTAAAAAAAGCTAAAACACCAGCAAAAGGGTAAAGAAATAACCAAAAAAAATTATTTTGAAAAATTTTTTTTCTTCTAATAAGCTAATAATTAATACAACTTGAAATGAATACTTTTTAAATAAAATAATTATTATTATTATTATTATTTTTATTTATTCAAGTTTAAGGCCCATAGATTGAATAGTGATATATATAAAAAAATTTAAATAATTTTAACTTAAACTAATTCTCGACAATTAAAAAAAAGTTTTCAACATAAAGTAATTTTAAAAATAAAATTAATTAATTTCAACATGCAGGTAATATTTTCTCGACTAAAGAGGTTCATAAATGAAATATTAAAATAAGGGTAAATTTATTATAGTCTAAAATTAATGTACTAGACCAATTCCAAGATGCTTTGGCCAAGGATAAAGTAAAAGCTTTGCTTATTTTCGCTAGTCGATCTAAGAATAAATATGATTTCGTTTGTTCGAAGATTAAGAATAAAGAATTTCTTTAAAAATTTTTATTTTTCTTTATTATAAATAAAAAACTTATTTTTTTCAAAAATTTAAATTAAAAATTTCATGATTTGGATAGAATAAGCTTGAAAATAAATGATGATTTCGGCGAGTAGTAGGCAAGAGGTTAGGCTATTTGTCTCGAAGATTTTAGCCATTTTAAACAGATTTATTTTAATCTGTTTGCTCTCTTTCTAAATAGCAGGTATGTGATTTTGCTCATTGACTAGAGATTACACCAATTAATTAGTGCTTTTATAAACCAGCTTAAAAATAAACTCGAAAGTTATAATCTTAATCTGTAATAAAAACTTTGAAATTTACTTAAATATTCAGGAAATAATTTGTTTACCAGACTTAAGAATTTATTTAATTATTTACTTTTAAATAGACTAAAAATATTTGAAAAAACAATTTTTAAAACTATAATTTTATCTCATTTTATTCAAGCTCTAATTAATCAATTATTATTCTAATATTAAATTCAATGAAAATAATTGTTTGTTTTTCAATTATCAAGTCTTTTATTTCCTTTGTAATTTTTAACAAAAGAGTACAAAATAAAATATTTCAAATATAAATAAAGGACTCGTGTGTCTATCAGAAAATGTTTAAAAGCTTTGAATTTTCAAATTCATAAATCATTGTTTTCAAATAAACAATTGTCGTTTAGAATAAAAATAGAATATAAAAATACGCAGCTTTCTTTAATGTCATCTTTTTCAAAAGACGAAAACGAACAGTGATTTAATTTTACTTTTTTTTAAATAAAAATATTGTCATTCCTTTTTAAAAAATGAGATAGCCAAATTAAAATTGCTAATGAATCTTTTTACTTAACTAATCATTTTTTACTGAATGGAGCTTTTTTAAGAATTTTTTTTTAAAAAAATTATATTCATGTCTTTATGTTAATTTTGAACAATGAGAAATTAATTTTAAAAAAATCAAAATGTATTTTTTTTCCTAAAAAATCTTTAATATATACTTCTACGAAGCGAGCTTGGGATGTTCAACCCGGATTTTGATATTTAATTAGTTTTAATTAATGATAGCTTTTTAGGTTCAAAATTGATTTTGAATTAGGAAAAAAAATCAAATATCAAATGCTCTGAATTAAATTGCTAAAATTTATCCTAATCCACAATCAATCTATAAAACAGACTAAATTTATAATCAGATTATAAAGTGACATGTCTAATTTAGCTTTTATTTCAATAAAAAAAAAAACACACACACAAACACACATAAAGCAAATATTTGAACTAAATTTATCAAAAATGATTGTGACTTTTTAATAAGCGTTGCCATAGCAACTTATTTAGTTATATCACATTCGTGTGACATAAACAAGTATTCATGTGATATAACTAAATTGTGACTATGGTTAGAAGACATGGTGAAAAATGGACAACAAGTATGACATGTTGGTAAAAATTTTTTTTTGATAAAATAATCTTACTTTATTGGGCATATGATACATTTGGTATTGGAGTCTCTATTTGTGATAGCCTTCTCCAGTTCTTCGAGAGCTCCGGGCGTTTTTTTCAGCTTTTTGACTAAAGCTCGGATCGCCTTCTCGCACGATTTGTTGTGGCTAGAGATAAGACTGCTTGACGAAGACTGCACGCTTGGACAGCTGCTGTTCGAGTCTTGCGAGCCGAATGGCGAGTAAGGCCGCATTTCGGAGTTGGACGATGAGTTTGACGGCGGCGGTGACGAAATATTCGTTTCGTTCAGAATTGCTGGATTTACTTTAAAGCCGAGGAGTTTTTTGACGATAGCTGGTGTCATACACAGACTGGAGAAGTGTGCCGTTAGCATCGACATGGAAAAGTCACTGTGGGTATCGGGGAGCAAAAAAAACACAATTTCTTCAATCCTTGATCTAAAGTTCAAGGTTAAATATTCATCTAGATCAGAAAACTATCCTTTATTGGGACTCTGTGCGAAGTAAAGAGAACGATTTTTTTTATTAAAAACGAAAATTTTTTTTCTCCGACTCCATATTTAGAAATTCATTATTATAATGTTGGCTTGAAATGCTTTAGAAATCTATTTTAGCAAGAACATTATTGAAATACAGGCTGGATTGAGGACTAAGAGGACCCCCGACTAGAACACTCAATGTATATCTAAAATGCAACTCAAAAATCTTTCAATTTAGGAATTTTTTATGCTAATTTTAAATCGAAAAATTAACCTTGTTTTTGTTGCATTGAAATTGAAAGTTTTGGAGAATTTAAATCGATTATTGATTTTTGAATTTTTGATATTTACTTAACCCAGTTAAACTAGACTGGAAAGTCCGCACAGTCCACTCCACAGACTCCCTTCAATTTAAATAGCTGTAGGTTAATTGATTTTTCTCTTTATTTCGATTTATTCAAATTTGAATGCAAATTTAATTACATATGACCTTTAGAATTTTTATACGGTATTCAATAATAAAATTACAATTTTTTTTAAAACAAATTTCTATGTCCTCAATTTAGCTGGGCAAAGTCGAAAAATTTATTTTATATTGAAGCAATTATTTCTGTAAGCAAAGAGGCTAGTGAAGAGAAAAAACTTGAAAAATTCTGACATGCACAAATTTTGGCTCAGTTTTTGAAGTTAAAAAATAAGACAAAAAAAAAGCTACCATGAGCTAAAAACCCTACGGAGTATCTAAATTCCACATTTGACAGAAAATGAATTTAATTGTCCAAAACATTTGCTCAATAAGCTAAAACAAGAGCTCCAAAAAACCCTTTAGTAAAATATGCTTTTTAGATAAAATAAACTATATTATTTACTTGAAAAATGTTACAGAATACAAAAAAATTTTCAAAGAAAAATTTGATGATTTTAGATTTGATGAAAAAAATTCAAAAATGATTAAATTTATTCAGATAAATGCAAAGTAGTACCATAAAAGGTCGTAAAAAACCCTCCGGCCTTTGAATGTCAACAGAAGGATATTAAGTGAATTGAAAAAAATTTCATACAGTCTTTTGATTTCGAATAATGCTGAATATAAAAAAAAATTATTGAAATTTATATTAATAATTGTAATATTTTTCTCATCACATTTCTATTGTCGAATGCTTATTTCTCTTTTTTTTATTTCTGAATTAACACTAGAAGCACCGAGAATTTTATCGTGCTTTTTTTAAATTTAAAATGTTTTTTAATTAAAATTTTTTACCGAGTAATAAATTTTTTTTAAAGATAAAATCTACATGATAGAATTTTTTTTTATTTGAAATATCTGTTCAAGAGATATGAGGATTTAAAATTTTTTAAAACAAGTCAAAATTACTTTTTTGGTGCTTCTAATGTGACTTAACGCGATAACAACTAATTAATATAATTATTAGAACATGGTATCTTTTTTTTGAATTTTTATTTAATTTTAGCTAAAATGATTTCTAAAATATTTCGTGTTTTTTTTTGAATGAAATTTTTTCAAATCTTAATTATTCATTTTTATAACTTCTTGTTGAATAAAAGTCAATGCGATGCTTTAAAGTTTTATTCCTTTTAATAAAATTATCTATGACTTATCTTTGCCAAAGAATAGAATTAAATCTTGCTTAATTAATGAAACTGATATCTATTAATCTAATGCTGCTTTGAGCACTTTTAATTAATTAATTTTTTCAGATGCTTTCGCTCACGTGATGTAGCTTTTCATATATAAAATTTTTTTTAGATAATGGAAAATTTCCTTTTCAAATTTTTAAGATTTTTTTAAAAGCAAAATTACACAGATAACTTTGTGTATTTTGATTAATTAGAAAAATACATAGACAGTAATGATTGATATGATATTTAGCTTTTTCTTCCATTAAATAATCAAGATTAATTTCCACTTTGGAGAACTAAAACTAATTCAATCCGAATTAACAAAATGCCTTTAAAAACCTTGATTACTAAATAGATCCATTATTTTTTAATAAAAAAAATTAACCATTTTGAAGAAAAGATAATTTTCTTTTATTTTAATCATTTCTTTATAAAATCTAGAAAATTTACGCCTACTTTATCATAGATAAACGATAATTTTACTTTTTGCTAATTTAGAAAAAAATAATTTTGGTCCAGACTTCAACAATACAGCAATAAAAATAGAGGCTATCTAAAGAAAAATATGATTTTTGTTATGTCCTCGTTAATGATAAATGAAGCTAGGAACATAAAATTTACCAAAGGATTTTGGATTATTATGCTCAAATAAATAGATGCATGACCTTAATTAAATATTTGAAAACGGCTAGTAATTGCTTGATTTAACCATAGCCTTGATATTTTTAATTTGAGCCTTCTTTAAATCAAACTAATCTTTTGTCAAATAGATTTTTTTGATCAATATCAAAAATTTATCCAAATACTAGAGCGTACTATAATTTATTCTTAAACAGTGCATGCTTCCAATTTTACATAATCTGTCTGATCTTCTTAAAAAATATAAAAAAAATACATTATAATTTTTGATTTTCATCAAAATTTATTTGATTTTCAAAAACGCAAATTTTTTCTAGAATTTTGAAATTTCAAATCATAGAAATTATTTGTCTCTTTTACATAACTATTTATTTAATTTCGAAATCAACATGTCAAAAAATGACGTTTTTTATAACAAGATTGGTATGAATTGGTCAAAAATTTATTGATAAAAAGGTTCTCGACAAGATAAATCTTGATGACGATGATATCCAATTGTTTAGACTTTGACATTTATTTATTTTATTAATTATCATTTAAGTCACATAAACATTAATTTGAAGTACGAAAAATGAAGATTTTTAGAAAAGAGTCTAGATTAATAATAAATAAAATAACTAAAAATTAAAGGTTCAAGTAAAAATTAAGGAGTCAAAATAAAAGTAGAAAGTTAAATTTTTATTTAAGGCGATGAGGCGATTAAGTCTTTGTTTTGGTACCGGAACAGAATAAATATTGATCAAAATCTTTATTTTTTAAAAATTTGCTTCAAGTACCTCATCAGTTGAGAATTTTTTTTTAGTGTAAAAAACTCCTCTGTCTATCAAATTCTTTAAAAGGATATTTTTTTAAAATATTTTGCTTATCATTTAAATACTTTTAATAATTTTAATAATCGAATAAGAGAATAGTGTTACTTTAATGCTTTTCAGAATAGAATTTCGAACAAAATTGATAAAAAATTAATTGAAATAACTGTGGCGGAAATTCAAATCTAATCGGCTCCATGTCAAAATTGAAAAAATTCTGAGTCATTACTGAATTTTTTCAAAAATATTTTTTAAACAACATATATCATTATTTTTAATCAAAGTTTTTTTCTCAAATTTCATTTTGATTAAATAAAAGAAGTACTAATCAGTCTTTCACGAAATAGACACGAAATTGAAATTACATTTTAATCTTTTTCTTTTATTTATTTTTTCAAGTAAAAAAAAACAAACGACTAAAAACTTTATTCTAATTTTAATTTAACAACTGATGAATATTTTCATAGTCAATAATCTTAGCATCGCATACATGCATAAAGTATTCTTGGTCACCAACCAAATAGTGTTTCAATTTTTTGAAGCACTCTTTGCCATTTTCCAAATCGAAACATAAAATAAAATCATTAATAGCCTCAACAAGACCATACACAGCCAAGTCATATTGATAATCTTTGCACAACTCGAACATCTCCATGTAAATTTTTGCTGATTTGTTCAGCTTTCCCTTATTTCTGAACAAAGTGGCACAAAAAAACAAAGCTGGACCCAAGCATAGCTTGTGATTAGTCCTATTTTTGTACATATCTTTGATTTTATTAAAATAATCTAATCCTTGATTGACATCTTTCGAGTCTTGGTCAACTAACTTTGAAATTCGGTCGTTGTTTGCCATGACATAAGAGTCTCTCTCGCTTGTCAGCGAGTCCTCACGGTCCATTTGGCAAAGTTCACAATCACATCTAGTTATTCCATATTCTGCTAAGCTTGTACTTCTTTCCTGGTATGATTGGGTGTTGTTGACATACGAAGTATTTATTTGCTCATTTTCATTGATGTCTTGACTAGCATATATCAAAACAACATCGTTGAAGAAAATTTTTTGGGTATTTGGCAAACAAGAATGTTGAATGTATGACGATTTGATCCAAAAACCTGAATTAGATTCCAATTGGTTTGGTTCAGGCTTAAAATTGCTGCAAAATTCTACTGGACGACTTTGGAAGGAATTCCGGTCAATTATGTCCTTGATTTTAGCGACATCGATACAAAAATTTTCCTCACTTAAAGTATCCTTGTGCCAAGCTAGCTCGTTGACTTCTTGTAATAAAAATGGATTATGTGTTAGTTGGTTAATTAAAAGCTTATAGTTTTCCATCTTAGGTACTTTCGATTGAACCACATTTTCCGCTTTGTACCAAATGGACGCTGCTTTTTCACATAATATCAAAGTTCCTCTTTTAATTGAAGTTTTTGCTTTAACAAAACGCTTTTCTTTATCTAAATATATCTTATCTGAAACAAAATCAGCAATGTCATGTCTGAGAACCTTATCTCGACAGGATTCAATCAAATTCTTAAACTCATAATCTCCAGTCTTTGCTTCGATTAGTCTTTTTTTAGTTCGATTAAGTTCCTTCTTGGCCTCAGCATTTTCTAAATTTATACTCAGGCAATTTTCGAGAGCTTCCAGAGCTTGAGCAAATTGTTTCATCTGGTAACAGCATCTTGCCAGGCGAAAATATGCTTTTTCATTTTTTGAACTCATTTCAATTGAAGTCTTACAGTCCTTACTTGATTCATAGAAAAAGTTTAAATTTAAGAAGGCCGCGGCACGATTACTTAGAATTTTGGCGTCTATTTTTTTGTCTAATGCCCAGGAGTAAAATTTTACAGCTGAGTGAAAATCTTTGTTGGAAAAACTCTGATTACCTAGCAGATTCAATTCCTCAGCACTTAAAAAAGAGTCTTTAGGCTGCCATTTAGCAATATCGTGATTATAAACTATTTGCACATCAGTTGGAGACTCAATTTTGATAAAACATTCTTTATCTTTCATTACAAGATAGGGTTCTTTGATAATAAAAATCGAATCAATCTGAAAATTTTCCATTGAAATCAAGTCTGATAGAAAAATGTTTTCCACTTCACTTAATTCATCTTCAATGATTAATTTAAAAATTTCATCCGCATTAAAGGTTTCCTCCACAGTGCGGCAAATAATAAATTTCCCGTAATGGACTCTATTGACGAAAAGGTCTTTTAAAAAAATTTTTTCAAGGTGATCTACATTTTTCAAGCTACTCGTTGAGGTAGATATCGTTTTAAAGCTGTTTTGATAATTTTTTTGCAGAATGTCTTGTGCGATCAGCAAGCTTTTTGAAGGCCTAGGAATCGATTCACTCCAATTGTTCAACATGGCTAAATAATTATAAATAAAACAAGCATGTTTTATTTTGTTGGGTTTTTAGATATTTAATTAGAAAAATTTTAAAAACTTTACAAAAATTTAGATTAAATCTTGTAGGAATTAATCTTGGATAATTCTACTTAAGTTTTTTAAGTCAGGATTAAAAATTTTGGTTTCATTTTTTTTGTGTCACTCCAACGTTTTATGCTTCACAAATCGATTGAGCTGTCAATATTTCAAAATTTTGATTGAAATCACAAAAATTGAATCAGTTACATTATTAAAAATCTTGGTTAATTTCTATTTATTTTTCCAATAAGTGTTTGATCAGCTTAAAAAAAAAATTTAAATCTTCTCTATCTCATTGATGATGATTTTTATTTTTAAAATTATTTTCATATTTTGAAATAGAAAATTAATCAGGTTAACAATTGATCATTTTCCAATGAATAGAATATTTTATTAAAGCTATTTGTTTTTTTAACCGGAAAATTTTATCAATTGAATTTTGTCAATAAAATTTCCTTTAATTTTATATTTTTCAGGCATTTAAATTATTTAATTAATATCAAATTTCAAAAATTTAATTCACCATATCAAATGTTGTAATAAGAAGGTGTCAGCAATTAGTACGTTTAATTACCGAGTTAATGTATTTTAAAATTTAAAAAAATTATCTAATATTACTAAATGAAATCATTTCTAGATCTATTCAAATGTTGTTAGACTTTGGTAACAAACTTCTCGGAATAGTTTCCCTATTCCTATTTTTTTTCGGTTTAGTAGGAAATATTCTAACATTTTTTGTTTGTCGACGTAAGCCTCTGCGAAATTTAACCTCATTCCGACTTTTAATGGTCATTTCAATAAGCGATATATTTGCCCTATCTGTATGGAACATAGATGTATTCTTTCTTGCTTTTTTTGGTTTTGCACATGAATTCATTTCCGCATGGTGGTGCAAAATAGCCGTGTTTCTGCAATACTTTTGTCTTCAATACAGTGCATGGCTTTTGGTAAGTGCTCAAAGTATTTTGGTTTTCTTTAAGTATTTCCTAAAAGGTGTTCACCACTGTCGACAGATATCTGAGTGTCAGAATTACGTCATGGAGAAAATTAAACTCCACAGTAAGAAATGCTAAGATGCTATGCTTTATTCTCGGATTTTTTATATTTTTGCTCAACTCGCATCTACTTGTTTTAAATGGTTATCACACAAAGGTAAATCAGACAACAATTGTTAAGTGCTATACACCCAAGTATTATTTTGACGAGTTTTCCTACATTCCTAGATGGCACAAAGTAATTTTTTAATGATTTTTTTCAAGAAAATAATTTAGATTTATTTTTTAGATTCATGTTTACATATATTCCCTAGTGCCTTTTATTATTCTTTTGATTGTTAATTTTTTTCTTATATGTCATTCATTGAAGCCAGCCAAAAAAGTTCGCAGTTTGGTTTCCAAGCGACGCAAACAAAAATCAAAAACACTGACCTATACAATAGTTTTGTTGACATTTTTCTTCTTTTTTACATCGTTGCCGTACTCGACCGTAACTGCATATTGGTATTTTGAACTAATTGCAGAACCTTTAGGTCGTTTTTATGTCAATTGTTTAGCTGTTTTATCTTTTTCCTATCATAGTTTTAATTTTGTTGTTTTTTTTCTTACAAATGTAAAATTTTGGCAAGAATGCAAACTAATATTTGGATTAAAATAACCAATTTTGCACGAACAAATTATTTATTCTTTTTATTAAAGCTTTAAGTTGTTACTTCAAATAAACAAGTTTATATGGCTTTTTTTATATTAACTTATAAAGTTGATTTTAAGGTAAAAAATATTTTTTTAATTCCGGATCTTTTAAATAAACTTAAAACTTTTTTGAAATTAATTTTAAATCATATTTGCATTTATTTTATCATCAAAAAAATGTAGATCAATTAACTAAAATATTCCACAAAATTCAAAATCCAAAAACATGAATTAATGAAATTTGAAAAATATTGTTCAAATAAAAATTTAATTTTTTATCTGTTTTTTTTTTCAAATTTGCTTTTAAAAGGTGAAGCTGATTAATTTAAAAATATAATTGAGTCTTGTTATAGCACCATTTATTTGATACAAAGTAAAAAAACCACTTATTCAACATTCTACATCATTCTTATAAAGAAAAGTTTTTTTTTTAGAAAATATAAAAATAAGAACGAATTTGATTTTTTTATGCTACTTAAAAGTGTTAATCAGAATTAAAAAAATTTTTTAGTATATTTATGATCGGTCAAATAATAAAGTCGAGAAGAATTGAAGTGAGTCGAAACTTCTATTTTTCCAATTCAAATTTTAAATTTCTTTTCTTTTTTCAATAATTTATCAGATAATTAAAGCAAACAAAAAAGCAATTAAATTTTTAGCAATTTTCGTTTTATTGATTTTTCAATTTTAGATTTTAGTGAAAAAAAATTCACTTAATAAACTTTTATTCAAAGAAATTATCGAGGGTAGTTGACAATTTTCGAAATTAGCTTCACGGCAGCTTCTATATTTTTCTAATTAATTTTTAAAAGCAATTTTCAAATCAAATAACAGTAAATTAATATTTTAGAAGATAACAAAAAAATTTATCTTGTACTATTGGTTTAGAAAATAATTATCTATTTAAACTCTCAAATAATAAGTTATAAATTCATACATAAAAACAAGCACACATTTTAATTGGACTTGATTAGGAAAAAAAATTTATTTTTTTTTCAAAACTTTATTAAATAACGCATTTAAATTAAATATCTAAATAAAATATAATAAAAAAGGAATGTAACTTAAAAAAAGACAAGAGAATCATTTAATATCTAAAATAAAAAAAAAGAAAAGAACTCGAGTGTAGTAACTGGACGGCTATTAATTTTCATTCTCTTTGACTCGAAGTGCAATTAAAATCAAATAGTAAAATTAAGTTATACTTAAAAAAAAGATACAATTAAATCTCAAAATTATCAGAATTAATTTTTTTAAGTCAATATATTTACAATGATAATACTTTAATTAAAAACTGGACGTAATTTTTTTTTTAATTTTGATTGTCATTGCTAAGCTCCTCATGACGAAACAAGCACATCATTTTCCTTAAAGCTCATTCTCTCTCTAAGCTCGTCTGCTTTGATTGAATTCAAATCAGACTCATCTTCTTCCAATTCTTCGTTGTCTTCTTCGGATATTTCCTCCTCCTCTTCTTCTTCATCGTACTCCTCAATTTCCTCCTCGTCCTCAACCGAATGGGACACATTCTGATTAAACTTGGCCAAATTTTCCACTTTTGAATTCAGACTCAGCCCAGTCGACATCAGACCTTCCGAACTGGACTCCACCGAGTCCATTTTATCAATCGGATATTCAGTTTTTTTCGTGTTTCTTTTTGCCATCTTGGCGTAGTTGGGAACTTGGCCATGGTCGTGCTTTCTCATGTGACGATCCAAATTAGTCTGTTGACCAAAGCATCTGTGACACTTGGGACACTTAAAAGGCTTTTCTTTATTATGAATATTTCTGATATGTCTCTGCAAATTGCTTGAAATCGAAAACGAACGCTCGCAGAACATACAGCTGTAGGGCTGTTCGCCAGTGTGGGTTCTCAAATGTCTGGTCAAATTGGCCGAACGCGGAAACGATTTCTTACAATATTTACATATGTGTTTGTCTTTGGTCAACACCTTGACTTCGGTGTCGGCCTCTGCGTCAAAATCGTTCTCCTTAAACTGGTTGCTTGGCGATGTCGGCGACATCAGTGCCGAGTTCACTTTTGTTCTTGCTTTGGTTTTTTTTCTCAGGCCATTTTCTTCGTTTAGCTTTGGGAAATAGTCATTTCCGTTCAATATTGAGTCATTTGTGGCAAATTTTTTCGCTTCCATGTCTTCTTGATTGAACACTTTGCGCGACAAGTCCAACGGAGCGTCCACTTCGGCACTCGCTCGCTTGTTGCTCAGGTTTATAGGCTCGTTTGGAATGGGGGTGCATGATGGGGTCGATGATGGTGTTGTGTTTGGTGAAGATGAATTCGACTCCGTATCATTCGATGACGGATTGCGTCCATTGAACAAATTGGTAATCAGTTGATTTTGAATTAGGCTAAGCGGAAATTGGGCTGAATTTTGTATCAGGGACATTAGGGCCAAATTTCCGAACTGCGCCTGGTTCTGGCCCTGCCACAAGTTTGGCTTGAACAAATTTAGGAGAAGATTCAAATTTGGATTTGCTGTATTGTTGGCTTTTGGCTGATTTTTGATCATCTCTAGCAAACTCGAAGCAGACAGATCACTAGTGGACTGATTTGACAGCGAGTCCGAGTCGGACTTAAGACTGACAGGCTCTAGTTTTGACTTGACATCTTTGATTGTGTTCGGGCTCGATTGTCCCGACCTAATCGGTCCATCATATTTGCTACGACATGTTATTCTAAAGGAAAAAAAATAAAAATTGAGAAATTTTTTTTAATTTATTTTTATAATTTTTTAATAAAATTTTTAAAATTTATTTCAATTCAATTTTTTCCTTAAATTGACTTACTCATGCTTGCTGAGAGAATTGCTTGATTGAAATGGAGATCGGCAAAATTTGCAGACAAATTGATTTTTACACTCTGTGTGAGATCTTTTGTGACGGCATAAATTGGAAAATTGAGTATAGGCTTTGGTGCATATCTATTATTAATAAAAAAAAAATTAATATTTTTTTTTTCCAAACTGAATTTTAATTTATTAAATTACATCGCATTTGTAAGGTTTGACACTACCATGTATATGCATGTGTTGTTTAAGGCCGCTGGAAGAGGCAAATGTCTTGCCGCAACTTGGACAACCAAACGCACGCGACTCCGAGTCGCTGCCGCTCGAGTTTTGAGTATTTTTCTTTTGAACTTCGTGCAAAAATTCGCTCAATTGAGCGCTTTTACTTTGAAAAAATGTGCCCAAATGGTCATTGACAGAAATTTCCGAGCTTTTGGCCATTTTGTTTGACTTTACTGATTCCACATCTTCCTCATCAAATTTTCTCCTAAAAGAAAAATCTCAAATCTAAATCAGGCTCATCATGATTAATTGAGTTACTTTAAGCTTTCTAGCTCACCAGAAGCCTCACAATTTTCGGTTATTTCAGCCTCGTTATAAAACTCCATTTCAGCCTCACTATCATAAGCTTCGTCATCAGACCTAGCCCTAAAATCAAACAACAATTCTGTGTTGGTGTCCATGGCGAACTTTGTCTTAAGACTCAAGTGGTTATTTGAATACAATGCGTACACATTGGGATTCTGGTTCACACTGCACTTTTTTATCAACAAGAACCACTTTGGACATTTGTTAAACTCGAACCATCCCTTGGTCTCTTGGTCCGCGTCCACTACTTCTATCAGACGACTTAGTGTCGAATTTTCGCCCAATTGACCCTCAAGTATGTCCAAAACTGTGTCCTTTTCCACAAATGTACTCACTTTGACAATGTTGTCTTCGATTTTTAAGCCAGTAGGCGCACAGCTGTCTTCTGGCTGAGTCATTTGTGGCGATCTTTGATTAACTTGATCCATGTGGTTATCAGCAGACTCTAAAATTCCAAAAAAAATTTAACTAAATTTTTTTTTTTTTTAATAAATATTTATTCAAAATCTTTGTGGAAATAAATCAAATATTATCTATTCAATTTAAGATCTTGTATGCTTTGGCAAAATCTTAATGACAAATTTTCGAAGAAAAAAATGTTTTTTTAAGAGATAAATTTATCACTTGTATTTTAAACGGAATAAAAACTCTATTTAGCCCTTTCTCTTTAAGTTTTTTGATAAAAAAAAAAAACAACAAAAAAACTTTATCTTTTAGTTGCTCTAAAACATCTTTATCCATTTATATCAATTAGTTAATTGAATTTAACGAAGATAAAAAAATTATTTGTCTTTTAAATTTTGTCAAAAACCCAGTCACAATTATCACATTTTTTTCTAGTTGGATATTTTATTAGTTTAGGGATTCATAAACTTTTATGATTTTTGAAATCTTTTCAGCCCTAATAACGCCATGATAAGATAGAAATACCATAAATTAAAGATAGATTGCTAAATATCCGAGGACAACCTGAATTCATCACTTTTGATAATTTATTTAGAAAAAATTTACGGCTAATGATGTTACCATGGCAACTAGATTTGTGTCCGAAAAAAATCTCTCCCATTTAAAGACCATCAATCAAGAGATAAACCAATCGAGCCAGAGCAATCAGTGTTCTAACTTATTGTCAATCTTGAGTACCAACTCAATGTTATCTTGAAGATAAAGCCTAGAGATACGCTAGAGTGTATCGTCTTCAGCTAAGAACGACAAAAAGTGAAATACATTTACTTTCGCTAATGAAAAATATAAATATTTAAAAATCAAAAGTTAAAATGGGATCAAGATAAATTTTGTCAATCTTGAGTTTATCTCTTTTTTTCATATTTTGTTTTAGTCAAATGTAAGATAAGTCAAGATCGCCGAGTCTAGGCCAAAATTTGTTTTCAGTGCGAATAAAGCTCTTAAGAATTTTTCTCCAAATCCGTTCAAATCGAACAAAATCATAAACTAAATTAAAACTTCAATTCATCAATTGAAATTTGAGTCTCGTTTAGAGACTTGTTTTCAATTTGTTAATTGAAAAAAAGAATTTTTCTAGCATGACTTGTTGAATTAGAATTCAATAGATCAAATCGATTCTAGGACACGGTGCCGCCCCGTTTTATACATGCTCCATTATCAGAGTGATTATTCAGGTAATAATGAAGATGGTTTCTAAGGTGACACGATGAAACAAAGTTTTTTCAGCTTATAAACAAATAATTTTAATAAAAGACAAGAAAAAATAACAAACAAAGTCAACAAATTCCAATTTTGAATTGAGTCAACTTCAGTATATTGAAATATAACAATAAAATGATGCTTGAATAAATTAAATTTTATGTTTTTTTTTTGGTTGTACGTAAGCTTTATGGTCGCTTTTAATGGATATGATTCAGTAAAGTTTATTAGCTTCTAGCTATTGTCTTTTATTAATATAAAGCTTCTTTGAATTAAAATCCAATATTGGCTCTTACCTGTTGATATTCTTCTTGCTTTCGGCTTAGATCTCATTCTTTGACGATTTATTGATTACTTTTACATAAAAAATTAACAAAATATACAAAATTGGACGGAATTATCTAAAATATAATTCAAAAATAAAAAAAATTTCGTGAGAATAAAAATTTTGAAAATTAAAATAAACAGTAATGCCAACTCTCTCAGAGTTTTGACTTTACATCATTTTTTGCTTTCTTTTAAGTGTTTATAGATTACCTTTTCATCAAAATTTCCAAAATATACCAAATTGGACAGAGCTTTTTAAAAAAATTTCCAAAATAAATATTTTTTTTCAAAGAGAATAAAAAGTGCCACCAGTTTTCTTGGATTTTTTATTTAATGTCTCTTTTATTGATAAGTTTTACATTAAAATTAACAAAATTTACCAAATTGAACAGAATTTTTTAAAAAATTTAAAAAAAAAGAATTATTTCCTGAGAAAGAAACAAAAAAAAACGAGAATAAACAGTGGTTCCAATTATACATCATTATTCGCTTTCTCGAAAGTGTCAATAGATTCTCATTTAATCAAAGCTAACAAAATATACCAAATTGGTCAGAGTTTTTAAAAAAAATTTCAAAATAAAAATTTTTCTTTCTTAAAGAGAGTAAATAGTGCTGCCACATCTCTCAGAACTTTTATTTTATGTCTTTTTTATGTTTATTGATTGCTTTTACTTTAAAGTTAACAAAATTTACCAAGATGGACAGAACTTTTTAAGAATTTCAAAAAATAACGAAGTGTCAACTTTCTCCAAGTTTTGAATATGCATCATTTTTTCTTCCTTTTTAGTATTTATTGATTACTTTTACACTAAAATTAATAAAATATACCAAATCGGAGGGAATTATTTAGAATGAAGTTCTTAAAATTAAAAAAAAATAAATTTTAAAATAAACAGTGGTGCCAACTCTCTCAAAGCTTAAATTATATGTCTTTTTTTATTAGGGTTAATTGCTCTTTTTTGCATAAAAATAAACAAAACATACAAAATAGGACGAAATTATCTAAAAAAAATTAAAAAAAAACTTTTTTTCTTTCTTGTGTTCATTTGAATGAAAAATAAAAAAGTGAGAACAAACAATGCTGCCAACTCTCTCAGAGTTTTAATTATACATCTTTTCTATTGCTATTAGTGTTTAATTTAGCATTTTGCTCGGACACAGGAAAAAGAGAAAAAAAATCAATTTTTTCCCTTTTTGCGTGAATTTCAAAGATTATTTGCCTTCAGCTTAATTAGAAAATCTCGATGTGATTGATAAGTTACTTTACTTGGCAATGCTTGCTCATTTCTTTTTTAATTAAAAATGCTGATCCTCTTTCAGGTAGATTCGAAAATAAATTTTCTCCAGCAACGTTGAGATTTTATATTTTTGATTACACTTTAGCATGTGAAGAATACTGAAAAAGAAGAGAAATTTTCCAAAATTATAATAAATCCATTGACAACCGAAAATAAATCTAGCTTAATAAAAAAAAAGAGAGAGAGAGAGAGAGAAGCAAAAAATGCCACTAGACAATTTAAGCCGAGTTAGTTGACTGTTGATTTCAAATAATTTCGACTTAAAAAAAGTATAATGGATTGCAAGTTTTAATAAAAAATTTATTAAAAAGACAAAATAAATTTGTTGCCAGAAAAGAAAAACTCTCTTTTAAATTAAAGTGAAGAAGTGTTTTGAAGCTATTAAAATCTGATTAAAAATAAATTTCTTGTTCGGATATCGATTTAAATAGAGAAAAAGAATAATATAAATTTATTACCTATATATGCCACTCGTGAAAAAATATATATCTCACTATTTACTTTGCTTATTCCTGAATGCCTACCCCTTATTTAAAACTTTGAAAAAATATTTGATAACTCTTCCTCCTGCTAATGGCTCTTGAGACTAATGGAACTCTCAATAAAATGCCGCCTATTGATTTCTTATCTACTCAGCTCTCAAACTGCCTCCAAATCGACTTATTCAGGTAGCATTTACATTTCTAATGCAAAGTAAACATACTATGGATGAGAGTTGTGTTTTCTCTAGATAAATTTTTAATGTGAGATATTAATTTTTAACTAAGCTCAAAAGCCTTGTCATACTAGAGTAAGACAAGATAAAAATCAGGTAAGAACTAGTTAGAAAAACACTGCTCTTAATTTCTTTTTTGTTCAGCTCGAAACAAATTCGGAGATTTTTTCTGATTTCGAAATCTCATCATAAATGATCAACAACTCTGTTTCCATAACAAAATACACAAAAAAAGTAGAAAATTCAACTCTGATGAAACCTGAATGATTTCGGAGAAAATATATTATGAAATTGATAAAAGTTGTTACTGCTAGCGTTTGCACAAGACCACCTTAGTCACCACGGTTAGAAATAAAATTTAAATTTTGAAACAATAAACAATTATGATTTTTTTGGATCAAATTACTTATTAGCGGTAGAGCTCTTTTTTTTTCTAAACAAAAATTGAATTATCAAATAGATTTTCAGGTAGTTTTTTTTCTATTTTTTCTTTCGAAAATTTAAATTAGCTCTTAGCTATTCAACTAAATAGAAACGAGTCTGGCCCTCTATTGTTTATAAGCTAATCAAATTCTTGACTTTGGCTGATAATTATGTGACAATAGCGACATGGTTGCTAATCGAATGCCGGACTAAATATCCAAAAACTGCCACATTTCTAGAAACGAGGCCTCCAATTTCTAAGTATCTCTATTCTTAGCTCTCTTCAGAATGTTGTTTTTCGTCACAATCTCGAGCTGTAGCACAATTCTATTAATATTCAAAATCAGGTAGAAACAAAATTGGTATCAGCGAAAAACTAGAACGAGTCATCTTTGCGGATGACCCGGACAATAAAATCAATACTCTATTGTTCTCAGTAATTATCAGTTTTGCCCTCAGCAACACAAACACAATTGACTGAATATTCTTAAAATATTTTTCTAAATTTAATTAAAACACTACAGGAAATTCTTTTTCAGACCGAACTTTACCTCTGGGTGTTGAACTAATCTCTCTAGAAAAAAAGAAAAAAACCAATCTTCAAAGATAAATAAATACTGAAAAACAGCTTTTTTATTCTGTTTTTGTTCTCTTCTATTGACAAAATATCATGTTATTTATAATCACCAGCATATTTATGCGCGAGAGAGCAGATCGAGTTACTGGAAAATCTTCTTCCATTCAAAAATTCAATATCTACCTGAGATATTTTAGGTCAAATTTTTTCGTAGCGCTTTGTTTCATAGTGACCTGTAAATTAAAGACATTTAGAAAATATTCATCAAGTGGAATCTTCTGATAGTGGTCGCTAGAGCCGGTCTCCAGCACAGATTTGCGCAATCACGCCAAAGAGCACACTGTTTTAGATAAAAAAATTAAATTAAATATTTTAGTGCTAAATTGAAAATAAATAAAAATAGTTCTTTATAAATTCATATATTCTTTCAAATGGTACTAATAAAGCTTCAGCAAAAGTGACAAATTTAAATTAAAGAGGCCATTATAAACTAGTCACTTGAAAAAAACTACTCGCAAACTATTCCTTGTCTTCCAATTTTATTTGATCGCTTATCACTTGACAATTCTGGTCCATTGGGAGAAAATAAAATAATTAAATTATCGAAATTTTTTATATTTAAATATTAAGTGTCTGTTTTGTGTCGAAAATATATTTCAAATATATTTCAAGTAGCTTGATTCCAATAAAAACAATAATAAAAAATACATCATATATAATGAAAATTAGCTGAATCTCGGTGCGATTTACTTAAATACTTTTATAAACCTTTAAATTTGTAGGCTTTTTTTTTGTCGAACCTAACAAAATCATTTTGATAATTTTATAAACACTCTTTAAAAATTTAAAACCATTAAATCTTCAATCACTTAGATACAGATTTGTTTGTTTATCTGACTTTGGAAATTTTTTAACTTCTAGCAGAATTTTAATTTAAATCCTTAATATTTTTGAATAATAGGTACTATCCTATTTTTACGTTGCTGCCTGAATTATTATAAAAAATTCTGAAAACAAACTAGT
Source organism: Brachionus manjavacas (assembly GCA_019054805.1). NCBI lineage: Eukaryota > Metazoa > Rotifera > Eurotatoria > Ploima > Brachionidae > Brachionus > Brachionus manjavacas. The sequence goes on along the minus strand of JAHQIY010000015.1, from coordinate 895,593 downwards.
CCGGAAACATTTTAATCCTATATCGATCCGATTTTGGGTCGCACACCGTCGCTATGCCAAAATTTTATCTCTTTCACTGCGATATCGGATATTCCAAAAAAAATCATCTGGAAATTATTTAACTAATGACAAGATAAAGTCTAATTATTGACGAAATTTGTGTTTTCCGGTGAGAGAATGGATCCACTCAGCTTGCTAACTATCTGCCTAGTGATTCTATCAATTTTGTTTTTTTGACTCTTCCAAAAAGGAAAAAATAATTAGATCTTATATTGGCATTTTTAGCATTAACCGATGCAAATCATCAAAATTATGATTCGAAATATCTTAGCAACTCAAATCAAAAAAAAATAAAAAGAAGATAATCATAATCATCACTGTCTCTATTTACCCAAGGTTCTAGAATAATTCAATTTTCCGTCAGCCAAGTCTGTTTTGTTGCGCAAACATGTTCAAAAAAATTCTTTTTTTTTTACTTTATTTCAAAACATTTTCACAACCATGAAAAATAATATTATTTTTTTAAACTTTTTTATTTATTGTCAACCTCTAGGATATTATTAATTCAACTATTGATTTTTAGAAAAAAAAATTAATAAAGATAAACCGATCTAAACAAGATGTTAGTTTAGCATCTAGACAAGCTTTCTAGAGCGCTTTATATTGCTTGTATAATTATTCAAAAATTTTGAAAAAAAAATTAAAATAAAAAACACTTGAAAAACTACCTTCATTTACACTTTGAAAAAAAATAATTTTTTGGCTAAATTTTCAAAAAATAATCTAAAAAAATTATGTAAGAAACGAACCCCCTCCATTACCATGAAAACTATTAAAGATTTATTTTTAAAGCTGAATGAAGCATTTGAAATTTATCGCCAGAACTGTGCTTGTTGAAGATAACCAAGTCGACAAAGCTCTCAAAGCATTGAACAAAGTCCTATCTTCGGAGAAAGTAATCGAGACATCGCGTCGCTGGGAAACCTACGAAAAGCCATTCGAACGCCGCAATCGCCTTTCTTTTGAGCGATGCATGCAAATCTATTCTAACGAAATAGACCGAAAAGTTAGATTTATTGTGCGCAAAAATCGCCAAAACCCGTATCCTTGGGATTAACTATTCTAATAAAAAAAAACTATTTTATTAACAAAACTTATTTTTTATTTCAAAATGTTTAATCAAGAAAAAGATAAATACATTTATTCAGTTCTACTCAGTTTTACTCCAGTCCTAATCACAAGCACCATCTATTTTCTGATGTCAATTGTTGTTAATGTATCCAACTTTTGGTGGTTCCTATTCACCACACTCATTTTTTTATCAAGCAACCTAGCATCCATGATCACACTCAACTCGATAATGATCTACAAAATCTACTGGAGAAGCGCATTGATAACAAATGTTTTCCTTGTCGGATACATCCTAGTAGCCCAGCAGTCTTTTCCCACATTGAACACTTTTGGCTATTACCTGATGGTGTTGAGTTTTTTTCACCTTAGTGAATTTGTATTCACCGCCGCATACAACCCCAAAGAAGTGTCCACGAGCTCTTTTCTGCTAAACCACAGCAAGGAGTACGCCATAGCCGCGTTTTCCTCGTGGAGCGAGTTTTTCATTGAAGCCATTCTATTTCCCACTTTGAAGCAAAATTTGTACTTGCGTTGCATCGGCTTGTCTCTGTGCTTGTTTGGCGAAAGCTTCCGCAAACTGGCAATGTATACTGCAGGAAAAAACTTCAACCACTATGTCCAGGAAACGCATCACAAAGAGCATGAACTGGTGACCAAAGGAGTCTATCGATTAGTGCGGCATCCATCCTATTTCGGTTGGTTCTACTGGTCTATTGGAACCCAAATTTTGCTCGCCAACCCACTATGCGCCATTCTATACACAATAGTATCATGGAAATTTTTTAAATCCAGAATTATCTACGAAGAATATTATTTGATTAAATTTTTCGGATCCCAGTACACTACTTATCAACAAAAGGTAGCTAGTGGTGTTCCATTTGTCAAAGGTTATGTGCTTATTGATGAGAGACTTGATTAAAAATAGTTTGATTACTGATTAAAATATTTTTTTTTTTAATAAAAAATACTTTTGTGACATTTTATTACTTTTTTATGCTGAGTCAATTCGATCGGTGCTGGTTTGCCGAAAATTGTTAACTTTTTGGACCTATTGACAAAGGATATCTAAAAATGCTTTATTGAATCCTCTTAAAAATTTGCTAAAAAATTAAATTTACTTCATTTCCATGGATTTTGGACACTAAACTTTTTTACTTCATTTTCTTTTTCCAAATTTAGACCAATCTTTAGATTAATAAAAACGCAACCTAGTGCTCAGGTTTTTCAAAAAAGGAAATAAGTAAAAAAATAACTAAGATCTGTGACAAATTGAAGTAACTCAAATGCTCAAAAATTATTAATAGAAAAATGTTTTTCGAGTATTATCTAGTTATAAAAATTAATGCAAAAGCAATTTATTATAGTAATGTCTGCAAAAAATCCAATGATGCAGAATTATGCATGATACCTGGTCATGGTTACACATGATCTGTTTAACTTGAAAATATGTCTACGCATTAAATTTTTTAATAAAAAACATTTCTTTTAAAACAAGTAGATTTTATAATGAATCTTTTTTAATTTTATTTTCTGAGCTTGACCATTAAATTTTGATAATATAGTTCAATTTTCCAGATTTGTAAGGTAATTATTCAGGGTTTTCAGTAAAGTAAAAAAATTAAACCTGTTTTAATAAAGCATTTCAATATATTGATTGTCAGTAGATGGCTCTTTGGGTCCATAAAAAATCTCATGAGTTTTTTAGATCGAAATTAATGAATTGTAAATTAACCCCATTGAAATCATTTAAATTTAGTTGTTTTTTGTGTCAAAGAATGTCGTCAGTTTTTATCTCAGAATCGAACAGTGATCTATCTTTAAGTCCTAGAACATCTAAACACAAAATAGGCATTTGTCAGCTGACCTGTAACGAAGACAAAAATCAAAATTTTGTCATATGCAAAGACTTGATCACTAGGGCTAGAGATCAGGGCGCTGAAGTAACTTATCTCATTTAAAAAAAAAAGAAAATTTAATTATTTTTTTTTTCAAGATGGTTTTTTTCCCTGAGGCATGTGATTACATTGAAAAATCAACGACTGCATCTATTGAAAAAGGTGAAACTTTAGATGGAGAATTTATAACTAAATTCAAAGAATTGGCATCGCAACTCAAAGTTTGGATTTCCATCGGAAGTTTTCATAGAAAAATAGGCACTCATGAACACCCGAAAATTTACAACACAAGTGTTATTTTAAGCGATAAAGGAGAAATTAAGGGAATTTATGATAAGGTTCATTTATTCGAAGTTAATTTGAAAAATGGTGATGTTATAACTTCGCTTAAAGAGTCTGATTACACAGTTCCAGGGTCGGATTTTTATATGCCTATGGAGAGTCCTATAGGAACACTGGGAAATTGCATAGTAAATAAACAGAAAATCATTTTTGTGTTTAAGTCAGGAGTATAAATTTTAGATCAAGTTTTTTTGTTTGTAAATAATGAAAATTTGATAGTTATAAATAACCTTTAAAAATTTTCGGTACAAAAAAATATCATTTCTAGAACTTTATTTGATAAGGGTTAAAATAAGCTACAGTTCGTAATTTTGTAATTTTGAATTCAGCAAAAAATCTACTTCAAATTTGTCCATAGATTTTATGTCTGTCTGAACAACATACGTAGAAATCTTAAATTATAACCTTTGCTTAAACATTCATAAGTTATGTATGTAAGTATGCACTTCTTTTTATATTTTAGTCAATATTCAAAAGAACAAAAACATTTCCATCTTCTTCAAGCTTTAAATTTCCAATCAATAGATAATACGTTTTTATGCACTTGCTTGAAGTAATCGACTATTGAAAATTTTTATACGAAAATATTTTTTTACCAATTTGGTCAATAAATGATTAGAAAATAAATCAAATTTATAAAAAAATGTATAATTTTGAGCAAAAAAGTATATTAATGCAGTGAAAAGATATTTAGGTAAACCGGAAAGACTAACGGTATATTTTTATCTTCGATAGAATAGTAAATAAAAAAATAAAAGTTTTTCTTTATTAAAATCGTCGATTTATTGAATTAATTTTTTTTAAATAATTTTTCTCATATTTTTGTTGCGTCTATATTCAACATTCTAGAATTATTTAAGGTGCTTTGACATTTTGTTCTAGCTTCATTTAGATAAAATTCAATCTTCTTAGTCATTTGGAAATTTATTTTAAATTTTTTTTAAAGACTTAATTATGATTTTTTTCCTCATGTAGTAGAGCATTGCGATTAAGAAATTCCATATTTTTGCTTCTAGAATTTGGATTAACAATATTTTTTAAAACAGGATATAAACAATTATTAGTGTAGTAATTGGATTTTATGGTCAAGCTCTTTTCCATGTTTTCAAGATGAATCAATGCTGTTGTTTTAGTCTAGTAATGCAGCTTCAGAAATTAGGCTGTAACTAGCAAGGCAAGAGTTTTAATCGATAATTAGATTTTTTCATTTTTTTTTAAAAATAAAAATAATTTAACTAAAATTTCAATAACTTTATGAGACACCTGTATTATTTAATAATCATTTTTGAAAGTAGATAAAGATTCATTTTATTATACCATAGTAATTAACAATTGCAAAAAGTTTCATAGCTACTTTTAGGTTTTCACTAAGCTTTGGAGGAATTTCTTTTCATCAGCTATTTTTTTTACAACAAATAAATAAGCATCTAATTATTTTGCCAGAAAATTAAAAAAATCATTATTATTTTATTTTAAAAAATATGATTTTACATTAGTTAAATAGAATCTGGATTTGGAAGAGTTGGCAAAACATGGCAGAGGTTTAGCCTTTTGAACAACGGTATGATATGTTAATAGCAGAGTTGTTTAAAAGCCAGAAGTCTCAAGCCAAGTCCAAGTCAGGACTTTAATTTTTTTTTTTTCAAAAGTCTGAGTAAAGACTTTTATTTCATTTTTTTCACGATGAATATGTTAACTAGCGAAAATTCTTTAAGTATTTTAAAATAATAAATTGTCTTAATCTTGATTACTCGACGTTCCGAGATTCCTTATTCAATTTTTTCTCCGGTTTTAAAAATTAATCAAATAAATCTTCCTATTTTTCCATGAAGAGTAATTATTCAGGAATTTTTCACGTTCAATGAATGTGAAGGCACAAATGTAATTTCTTCCATTCCAGGAAATGATAATTTTGCGGTCCCAGGTGGTTATTATGGAAACCAAGCGAGTGTTGGACTTTTTTTTAAAAAAAGAAAATAAAAGTCTTTGACTTGGACTTTTTAAAATAAAAAAATAATATATATAATATAAATAAAAAAAAATTATTTTACTGGGAAAAAAAAGCTGATAAAATTAATATAGGCCTAGGTTTTTTCTTAATTATCAACTAATATCATGGTAATATTAAAACTTTTAATCCAAAATATTAAAAAAAACATAAGTAATTTTACCAATTAATTCCTTTCTTTAAAATAATGATAAAATCAACATTATTCAAAAAAGATTAATTTTTTTTTTTTTAAATATGCTCAAATGATGTTAGGATTTAATTTTTTTAAACAAGTCTAATCACTCGTTTGTTACTTCTTGTGTTAATAAGTTGTGAATCAAGGAATTGCTGTTTTAACATCCAAAATATTGAGAATCATACTTGAAGCTATAAAACATACAAAAGTCTGAAAACTCTACACAAGCTTTTAAATATATGATTAAGAAATTAAAAATATTATTTATACCTTTTTTTACTCAACTAATAATTGACTCTGATATAGCTTCTTTTACCTTGATATTTTAGTCTTATTTTTTTAATTGCTTTTTACTGGATTACGTAAGGACAATGACCGAGTTAATGTATGTTTTGTAGCAAAATATTTTTTATAGAATTACGTATGTTTTTAAGTGATTGTGTGTGATCAAGTGAACTCTTTAATTCAATCAAATTATTTTTAATTAAAATTAGGGGTACCCGTTATTAAAAATTAACAGATTTTAGCTTTTATATGTATGCACCGTATTAAACTTTATCTTACAAATTCATGTAAAAGTTATTTGGCTTGATTCATAAAATGAAAAGAATTTAATATTTTATAATTAAAAATCTTCAATAATTTTACCTAGATATTTTTCATTTTTATCTGCCTTAATTACTTTAATTAAGGCTCTTATCTTTATTGATTATCTTTAAATAAATTTTGGCATTTTCCTGAAAAAAATCATTTCTTTCTTAAGCTATTAAATTTTCTAGAATACATTTAAGTAAAGACTTGACTTATAATTTTGACTAATACACAAGTCTTTGTAAATTCTAACTGATAAAAATTTTATTTTTAAACTAGTGCTATGATTTGAGATTTCCTCAAATGAGCAACATATTAAGGAAATTCGGTGCCGAAATTTTGACATATCCGAGTGTTTTTACAGAACCGACTGGCGAAGCTCATTGGGAAGTACTGCTTAGAGCTCGAGCTATTGAAAATCAGTGTTTTGTTATTGCAGCCGCTCAAGTCGGAAAGCATAATGAAAAAAGATCATCTTATGGTCACTCAATGGTGGTCGATCCATGGGGTAGAGTTCTAGTTGATTTAAAAAAAGAAAGTCCGTGTGTCCAGGTAGTAGAGCTTGATTTTGCCTATTTACAGGAAGTGAGAAAATCAATGCCAATATTGAACAGTATTAGATCTGATTTGTATCTTCAATATCCGATTATAAAAAGCAAGATTTAAAAGCCTGTTTTTATTTAATTTAAATAGATTTTATTTTTAAAAGAAAAAATTGACAAAGATTTTTATGAATTTAGCGAAAAAATTAAGATCGCCAACAAAGTTGTGTTTCTGGAGACCCAACATTGCTTTGCGTGCGTCAATATTAAGCCTATAGTGCCAGGACGTAACAAAAAAATTACCTTTATAAATAAATTTTAACTGTGTATTAAGATGCTATGGTTATACCGAAACTTATCCGTCATAGAGTAGAGGATATGACCAGTGAAGAAGCCATTGATTTGTTTCATACAGCTAAATTTGTAGCGGCTAAGCTAGAGAGGCATTTTAATGCAACTTCGTTGAATTTCGGTATTCAAGATGGACCTGAGTCTGGTCAATCTGTTAAAGTATTTTATTTATTCCTTTAAAAAAATGAATTTAATTAAAAAAGTGTATCAGCGCTAAAGAATATTTTTTAGACTTCTTTAAACAAAATTAATATAACAAAAAAAACAATTTTAAAAACCTGGGAAAAAAGGAAAAATTCATTAACCTTCTGCGAAAACACTTTATTATTTTTCCGGTCACAAAAAAGCATTTTTACTTTATTTTACCAAAAAAAAGATTTTGAAAATAAAAATTTTCAAAACTCTCATTCATTTATGTGGCAATTCTTGTGTCCATACGGTATCATTCAGTCAGTTGACGCGCAAAAACTCTGTCTTTTTGGCGGTGAACAGTTTGGCATTGTCATACTATAGAAATATCCGTTTAACTTGACCAGTGCCGGGTAACGATTGTGCATAACTTCATGTATTCTCCCCAGTCGCTCACAATAAATGTAAACGTTAGTAAAAATACTATCTGAAATAAGCTTAAAATAGACAGTCCCTAGGTAATTCCACAAAACTCAGCAGCATCACCAATTTTAGCTATAGGCCTGATTAGATTCATAGGTATTTAGTTTAAGATTATCGACTTATTTCCAATAATGTCGTAAAAAAATACAAAAAGCTATTTTGAAATGTTAATTTGCTGTTTTTTTCTATAAAGAAATCTTAGTCTGATTTTAATTTTGTTTTAGTCATACTCAATGAAATATAATTCAAGTTTCTCAACATATTTTAATAAAAATGACCGGGAACTGCTGCATTAACCTAATCTAAATAAAAAAAAAATCAAAGAGGTATTTTTACTTTATCTGATTTGAATTGGAAAAAAAATGTTGATCTAATTTAACAAGCATCTTATTAATCTAATTTTAAATTGAATAACATCATTCGAAATAAGGTTTTAGTAAACTAAAATAAGATTTATTTTTCCTTTCATATTTTATTTAATTAAAATAGAATTCTTTCAAAAGAAAGAAGTAGAAAAAGCATTGAATTATGATCTTTTATCAGTTTAAATATTGATTTTTGAGTATTTTATAATTTTTAACAATAAAATTAAAAGACTTCAAATCCGGATCGAAACAAACTCTAAACAAGTCACCAATGTCTGTTAGTTAATTAAGTCTTTATTAAAAAAATTTAAAATATTATCAAACGGAAAAAAAAAATGTTTCTTTCATTCCAATTTAGACACAATTTAAATAGATTTTTAGAGAATAAATTATTCATTTTTATTATTTATTGAAAAAACTTTTAACACAAGAAGTATCAAACATAACTAGTTTTTATTCATTTAATTAAATTAAAAACTAATAAATTAACAAGATCGGAAAAAATGACTGTATTAAATTTCATTTTATGGTTGTTTTGTTTTTTATTTTGCATTTTTTTATACTTATGTACCTAAATGTACTAATCTTAAATTTTTCAATTAATCTACATAGTGAAACTAATTTCCACAATAAAGGAAATAAGATGAAATAGGAAATTTTTTAAATAAAAAAATAATTGATATCTTTTATTTTAAAAGCATTTTTTTTACAGATTTTAATTTTTAGCACGTTCACATGCATATTTTACCGAGACGAAAAGGTGACTTTGAAAAAGATGAAATTTATGACAAGCTACGCGATCATGACAAGGATCTGTCAACTGGATTGAGAACTATGGAAGAAATGGCACAAGAGGCTAATGAATTAAGAAAACTTTTTGGCTATTAAACTTTTTTTATTTAGACCTTTGAAGAAAACACTAAAATAAACTATTCACCTAGATATTTAGGCGCTCGTTTTTCTTTAAATGCAGTAAGACCTTCAATACGATCTTTGGTTGAAATGAGTCTGGAGTAGCATAATTCTTCTATTTTCAAGCCAGTGCTAATATCCACTTCGGCTCCCGAATCAATAGCGCATTTAGCCATTTGTACCGCAATCGGACCATTTTTTACAATTTCACTTGCTATTTGTATGGCTTTTTTGTACGCTGCATCTCCTTGATCGTTTTGCTTCTCACTGTAGTTGACTACACCAAATATCAGGGCTTCATCGCCATCCAAAACTTTAGCAGTGTAAATCAGCTCTTTTGCTCTGGGTATGCCGATTAACTTGGTCAAGCGCTGAGTGCCACCTGCACCTGGTATTATGGCCAGCTTGGTCTCGACCAGACCCATTTTAGCCGATGAAGACGCTACTCGTATATCACAAGCCAATGCCATTTCTAACCCCCCTCCAAGAGCTACTCCATCTATTGCTGCTATTATTGGCACTGGCAAACGAGATAATTCATCAAATAATTTTCTAGTTCTTGACACAAAAGGTCCCACTTCTTCCTGTGGCATTTTGGCTCTTTCTTTTAAATCAGCGCCTGCACAAAAAACACCCGGAACCAAACTTCGAATGATTACACATCGAGCTTTTCTATCATAGCGAACACTGTTAACAAAAACCTCAAACTATTAAATTCTAGAATTATCCTTTTTCTAAATAGAAATCCGGTGATCTTACTTCGAAGAGTAGTTTTTTACTCAGAGAATTTTTGCCAAGAGATCTATTCAGTTGTAGCTCAACTATCCCTTCGCTTGAATGCTGAACAATTAGCTCTGATTGTTCACTTCCTGTCGAGCTCGATTTTTGGCTCGAACTGCTTAGATAAGACAGTAAAAGTGAGCTTTCTTTTTTGGGTTTTATTCCATTTTCTGCGATAAATTTTGATAAAACAGTATTCAAATTGGATATTCTACGAGTTTTAAAATCTGAATTTAGTGCGTTCTTGGTAAATTTTACCAAATTGTGTCTAAGGTTAAACATTTTTTTTACTTAAAATATTATGAGTTTAAAAAAAAATAGCTTCAAAATGTATAAGTGTTTATTTTATCAAAATCAAATTTAACTTAACTTTGATTCAAAATTTTAAAAATTTTGATCTTCCGAAAAATAATTTCATGATTTAAGATTAAAGGAGAATTTAGATTCAGCTTACATAAAATTAATTCACTTAAGTATCCTACAAAAATAAAAATTTCACGTGGTACGCTATTTTTTAAATTAGAATTAAAATTTATAGAATAATAGATATATAATAACTTATATTAAAATTTAGTGAAACTATTAATTCTTTCATTTATATTCTTGTTAAAGCACCTTTGGTCAGCATTTTTTGGTTTTCTAATTTTCAAAAGTTGACCAGTTCCGCCAGTTCCGGGATCGGAACTTTCTCGGTGGCTCCAATCTTGGTCTTGTAAGATTAGAATTGGGACTGTTACCATTTGAATAGACCTTATTTCTGGAAAAATAAAATTATCTTGTTTTCTATTTACTTAAAAAAGCTCAATAAAATTATCAATTTAGGGACTTTCAAGGTTGAAAAGAGACTGTCATTATACTGTCATCATTTGCGCTCCCAAGGTCTAATCGGTCTATTAACCAGCACTAATTTTTGTATTTGAGCAAAACATTTTGGTCAATTTTTATTAAAAACTTGGATTTTTAGAATATTCAAAACTATATTTAAAGATAAAAGAAATTTGATATTAATTTCTAGATAAAATTCATAAAATTATATCTCCTGAGAGGTATCTGATTTCAGAGTTTGCTAAGAGCCACATGGGACTAGATGCTATTTTTTAAACGCTAGTTCTTTCAAAAAAATAATCATCTTCAAATATAAATGTTTTAAGTAGAGGCCCATTTTTAAATTTGTATATATTCAGTTAGTTAAAAAAAATTGGCAATGCTAAACAAAACTTCCAAGTTCATTAACATTTTAAAAGATTAAGTGAAAACTTTAAAATTATTAATTTAGTTAAAAAGTCCATTGTTTATTTTGAATGAAATTAAGTCTTTATTTAGTAAATTTTTATTTTGAAAATTATTCAAATTTGAATAATGCGTTTTAACTTAATTTTCTTGATTAATTTGGCTATCAAATTTTAATTTATAAAGGCACTTAGAATATCAAAATTCAATATGTGATGCAAATGTTCGTGATATTTTTAATTATTAATCATTTACTCATTTAATTAAATCCGATTAATCGATATTGAAATCTTAAAAAAATTATATCAAGACAAAAAATTAAAAAATAACTTAAAAACAATTTCTAAGACAATACATTTAAAAAAATTATCTGTAAAAAGCTTTATCTAGGCTATTTAAAACCAGTTTCAATGAGAAGGGAATGAATAATTTATATTCAAAGCGCGTCAAATAATGTTTTACATAAGAAATTTATTTTAGATATGATACTAATGAATTTAAAGCTCTGCAAATTTTTGTACAGGCTGAAGATGTTTTCGCTAATTTATCTTGCTAAAAGCAATTTCATACACATTTTTTTTAAAAGAAAAAATTAGAATTTTTTTTGTTTTAACAAAATGAATTTAATTAAGCAATTAATTCATACTGTTAAAAATGCGGCTCAATTTTACTAAATTTAAAAAATTCTGAATGTAGTAGACAACACAACGAAAATTATTCTTTTTAAATAATTCCTAAACATCTAGCACCTGTCTTTACTTATTTCAATTTATCTTTTAAATTTCTTATTTTTATTTTATTTTAACTTATTTTGCTTTTGTTAGAATTCACTTTTAATTTTGATTTTCCTTTTTGGTTCAATTTTTACATTTTTAATTTTTAATCTAAAGGAACTTTAGCTCTGAATAGATAAATGAATAAATAAATAATTTTTTTTCTGAAAATACTCACGAAATTTCTGATAATAACTTTTAGAAAGCTTAAAATGATAAGAATTTTTGAAAGAATTAGTCAAATATCTCAAAAAAACATATATTTTTTTACATTTAAGTATTAAATTTTAATGAAAAAAAATATCATTATCTATAGCATTTTATTCAAGTGGCATTTTAACTAATTTATTTAATATGAGTAAAATTTCAATTATTTGAATGTATTGATGTTTAACAAATGGTTAAACAAATTTCGTCAGTAAAAAAGTCAATAATGTGTTGATTAATTTTTGATTTTCTAAAAATATTTGTTTAGGTTCAGGAAAAGCAAAACGTCAACACTAACTAAAGGTTCGATTTTCGACCTCACATTTAAAATAACTTAATGGAAACCACAGAATGACAATCTTTTTTAGATTTTTTATGACGGGTTATTATTGTTTTTTAACTAGAAAATTATTTCTTTCTCAAAAAAAAATCTAGTCTCGAAATTTTTTCAGAAAAAGCAGAAGAATTTTAATTAAAGAGTTAAAATAATTTTAGATTTTAATATTTTGTTATCATTCAAAAAAAGATTTTTTAATACTTAAATATAATATAATAACTTAAATAAAATATTTCTAAATTTATTATTTTTTATCTAATCCCAATTAAGTTGCTATGTTTCTGAGTTCATTACTTCCTACTTTTATTTTTTTATTTTTTGAAATTTGGCTTCCTTACACTCAAATTTATCACAACTTCAAAAATAGTAAATTTGACAGTTTTTACATGAATACCTCTTTTTTAAAATATTTTTTGCAATTAATCAACTAATAAAATAAACAAAATCTAGAAATTTTTCAAAATTTAAGAATAAGTATAAATCATTTAATGTCAATAAGTCCCGAATAACTAGGGATGGAAAGCCGATTCGGAAACGGTTTAAAAGAAAACCGGATCAATACGATTTACTTTATTAATTTTTTATTTTTTCAATTAAACGATTAAGAAAAACTCAATTTTGTTATAAAAATTATATAATTTTTTTTAAAGTATTCTAAGATAAAAATAAACAAAGATAAAAAAATTTTAGAGCATTTATTGAAAGTAAATTTCGAGCAGGATTTTATTAATTAATAACTATTTATTGAAATTTATAATTAATATTTTAAAGAGACTAAAAATTGCTTTTGAAAGCTTAATCGTTATCCGATTAGTACAGATTTCATTCTGAAAATAATTTTAATTAAATTAAGCTTGTTCAAATTGCTTTAAAAGTCAAATAATTCTAATAATTGAATATGAAAATGTCAATTTGTTGAAATTTAAAAAAAAATTTCAAACTTATTTTTATTTTAAAATTAGTTACTGTATTTTAGTTTCATTAGTTGAAATTTTATAATTTTATTGAATTTTTGAGGATGAATTAATTGTACCATAATTTTATGCGGTCTAAAAGTTAAATAATCTGATTTTTAAAAAAAATTATTTTTACTCTTATCGTTTAGTTATCAAGTGTTTGTTTGCTTTTATGGGATTAAACAATCATTTTTGAAAAACAAAAATAGATTTGAAGTCGAAATTTGACAATAATCTCTATCAAATAATTTTTTTTTCATTTTCAATAAAAAATTTAAAATTTTTAACATTTTTGCTTTTGCTTTTTTTCTAGGAGTCTTAAATAGAAATAAAAACTAATCAAACAAGTAATCATGAAATGATACATTTTGAATTTTCATTTCATTTATGATATATTTTCAGATTCGATTTTCGGAAATATCAAAATTCAAATTACTTTTTCCTTGAAATAAATTCATAGGAAGAAAGAATAGTTTTCATTTTCTATTTAAAATCTCTATTAAAATACCTCACCTTTGTCGAATTATGTGATTAATGGAAAAGCTCAAAGAAAATATATTTAACAGTATTCTAAATCAGAATTGTTTTTTTTTTCTTTTTTAGTCTATTTTGGAGTTTGCAAGTTTAATTTAGCTTTAAATGCTTTGTTAAATTTAAACCCTATTAATATAAATATGTAATGATAATGCATTTAATTTTATTTTTATTTCAGCAATTAAAAAAACAAATGTTAAAGCTCTTAAAAATGTATCGTATAACAAAATCTGTTCCGGCAAGTTCATCAATATCTTGTAATACTAAAACTGTTCTTTCTCTAGATTAAAAAAATGAAGCATTTCTATTTTTCTGGTGAAAATTATATTCTAATATTTTTGGGAAAACTATCAAGCTCTTAATCGCCTTAATAGTTTTCATCTGTGCAGAAATAATTATTTCGTTAAGTAAAGACATTTGCAAAAATTTTTACTATTTTCTATTCAAATGATATCATCCTTATTTCAATTTATCGATTAAAATTTAATAAATAAAAACTGAATTATTTAAGAACTAACATTTTTAGGAAATAATTACAATTCGACTTTAGATAATGTAAGATCTGGAAATAAAGCCTTTTTAATTATTCAGCGTATTAGAAAGGATAATAATAGCAAAGTTAAATTTTTATTTATTTTTTATTTTATTGATAGATTTTAAAACAAACAGATGAATAATTATCAACTTGAGTGAGAATATGTTCAAAAACGAAACTTTTTTGCCAAATTCAAACAGAGAATACTTTTTAAATTGGACTAATTTAAAACCAAAAATTAACTATGATGATTTACAGTCAAGAGAAATTGGAAACGGTTCCATTTTTTTTTCTATCATGTATTCAATTATGTTTTTATTCGGTTTATTCACAAATTTATTAGTCGTTTTTGTTTTTCTTTCCAAAAAAGAACTCAGACAGTTTACAAATTTTTTTTTCGCTAATCTGAGTGTTGCTGATTTGTTGGTCATTATTGTTTGCATACCGGTAGCCATATCTGATCTTTTGTCGCCCGATGTCTGGAATTTTGGTTTTGTCTACTGCAAATTGTACTACTTTATTGAACATTGTGTTACCACGGTTTCATCGTTGACTATCATTTTCATCAGTTTGGAACGCTATTTTGCCATTTCTAGACCATTAATAGTAAGAATTTTTAAAAGAATTTGTCAAAATTTAATTTCATTTATAATAATTTACCTTTCTAGTTTTTACCTTTTATACGTAAAATTACACTTGAATAGACTAGTAGATTTACGAAAAAAAATTTATGATTTTATAGTATTATTCAAAAAAAAAGATAAAATAAAAAGCCAAAGAAGGGTAATTTTCAAAGGAGGAGGGTGTTGGACGCATAAATATAAAAAAATTAAGCATTAAATTTTGAGATCAATTTCTTTCTGCTTGCAAATTTTTTTTATAACTGCTAGTAAAAAAAATTAATTAATGATAGCTAATTTTGACAATAAATAGAAGAGAAAATCCAGACAATTTGAATTTACACTTGATAGCAACAGCAACCAGCTACTCTTTTGGAAAATTCGTTTCAAGAGTATTACGATTTATCCAATGTTATAAATAGTGAAAACTTATCAAGTCCTTTACAATTAGATGAACCGAATGATTTAAATATTGATCAAAATTATCAAGCTGATGCACAAAAATCTTCAAATGGTCCTAAACTCCGTGGCAGACCTCGTGGTTCTACAACTAAAAAAGAAATACAGAAAATAATTCTTTCAGATAATCAAAAAGACAGTGAAAAAATTAAATTTGATGTTTACATATGAAATTTTAATTTTTTTTGTCGGTACTATGCTTAATTTCTTTTTTCTTCTTTTCAAACTTAATATGAAAAAAATTAAATCAAAATATTTTGGTTATTTTTTTATACTTTTATTTTTTCTATCATAAACATAATTTTACAAGCAGGTGAAAAAAAATTGCCAGCAGAATAAAATAATTACTATCATTATATTAGCTAGCATAAAATTTTGATAGCAGAAATAAAAAATTTACTAGCAGAAGAAATAATGTCCTTAAATTTTAATATATAGAATAAAAAAATATAAAGTAAAGATTGTTTTATTTTTTTGTTTTTATCGCACACATTTTAAAATTTAGCATAATAATTAGTTTATTTAGAATATTTACTCATTTCAAAGCACTGAAAATAAATACCAATATAAAATTTGATAATTTACGATATCGAAAATGCTACTAAAAACTAGAATTAAGTATGAATGGGCTAAAATTAAAGTATTTACAAGTTATCAAGATCTGGAGGAAATGTGAAATTTTTAGGACAAAAATTACAGTACAAAAAGTAAAAACTTTATAATTTTTTTTCTAATTGTTCAAAAATGGTTCTGTAATCATTTAAATATTGTACAAATCTGTACAAATGAATACCAAGCTCTGCAAAAACTCTGAAATTTATTGCAGATTTTAATAAAATAATTTTTGATGGTGTGCATTTTACAAAAAAATGCAGAGTATTTGCAGAGCTTGGTATTTATTTGTACAAATTTGTACAATATTGTACTGTTTACAGAACCATTTTTGAACAATTAGAGATAATTTTAAGGTTTTTTCTTTTTGTACTGTAATTTTTATGCTAAAATTTCACATTGCCGATCTGGAGACACATAACAAAGAATATCTTTTTTATATGATAATAATTTTTTAATACTTGAATTTTTTTATTACCTTTTATGCTTTAAAAATTAAAATTTTATACTCGAATTTTTTCTTTATGCTTCATACACCTTTTCCCATTCTTATTCAATTTTTATGATTTTTTGGAAAATTCGAAAAAAATATTTAATTTTCAAAATTTTACATCAAATTAATTCCCGTTTTTTCGATAACAAAAATTAGCTTTTTCAAATAACTTAAATTTAATTAACATTCATTTTTTTTAGGAATATTTTTTGAAATTTAAACAAAGCTTTATGGCTTCATTTTCAACTTGATGTTTTTCCCATCTTGAGATAAAATAATTTTCTGATTTATTCCATTTAATCGGGTCTAAGAATGGTTGAACTTAAAACATATTTTCGAAATCTTTCGAAAATTTAAAATACTTTTATTAAAAAAAAATTAAACGTAATAGTAAATTACTTTTAATTTTTTTTTCTAAAAATATACGATTGTAAAAAATTAAAGTATAAAAAGTTTAATTTTAAATTAAATTAAATTTACTAGCTTTTAAATAGAATATTATATTGTTTTTTTTTGTTCGATTGCAATTGATACTCAAAAATTAATTTACCATTTCTTACAAAATTTAAGCACAAAAAATATCCGGATTTACGATAATTAGCGTAAAAAGTGGTAAAAACTCTGGTTTAAAATTGTCAGTTATTATCAAATTTGGAGACGCAGATTCTTAATGATGGGAAAACTTAATTTTTTTCTTTACTAAAAAATAATTCACGATTAGCATTTATAATCATAGTAAAAATCAGCAAAAGAAGATTTTTCAGTAACAATATTTTGAGTTTAATAAATATCCACAACAGATAAATCAGTAAAAAATTAATTAAAAAAATTTCTATTCATTTATTTAGTGCCAGCCTGTTTGGAACAGGACTCAAAAATTAGAAGAAAACTAATTAATTTAAACTGTTATTTTTTTTCATTACGTTGCCTAAATTTCTCTCAATTGAATCTTATAAAAAATAAATATGATCTCCTTGGAGGAGAAAAATTAAAAAAATGCATCTTCAGCGATTAGCGAATTCAAATGAGAAATCTTGAATTATTCTTAAATAACAAGACACAACTTCAAAAATTATAATTTCTGTTTGAAAACACGACCTGTTGGATGTTTAAAGCATATTTTTTATTTCTATTTTAAGAGATTAAATAAAATAATTTAATTTATCAATTACTTAATAGATTAAAAATAAATAAATTGATTAATAATTTTTAATTCCTTTTTATAAGTCAACAATAGACAAAAAAGATCATTTTTTGTGCTAATAATCTAGAATTGATCCTTTAGTAAATAAAATAATTTTTTTTTTAAAGGTGAAAATTTTATTTAATGGTCAAAATTCTATCTTAACAATAGTGTCAATTTGGCTAGTGGCTTTGATAGTGTCATCGCCGTTTTTGTTTATGACCGAGTATAGCTCTGTAGTTGAACAATGTTGGCTAAATCTGTCAAAAATAAAGCTATTATACGTTTTACTGTTCAATGTATTGTTTATCTTCTTACCGACCATAGGTCTAGCATTTCTATACATCTATATAATAATCAACTTGCGCAAGCATAACCAGTTTTTCAGCTCATCTAGTAAACAAAATGGTCTAAGAATGCACTCAAAGAACTCGATCCGACTTAAATCTAATCTAAACAAAAACTTAGCTACCAAAGCGTCCTTATCAGAAATCGAAAGATTTAAATTTGTTAATAGAGACAACCTTTGGGAAAACAGAAAACTGGAATTGGACAAAATGAAAAAACCTATTTTTATATGGAACAAAAAACGGTCTCGATCATGTTCGTTTTGTTTTTCTGGTACCAAAAATAACTATGAATGTAGATGCACCAAAAGTGAAGAGATGATTGCCAATAATTCAAATTCATTCAAGACAAATTTTGATTTGGACGATTTGAAAAAAAGCAAAAATTTCAACACAAAAAAATCCCTAAATTCAAACCAAGCTATTCTCACCAGAATTCAATCATCCAAACACAGATATTCCTCTTATAATAAAATTAATTTTACTATAGTCATCTCGTTGATAACATTGATTTTCTTTTGTTGCCAATTGCCCATACGAATTTTTATACTTTGGTCTAATTTTAGACAATTTTATTCTCCGCCATTATTCATCAACAACTCGGGATCCAGTGACATAAATCTCATCAACACCATTTCCGATTTAACTACTACAATTTATTTTTTTCACTGCATCTCGAATCCGATTATTTACAATCTGTTATCGGCAAAATTTCGTCATGCATTTCTCACACTTGGTATTACCAAGAGCAGCTGTATTTGTCGCAGTCTTCAAAAATCAAATTACATTAATTGATTTTAATTTTTCTTTTATTTATTTTTAATTATGTTTTTTTTTAAAATGAGAAATTATATCAACTTAAAGTATAAAAAATTGATAAAGAATGGAAAAAAAGAAAAAATTTAATAAAGTTCTTTAAAAATTAAATTCTTTTATTTATATATATTATTTGGAGTAAATAACGAACAATCAACTTATAAAAATATTGCTATGGATTTGATTACCAGAGCAAGAGAACATTACAAAACATTAGATACATTTAATAGAATCCTTGGAAAATTTTGGAGAGCCTTAGAAAGCTACTATAATGAAGAAACGTGTGAGTAAGTGATGAAACAATATTTAAAAAAAAATCTATTGAATATTTATTGATTAATTAACGATTTCTGAAATGAATTTAAACAAAATTTTCGAGTTTTTAAAAAGTTTTGTGAAAAAATATTTTTTTTTGGTGTAAACCCATTTTTTTCGAATGTTACAAATATGTTAAATACTCTGAGAGCTATTTTTTCAAATTTTAAACTCCAAGTCAAAATTCTGCTTTGATACTTTTTTCTTATCTAAAGAATACTGGGCAATTTGAAATTAAATCAAATTTTTTTATTTATGATTTCTTTTTAATTATCTCGACGAGCTGAATCAAAAGATGTCAAAAATTTTGAAATCGGACCATTCTTTCAAAAGTTATGAGCTTAAAGTCTAAATTGGCTAATTACTTAAAACGACAATTTCTTGGTAATTTCTGAGGCTTTTAAAATAATTTTTTTAAAATATAATTCAAAATTTTTATAAAGACGTGTGCTATATAAATCTTCAAGGTATATATATAAGAGATTTTCGGCAATGTGAATTTTGGAACGAAGAACAAAAACAAAAATTTTAAATGATATAAATTTTTTAATATTACAGTCGAGTCTTGTTATAACGATGCTGATTAATACGATATTCGCTTTATAACGATATTATATCGAAGAAGGAGCTGACATGCCTGAAATTGATATTTTAAATTCAATAAATAAAATTTACCGAGCTTGGTTAGATGTCAGTGCTGAATCAATTTTTAATTGTTTTAAAAAAGCAGGATTTAAAATAATATCCGAAAACAATATAATGGAAATAAGAGAGGAAAGCATTGAAAATGCAGACTGGGTGGAATATGAAAAATCGTTTGATAAACTCAACACCGTTCAAAATACATTTGACTTCAACAAGTTTGCCTATGCCAACATTGATAAAGACTTAGAGCCTTTTGGACAATATTCAGACGAAGATATAATAAATACAATCAACAGAGAACAAGATGATGAACAATTGGAAGAACATGTTGAGCCAATAGAAAACTCATTGAAAATTTCAAAAAAAGAAGCAACGGACTGCATAGATAAACTACGATTGTATTTTGCCCAAAAGAACGAAGACTGTTCTTTATTCATTGATCAGTTGTCTAAAATGGATCAATTTTGTAGCGTCGATCAGTCTTTTCAAAGTAAAATTGATAAATATTTTTCCTTTTGATATATTTATTATTTTTAAATAAACAATAATTCCTTTAAAAAAATTTATTTTCAATATTTTTCTTCCCATCCTTTAACATGCAAATTTGATTAATACGATATTCGTTTATACGATGTCCTTTTTTTCCGCCCAAACACATCGTATTATCCAGACTCGACTGTAGTCTAAAAATTGTTCTGTAAAATGTATTTGCTGATAAAAACTTTGATCCACCAAAATTTAGTCTCAGCTATAATTCTGCAATTTAATTTTAATGATTTTCTAAAACATTTAGTGCTTTGTAGACTTGCAGAGTTTTTGCAGAGATTTAGTTAGAGTGGTACAAGGTTTGTATTAGGATACTTTCAGCATAACACTTTTTAGACTTATAGTAAAAAAGTTATTTCAATAAAAATTTTTGTTTTCGTCCTTTGTTCCAAAATTCACATTGTCGAAATTCTCTTATACCGTGAAGATTTATGAAGCACACGTCTTTATAAAATTTTTCGAATTTTTTTAAAATATTTTTTCTTTCATTTTTTTTTTCTTTTAGTCTTTGGCGTTGAATCTTAAACTCTGAGAACTAGCAATTTGTTAGATAATATGTTTATAATCACATAATTTTAAAATAAAAGGTAATTCCATACATTAATAAGAATTTGATCAATTTAGAAAATCTTTTTTTAAAGAATTACAGTGTAATTCACTTCATGGATTTAACCAATTTTTACGCAAGTTTACGAAAATTTACACTAATTTACATAAAATTCAATTTTAATATAGGTAAAAATGGTTTGAGAAAAAATAGTAAAAAAAAAATTTTTGAAAATTTATTAAATTTAGTTTTACATTTTTTTCTTATGTTTTACTAATGATTTGACCACTCCTTATCTTTGTCTATTACAATAGGGTTAAAATTTTTTAAGTGGTTAATATATCTCTTACATTTTTCTGGACTCAATGTCTTAATAAATTCCCGCAATAGCAGCAATAGCATCGTTATCATTTGAAATCTACTTTTTCCTAACAAAATTTTTAAGATCGCTCCAAACCATTTCAATCGGATTCAAGTATGGTGACTTGGATGGAAATTTATCTTTAAATTTTTTAAGCAAACTCTATACTTAGAGGCAAAAAAAATAAAAATAAAATTTACCCAAATTTTATTATTTTGATTAATGCAGAACAAACGAAGCTATATGTAGATTAAAAGTTATCTATCTATATACCAATTTAATTAATCTATTTTTAGTCAAAATTAAAGAGTTCACTAATTACCTAAGGTCTCAAATAGAGAAACGTTTTAAAGACGATTCAGGTCATTAAGTCATTGAAATAATGTTAGAGATGAAAATAAAATAAAAAATTGATCAATAAATCAGTTTATTTAAAAATTCTTTTAGAGAAAAATTAGTTGACTTTGTGCCGAAGAATTCTACTTTTAAAGAAGCTTGGAATAGAGCACAAAATTGTCTAAAGATAGACAAATTTTTATCGTATAATCAAATTAGACGATAAAAATTATAAAATTTAATTAAGTAAAATTTTAAAATGCTCATTTTTGAATCATTTCAAAAGCAAAAATGAAAAAAAATGAAAATTTTATTAAAAAATTGCATTTATTCAAACTTTTTTGGTTTTACGAAAAAAAAAATGTAATTTT
This sequence comes from Brachionus manjavacas, assembly GCA_019054805.1. Taxonomy (NCBI): domain Eukaryota; kingdom Metazoa; phylum Rotifera; class Eurotatoria; order Ploima; family Brachionidae; genus Brachionus; species Brachionus manjavacas. The sequence goes on along the minus strand of JAHQIY010000015.1, from coordinate 873,663 downwards.
AAGTAAATTAATGTAAATTTTCGTAAATTGACTATTTTTTACAAAAATGATTTTAACGTAAATTTTGGTAAAATTTATGAAGCGAATCACTGCTGTAAAATAATTATCTTATATTAAATAATTTTTAACATTCAAAGATCTTAGAAAGCTAACTTGGTTAACAATGTTAAATTTTATATTAAAAGTAAAAAAGATTAAAGTTAAAAATTTAAACCATTTAGATTTTAAATTTAGCTATTTTATTTTTAAACCATTACATTTTTTACAGCCTAGCACCCTTCATTTTGCATTATTAATTTTTGACTGGACATTTCGAAATTTTGTGCCCCTCTTAATCACAAAAATAAAATTTTTTCTTTTTTAAATCAATTGAACCCACGCATTTCAAACCATACATTATTAAGCTTCCAAAAATGTTCCCAACTTCTCTTGGATAAGATACTCTTACACTTCTAACATCATTTTTTCCCATCGGGTTTATCCTTATATTTTTCGGTAATGCATTGTATTTTGAGTCCATCAATTCGAATAGCGTAAAAAAAATCAGTGAGAAAATTAGTTTTTTATTAAGAAAAAAAGCTAATTTTTAATTTTTTAGGTGTCATTTTTTTTCATTGTAAGTACTGTATTCTTCAAAAGAGATAGATAAATAGATAATTTTAGAGAGATGATCTCTTAAGGTTTTTCCGAAGCGAGGCCTCATACAACCTAAAATTTTTTTGGTTCAAAGAGGAGAGAGGAAAGAAAGAAGATATGGATAAAAAAAAAAAAATTAATTATTTTTTCTGAAATATGTCTTTATTATTTATATTTAATATGATATCATTTGATATCAGATGATTTAATTTGATATCAACTGTTATCAGCTAATATCAGGAAAAAAAAATTATTTACAAATTTTTACATAAAACAATTCAAATTTTAATTCACCTGATATTATCTGACATCAAATGATAATAGCTGATATCAGCTGATATGAGTAAAGTTTAAAAAAATTATATTAAATGATATCAGATGTTATGATGTGACAAGTTAATTTCCGGATTAGTTAGGTAATGATATTTAAGGGTAAAACTAGATAAATTATGATGTTTTCAGTTTGTACAACTAATCTAAGACATCTGAAGAGTGGCTATTGGAGTTGGCTTAAGAACTGCTATACAGAATAAGCCTTCGCTTATTTGAGAACCGATGTTGTAAAATGTGACAAGATCTTTTATTAGGGGGTTTACTCTAAGAGCTCTAGTTAGATAGTTGCTCGCAGGTTTTTTGCATCTTTCCTGAATAGTTTCTTGGTTAAACTGTTTCGGCATTTTACTATTAGGAAGGAGAGATGATGACCTTGAAATTTTTCTAAGGACTTTGGTTTGAATGGACTCTATTGCTTTTTTATTGGATTCGCAGGTGGTTAGGGAGATAAATGGGCTTTATTCCAAAATGGACTTGATAAGCTCTTTGTAGGTATTGAGCAGAACCTATGTTTAAGGTTATTAATATGTTTTGTTAAAGAGAGCGATTGATCCATCGTGATTCCTAGGAATTTAGGATTTTGTTCATAAGGGATCGGCTCATTTCCCAATTTGAGCGAGACTTTTTCCTCCAACTTCTTGTTACCTATATTAAATATTATGTATTTTGATTTTCTGACACTTATTTTAAGTTTCCACATCATAAGGATATTGCCTGAAGTGTACCAGGCGGAAAGGTCATCAGCAACTATTGAAGAAGATGTTAAATAGTGTGGGTCAAGGAACGCTACCTTGCGGAACTCCTGTGTGAATTAGTCTGTTACCTGAGAATGACTCGTTGACTCTCACTCTAAATTCCTTACGAGAAAGATAGTTTTCTATCCATTTTGCTAAATATTTTGGAAATTGGTAATTTTTAAGTTTGTGGATTAGACCTTTATGCCATACTTTATCAAAAGTTTTTTCTATGTCTATGAATAATAAATCCGGTTTGTTAAATCCGGATTTGACTGCTTGCGCCAGTCTTAGGATTTGGTAATTGGTATGGTGGTATTTTCTGAAGCCAATCTGAAAAATCTTCAGATTCCCCTGGGATTGAGAAAACTTAGTTAAGCGATTCAGTACAATTCTAGCTTAGAGAGTGTGTTTAGAAGACTAATGGGGCGATAATTTTCTGGGTTTTTAGGGTCCTTTAGAGGTTTAGCAATCATTATGATGACTGCTGATTTCCAGCTTTTAGGGACGTAGTTTAAATTAGGCGATGCATTGAATATTCTGCACAATAATTCTAGATATGGTTTTGGATATGCTTTTAAGAAAAAGAAAGAAAATTTATTATTTTAATAATGATTTATCGCCTTGAGCTATAATTGCACATAAAAAATTGAATGTCTTTAATTATGCGAATCCTTGGTCTTTTCGATCTGTAAAGAGATCCTGAAAGCTTAATTTATTAGCTTTCGTTTGGTACCATTTGTAGCCAAATCGATGAAAGATTGAGGTCACTAGGTACTTTTGATGAATTTTGAAATCAATAAATTCAAAGTAATGCATTTGTGGAACACAAATATTTATCAAAACGATATAATTTTAATTTTGGAATTTGTCTTCAAAAAATGACCCCATGTTTTAGAAACTACAGTTTCAGAAAGAGAGCTTGAATGATTGTTTTAAAAGACCTAAAATGGAAAGATTAGATCTAAGGTTTCATCTCTAAAGTATTCTGTGAATAAGCTTTACTTAATATGTCGTTCTCTCACTGGAATATAAGTTCTTTTAGAACTTAATACTCAATTTTTTTTCGTCCGAATCTTGTTTTTTTTTATGTGTTTTTTATGTCACATACAAAACAAGAAATCAAAGCGGTAGAGAAAGTCCAAAAAAATCTACAAAATGTGTACCAAGCATATCTTACCAGAGCTACGCATATTAATTTAAAATTTTGGATTTAACTAAATCAAAGAACGAACAAAAATAGGTGACTTAATCCCTTTATTTAAAATTGAAAAAGATCCTTTGAGTCAAGAATTTATAATCGTAAGTATCCACAAAAGGAAAAGGCAAATGTCCAGCAAGGCATAATTTCTTACGTCAGCTTTAGTAGGATCTAAGATTACGCAAGATTACATTAAATTTTGTAAAAAACATATAAAATAAAAGCACTGTAAATTAAAAAATTTACATTTATAAAAAATCATTTCTTTTTTGAATTATAATCATTTTACTCTTTTCTTTTTCCTTTTTCTTTTATATTTATTATTTCTAGAATTTTATATGTTTTAATATCTTATTAAATTAAAAAATATTTGTTTTTATTTCAGTCATAAACCTGAAAAAGTCATTTTGATCGAAGAGCGTATTTAAAAATAAAAAAGTATTAATTTAATTTGAGTTTTATTTAATAAACATTTTTTTAAATTAATCATAATTATTGTAATCGAAAATTAAATTATTTTTGAAAGAGACTTTTTCAAAAGATGGTTTATGGCCAAAAATGTGATCAATTGTTTCATGCCTTAAGGATAGTGATTCTGAACAGAAAATTTAGGCAAAGATCAGTAGTGAAAAAAAATACTGCAATTTACGGCATTTTACACATACTTAAATTTTTAAATTTTCAAACATTTTTTTTTCAAATTTTCTGGCAACAAAAAATTTAAAATTATTAATAATAAGCTACTGAAAGCAGGCTTGCAAAGACTCTTTACTAAAGAAGCCTTCTATGGTAGCTGCTTTGCTATTATTGATATTAAAACAGTAGTACCAAAAGTAATAAAAGTATTAAAAATCGAAGCTTAAATTTAATTTAATTTGATTTAGAAATTAATTTAAAATTTCTATCTTCAATTTTTTTTTATTATTCAAAATTTTTTTGTGAGACATCGCCAGTATGTTATCTAGCTAATATGAGACCATTGTTTTCATCGTCAGCATGACTCAAAAAGACAAATCATCAAAAACTTGAAATAGATCTTGAAAAATTTAATTCAATAAACTAGTCCAAAAACTCAAAACTCAAAAAAAAATTCAGACCCTATCATTCAAAACTTATTTTTTATCTCTCACATTTGGCATTACCAAAAATACTCGTATTTGCTGCCAATCACCAAGTTCAAATTTATCTTTAATTAACAAAATTTTCAATTTATTAACCTTTTTTAAACCGGGGCCACTTTTTTAGATAAAAAATTCATTTTAAAAATTTTATTCTAATGAAATAAATTACATTAAAACAAAATTTTAATTTTTTATTTTAGACGTTTTACATAGAACTCGAGTTCTTTGCCCTCCAAAATGTAGCCATCAGCTCGGCCGCATTGACCAGGAGACGAGCACAAACGAGCCAACAAACGACCAGCTTGGAAATACTCTTCTATTTTTGAATCAACTTTGCCAGTTTTCCTTCTCTCGATGTATTTTTGCATGGTTTTTTTAGAACGTTTCTTATTCAATACAGCTTCTTCAGCTTCAGTCTTTAAAAAAAAATTCAAAATTTCTAATTTTTTTTTAAGTTTGCCCTCAGTTAGAGGATGTCAGCTCTAAGATTTTTGGTTTCATTTTATTCAAACCTATCATTTAAAGCATCATCGGGCAATTAAAAAGAGTCTTTAAACTTACCAATTTGCTGCCCTTCTTTCTGCCCAATGGTAAAGCATAGTGAGCCTCGTACCATTGTCTAAATGGAGTGGCGTCTATTTGAACAATAGTGCTCTTGGTCAAAGTCTTTGTACGGACTAACTCGTTATTGCTGGCATTGTAGACGACATCGATGATTCTGGTCTTTCTTGCAACGCCTTCTGAGCCCCACGAGAAGTTACCAGAGTCCAAACGAAGAGCTCTGTACTTTTTGTTTCCACCTCTTGTACGAATAGTGTGGATGCGTTGAGTGCCCAATCTGGTATTGGCAGCTGGTCTACCCAACTCGAACTTCCTCTTCTTTCTTGGCTGGGGTCGTTTTCCACCCGTGGCACGACGCTTATGCCAATTATCTCTTGAAATACCTTAAAAAATTCCATTAGAACCCAAATCGGTATTTAAATTTAATTCGGTTATTTTTTTCTGGTGACCGTGAATTCTCAAAAATAACCACAATATTATTAAAAAATTTCAAACAGCATACCCATGACGGTCCTTTATAGAAATATATCTAGTGTGCTAAAAAACTCTATATAACAAATAAAAAAAGCATGTTAAAAATTAACAAAAGTGTAAGGTCGTATTTATTTTGGGTCTATAGAAAATTATTTTATAAATTTTTCATAAAAAATGTGTTCATTAAAAAATTTTGTTAGGACTAAATTTTGGTATATATCTTAGTTACTTTAGCAGTAATTAAGATTATTTTAGCCTATTTTTTTAAGTTAATGCACAATTATACCAATAGTAATAGTAAATGATACCTTATTAAATTAAGAGTATTAATTTTTTTTTGTTAAAATTAAAAAAACACACTGCAAATTATTAACAATCGTATTTTGATGCTAAATGTATCGTCGAACTTTTCAGCTCTGCTTATCGCTTATCCTTTATTAAATATAATTTTAAGATTTTAAATTTTTATTAAAGATTCTAATTATTTTTAAATTGAAGAAAAATTTTAATTAAAAAATTTTGACTTTTTTATAAAAATCTACTGAATTAAATAATTGTAATATTTGATCTCTTTTTAAAAAAATAAACAAGGCTATGAAGTAACAAAATTCAAGCTTATCCGTGAATGGGGTATAATGGATTCGTATATTTTTGGCTCAAAATTAGAATAAACAAAAATTTTTTTCTTAATTTTCTATTTGAATATTTTCTAATAAATATATATTCCCGTATTCCCTCGTTCGATTATGCTGCAACTCAAATTAAGAATAAAAATAAAAATATTTTTTTTTACTATGAATTTGGTGCAGCACCATGAATTAAAAAAATATTAGAAAAAATCAATTTTTTATTATTTCGATTCTTTTTATTTTTTTCTTAAACTCAGTTCTTGATTACGCATTAAATTAAGAATCTCAGAGTTTGAAGCGACCCCAGACCCGTGATAATACTATTAGACTATGCATTCTTAATCAAAAATGTTTTACCATGGACGAGATATACTTTGGTGCGTGGTCCAAAAGCGTTTCTTAATTTGTGGTGCAGCAAAATCGAACAAGGGAATACAGTACATCTAATTATTAATTAAAAATTAACCAAAAAACTTACGCTAAAAAGAAAAATCGATTTATTGCTATCAAATAATTATTGAATGGTAAATATTTTACTTTGTGAGCAGGAGCTCCATTGGAGTCAGAAATTTTCAAAATATTCATTAAGGATATCTAAAAAAAAACAAAACTAATGCATGTAATTTTCTCTTGTTTGCAGACTATTTGGTAACATTTTTATTTTTAGAAAAAAGGCCAATTTCAAATTATTATTATTATTATTATTATTATTATTATTATTATTATTATTATAAAAAAGCTACAGCAAGACTAGCTTGCGGAGGCGGCCTACATGAGAGGTCGCCTATGGTAGCTCGTTGCACATAATGAGATAAAACACTGATAGAAATATACAATAAAAATTTTAGGGTTAAAAAAGTTAATTAATTTTTACAAGAATAAAAAAACTGGAAATAAATTCTAATAAGAGAAGTAAGAATATATTTAGTATAAAATTGATATATAGTGTTAAAAAGTAAATATCAAAGGGTTGTGATATTAGTGTTCGATATCGAAGAACGAATAATAATAAAATTATTGTTTGTGGTTTATTAAATTAAGATTAATAAAATAAAAATAATAGTTTTGATTCAATTTAAAGCAAGAAAAATATTTAAAAATTATCATAGATCTTTTGTCCGAGAGCATAAATTTTGATTATTTTAATAAAATAATAATAATTGAACTAATAATTTAATTTTAATGTTGTACTCTAAAAAAATTTAAAAATTTTAAAAAATTTGTTCCATTTTGTTCATTTATCTTTAATTTAATTCTATTAGATTAAATAAAAATTATTAAAATTTAACAAGAGATTTTTCGTAAATTAGCTTTCAAAAAAAAATTTACTAATTTAAAACTAATTTAATCCAGATATCGTTAAAATTTATTAAATTCAAATCAAAATTAACTTTAGTTCAAAAATATAATAAAATTATTCTCTATAGCACATGTTAAAACCAAATTTTTACCAAATTTAAAATTTTTGAAAAATTAGATTCTCTAAAATGCCAGAATCGGTCAATTTACTGCGGGAATTTAATGATGCAATTATAAATAAATTAAAAGAGTCGTATGCAAAAAAGACCAAATTTGATGATCTTAAAGGAATAACAATTTCACATGAACCATTCACTCATTGTGTCATTCAAAATCTGGTTTCTGATTTAAGTTTTGTAAACGAACTGAACTCTGAAATTCTGTCCAAGCTCAAATACCACAAAAAGAACAACGATCTCTACCAATTTCATCAAGTAAAACTAATAAAATACCTCTCAATCGGTCTAAAAGCTATAATTTAAGACTCAAGATCTAGGAAAAAACAAATCCAAAAATTTAAGCAAATTTAGAGACCAGTTTTTGTACGGACAATTTCTTGAATTTTTGAAAAAAATCACCAATATTGATTTGTCATCGACAAAAATCGATGTCACTTCTTCCAAATATGAGTTTTCAGATTATTTATTATGCCATGATGATAACATAAACCAGGATCAACATGGGCGACGAATCGCTTTTATTTACTATCTTGTCCCTGAAGATTGGTGCGAAGATGGATCGGATGGCGGAAATTTAGATCTGTTCAAAGTGGATGAAAATTTTGAGCCTGTTAAAATTGTCAAATCGTTAATACCAAAACGAAATTCATTAGCTTTTTTTGAAGTATCAGACAGCTCATTTCATCAAGTAGCTGAAATTTTATCCAAAAATAAGACCAGATTGTCCATCAATGGCTGGTTTCATGGTCCTGTGAATCCAAAAGCTCAAAAAAAAGCAGAAATACCTATTGAACTAAACTCTTATGAATCAGTAGAGGTAAATTTTTATTTTAGACTGAAATTTGAATAAAAAAATTCAATTACCTAGCCAGATATATTTTTTGACTGGATTACTGAACGCTATTTAAAACCAATTAATCAAACAGGCATCCAAATGAAATTCTCATCAAGTTCTGAGATAAAATTAGATAAAATTTTTCATGTAAATACATTTTTTTTATATTTAAGTTAATATTTTTAATTCAATTTAAAGCAAGAAAAATATGAACAAGTCAACAAAGCTCTTTTGTCCGAGAGCATAAAATGGTTAAAAAAAGGACCATACAATCGGCATAACTATGAAATAGCTGATTTTAAATCTCTTCCTGAAATTCTTAAAGAACTATTAAAAGTTTTAACTTCTGATTTTATGGGTTTGACACTATCAAACATGACCGGGCTAGCACTACATCCAACTGTTCCCAAAACTAAATCGGATGAAACTGATTCCGATGACTATTCTGAAGATGATGATGATGATGATGATGATGATGATGATGACACCAATAGTGAGCAAATCGAAAATGGTGAAGAAGATGAATTTTCGGACTCGGAAGTGGAAAATTCACCAGATTTGTCTAACAATTCTTCTAGTAAGAGAAAAATTAGTGAAAACGAAGATAATGATGGTTCTAAGCCATGTTGTAGCTCTTCATTAAATAAAAAAGTTAGAACTGAACAAGAAGAAAATTCAAATGGCACTGAAGGAGAGATAGAAAAATCCGATATTAGAAATAATGAAGAAAAAGAATTCGGTGATCCCAAATACCATTGTGAAATAAGACGATGGAGACCTGGAAGCTACACATTGATTACAGATGATGATGACGAGATTAAAAAAGAAGCACTTGATTTAATGATTTATTTAGGCTGTCAAAATTGGAACATAAATTGTGGTGGTAATGTGAGCTTCATTGCTAGAGATGAAGATACTGAAGTAATTAAAAATAAAATAAAATTTTAAACCTAATTGAACATTTATTTCTAGTTATTGACTGTTAATCCTGAGGATAATTGTATAGCTTTGGTTTTTAGAGACAAAGAAACTTTAAAATTTACAAAATTTGTAAATTCCACACTAGCTGAATCGATATCCAATGGATGTTTTTACGAAATTTGTATTGTCTATTATGAATAAATTTTTATTACTTATAAAATTTTCTTAATTAAAAAAATGTTAAATCAAAGATAAGGTATATAAAATGATCTTTATTTTGAAATATTTAAAGTAGTTTAGTAAACTGGGCCCTCATCATCACCACCTAAGTCTTCATCTCCATAAGTTTCTCCATTATCAAAATAATTATCGATGTAATCATTTTCCTTTTAAAAAAAATTAAAATTTAATTCAATAAAGTGTTATCAAAATTGTACTTCTTCCACATCTTCTTCGTCTCCTTCGATTTCTTCGTTTTCTTCTTCGCTGGCTGCTTCTTTCTTTTTTTCCTCGTCCTCCTCGGGCTCTTCTTTCTCTTCTTCTTCATCTTTGGATATTGTTTCGACCAATTTATCAATATCATCATCTTCATTCAATCGCTTTATCTTATTCTTGACCAAATTAGGCGCAACTTGTTTACGTTTGTGTTTTTTGCGGTCTTTTTCATAAAAATGTTTCAGCTCTTTTGGCAAACGAGACCAGTCAGGTTTAAATTTGCTAAAATCTTTTTTCTTTGATTTGGAAAAGCGATCCGAATAGCGTTCAATGGTAGCTTCAAAATCATCCTTTTTTGTAATACTATGGACTGAATCAATGTAAAAAAACGATTGCTGAATCAAATTTCGGAATTTGTTTTTAATTTGGAGCTGATTATCAAAAAATTCGGTTTTTTCCAAATTTAGTGGTCTAGACACCAAAGCCTGGTAGATTTAGTTTAGTAAATGATAAATATTTTTCGAAAATATTTCTTACCGGATAAAGTGGAGGTGGTTGAAAAACATCCATTTTTTTTTAGTTTTAAAATACATTTTTTTTAAATATTTAAATTTTAATTTAAAAATTAGACTTGCGTCTCAAATTTTGTCTTCTTTTTTATTAAATAAAAAACTAATGTTTAACTTTTAATGACCGAATTATTGGTTTAAGTTTTTTTTTTTAATTTTATAAGTTTATCACAGAAAAATTATTTTGACCAAAAATTTTACCAAAATAAAGTTAGAATAAGTGGATTTTCAATTTTGGATTTCAAATTTCAAATTTTATTTTTTTATTTTCAAAATAAAAGAAATTCAAAGATGCAAGGAGATGTTTAGAGGTGATGTTTTAATTTAAGAATATAAAATTGAATAGCATATTTTATTTTACAGTTATTTAAATTTTCTTCCATTTTAAATTTTTAATAGATAACATGCATGTGATTTTTGAAAAAAATAAATATCTTACTATTTGATAATAAACATAGCATAACCAGAAGCGAAGGTTTAATCAATTTTTTAAAAGTAGATTTATATCAATATAGATTGACAAAAGTTATAAAACAAAATATTTTTGTTTTATAATTTGAATATTTTTGCAAAATTGCAGCTATTTTTAAATGTATGAATATGGACTAAATTTTGGTGTATTTTTAAAGCGATTATTTTTGGAATTCAGTGACTATTTTAAGAAGAGCAGAACAACAAAGGCTAAAAACTATCAAATAGTGCTGTAAAGCTAAAAATGAGCAAAGAATCAAGAGAAAAAGATGACGAAAAAGTGGTCGAAGAAATACAAAAAGTCATAAGTGGACATCATCAATCAGTAATTTTCACTCAATTGAAAATAATTGAATTTTAAAGTAAAAAAGCTCAATATTTAGCCGGAAAAGGCGTTTACTTACGCTAAATCTCAAAAAGCTGGAAATCTTGATTGGAAAAATCCAGAGGAAGTTAAAGATTATCTTGAAAATTTATATGTAGAATATAGCTTTCAGTGTTTGAGTGAAAAATCGCCCGAAGGCTGTCATAGATTGGCAAATTTTCTTGAAAATATTCGCGGAGAATACTCCGAAGCAACAAAATTGTACAAAAAAAATTGCGACGAATTTAGATACGGGCGCAGTTGTTTAGTCTATGCCAAAAACAAGTCCCTCGGAAGAGGTAAAAGCCTTTGAATTTATTCTTAAAAGCTAAATATTTTACAAAATTACTTCAGGTTGCACTAAAGATCTTCAAGAGGCCTGTACTTACAGTTTTTTGTCTTGTGATGAATACAAGCTAACAGAAGGATGTCTAAATGCCGGTATTTGCTTATCAGATGGTGTAGGTGGTTCTGTGGTAAATGTAAAGGAGGCAACGTCTTATTTAAATTTAGCGTGTGAAGACAAAAATCCTTATGCTTGTCTAAAGCTTTTCAAAATTTATTTGGAAGGGTCTGGTAATGTAGAAAAAAATCTTCCGAAAGCATTCGAATACACCAAAAAAGCGTGTGACTCAAACGACCTTCTTGGTTGTCTTAATGCTTCCCTTATGCTAAGAAAAGGAGACGGCGTCAAGAAAAATTTAGAACTTGCCGAACAGTATCGAAAAAAAGCTGACAATATAAGAAAAGACATTGAATCTTACAGAGAACATCATCCTGTTGTCTTTGGCGAACAATATAAACATCAACAAAAATAACTTTTTTTTTATTTTTAAAATAAATTTTAGTCTCTTAATATTAATTATTCAAAAAGAAATCCCAATCGAATCAATTAACTATTGCAATAAAAAATTACTTTTAAAATTAATTATTAACAAGTATTTTAGTCAATCAATAATTTTTTAGTGACAACTAATTATTTTTAATTAAATTTTTTATTTTAGTATTAATTAAAAAAAGGTATATTTGTAAAATTCTAACTAAATCGTGCTATTTAAATCTATGAGTCTATTAGGAAAAAATCCGATGAAGTAATTATGGAATTTGAAAAAATAATACTTGATAAAACAAGATTTACAGACAAATCAGAAAAATAATTTTCAGATTTTTGAGTGCGGTTTTTTTTATTCTAGAATGTCAAAATAATTACTTATTTAAATATGAATGATTAAATTTAATGTCATAATATAAAAAAAAAAATTTAAATTCTATTGTATTGACTGCGGAATTTTAACTCTGATATTTTTTTAAATGAAAAATTAATTATTTTTAAAATGTAAAAATTTTAAATAAACTCATACATTATTTATAAATAAAATCAGATAAATCTAATATTAAGCAATTTCAAAAGATTTAACACTCAAAATTCATATCTAATAAGCCCTTATTTACGACTGAACTATTTGATGATATGACGTTTTTGTCATGATAATCCACCACTTCAACATACTCCAGTTTGATATATATTTTCTGGAAGCAGCGAAATTTATATTCTTAGTTGAAATATTAAAATTTACCATGCATCAAATCATTTATCCTCTTAAATATCAAGTTATTCCACAAACATTCTCTCAACACATGCAAATACCTTATTATTTAAATTTACGTCAGAAATCGGTAATAATTAAAAATAATTAGTCAAAAAAACTATATAATCAATTAAACCGATTGAAAATTGCATGTTTGTCTCATATGACAATATTTTAAAATTTTGAAGTATAACTCAATTCAAAAAATAAAGAGAATAATTTTTTAAATCCGATTTATCTTAAAATTAATGCAAATAAATCAAAATTAATTTATGGAAAATTTATTGAATCAATCAATTTAAAATTTCAATTGTAAAAAAAAGAATTAAGTTACAAAAAACGTTGATATTTATTTGAAATTAGATAAATTAAAATTTGAACTATAAAGAAAATAAGAAAAGCTCAATTTTAAAAAAATACAAATTATAATTTTAATATGACTAGTTGTTTAGAATATTAATTGAGAATATTTAAACACTGCTCGGAGATGCTTGACTTTGATTTTTTTTGGTGATTACATCTCTAATTCTGGCCAAGAGAACATTTGCTTCCTGGTTGTCCAGCTCATGGGTATTCTCCAATATCATTATGTATTCGATCAAGTATTGAAATAGCTCGAATGATTTATAATTTCCATTTTTTTGTGCAAAATCAAACTCATCAATTAAATTATTTAATTTGCTAAAATAATTGAATGAATCTCTTTTTTCATAAACCTTGGTCTCACCAGTCGGCAAAGAGTGGTGAGTGTTTATCAAATCATAGATGGTGATCAAAGTATATCGAAACGTCAACGTTTCTTCCCAAGTAAACTTAAATAAAAAACAAGAAACAAATTATTAATTAAATAATTTTAAAAAATGGCAGTCATTACGCATTCCAAGTCGATCAGATAGCGAAGGAGCTCGTCTAGACCACGAATGTTGCCTGTACTTAAAAAAGCGTAGGCTACCTCATCGTTGAACGCCTTTAAATCAACATCATTACCCTAAGTTAAAAAAAGTTATTGATATTATTTTTTTTGACCAGATGGGAAGTGATTACCAAAAGAACCTCGCATTTTCTTTGTCCTCTCTTGCCCAATATGTCTAAAAAATTACTTTTTACTGGTTTGTTGTAAAAATCGAAAGGTTTGCCTGCAAAAAAAATTATAAATTTGTGTGAGGGTTTATGCTTGTAAAATACCTTTTGCTGGTTTTGTATGGCAAACACCAAACAAAATGACCGAAAGACACGCGAATGATAGAAAATATTTAAGGTAAGACATTTTTTTGAAGAATTTTCAAAACTCTCTTCTTTAATTTTTTATTTATATTCAATTTAATCTAAATAAAAATAATTGAACTATAATTTGCTGAATTTTTTAATCGAATTTCACTTAATTTGAAAGTATGTGCTTTCTAATTTAATTTTACGTAATAAAAAAAAAGCTCCTACTAATTTAAAATATAATCAGCTTACAGTGAGTATTGAATTAAACAATCGATTGACAGAAAGAAAGGAAATCAATTTGCATTTTTATTTAAGAGATTTTTTTTGAAAAAAAATTTAATTTTAACTTAATAAAGTTCATAATTGATCTGAATAAAAGATAAAACATTTTTTTCTGATTGTTTCATTTTTCTTTGGGCACATTTATATTCTGGCTGGATTCAAAAAAAAATGCTTCCCTATGATAGAAACTTCCTTTGGGAAATTAGAATTTTTCTAATAAAAATTTATCAGCCAACTCAATTTTCTTCCGACTACAACAAAACTAATTAAATTTTTTTCGTAATCTATCTCTTCATAAACAAAATTCATTACATTTATTTTAAATTATTTAATAAAAATTAATTTGACCTTTAAATAAAATGTTAATTTGAAAAAAAATGACGCAAAATTAATTAATTTTTAAACATTTGATTTAAAAAAAATTGATTAAATGATTTTTCCATTGTTTAGGGACACTTGTCTGAAATTAAAATTCACGCTTGATCCGCCATAATTTTACACTTAATCGACTTTAATTTAAATGAAGTTTAACTTTATTTTTAATCAAATTGAATTTGCAAATACTTGATTGCAGTTGGGACACGGGCCGTAGATGCATCCAAAATAAAGCTTGAAACTAGCTGAATTTTTCAACCACTTAAAAAAAAAAAATATCATGACAAGAATTAAATATATATTTATACCAAAATTTTAATCTTATTAAATTTTCTGAATGAAAAGATTAGCAGTCAAAATAAACTGAGAACAAGAATTTAAAATTTTCTCTATCTGCATGTTTTTTTAATTATTCAAATTACCTCGTAGAGACACTGCTCATGAAAAGGCTTATTACAGTCTTCACAATAAATGTTCGGTCCTTGATTATTCAACAGGTATGAGTAACAAACTGCACATTTGATGCTAGTTATCTTCAAATATATATTTAAAATTTAATCTGTAATTAATCAATCATTCAAGTCTTTAGATATTAAGCGCTTTTTGAAAAAAGAAAATTTTTAAAAAATTCCATCTTTCAAAAAAAACTTAATCCGATTTTTCTACAGTCACGAAATTCTCATGACATAACTAGACAAACTAATTAACCAAATATCAACCTCTTCTTGTTCGCATTTGCTTGGTAATTGAATTTCCAAAAGTTCTCCTAAATTATACACAATGCTGATATTTGGATTCCATTCATCATATTTAGACTCTAATTTATGTCGAAATGCTTCCGTTGCTTTAAAACAAATGTTTGCTAAAGAGTCCTTATTTAATATCAAATTAGTTACCTGCCTCGGACCCGAGGAAAAAAATTTCTGGCAATTCTGTTGCATTCCTAGCATCAACTTTAATATCCAAAGAAACATTGGAGTCTAATTTTATTCGGCGCCCACAATCAGTCTTCGATGGTCTCAATGGCTCCAGGACCCAGCATCTTTCGTCTATCATCTTCATCTCGTCCCAAAATAAGCTGTAACTATTTACCTCATTTATAAAATTTGCATAGACTTCCGCGAGAGATGAGCTCTTAAAATTTATAAAGTTTAATCTTATATTCTTGCATATAATTTTAAAGTGATTAAACAAAAATTAAAACAAAAAAGAGGTGAATCTTTTTTTCCCAAAAAAAAAAAATAATCCAAAAAATTTCGGCTAATTACTAAAAGATTTTCTTGCATGTAAATTAACACTTTAATTTCAAATTAAGTAACAGTGAGTAAAATCGGAAGAAAATTTATAAAAAATAAAATGTAGAATAATTTTAAAAGAAAGAGCACAAAAATCACTTGAAAATTTTGATTATTTCAATTAACTGAAATTTTTGGACGCTAATTTTAATTAGCTACGCCGAATTCGGTCTTCAATGAATCTCTTAAATATTAAGTTCTGTTTGTAGTAATTTTTGTTCCTAATCTAAACGCCCATTTAAAAATGAATATTCGATCTTAAAAACTCTTAAGGTCTCTAAAATCTATTCTCATAATTTGAAAATTAAAAATCAATTAAAAAATAAATATATTCAAATCATTTTACTTGGTTCCAGTCAAAAGTAAACTTTCCGGGTAGATCAGTACGGAAATGTGGTCCCTTGTTTGGAAACTAAAAATTAAAATTAAAATCTTGAAAATTAAAAATAAATTTTTGTACTGATTCACTCAACAGAATGCCAAGTTCGTGTAGCCTCCCGTTTTCTTCATAAGCAAACACAAGTTCAGTAAAAGATGAATCGGCTTTTAAAAGACTTAAATTGAGTAAGAAATATTAGGAACTTAAAACAATTCAAATACTTTCTCCATCCTACTAATTCTATTTGCTTTACCACATTCTTATAAAAATCAATCGAATATAAATAATCAATGTTTTTATTCGAAAAAGTATCGCAGTATTTTTTCAGATTGAATTCCTTAAATCATCATTAAGGACAACAAAACATTTGAATTAAAATTTTTACTATTAGGTTTTTTAGTTCGTGTATGTAATTGCTTACTGAATCACATTTTGCTAGACGCTAATGGAAATAAATTTTCTAGATTTAATTGAAATTCAAAAAATAAACCTGTTCAATCACTGGCTTTATGGCAAAAATCAAATTATTCAAATGACAGTCACATTCTATTTTTAATAAATCAATTTTTTTATCATCAAAATTAACTTTAAGATTAATGTAAAAATTTTCTTGCTGCAAACAAATGAAAAAATTAAATAGATAATTCAATTTTATACGGGAAGTTTACAAATATGTCAATGAAGCCTTTGTAAATGAATATGCTCCTATTATAACTTGATTCATCAAGAACCGGAATAAAATTGGAAGCTGGATTAAAATTTGAATTCATTTTGATTTCTTTTTAAAATCAGTTTTTTTTATGGATAAATTTTATTCTTCTCCACGTGATGTATTATAAATTCTCCATGTATTAGTAAGACAGTCTAGTCATTAATTAAAGTAAAATAAATTCAAATGATGTATCAACATTTATTTGCATGAAGAAGCATACAACTAAAATTCTTTAAGTTCAGACATTAAAAAAAAAAATTATTTTTTTTAAATTTTTTCAAAGTAAACTAATTTCAGTTAATTTTTTCCTGAAATTATTTAAATTGAAAAAAAAAATTATTTTAAAAATTCTCATTGAAAAGTTTATTTTTTTTAAAAATAAAATAAGTTTAAAAAAATATGTTTTAAAAATACAAAGCAGTAATTTTTTTTAAAAATAATTGTCAATCTAATAAAATATATTTTGCTACAATTTTTGCTCCAAACTTCACCTCGGCCTTATTCTGAATTTTCAACGATGTTTTTTTTGTTTAGGGAAAAGTAAATTTAGAAAATTTTCTAATTTTGTTCTCTTAAATTTAAAATTTAAAAATTAACTAGAAAAGTCGGCAAATTGAGGTTTTATGATCAAATGCTCATATAAAATTATTTAAAAAGTTTTAAGAAATTTCATTCCAATTATAAATAGGATTTTTGCAGATTTTAACAGATATTAAAAATTACCATGATTTTGATTATAGACTTCAAATTGCCGAATAGTCTGAATATTAAAACATTTAAATGTATGAAATTTTTTTAGTATTATCTAAAAATTTTGGATGTTAGACTTTTATCTTTTAGTATGTTCGTTTTTCATGGAAGTTCATGATTTCAAGACATTTGTAGATATAATTTTTTTTTGATAAGTAAATGAACTTTAAAAATTTTCTAATTTAGTATTCAAAGTCTAATGAATAGCTCAATATGGTGAATGTATTTAAATTTTTACTTAACATTCTTAATTGATGTTGAGGTAAATTTAAAAAAGAGAGAATAGAAGGAGACATTTTGAAAATTCAATTTTCCACTTAAATGATTTCAGTAAAATAATTTGCTTGCGAGGCAAATGAGAAATAGAATTTTTAGTTATAGTTAAAGTCTTTTCACTAGGCCTTTTTTAGAAAAACACCTACGAACGAAATTTATTCAAATCTTGTTTTTAAAGTTTATTTTTTTTTTTCAAAATTATGATGAATAAAAAATTCTTTTAAAAACCTATTATATAGTTTTGAATATTCTTTTCAATACAAATTTAATGAAATCTCAGTTTTTAGATAAAAGCAATATTTTTCTGTAATAATTATTTTAGCAAAAAATTACAAGCAAACAAGTTCTTTTCTTTTTGAAAAATTAATTATCAAACGAAAAAAGGCATTTTTAAAGGGAAACACTAAGTGATGAGCTTTTAAATCGTTTTTTAATTAATTTTTTCGATAATGAAATTTTTTTGATGTTTTTGTAAGTTGAAAGATAAAGCTCGAGTTTTGTTTTGTCAACTACAAGTTTCAGGATTTATTATTAAGAATATTTTTTTCTATTTTGTCTCTTAGATTTAACTATCTGATATGTAAAAATAATGCGTGCTATAAAAAATAATTGGAAGCTTTTCTAGGACACTTATAATGTCCAAATTAGTGTGTCTAATCTAATCAAATTTTATTTTATTCTTAAATTTTGAATATGAATTTCTATTTTTTTATTTAGATATAAAAAATTCATGAATGATAAAATCGGAATGAAAAAAAATGTAAGTTCCATTTCTATTCAAGCATATAATGAGTGTCTGAATTTTTTGCATTCAGATTTTTTGTTTAAATAATTTGGTAATTTGAATATTTAAAAAATGTACAAATTACCACTCTAAATTTATTTCTAAAAGAATAACAGATTAATCTAGAGCTTATTAAAATTTAAAAGTTTTACTCTCACGCAATTCAAAAGTCTTTTGGAGCTTTTGACGAGGCTAGATAAAAAAGCTATTTCAATTTCTTTTAAATTTGTAACAAAAAGTAATTAGTTTATATTTTTATGTAAACAAAACAAATTATCAACAATTCATTTTTGTACTTTTTTGAAAAAATAATCAAAAAATTTTCCAAATTAATTTTTCTATATCTATTATGCTAAATTATTTAATTTTATTAAAGTATCTAAAGAAATTTTAAAAATTCACTTCTCCAAGGTTTTAGCTTACTACTTGTCAAAATTATCTGCATAACTACACCAAAAACAATCCATCTTGGAATATCGAGCAAAATACAAATTCCGATTCGAATCTAAATGAAACTTTATGATTATTCAAGTATCTAATTTTTGAAGATTAATCATCAAACTTAGATTAATACAAATTTTAGACCTGAGTCTGTAAACAGGGCTGTGGACAATTTTACCCAAATATTTGAGTTGGTGAAACTGGGTGATAAAATTACAAGATAGGCCCCATGTCACCTGAAGATGAAATGAAAAGCAATTTAAAAATATTAATTAGTGAAAAATTGTTATATACAAAACGAATTTGGTATCTACCATTTTTGGACAAAGCAAATATTTGCATTCGCTTGAAAAACAAACCACTCGGAGTAATTTTAAAGTTTATCTCTTTTCTACAAGAAAATAACCAGAATTTCTAAGAATTTTATAGTTTCCGGAACTATGGAAGCAGATGAGGTGGTTCTGTACAAATCCTCAGAGAAGTCCAAAATAATCGAGCATACCATTCATAGCACTGACAATTTATGGTTTTGGCTCAAAGAAGACTCGGCAAACAAGTTCAAATCATTAATTGCACTACTCGAATATTATATATTGAATAATCCCAAGTAATATTTTTTTATTTATTACATAACCCGGTATTCAGTAAAATATTTCGAAATCAGCCACAGAATAGGGCTCTTATTTTCAAGACATTAAAACCACATTTATCTTAATTACGAATTTCGGCTCAGAATTCCGATCTATTCTTACAAAAAATGCTTTATTAAATTGATTTATCATATGAGAATGATTAGATACTCTTATTAAGCCTATTATTTTGGCTTGTAATCATCAATTCTCTTTTGACTACAAAAATATCGAATTTCTACTTTTCCTAAATACTGAGTTGAGCAATTTTTTTGGGTTAATTAAGCCCGAATACAATTAATCGGTAATCTTTCAGTCAAGTTAAAATTTGAAGACTATTAACTTTTATTTTTAAGATTATTGAGCGTATCAAATATTTAAGTTTTGGTATGCTATTTTTAAACGTAGAAATAATAAAAAAATTAAAATATTTATTGTTCAAATTAGTCCCACTTGATCAAGTTAAAGATTGGGCTTCATCATCTAAAATTTCATTGTTTTTTCATAGTTTTCAATTCTATGCATAAAATTACTTTTTGAAAAAAAAATTTATCTAGACCTTTCTTAAACTGATAGAAAATGTGCCATTTAATTCTTTTATTTCAAATGAAAATTATAAATGGAGTCTAGAATAAAAAAACTTGGCTTAAAATTTAGAAATAAAAGTTTAATTCAGATTGAGCTTGAATGTTCCAATCTTCACTTGCTGATCGGCATCAGTCTTTCGCCAAAGGTCAAAACCAAACGAAGACCGAGTATTTTAATTGTACGAAAAATAAATCTTTATCTTAGGAAAATAAACGATAAGAAATAACTGAATTAAATTTTAGGTAAATAGTTTATGCAGAGCCTTTTGGGGTTTATTTATTTGTTTTTATGGTAAATCGACACATTGAAACGCAACAATAAAGATCTGAAATCCGTGATTTAAGATAATATTCCAAAACCAACACTAATTCTATTTTATCTACAGGTTATCTTTTCTATTTATCTGAATGATATCAGTTTGTATCAATTAAAAGTAGGCTTTACTTTCAATGGACTTATTGAGAGGCCTTTAGAGCCTTTTGTTCTATTTGATTGATACAAACAAATTTTGTGATTTGGAAAAATTGAGACCCTATTTTAAAATTGGCAAAACTATTAAAAGTGAATTATTAAATGAACCATATGGCAGAGATAATTTACGCTTTGTTTATTAGAAAAATATCTTATTTATGAGCCTATTTTTTCTTCAATATGCTTGATAACTAGATTTTGTTTGAAAAATTTAAAGTTGCTGATTTCAGACCTAGGTCATTAGCTTAAGTATTGAAAGCAATTTTGACCTGAAATAACTAAGTTTTCAGTTAAAAATCTTTTTAATCTAATTTTTGTTTGTAGATCAAAAAAATTCAAGCTCACTTTGCCAAACGCGATAAACGAAGCAAACAATTTTAAAATATTGAATTCTTTCTCTCTACTTGAGCAAGGTAAATGCATTTTATTTGAAGTTTTTTAATCCTTTAAGGCTTTAATGACGCTTTGATAATCAATAAAATTTAATTTTTATCTTTTATGTCTCTGGTTAGTTTTGCTCACTTGTGAACTAATTTGCTTAATTGGACTTTACCACAATTTTAGGACATTACCAAAATTCTTTGGGAATTTTTCGAGTACTTTGGGACTTTGTTTGAAAAAAATTCTTTAAAAGCTCAGTTTTAGATAAAATCAGCGGAAATAGTCCGAAACTTGAGAAAAAATGTGTTCTGAGCTTTAAATTTTATTTATGGTTAAAAACGTAAATATTTTGAAAAAATTTATTTTTAGCCAAAATAAAGGTATATATAGATATTTTTTGAGGATGTGTTAAATCGCTAAATTTTAGATTAAATAAACAAATTAATTAAAAAAACAGAGATCTTTATTTTCTGGCTTCGAACACATGAAGAAAAAATAAGAATTTTTAAACTGTGATAGTATATTAGATAATTTAATAAATAGAGTTTTTTTCATAAAAAAAAATCAACTCTTTTAGTTTGTTTAAAAATAAAAAAAAATCTTTTTCAGAAAAAAATTAATTTTTAAAAATTGACACCAATCTTTTTTGCTAAAAATTTTCCATGAATTAGGTTATCTCGTAGAAAAAATTGATCCATCCGTAGATCTAAAAATTCAAATAACAATTAATTTCAATTTTTTAAAGTAATAAATAAATATTTAAAATATTACTATAAGCATAGGGAATTTTTTTTTCAGAATTTTTTATAAACGTATTTTATTTTTGTAGCATAGAACCAGTGAAAAAATACCAGAGAACAATTCTTTAACAAAATATTTTTTTGGTTGAAATTGCATCATGTTAAATAAATTCATTTATTTAAATTTATTTAAATTATTTCTTTTGAATGCTAGGCCATATTTTGGGATTTATTTTAAAAATAAAAAATTTAAATTTCTTAATTAATCATTTTTAAATTAAATCTGATATGTAGATTTTTGGCTTGACAGTTTTTACTACCGTCTATTGAAGGACAATTCAGACCGAGTGAAAAAATCCTCGGAAATCGACAATCGAACAGAGAACAAGGACGCTCAGACCCTACTGCCTTTGCCACAAAGCTTGACAAGTCTAGAGAAGACAAAAAGTTTGGAAATATTCGAAAAATCAGAAGCAGAGACCGAGCCGGCTGTTGAAAAGCGTTCAAAGCGTAAATTTCAGCGAATCTTTTACGATCCGCGATTTAACAGTTACCCTTCAGCTAGACCTTACTATTCAAATATTTTTAAATTTTTCAAAAGCCCTAAAAAATCTTCAATAAACGCCTCAACGCCGGTAGATTTCGGCACCGAAAAATTGAGCAAAATATCCAATTTAATCAGCCAACTTCAACTAGAAAAAAAAACTCAAAACAATGAAGTGACTAGGACCGACTCGGTCTTAAACAGTTTGACCAATTTATCCGGCACTCTATCCGACTCAAAATCGTCACACAACTTTGACACATTGTCAATAAATAGTTGTCTCAGCTTTATAGATATGATAGACTCAAACAAAAATCTAATCGAAACCTATTCGACTGTGCCATTGCCATTACCAAGTCGGAGCAAGATAAAAGTCGAAAATCGCCGGACCAACATTCTGACTTTGTATTCATCATCACAAAACAACGAGTACAGCGAGCCGTTTGATTTGATTGAGTCCAAATTGGAGTCCAAAAAATGCCAAGACAATGACTCGGCATATTCAAGCTGCTACCAGTCAAATATGTCAAGTCCGAGGACAAACAAAGTTAAGGTTGTTTCGACCGAAGAGGAAACAAATATCGATTCAATGGAATCGTCGTGCTCCTCATCGGCCCAGTTCACCAATTCGGAACATGACTCAGTAAAAGATGTGCTGGTCAACAGCGAAAAGGACTTGTTCAAATCTACCATCACTGCCTTTGATATTTTGACAGAACGGTGCTCGGAATTGATGGAGCTGTTCGACGCGGAAAATAGCGAGTCAAAAAAAACCCGCGAACTAAAGCGCAAGTTTAACAAATATCAGAAGACCAAGTGCCAAGAGTACCAACAAATTGACTCGAATAGACTGTCTACTTTTGTCAAACGCAATCTTTCATTTGACTTGTACATGAAGTCGTCTATTTTACTATCGAGCTCAATATCTTTGTCGTCATCAAACTTTCTAAGTGATAAATTTAATTCAATTAGAAATTTAATTGTCAAAATGTCCAAAAATGAGAAAATAATTTTGGGCAAAAATGTCCAAGAGTTTACCAAGTGCACACTTGGCCTCAAAGAATTGAATCCATTTTTGTTGATGAGCAATACGCGCCAATTCATGAATGGCATTAGGAACTATCTGCTCAAAGACGATTCATCGAACTCGGAGCTCAGGGATCTGTTGCAAAAAGAGCAGCAAAAACTGGGCGCCAACGAGCTCATAAATGTAGACTCTTTGATCGAAGACTGCCTTCAGTCGATCATTCTTCAGCCTTTAAAAGCAAAAATCTACTACCTAATGGTCGACTGGTTCATATCAGACAGCTCCATGATTTCGATCAAACACAATATGAAGTTTATAGCTGATCTGAGCTGCAGCGAAGTCTGCAAGTACCTTAATTTAGAGGAAACTGGTTTGCCAAATGAAAAGTGTCTTAAGCAGATCAGAAATTATTACAATCGGATGCAGTGCGAGTATGCACCTTTTATCAAATTAAAATATATGATTTTTATACTTGATGATTTGATCCAGACTGTACCAGAGTGGACCGACTTTGAGCTTTTGGATGCTAGAAAATTATTTTGTGTATTGGCTTATGCGTTCAGCAAGTGCCGAATGTACGCGATTCAAATTGAAATTGAGTACATTTGGAACTTGGTCAACAACAATTTGCTATCATGTGAAACTTTTTTTTACTTAACGTTAATAAGTTGTGTTTGTCAATCATTGGTGAAGGGAAATGCGAAAAAATGTTTTGATTATGAGAGTTACTTGACCGAGGTTTTATATGAAAATGGAAATAAGATGAGCAGAGGCTTTGTTCCTTTGAAAAGTGGAGTTAAATGTAGAAATTTAATTCATTTGATATCGGCAAAGTTTAAGGTATCAAATCCAAATGAATACGGTTTGTATGTGTTGCAGAATTCTGAGTTTTTACCTGTTAGAGAAGAAGAGAAAGTGTATGAAATGAGACTTGATAAAATTAGATCTAATCTAAAATTTAATCTTGTTTACAAGCGAAAAATGTCAAACATTTTGTGTTCAAATCTTTTATAAATTTTTTTTAATTTTTAATTTAAAAAAAAATTCTTTTTTTGATGAATTCTTTTTTGATTTTGAAGTATTTAGAAATTGTTTATCTAAAATAGAAAATTAATTCGGAAAAATTTCGAGTTGCAGCGAAAAAAAATTCAATAAATTTTTAAACAAAATTTGTATCCTTAAATTTCAGTTATAAATCCACAATTATTAAAATTCCAACCTTTAATTTAAAATAAAAATTGATGAAAATGACTCAAGGAATTTGACTTATTGTAGATGAGCCCAGTAAAAACCAGTATGGATAAAAAGCTAATAAAATAGTGGATTTTTTTTATTGTAAAAATATTATTAAAAAAATTTTTGCTGCGAAATAAAGGAAAAAGTCTATATATGTCCACTAATTTTTTAAATTATTCCTTTCCTAATGACATTTATGTACTTAATGGACTTTATGCCATATAAATCCATGTATTTATATTCCTGATGTCTAAGCTTTTATAGGAAGAAGAAAGAAGCTCAAATATTGAGGAAAAAATAAAAGTCATGTTCAAACCACAAGTTTCTCATTATTCACATATTCAAACTATTGGCTTATTTTATGCTAAGTTTTGTTTAACTCAAATAAGTACTTTAAGTTTTAATTATTTTTTTAAATTGCCCATAGAGAGTACTTTATAGTTACGCTAAGTTCGGTTATCATAAGGAAAAAATAAAACATTTTTGTTAAATAAAGATACATGTTGACTTAATTGACAATTAATGAGGAATTTGAAATATTATTTAGGAAACAGCAACAACTTATGTAAAATTCGATGACAAAATCGAAAAATGAAGGAAAAGCATTCGAATAATTAAATCCAAGATTAATAAATTGCTTTATAACCAAAATTAAATACTATCTTTTATTATTTTTTTTACTTTTTAGATTTAATAAAAATGTCAATCATCAAAAATTTTTATTTTTTTTTCCAGTTATTTAGAAAACGAGTCAATAAAAGATTTGATCAGTTATTTAGTTGGCTTTTTCTCTCAAAAAATATAATGCTAATCCGGGAAAATTAATTTTTAGCTTTTATTTAACTCAAGAATGACCGATGTCAAATTGACATTTATTAATCAATTTTAGTATGAAAAGTTGGAAATTCAGAATATATATGTTTACTTGTTGATAAAAATTGTTGTAGTTTTTTTAATTCTAGAATACCATTTAGATTATATTTTACTAAGATTAGAAAATAATAAGGTGATTTTTTGTTATTGGCAGTGAGAGTAAATATCTTTTTAGATTCAAAGGAAATAGTTTTAGTAATGAGCCTGGTCCAAGTGTATTATGGTAATGACGCATGAACAAACAAGAAATTATACAAACAAAATATTAGGAATTTTTATCTCTTAAAATAACCAAGCAATGCCAAAAGCAAAAAATAATGATAAAAAAATCAAAATTAATTAGCTAATGATATCTGTATATTTATTTTAATTTAATTTAAATAAGTTAATTAATTAATATTTTTTTCCCAAAGAAAATTTTTACTTTTTTTATTTGATTTTAATTTTTGTATAAGAATTAATTAATTATTTTAAAAAATTTTAAATTATCATCTCTGAATTTACTTTTTTCCTTTTTTTCCTTTCTTGGCTTTTCCTTTTTTTTTGAAAAGTCCTTTTCTAAGCTTGAACCCACGCCAATAACTTTGTATAACAATGGCAGCCTTAATCTTTTTGTTCAAACTATCTTCTTCCATGCGTCTAATTCTTTCCTGCATGCGTCTTTCTTCCAAAATTTTCAAATATTCCTCTTCAAGAGGCTTAAATTTTTCTTCCAATTCTTGTAGTTGTTTTTTTTCTTCTTCGTACAAGGCCTCTATTTCGTCTATTTCGTTCTGTTTCTTGGTCATGTCATCATCGTATCTGGACAATAGGCCTTCTACGTTTGTCTCATGCTTCCATTTTTCTTTTCTTAAGATTTGTTCTTGTTCCCTATGCTCTCGGACCAAATTCTGAAATTGCTGTTTCAAAAGATTTAACTCATTTTGAAGTTTAGACCTTACAATTAAAATTTTCAAATTGAGCTAAAAATTTTAATTTTAATTTCACTTTCTGCCATCACTAGCTTTCACTTCACTCGACTCCTGCTGTTCAGCATCCATTTTGGTTCTCTTGATTAAGTCAGTGCTGAATTTTTCAACATTTTTTAAATCATTGTCCAATCTTCTAATCTGATCATTTCGTACTTGAATTTCTTTTTCCTTATCTGCCATTGCGGCGTTTAATTCATCCCTTAGTTTATTTATTAGCTCATTGTTGGCTTTTTCTCTCAATAAAAGCTCTTTTAGATAGTCTAATTTCTCTTTTTGTTCATTTGGGGTGGTCAAGAGCCGTTCATTCATTAATTCTCTCAGTTCGTTCATCAAATCTTTATTTAAAAATTAATTTTTTTTAAATTTTTTATAGTAATTTACTTTTAAATTCAATAAGCTGGGGATTTTTATTCGATTTACCAAATTCTACTTTAATACTCTCAAAAAAAGAAGGTCTATTGTTCATCACCCTAATAATGTCCTTGCATGAATTTTTGATTAAGTGTTCCAAAGAATCTTTGGTTTGAGATGAAACAGTATCATCGGCTTTGAATTGGCCCCTATTAAAAGTGTCGATGAGACGCTTGTGGTTTTGGAACATGGCTATTATTTTTTCTTCAATATTTGAGCTTCTTTCCTCTTCGTTAAAGTTGAGCCTGATTAGCTCTCGAATTTTGTCCTCATTGGAAATAATCACAGAAATGTAGTCGACGATTTCAATTTTTTTTATTAGTCGTTCTATGATAAACATGATACGTTGGGACTCAGGAAGATTGAGCTTTTTGTTCGATGGTTCAAGAACTTTGAGGGGCTCGAGCTTAAATTTTTGGCGCCTAGTACCCATTACGCTTGTCGAACCCAGTGATGAAGTCATTTTTAATGGCTCAATTGGGTTTGTAAAATTCGCCAAAGCCATTTTCAACTTTTATTTTATATTTTGGCTTAATTATATTTTAAAGTCTTTTTATAACAAAAAGCTTGTTACCATGGTAACTAGTTAGTTTAATATTTCCTTTGAAATATTAACTTGACAAATTATTAATTAATAATTTTTACTATTTTGTTTTATAATAAATCGGTATTAAAATTTAAAATAAACGCATCGTAAATTTGATGCAAAATTCTCAAAACAAAATTCAA
The DNA here is from genome assembly GCA_019054805.1 of Brachionus manjavacas. Taxonomy (NCBI): domain Eukaryota; kingdom Metazoa; phylum Rotifera; class Eurotatoria; order Ploima; family Brachionidae; genus Brachionus; species Brachionus manjavacas. The sequence goes on along the minus strand of JAHQIY010000015.1, from coordinate 846,206 downwards.
ATTCTTAATACAAAAATAAATTTTTCTGTAAGTTTTTAAAGATGAAACAAACACAGTTTCATTTAAGAGTCCAGTTTAAAGAAAATATTTAAGGAAATATTTGAAAAAATAAATTGATTGTTTTTAATCAACTTGTATGTTAATTTAGAATTGAAAAAAAAATTTTTAAATTATGACCACCTCAAAATTTCAAAATTCTTTCAAATTTATTTAGATGGCGATGAAATTTAAAAAGAATTAATTTACAGATTGCAAAAAAAATTTTATAAAAGTAGATTATAGGGACAAAAAAAATAAATATCAAAATATAATTATTTTTTTATAATAAAAAAGGATAAAACCGATCAATTATGATATCGTAGTTTATATAATATAATTTTTTTAATAGAGTTAATATTTAAGAGTTAATTACCGTATTACCTCGTTCGATTATGCTGCACTACAAGCTAAGACATTGAAATTAAAACATCAAATTAAAATTATTTTTGCATGAGTGAGATGTACTTTGTTCAAAAGCTGGTTGTTTAGCTTATGGTGCAGCATAATTGAACGAGGGAATAAGGTACTTTGTGTAAACTTTTTACGAAATATTCAAAAAAAAAATTTTAATTATTTTCTATAAGTTATCATTTTGAAGAATAAAAAACATTCTACTGAAAAATTTAATATCAGCGTAAAATGAATTTAAGCAAAAAAATTTTTTTTAATTTCATTTAAATTGAAAAAAATTTCAATTTTTAATTTGCTTCAGTTTTAAACGATCTCAAGTAATTTATTATTCTTAAATTTTTCTTTTATTTTTTTTTAATTAATTGTGATTTATTCTAAATGTTTTAAAGCATCTATTAAACAAAATTAAAAACATAACAAATAACATTTGAATTTTACACTTTTCAGAATCTTCTTATTACCTGCTGATAGATAGTTACAGGTTGATTTCAAGTTCAGCTTTTTTAGTTTTTGTCTTATGATTTTAAAAGGGAATTTCAAAATTCGATTCGAGAGTTTGTGTTAAATATTCCTAAAATAGTTTATATGAAAAATCTTTATTGATAAAAATAAAATATTTGATTGATCTATTCAAAAATTTAAAAGAGGCATATTTACAATGCAAATTCTGAAAGCCTCTTTACCTATAAAAAAGTTTTTTATTCAGTGATTTACTCATTTAGTAATTTTTTGCTTCACTAAAATTTGGCTTTTAGACCGTTTTTGAAATTTTGGTATGAACACTCTCCCACATATTAAAAATAATTAAAGTTTAAATTAAAAAAATTTTATTAAAATTAGAGAGAGAATTTTAAATAATAATAAAAAATAGCCTCTAGTAGGCATAAGAAGCTGAGCCACATCTACCAGTAACCATGTGTCTATGATTACATATCTTCTTATGTTCATCATAAACAAGATTCGATGGACATTTCATAACAGTGCGCCTTCCATTTGAGCACATCTCGAATTTGTTGCAATCACCGGGAATCGGTTTCATTTCAGATGAATAGCAATTTGCATCATACTGCTGTTTTGCTTGATATTTTGGCTTTTCATATTCCATTTTTTGGTATTCATTCTTGGGTCCATATTGTTTAGTTTCAGGTCGCATGTATTTTTCATTTCCATAATCATCGTTTGACTTATATGTCTTTGGCATTTGGTGTTCCTTTTTTTCATATTCGCTAGAATATTGCACAATTTGGGATTTTTTTATATCAGACTGAGCTTCATATGTCTTCATTGGATAACCATTGGCATATTTATTTCCATTTATTCCGTTCATTTCTTTTGTTTCGTATGCACTAGGTACATACTCAGTTTCTTGTTTTTCATCTGCTTTATTATCCATTGAAATGTATTTATTGTATTCTTTAGGTGAGTCGGCTTTATAGGTCTCATATGGTCTCATGTTTTGCTTATTTTTTCCGTTCATGCTATATTCTTGGTCATTTTGCATTTTATCATATGTTGGTCTGTATTGCTGTTGATAATTGTCCATTTTTTGCTCCTTTTGGTATACAGGCATTTTTTTGTTATAATCCATTGAGTTGTAAGCATTTGTATCTTTGTTATTGTACTGATTCATACCATTGTAGTGACTACTACCATATTTGGTTTGATATTTAGTCGGTGCATACATATTAGTTACTTTTTTCTGATTATACACTGGTTTGTATTGCTGTTGATAATTGTCCATTTTTTGCTCCTTTTGGTATACAGGCATTTTTTTGTTATAATCCATTGAGTTGTAAGCATTTGTATCTTTGTTATTGTACTGATTCATACCATTGTAGTGACTACTACCATATTTGGTTTGATATTTAGTCGGTGCATACATATTAGTTACTTTTTTCTGGTTATACACTGGTTTGTATTGCTTTTTCATTGTGTAGTATTTAGTATCTTTTTTGGGTAGATAATTATTTGAAGAATGTTGATATTGAGAGCTTGGTTTGACATAGGTCTTTTGATATGTCTTATGGGTTTTAGCATAAACTGGTTTGTATTGGTTTTGCATTGATGAGTAAACAGGCTTTTTGGAGGCATAAACCGATGACTTGTGTACAGGCTTTGTTTGGGCATACATTGGCTTTGAATAGACTTGTTTGTACGATGATGGATAAACTTTGTGTGTGGATTGATAGTACTGGTTGTGGACTGGATTGGGACTGGCGTATTTAACTGTCTTCTTTACCTTGGACTCGTAAGTTTTTCCATAAGATACTGAAGCATACTTTCCATTTGCTTTGTATGTCTTAGCGTCATTGTTGTCATAATGACTGGGCTGGTGAGTTCCTTCTATTGTCCAAGCGACACATACAATCAGAATTAAACTCAATTTGATCATTTTTTTTCTGGTTAAGCAAAGTTGTAAATCTGGATGATTTTTGTCACTATTAATTTCTCAATTTATAGTGAATATATGAGTTTATTTTTGTTGGCTGATATCTGTGACATTTTTAGATGCTCTCTTAATATTCAAAAAATGAACTTTTAAATTAAGTTTAGATTGATTTAATTAATCATTATTAACAAGCTATGATGCCTTTTTGAATGGGATCATAGAATTAGAATTATCGAATTGAATTTGAAAAAGCGATCCTCTTAAGTCTAGGAGAGATTATGTCTTAATTTTTTTTTTAATTAAAAGTTCTTGTGTTTTTTGAGCTGATTTAATAGAAAGTTATTTTTTATCTAGTTCTAAATTATTTTACCTTAAAATTTCAAAAATTTCCGTAAATTTACCAAAAATTTTTCTGACAGAGTAATACTATATAATTAATAAATGAACTATTATAATTAGATATTTTTTTTAACTTTTTTTTTACTTTCACTTGGTAAAAATCAATTTTTTGTTTTTGAATAAACAGATTATTTATTATTAATTTTCTTTGGTTAGATGTAGTAACACATTAAAATACGGAAAAAAAACACTTAAGCAGTTAAATCAAATTAAAAGAGATAATATAATAAGAATAAAAAATAAAGATCTGTTCGTGAAGAAGTTTTCTCTTGGCTTTGACAAGCAGAGTTACTTCCTGAGTCTTGGTTTTTTACGTAGATTCGATCGATGAGTGATTGACTTTTGGAGTTTGACTTGAATCTACATGCAGGTGAACAATGCTCTGTTTACTGACAATTTTGAAAATTTGGATTGCATCACCTCTTTTTCTTCTACTTTCAAGCGTAGAGATGCCAATTTTTTATAATCTTGAAAGATAATTGAGATTTCTGAGACCAGGCACTAGTTTGGTAGCTCTACGTTGGTTTTTTTCCAGCCTTTTAATGTCTTTCTTTTGCAAAGGATTCCAAGCTGCTGTACAGTATTCAACATGCGGTCTTACAAACGCAGTGAAGAGTCTTCTAAAGTTGTCCGTTGTCCAAAATTTAAAGGCATTTTTGAGTTTATCAAGGAGTCAATTAGCCGTCTGGATCGCCTTGTCTATCTGCTTAGTCCATTTGAGCTTACTATTTATCATGATTCCTAAAACTATTATGAAATTTATTATGATGTTTTTTTTATCATTAAAATTACCTTAAAAAATAAAAAAAGTTAAATAGTATGGTTTTAACTTTCTGTAATTAAAATTCAACTTGAACCATCTTAATCGCATTCTAACGGGTGTTCATAAAACAATGCTCAAAATTTTGACAAGTAAAAAAAAATGTCCTAACATTTGAAAAAATTTGGGTGAACAAGAACACTTTTTGTGAACACCCGTTATATTTTTCAAAAAATAAAAAATGTATTTTTTGCAGTATTTATTTCATAAGCAAATGTTAAATAGATGGAAACAAAAAAAATCTTTGAAATAATAACAACAAAAAATTTCAAACAATGGAGGTAGACTTCAAAAAAGACAACTTGAGTCCTGTAATCCAGAGCCATGTTTAAATTTTGATTTTTTGAGGAAATATCCTGGGCTCCGGTGAAGGAGATGGTGACACTGACAATGACGATATTGACGAAGAAGATGATTTGTATTGTTTAAGCACAGTTAAACCATTTGTTTCAGACTTTAATTTTTTGGCACTAGAATTTGAACTAGCCGAGCTTAGAGATGATATGCTACTACCGGGAATACTGGAATCTGTTTCGTCATCATCAACTTTTCGCTTTATTTTCTCAGAGACGATTTTTTCCCTCTTGATCTTAAATGCTCTCTTGACTATTTTCAATCTACGCTTTAGTTTAGCATTTTTCGAATCGTTCTCAATCTTTTTTCTAATGTTGGCAATGATTTTCTTTAATTTTTTTCTCGTCATACTCTCATAGTCTTTTTTGCCTTTGGCTTCTTTTTTTTCAATCGACTTGATAGCATTAGGCAAAACTGGTCCATAAATCTGAGGCTTTGGACAATTTATGGTGTTGTTTTTTTCAATTAATGAGGGTATTTTGGGACTTGGCTCGATAATAGCCGAGTCGTTCATCTTACTGTAAAAAAGAATGTACGCGTGTTGAGCTAGGGCGTCACGAGCCTGAACTCCACTCACTCGCTGGTCATCAGCTTTGTACCACGCATCATTTGGGCCGCGTACATATGAAAAGTAGTGTCCCGAGTGTGAAGTATAGCCAAGATGAACGAGCACACCATACAGCTTATAGTTCAATTTTCTTAACGATTTTTCGTTAGAAGTCATTGAGCCCATCTCGGGCACAAATGTTTTCATGTTCAGGGTTTCTGGATAAGAGACATAATGCGATAATTTTCCACCATAGGAAAAATCGAATCGCTTCAAGTGTATTACCAGTATGTTGGGTGCAGTTCGAATTGTGTATTTTTTGGTAGCGCGTGTTTTTTTGCCACATTTGTCACATTTGTATGCGTTTTGACCATCAAGCACTTCTTCGCGTAAAAAATGCAGCATACCTTTGCGGATATCTTGGACATACTTCACATCAACTGGCCATGTATTTGTGCTCTCAACAGTGTCCGATGTTCGATCACAATTCGAACAGGTTACTTAAAATTTAATCTTAGAAAATAATAATTGTGAAATAAAAGCGATTTAATTTAAAATAAAAATTTAATTTTTTTCCTTTAATTTAATTGTGATAACATTTTTTTTGTAAATCTAAATGATGTTTTGGAAAATAAAAATTAATGAAAAATATCTATCAAAAATTTTTTTTTTAATTTTATTTCCGAAAATTTTTGCGATCAAATGGCAATTTTTTTTCTTTTTAAAATTTTTAATTGATTTGTAGAATTCTACTTAAATACTTTGTTGAATAAAATTATGAATTTTTTTTTGAAATTAAAAGATTCAAAAATATTATATCTCGTTTTGTTTTTTAAAAAATTAGCTCTGTAAGGTCAATAATATTCAAAATAAAATCTAGCATAGGAAAAATGAGCCTAGACTACATTCAGTCGCTGGTCATCAGTTTTTTATCACACATCATTTGGTACATATGACAAATGACAACCTCTATTATATTTTCAAAATAGTATTTTGAAATGTATTTCTCTTATTGGAAGAGCATGGCGAACTAAATAGGTGACTTCAAAGTTCCAAGTCATTCGGTAATTTTAAGTATTGTTGGAAAATTTGATTAAATATGGTTCTGTTGAAATTAACTTATTTAATCTTCATTTTTGAGTCAAAATTTTTGACTTAGAACCAATTTGAATTTTGAAAACAAATTGATTTTATTTTATAAATGCTTTAGTAGACAACTTTAATTAAAAAAGAAAATAATAGTAGATTATTCATTTTTATAATAAGAAAAAAAAACACTCAGTAGATAATTTAATTCAAAGGTTGATAATCCTTTATTGTTGTAGATAATTATTATAAAATTGTTAATATCAATGCTGAGGGTACTTATCGAGATAGATTGAGTTTCAAACCATTTTATATAAAGTAGTGAAAGACTTGTTGCAGTAAATTGTCTCTTAATGGAGACGCGGACTTTGCAACATCAAAGAAATCTTAGATTAAAGCCGAAAATGAAAAAAGAAGATGGTTGGCATGATCTTGATGAGTTAATGCAATGAAATAGAAAATTCATTACTAATGGAATCGATTCGGAAAATTCGGAACCATGCACTTGTTCATGTTATTGTCGAAGGATTTTCAAAAACAAGGTCGAAAAAAAAGCAAGATCAGCTTAAGAGAGAAGTTCGATTACTCCGATAAACAGGCAGCTAGACAATCAAAATCATCACAAGTAGGGTCCAAAGGCTAAATTGTTCAATCTATAATGTCTCTAATCAAAATCAACTCAAGTTCAACAGTACCAGATCTTGTCGAAAACAATATGCAGGTCTAGGAGAAACGTGAACGTGGCAGACTCAAAAAATTTAGCAACAATCAATAAGATCAAGAAAAGAAGTGTTAATTTGTTTGTATTTTCAAAGTATTTTTTTTTTATATTTTAATTATTTACATTAATAAAATAAATATTTTATATTAAAAACTTTAATCTACTTTTGTTCGTTTTTATATTTTTTATTATAAAAAAATATTCATCTACTAACAAAAAAATTTCTCAATCATCAATTTATTTTCGAAATTTTTAGAATATGAAAAATAAAATGAAATCAATTTAGAAAATGTATGGAAATGAATAAATTTGGAATGATAAAATAAATTCAATAGCAGTTTATTTATAATGAGTGGAAAAAAAATGCCATTAAATATTAATGACTAAGTACCATGAAAACTTTTAATTTCGATATGTGACATGTTTAAGAAGTCTTTAAAATTTTTTCAATTTTTTTTTTGTGAGTCATTGTATATTTAAACAATCCAATACAGTGCTGCTACGATACCTTGAATTCACCATTTTTTACGTAAATTATGGTAAATTCACGATATTTTACCATTTTTACCGTAAAATATGGTAATCTAAAAAAGGGTATTTTTTGTAAAATACCGATAATTATCGTAAAATACCGATAATTATTGTAAAATTCAGTGAAAAAAAAAAATTCCAAAATTTCTCGAAAAAAACCGATTTTCATGAAAAAAAATTTTTTTATGAATTTTTGAAAAAGGAAAAAAAAAAATTTGATTGAATTTTGTGACAAAAATTGACGTAAATTTCGGCAAATTTTTGTAAAAAAAAAGGTAAAAAATGGTAAAAATTCAACAAAAAAGAAAAAAATGGATTTTTTATTATTTAATTCAATTTTTTTTTAAACAAATTATGAAAATTAATATTTAAACGATCCACATTCAAAGAAGCTTAAAAAGGCAGCCAACAGCTTAAAAGTAAAAAAAGCTAGAAAATAAAATTTATTTTGTAAATAATGGGTATCGTAGTAGCACTGTAATGTATTAAATTTATATATTTTAATTTTTAGTGAAAATGAACAAAAATAAGTCTTCTAATTTTTTTTCCAGCTTTCGTACTACTAAATTGTTCAAAATCAATTAATTTTATTGTCCTAGTTAATTGCAGTGGTGTATTTTGGAGCAAGAATAAATTAAAGCAAAGCAAAATATTATAAAAATTGAATTTTAAAAATTTTTACCATTAAAATCAAAAAAAAAATTTATAATGTCAGAAAAAAGTCAAAAGAAACTTAAAATTTAGTTCTGTTTCTATCAATATTCGATATATTCTCTAAAAATAAATAAATTTAAGTCCGGAATTGGACTTTATTTTGAACTTAAAATAACTCTGTCTTTTTTAAGCTTAGCAAATTTTGTTTAAAAATGTCAAACAGTAATAATTGAAAAAAAAACTGGGATTCAATTTAATTAAATGTATTTTTCTACACTTTTTGCTCCAAACTTCACCGCCGCTATTTTTTTATTGAAATTTTAAGAGTCCATTCCTGGACTTTTTAATTAAAAAATAATCTCAAAGAAAAGTTGCCAATTAATCGGTTGATACAAATTGATTAATAATTTTTTTTATTATAATAAAGTATTTTTTTGAAGGCCTCTTTCTTCCTAAATATATTTTTGAAAAATTTTCTTGTACTTACTTCGGCTGCAAAACTGAAAAGAAAATATATCATCTAGAATGGTGTTGACTTTTTTCTTGTTCATAAAGTTAAGTTTGTTCTGAATGTTTAATGAGAATTTGATAGACTTAGCCATGCTCTCAAGAAGAGTAGTGAAAAATTCGGAAGCATCCTCCTGAGTGCCGACTCCAAATACTGCCGATATTTCTATGCAAAAATTCTAATTTAACAAAAATTAAAAAATAAGTTAAAATTACTTTTTATATTGTGGCAAAGTGAATTGGGCTTGGCACAACCATTTGAATTGAATATGTCATAAATTATGCGTTCTACTTCGCACAGAGAGCAAAAACCTTTGAGTTGTCGAAATTTACACAAAGCCGAATGGGCTCGAGTGACCAACCACTGGCTTAGCGGAGGAGTATATGCAAGACATTGTATAGTGGCATTTAAGTAGCAGTTATTACCTAAATTGAGCAGACCTGATCCGTTCTTGCGAATTTTGGACCACTCTAAATCCATTGTCTTGTCTGTGACAACACTGGACGTGTTTAAATTGCTCAATGATTGAGACTTTTGTATCTGACCGGTATTGTTTAGCAGCTGATACTTCTTTTTCAGATAGTCCATGGGATTTTTGTCATATTTTACAAAGTCAATGGTCGCCGCCGATTCATTGTACAGCAACGAGTTAGCACTGGCATTTGATAGCGAAGTTTCGCTTATGGATTTTATTTTCAGAGCTGACTTGTTTTTTTTCGAGCTTAAATTTGAGGCTATGTAGTACTCACATAGAAGATCTGCATCGGCTGGCATTCTTAGAAATCTTTTTTTTGCTTTTCTTTACTCACTGTTAATGAGAGATATTGTGTGTTTAGCACATGTGTGAAATTAAATCTCAGATAAATATGCTAAATTTTAAATTGCTGTTGCGAAATTAACTTAACATTTGATCAAATTTTTAACTAATGTAAAATTTTAAGAAATGCATATTTTTGTTAACAAAAATTTAAAAATTAAATTTGCCTTTTGTTCAAAAAAAATTTTATAAAATATTAAAAAATCAATTTTTTCGTGCTTGTTTTATTGTTTATTTTAATTTTTTTAAAAGATTTTTTTTGTATAAAAAGTATAATTATTGTAAGATTATAATTTTTATTTACGATTTGACACGAATATTTTACTTAATTTTAGGTAAATTACCGTAATTTTACCACTTTTAAGACAATTTTTAAAGTGAAAAATCAAGAAATTAAGAAAATTTTTTTGTATTTTTTTAGCTCTTAATTTATTTAATTTTATAAAATAATTATTACAAATTAAAAACAAAAAAATAAATAATTGATTTAAATTAAGTTACAAAAAATTATTTATTACAGCAGAAAAAAAAATTTGGCAATTTTTGTTTTTACTAGAATTAATTAGAAGTAAGTAAAAATTGACGATTAATTTAGAAAAATTTCATTAATTCTTGATTTTGAAATTTTGTGTTTTGTCGGTATTTTACGTAAATAATCCTAAAATGTGGTCATTTTTAGTAGTAAACGTAAAATTGTGTCAATTTTCAAATTTATTAATATTTAATATTGATGATTGTTCTAATGTAGTAGAATAATTTTTTTCAATTTTTTTATTTAAGAAAAAAATTTTCTAAGCTTTTTTTTGGTACAAAACATGTTAATTAATTAAATTATATAGTACAGTATCTTTTAAATAATAGATTTAATAACTATAATTAAATTTTTTCACGCATTCTCAATATGAACTTCATATCAGATATTAAATTTTTTTCACTACAATTATTCTTGAGATTAGTGAAAATTTTTATTAATACTTTATGTCAAAACTTCACATTAACTAGCCAAGTTTTTTTTTAAATCAGCTTTAGTTTATTATTTCAATTTGAAGCTGTACATATTATATTTTACGAAAACACTTTTTTATTTTTCTTTAAAAATTTGATCACACACTTCTTTAATTGAATTAAAAGAATACATCATTTAATATTCCAGGTTAAGCCAAATTCCAGTCATGTCGTGTATCATGTTTTTTATATCTATTCTCAAAAAAGTCTATGTGGTGTTAATTTGAATAAAAATATAATGATAGCTAGTAGCAAACTACTAAAAAAGAAATCACTTTCCAAACAAAATTTGAAAATAAATATTTAAAATTTATTAATTAAAAAAGTAAGATTAGGGCGTACTTGATTTTATTTATTTATGGACAGGTTTAAAGAATGAAAAAATGAAAATTGTTCTAATTTTTTTACAAGTACTCAATTAAAAGCTTAATAATTTTAAAATTAATATTTTTTCTAAAAGAGGTGAAATTATATTTTGAATATTTGTTCAACCCACAATTATCTTTAATTCTTTGACACGTAAAAAAATGGTACCATTTCAAAAACCAAAATTATTACTCACATTTTATTCATTATTTGCTACCTGTGATTTCAACAATTTTGAAATTAAAAGTTGTGTGTATAATCAAAACAGAATTCAAAACAATAGTGTCAAGCTAGTATTTTATTGAGAGAAAATTTATAACATTAATTTTTTAGCACTGCGACATTAAAAAGATTATAAAACGAAATTTAACAATTAAAAAGGATTTGTCGGAAGGACTGAAAATTTCAGGTAATACCTGAAATGTCGCAGAATTTTTCAAAGCTACCATTCACAAAGTCATCAATGTAGAATAATCTAGTAAAAAGGCGTGCTTTGTTTGTATAAAATGCTCTTAATCTTTATTTCAAAGTTTGAAAAAATTTATAAAAATATTAACAATTAATTCAGTTAAGTAAACTTAGAAACAGTGTAAATAACAAACATGAAAAATTAATGCTTAAATGATGCTTTCATTCCGATTCCGTTCTAAGTTAAAAAAAATTGAATTTGAAAATCTAGTTTAAGGATTTTATACTTAAAAAATGACTCTAAAATTCTAATAACTCTTCTCTTGCAATTTGCAATCCATGTGCTAAAATTTTAAATTTTTTATTTTTAAATTTTTTTTTTAATTTTAGAATGAGAATTAATAGAATACTGAATTTAATCTCTGTATTTTTTATCTTTTTTTTAAACGACTTTGAATGCGCGAAAATTCATCAAAAAAGAGATATTTTTGCAAGTTTTTTTATTTCATCCGGGACACTTTGGTGTGGAAAGGGTAATATTGCTGAAAATTGTGATCAACTTGGTGAGTTCAAAAAGACCGATGACTGTTGTCGTGAACACGACTCTTGTCCCTACACATTTTCAAGTGATATGACCCAAAATTTCAATGGTTATACTTCACATTATTTAACCACAATTTCCCATTGTGAATGTGATGTCATGTAATTTAAAAAAAACCTAACACGCCTTTTTTTTTAATTTTTGATTTTAACAGTTTTTCACAGTGCTTGCACGATACCCCTTATAAACCTCATTCATATGAAGTTTGGGAATCATTTTTGTCTCTTGATGTAAAGTGTTTTTCTTATCTTCCGTGTAGCGACTCGGATGAGCATCAGAATATTTGGCAAAAAGCTCGAGAGAGAGATACAGGCGAGTGTGTCAATGGGTCCAGAATAATGGTATTTGATTCCATAATGGACTATTCTGATTTCATTGTAGAACTCAAGTTAAAACAAAAATTGGAAATAAATAAACGATTAATCACAGATAAGTATCAATATGTGCCACCAAATAAAAAAAAATACAAATGTGCCGGTTCATTTCCTAATTATCCGGAAAAAATATCAATTAACTTCGAATCGGAATTTCTAGAAGGAGATGCAGATTTTGAATTTTTAAAGAAAAAATCAAAGGCTCAAAATAAAGTTGAACTTTTTGATGAAATATTGAGTATTGTAAGTTCACCATTCTATGTGTCGCAATCAAGTCAAACCATGTTAACAATAACTGTTTCAACAACGACAAGTGTCAAAACTCACAAAAATGAACCAAAGACAATATTTTTGTACAACATAATTGTTCCTATGGTTGTTATTTTGGCAATTTTTGTATTCTTAAAAGTTTTAATTAATGTCTATGATAAAGACAATTTGTAATAAACGAATCTCAAATATTTTTTTTTTGATTTTTTATTACTAATACCGGTATTACGGATTTTTTCCGAAATTTTAAAAACGATTTTATTTTTTTAATTAAAAAGAAGTATAAAATTTTTTCTAATAAAAAATTTATTTAAATATTTGCTTTCATTAAATTAAAAAAAAATAGTCGAATGTTTTCTAGATTAAATTTTTTAAATTTAAGTTAATTAAACTAGAAGAATTTATGTTTAGAATGTTGCTAGTCATACACCTTTCAATCGTTTTATAGCTATAAAATGAAACTATTTTTGTTTATAAAAACCAGGTTTCAATACTCTTTAAAATTCAAATATTTTAAAATATATTGAATGAATGACACTCAAACATTTTTTTTGATGACTTGGCAAACTTAATTTTATATAGAATTATTGTTTATTTTTCACGTATAAATAATTTATTTGATCTTTTTTAAAATAAATTTTGTTTATAATGATTTTAAATTAAAGGTAAAAAAATTCATTTTTATTCATTTTAAAGGATTTACAACCAAAGCTTACAATTCTTAAAAATAAAGTTTTTAATATTTATTCGATTTTCAGATCTAAATTAAATTAAAAAAAATAAAAATATATTTCACAATTGATTTTTTTTTATTTAATGTTTAAAATAATTATTCAGAATTTTTGCTGAGCAAATCTCGCTCTAGGTCAAAAGCAAACTTGTCGTCAAAAGAATCATCCGAATCAATGGGACCTGAAGTTTCGGATTCAGTATCTGTTTGTTCTTTAACACTTTTCTCTTCATCCGATTGTTCGAGATCAGTTGAACTATCGCTCAATTCTTCATTTACTTCTTTGTCCATCAGACTAAACAGTTCCTCATTTATTAATTCTTTGGTCGATATTTCAGCCTGTTCATCTGATTTAGTTCTTTTAAGTTTTGCTTCAACACTTTGAACCTCGCAAATACTTTTTGAATTTTTATTAGTACTCGAATATTTTTGGTGCATATTGTATTCATGATGAAAAAGACAATTCTTGTAGTCATAGTCTTTGGTCAATTTGTATGATTCTTCATCACATGGTATCCATTTATAATTACAGTTTATTAACCATTCAGGAGTGACAACTTTAATGGGAATTTTTGACTTGAGAGCATCATGCACTTTACTGGTTCCATACTTGGCTGCGACTAGATGAGTGGTGTATTTTCTAGCTTTTTGACCATCGGAGGACTCGTCCGACCTGGTGGCCCCACTGCAGCTGCTTCTAGAGTCGTTTTCATCAAAATTATACTCCAACTCGGTGTTTTTATTATCTTTAGGCTCCAGCTCGGATTCATCCTCGGCAAGAACTAAATTTTCATTCACTTGTGCTCCTAGACTTGTTGCCATTAGGTAACATCTCTGTTTACGTAGATCATAACCTGTTGGCACTACTCCACTAAAAGTTATAACACAATTTTCCAGTACTTTAGCTTTGATTAAAGGTAGAACTTTTTTGACATCAGGTAAATCGGACTCGTCTATTTCTACATCTTCGTTTATAGGATTCTCGTGTTTTTTCAGTCTTGATTCATAAATTCTGTAGTATTCATCGTGCACTTTACGCAATATGTTTTCCAAGTGAACCAAATAGTCGTCCAAGTCCTTTTGGTCAATGTCTGGCGGTTTTTCCACATTTTCTTTGACCTGTTCACTTGATGTTCCACTTTCTTCTATTTTCCTCTTTTTGGCTGCATTGAACAACCCTGGATCGTTAATGTCGCCCGTATTTTTAAAGAAAACATAAGGCTGAACACAAATCAGGTTTCTGGCGTAGTTCCACACTTCTTCTCTGTCATCTATAATGCAAACCATGAGATCACCGCGCGGGAATAAAGAGCGCAAATTGTCCGATTTTGAGATTCGGTTGAAAATTTCGTTTCGCGACAGAATTCGGTCGTGGAAAAAACGCCGCTCTGGATCCATTAAACTGGCTATTTTGTGGGCGTAATTTCTTTCACCAAAGGTCACTATATGAAGCTCATATAATTTGGACATTTCTTGCAGGAAATGTTGGCAACCTGGTCGAAATTTAGTGTGATACCAAAAATTTCTCTGAAGCTCATAGTGGTGAACATCCTTGAAAAATAAAATTTTGGATTTAAAAACAAAAAAATTATTTAATTTTATTTAAAAAAATATTTGGATTAAATTCTTAATAAAAAAATGAATTCATTGTTTATTTTTTAATTTACTTTGATATCTGGATTGACATGCTCATGGGTGGTGTGGATTAGAGTATGGTCCAAATCAGCGAGAAGAACTAGTCTGCGCTTTTTGACCAAATGAATCAAATCTTTTTTGGCAATGTCATGAGCTACGGACTGGTCAACCCTGAGTGTCGGATCAATTGAGACCATTCGGAATGATTCATTTTTCGCAGCAATTTTTTTGGTCTTTTGGATCTCTCTAAAAAGCTATCATTTTATAAATTTTATTCAAATCAGATAAATTTTATTAAAGTAAAAATTACTTTATTCTCAAATCTTCTCCGCACACGGCACACATGTCATTGGACATAACTGGGTGAGTACATTTTTCGTATGCCAACAAATCAGTACTAATTTATAAATAAAATTTTCATTAAAATAATTATTTTTTAATATCTAAAATTTAAAATACTCTGTATCTATGAGTTGTCCAGATGAAATTGAAAAAATTTCTTTTACAGTAATGCCATTCATAGTTGACTTGTATTTTTCGGTTTTAGTTTTCCCATCTTGTTCATATTCATATGTAAAAATTACCGAGCCAACTGATAAAACTGAACTTGTTTTCACATTCCACTGCTTGAAATG
The DNA here is from genome assembly GCA_019054805.1 of Brachionus manjavacas. Classification (NCBI taxonomy): domain Eukaryota; kingdom Metazoa; phylum Rotifera; class Eurotatoria; order Ploima; family Brachionidae; genus Brachionus; species Brachionus manjavacas. The sequence continues at coordinate 830,906 of JAHQIY010000015.1, read as the reverse complement.
GATTACACCCGAATCAGATTTTAGATTTTCAGCTTTAAGAGTGAACATTGCATTAGACTGTGAATTTTCTTTCTTAAATTTAATTAAATATCTAATTTTTAGACTTGATCTAGAGATTGTTTTTTTTTCCAAATTAAAAATTTTTAAAAAAATATGAAGCTAAATTTGCTTGTAATAACAAACTAACAAATTTTAGTCTTTAATTTTTCTTAAAAAAAAACTTGTGTTTTAATCTGCCAAGACAATAATTTATATTTTTTGACAGTCCCAAGATAAATTAACTTAATTATTAACTTTTTTGTTTTGTAATATTAATAATAATTTATAAAAACTTATAAAAATATCTATTGCTTATTTTTGTACCGAAATTAACAATGTTGGATAATACATAAAAATAAATATTTTAAAATTCACTTTAATATCGAAATAAACATCAAAATCTTTTATCAAAAGTTCAGGTAATTTTATTTCTAATCAGTCAAAATTATAATTTTTTTAATTAAAATCAAAATTTTTATTATCAATTACTTAGAAAATGACTAAATCTATAAAGTTAAATTAACAAATCTTAGATCCTGAAGAAGGCCACTTCTGGTCGAAACGCGTCGATCGTATTTTAAATAAAAATTTATTATTTATTTAATTTTTATCAAACTTAATGGAATTAATTATTTAATTTGTAAAGAATTTGCTTTTATTTATCAAAATCTAAAGAATTAATGAGATCAGTTTAAAAATTTAGATTTTAGTTTCTATTATAGTCTAACCCGTCCAGCCTTGACGGCTTAGGCAACAGAGGAATCCAAGCTGCTGCAAAGTTTTCAAGATTAGGTCTTACAAACGCAATGTAGTCCAGAATTTGAAGGCGCTTTAGAGTTGAGCAAGAACTTCATTTGCCGTCTGAATTGCCTTGTCAATCTGCTAACTTCATTTAAGCTTGTTATTTATCATAATGCCTATATCCCTCTCCATTCTTGTCTCCTCTAACAGATTCCATTGTGAAACATTAATTTTCATGGTGAAAGGTGTTCGTGAGGTTATTTAGGAGCCAAATCCCAAAATTTTACATTTCGTCTGGTTGAACTTCATGTGCCAAGCTCCAGTCCAGCTGACTATATTGTTTATATCGTCTTGAACAAGTTTTAGGTCGAGTCATTTTAGATCCATTAATTAATTAAATAAGGATGAAATTTTTTTTTGGTTGTGTACACCAATATTTTGGACATAAAAAATTTGAGTAATCTGCCTCATCAAACCAATTGAAGGCTACGACAATTTAAAAAAAATAATGTTGGATACATTTACATCTAGAAAGGTAAAAAACACTGTGATCTGGGATCAATTATCTGATCGTAAACAATCACCAATTGTAGATTATGGCAAAAAAGTAGGCAATTTTTCCAAAAACTAAAATTTCCCAAGATATTAATTGTTTAAGTCAAGATCGATTTGTGGGAAGATAGAGTAATCAGAAAAAGTTCTAGAAAATATGTTGAAAATGAGACAAATTGAAAAAGACAAAAAGTTTAAAATGAACCTCAAACGCAGCATGATGCTGAAAGCATTTGTCTCGGTAAAAGTCCTTGGTTCTCACCAAAAAGTATTGTTGAAAAATTTGCCAGATCAATCCGGTTCAAAGTTCATTAAATGATTCCATCTAGAATTTTTTTTTTGTACAAAGCTTGCCAATAAAGATATGTTTACCAAGCCAGATGAAGATAAGAAATAAAAATCTCATCAAATACTTGTGGTTAAAAAAAAAAATAATTCATAAAGAGGACAGGTTTCTCAAAAGATCCCCAAAGTTTTAGCTGGAAAAAATCCAGAAGAGCCTGACATTTGACATTTTTGTTTACATTTTTTTATTTTTTATTTTTTTTGTTTCTTATAATCTTTCATTAAGAAGGAACCTGTGTTGTATTTCTATCAATAACTACAACACCGGCTGTAGCCAGCTTAAATGTCTTGAGTTTCATAGTGCTATACTATGCTTCCATGTGTTTAGCCAGTCATTAGTAATTAAAACCGTGTAAAGCATTAGTCATTCGGATTAGGATTTAGAATTATAATTTGATTTTCTTTCTTTTCCATATTTGATATTTTCTTTATTATTTGTCTGGGCTAGCGGAGTGGCTATTTACTAAAAAAGTTATTATTTAATCAAAATAATTATTTTTTTTAATCAAAATCAAAATTTTTATTATCAATTACTTTAAAAATGATTAAATTAAATTATAAATAAAACAAACTACATAAACAGAGCTTAAATTTAATTCTTTTAGATTTTAATATTTGATATTAATACTTTTAAAGTGGTTTTAAACTAATATAATGAAGACCACCCTGTTGATTAACCTTGAAATTTAAAAAAAAAATAAAAATATTTTTTAAAAATTTATTTCTGATTTTTTAAACCGTAACTATTTATATTTATACAACTATTAATTAATATTTTTAAAGCTAAGGAAAAAAAATTAAATAAATTCAATTTTTCTGATTAAGATATTTGTCATCAAAGTCATAGTAGAATTCTTCATCAACCACCCATAAAATTTTGCCTAAAATTAACGTAATAAACAATGCAATAATCGAACCAAGAATTAGACCACCGACGACATCACTTCCCCTATGATGATAATCGCTTATTCTGCTTATTGAAGTAACAAACGAGGCTATAAAAGCAGTTAATTGAATAAGTGCTTTAATGTAGCGGAACCGTACAAGAAAGAGTCGAGCCTCAAGGTATATTATCAAAAAAAGCATTGTGTAAGCTGAAAAACTAGCATGTCCTGAAGGAAAACTGAGTCGAGCTTCTTCAATGTCGCCGGCATCCCCAGTGCAAAAATTTCCGCCAGTACTAATCGAGTTATAGATAGTACCAGTTAAACCATTTGTAACACAATCAATTTGGCTTAAATTCGGTTTGCAAATATCCAAAAAGTGAGGTCTCAGCCGCCCTGGAAAAAAAAATTAATTCTCAAATTGTTAATTTAAATTGATAAATACCAATCCAGCGTTTTCCAATTTCTGTCAGTAATAATACTATACTCACTCCGAATATAAATAGAGATATTGAATGGAATAAATATATGCCCAAACTTCTTAATCTTAAATAAAATGACTGTTGATTTTTGTTCTGAAATGGAAATATTTTTGCATTTAGCAATTCCACAAATATAATAAAGACCAAAGGTCCTAATACGCCATAAATACCAACAACCCAAAACTTGACTGTGTCGCTTTTGTATGGAAAAGAAATATCACTCATATCACATGTGTAATATCTGATCTTAGGATCCTTTTAAAATTAAAAAAATTTAAACACTTCATTACAAAAAAAAAAAATCTTGGGACAAAATTTATTCTAATGATAATCGATGACAAATTGAAGAGTCTACAAAAAATTAATCCGTAAGAAAGACAAGATTTTATTGCATTTTTAACTTTATTTTGTAAAATATTTATTAGAGACTTTTTCCGTAAAAATTTGATTTTTAAAAGCAACACTTTTGAAATTTTCTAATCGATTTTAAATATTAATTACAATAACAAAACTTTGGAAAAAAATTTAAACATAAAATATCACGATATATAATCCATTTTACCTAATTTAAGCTCATCGACAAATCTATATTTTGAATGATAATTACTATTCATCTAATTTAAAAATTATGTGGCACAAAATTTAAGTTTGATTTTCTCTACAAGTTGACAACGTCTTTACCAAATCTTTCAAATAAAGCTTAAATAATATATAAAAAATGTTTAAATATAACCTTGATGCATGTAACCTTGCTATTTTTAAAGAAGATTTTTAGTTTTGTTTTCTTTTATAAAATTTAACCTATAAATATTATTTTACAATTGGGAAAATCTTTATTAATATCAATATTAGGCTGAGGCATTTTTAAAATTTAAGACATATTTTAAAATTTTTAATTCAAGATATTCTAAAAAATCAAACTTGTTTTTAAATCATATTTTTTAGTTAAGATCTTGAATTTTTTTTCAAAATAAATATAACGATTCTCGGCTGCGGCAATAGCATCCAAATTTCAAAAAAATAGCCATTGACTTGATCAAAAACTTGTGACTTAAAAACTCTGGAAAAACGTTTCAAATTCAACAAATTTTATAACTAAAATATATTTAAAAATCTTTTTTTATTAATTTTTGAGAACATTCAGTAAAATTTGATAATAAACTTCAATTTGGCAACTTTTTAGAGATTTAAATTCTCTCGAATGCTTTTAAAGCAAAGCTAATTTGAATTTATTATTGATAACGAAAAAAACTTAGCCACGGAATAAAATAAAGCAGTAACGATAGCAAGACACCCGAGAGTGTAAAAAACAGATAGGTATAAAAATAAATAGGAAATTTTGAAAGCTAAAATTTATTAAGTTGATTGAAAAGCTTAAAATTTTTAAAAAAATCGTGCTTGCTTGAGCAAAATGAACCTTAAGATTCTTCAAGATCAAGCCGCTATTGTCCGCGCTGTAACTTTAACCTTGCGTCGTTATAGGAAAGTGAAGTTCTCGCCAATTCAGCTAAATTTTAATAAAATTTTTCCGATTTTGTTTAAAAGACCCAAATTAGAGTCCAAGTCCGGACTTGAATTGAGACTTGTGACTTGTAAACAACTCTGATATCTTTAATGGAAGAAATGATTGATCTGTAAATTTATTTTGAATTTTTTTTCCCTAACTACACATTTGAGTAATAAAGTGTTTTTGAAGAATGATTTTAAAATATATTTATATTTTTATTAATATGATTATATTTTTTCAAAATAGAAAAATTCAATTAATTATTTTAAAAAAATTACCTTTATATTTTATAAATGAATACTTTTTATGAGTAAAAATTGTTAGAGCATTTTTATTCTATTCTAGTTATTTCTAAAAGACTGACTAGAGATATTAGCATTCTCTAGTCAGTTTGGATTTAGAAAATTAACTCTGACAATTTTAAAATAGAGAGAGAGTTAACATTAGATTGAGTTTTGTCTATCTAAAATTGTCTTAATTACTAATAAGCATAATTTTAAATTAAATTAAAGTTTTTAGCAAATTATCTTTGACATGGCTCACGATATCAACTGGACCATTTCCTCCCTTTTAAAAAAACTTTGGTTTCTCTGAATCCTTTAGTTTCTAATAATTCTATTAATATACTCAATAATTTTTTGCATCCTCATTTGAGAGCTCTAGCTTTTGAATCTAAAAAAATGTTTTTCTTAATTTTTTTATTAAAATTTTTGCGAAATTGATTTGATCCTTAGACAATACAAGACTTTTTCATAAATTTTACTTGTCTAGTTTAAAAAATAAATTTACCAGTGTGAAATAAACTATTCCAAAAACGGTAAAGCATATTACCATACCAATTAAATCAAAAACTCCTTGAAAAAGTCGTTTAAACCGTGTACTTGGAAAGTATTGTCCATTTGTTTGCTGATGACGATTCATTTATTTTGGAGTTAGAAACTAAAAATATAATTTAGAATTAATTTAAATATGATGAGAATTATTCAAGCAATTTTTGTTTATAATTCTTGCAAAGTTTTATTTTTAAAAATATGACGTAAGATTTTCAAAAAGCTTTGTTGCTTGGCCATCAATTCAAAAAAATAGAATCAATTAACGCATCAACAAATACAAATATTCACAAGAAAAAATTTCAATTTAATTTCTGAATATTTAAATTTTAATTAAAAAAAGCTTTTTTTATTTGTAAATCTATGATTGTCGCATGGCTTCCCTTGGTTCTAGGTCAAAATCAGCATAAGGTTTTTCAACTTCATAGTCCCATAAAACACGACCAACCAAATATGTGATTGCCAAAGCAATTGTAGTTCCAAGCAAAGCCCCACCGATTACATCACTTCCTCGATGATGATAGTCACTAATTCTACTAGTGGACGTAACATAAGCTGCAATGAACGCCGCAACCTGAATCAATGGCTTGATGTAGCGGAATTTGAGCAAAAATAGTCGTGCTTCAACATACACAATTAGAAAAACCATTGTGTAGCTGGAAAAACTAGCATGGCCTGATGGAAAACTGAGCCGAGCTTCTTCTATTAATTCAGGATTTCCGGTACAAAATGGGGGTCCGGTATTTACTGGTCTGTAGACATATCCGCTTCTAGCTTCAATTGTGCAATTAATATTCTTGAAATTAGGAGCACATACATCCATAAAATGAGGCCTTAGCCTCCCGATCTAAAATTAATTAGATAGTTAGATAATTTTTAAAATTTTTCTTCTAAAAACCCATTTTTTTCCGATATCTGTTAGCAGAACATTGATAGAAATTCCGAGGATAAACAAGGATGTTCCATGAAAGAGACAAACAAAGAATTTTCTTCTCCGCTCATGTCCAGATAGATGTCTCGGATTACTTTGGTTAGGAAGCAGTTTGGCATTGGATAATTCGATTAAAATAATGAATAGTAATGGTCCGAGAGTTCCGTATAAAGCAACTGACCAATATGGCACGGTGTCATCTTTATACGGAAAGAAAATATCACTTTGATCACAAGTAAAGTACCGAATTTTCGGTTTATCAAGATAAAAGACAAAAGCGTAAATTATAAATAGGATGATTATTACCACAGAGTCTATTACTGCTTGAACTAACCGTTTGGACAGCTGAAATTTTTCTTCATTGATTTCTGACTGAGTAATGCTAATATCTGAGCTTGGTCTACTGATTGGCATTTTTTAAGATTTTAGTGAAAATCTAAATTGGTCTCTTTACAATTCAAGGGTTTTTTATTTTTATAATATATCAACAAAAAAGTATTGGAAGATTAATTATCAATGTTTGTACCGAAATTTGTTTTTAACTTTTTGAATCAGAATAAATAGAAGATTTTCTTTCAAATTTTTTCATAAAATTAAAAAAATCAAAAATTTTTTAGGTGTAAAAGTCCTATTTTTAGATAATGTTGAATTATTATTCTGAGAGTTTAAGGCCGAGCATTCAATCTGTCAAAAATTAAGTAACATATTAACCTGGACCAAAATTATTAAACAAAAATTTTCAAAAAATATCTTTAATTTTAAATAAATGTAAACAAATCGAGGCAAAAAGCTTTGAGGAGTTAAATTGAAAAAATGTTTGAAAAATTATTTGAGCTAAAGGCTAAAAATATCATAAGAATATTTACTTGTTTCTTCGAGACAAAAAATCTCTATTTTCTAAAGATAATTTGTAGAATTTATCTTTAGTTTTAATTTTTTTTTAAAGATTTTTATTAGAGCTACATTGTTAAAATTAGAATTCATTTTGACTTATTTAACAAAAAAAAATCTTTTGTTAGATTATTACTTTCAAAAATTTAAAAAATTGATTTAGTTAATAAAAATGCTATTTTTTTGAATCAGGATTTTAAAATATAAAATATTTAATAAAATATCATATTTTTTTATATAAATAAAATCGTTGAATCTTTTCAATTGTTCAAAATTTCAAGTGGAAATTCCGGATTTTTAGATTAATAGGGAATATTTTTTACTTTTGAAAACTAGATTTTAAAATCATATTCAAGCTGTTTAAATCTTGATTTTTCAAAAAATTATTTTTTTCCATTTATCAAGAATTATTATTTAGGAAATGCAAAAATTTTTTGAATTTTTTTCTTAATTTATATTCTATAAATTTTATAGGTATTAAATTTTAGGCATAGTTTTTCGTTAGTAGATAATTGTTTTTTTCAGAAGATAATTTTATTTTAAAAAAAAGATAATTTAATGAAAAGATAAATGTTTTTGTTAGTAGATTTTCACCTTTTTCGGTAGATAATTATTTTGTTACGAAGATAATTGTTTTGTTAAGTAGATAATTTTTTTTATGTGTTAGATTAACTAATTATACTTAATTAGCACTTAATAAGTGTTTCTTATTAATTAAAAAGTTTCGTTCATTAATAAAAATAAGTTTTCTTAATTAATTGTACTCTAAAACAAGTATAAAAATCGATATCTATAAACAAAAAACTTATCATTAATTAACAAATTAAAAATATGGAAATATCTGAATCATCTACTACTTCAATTCTCGCGGTAAATAACTCGCAAGAAAATAATGGTGACGATACAGATAATGACGTTGAAGAAATTGTTTCAAGTAAACGTGGAAATGCAAAGGTATATAGCATCATCAAATAACGATCAAGTTATAGTTACACAAGCTCCTGTTGAATCCACTTCAAATAATTTTAGAGCCCCTGAAAAACGTGGACGTGGAAGACCTAAAAAAAACAAGGAAAATGATGCCAATTTAATTACAGAAAATCAAACAAATGATGAAAATTCAAATCAAAGTGCTAGATTATCAAAGAGAAGAAAACCGTAATAAACGGAATTAATTTTTTTTTTTTTTTTTTAATTAATTTTTTTCTTAATCAATTTTTTTTTTTTTATCTATTATAAAAAATTAATTTTTTTTTCTTAATCAATTTTTTTTTTATCTATTATAAAAAAATTATTATATATGATAAAAAACATTTATCTTTTTCTTTGTATTTTTTTATCTTTTAAAAAAAAATAAAATATCTTCTGGAAAAAATAAATATCTACTGACTAAAAATAGTCTCTTAAATTTTATCAGGCCATTAATCACTAGGAAGCATTGCTCTGATTTTTCTTTGAAAAACAACAACACTAATTTAGCAAAAAAAATTTAATCTACAGGTAAGACGAATTAAGAATGAGAAACGAAATGAATGGAATAAAAAGGCTCTTTTTCTAAGTTTATTTTTATATTTTTATTTAAATAATTTATTTCTTGTGGAAGCAAATTTTGAAAAATTGAAAAATTTAGTAAAATATCTTCAAAAAAATAACAATTTTCAGTGAAAAAGTTATCACGACCCAATTTTTTTCTTTATGTACCAGTAAATAACCGACTCTAACAATAAAAAATTCAAATCTAAATTTTAGTTATACAATTAATTATTTCAATTTTCTTATCAGACATTCAGCTTTTGAGCGACTATAATTTAAATAATTATTTTATCTTATCATATTTTTGGCTATCAAATCAAAAATTTTTTAAATGTCTTTTTTAGACACGTTTAATTTCCGTATGAGAATAAATTATTAAATATTAAAGAATTCTTTTTAGAGTGCAAAGTCGAAGTAAAATATTTACACGGCTTTAGTAAGGCCTTGTGCAAACATAGAGAGTTATTTTTAAGCAATATTTCAAGTTTTCTTTTAAAAAAAATTATTTAGAAAAAAAAAAGGTTTCATTATTATTTGGAAATATTTACCAAAAGCATTTAAATTAAAAATAAATTTTGAAAATAAATCTTCATATCATATTAAATTTCTAACATTAAATTTCTGTAGGGTCATTGTGACTTTATCTTTTATTTGATGTGTTACCTAGAAACAAAAAAAAGTCGAATTGACTCTTGACAAAAATCCACCTTTAATCAGCTCAATATATATTTGATGATGAGAACAAATTTAGATGTTAATTAGCTTCAATATTTGTCTGTAGTGGTTGGACTTTATCTTACCTGTTCGAACCCGTATTCTCTTTCAATTTATAAAAAACCTTTTCAAATATTTGCTCGGAGATAAAATTTATCCTATCAGTTCTATGTCATATTGTTCTGTGCCAAGACTTTTGATAAAAAATTTATTATTTGTTAAATTACGCAATTAGAATATTATGCTTAGAAGAAAAAAAATTTCCAATGATTTACCAAGAAAAAAATGCTAATTAGCTTTTTGCCAGTCTTACGAAACTTTATTATAATTTAAAAAGCTTTTTTATTTTTTTTGGTTGAACAAAAAATTAAACTCGTTCCGTAATTCAATAGTGTTTTATTTAGAAAAAAATTAAAACCAAAAATAAACAATTAAAACTTTATGGCTTTGAATTTTTTTCATTAACATAGTAATGATAACAATAAATTAAGTTGAAAAAGACCACTTCCATTCGAAGTCACGCACCACTTTGTCACTGAATTGAAACACCAACTGCTTTCCATATTCATTTGGCTTGTTCTTTTCTTTGTCTAGCTTTTTGAAAAATCCCTCTCGCCTTGAATAGCGCATGCCACGCGCCATTTTCTCATAGTTCATTTTTTTATCGCTTTTTCGGTTTTTCTGGGCGCCCCATAGATCCGCAACTTTATCCGGCTTGACAATTTTGAAAATACCTTTGTCTTTGTTCAGCCATTTAATTATGGACGGATTAAAATTTTCATTGTCCAACAAATCAGCACAGAACTGCCACACATGAGGACATCTTTTGACTTGAAAAAAAAAACAAATTAAATTTAATAAAAATTTTAAATTTTATCACACTTTTTTTAGGCTGGTTGGGGTCTACTTCCCGTTTTGGCTTAACAGGCCTTTCTTTGACACCTACGGAATTGTTTGACGATTGATTTGAGCTGGAAGACGCTTCGTCAACTAGTGAAAAATTCCTTTTCTTGTAGGGCACAAATGGCTTATCTGTTTTGCCATGTTCGTGGGTTTGCATCGGCTCGGATTTGGACTGCTGCTGGTTATTTAGCATTTCTTGGTAGTTTCCAAGCACTGTTTTAAAATAGTCCTGGTTTTCTTTGGACCAAAATTTAGTCTCTTTTAATTTAGGTTAAAATTAAATTAATAATCACCTTGTGCTTGCGACTGTTGAAGACATTCTCGGTATTTTTCTATATTGTTCGAATTATTCTGGCACTGTTTTATCAGCTGGCTGAAAAGCAGCAAGAAATAGTTGAATTGCTGCAGTTGGGGCTGCGGAGTGTCCTCATTTTCGTGACCAGTTTCTCCCAATTTTTGTCCATAGCCAAGCTGATTGGAATGGGGCTGGATTTCAGAACTGTTTGGGTGATTAAGGCTTTGGTAGTTGTTCAAGTATTCATCAGATGACACATGTTCGATAGGCTCTTGCTTGTAAACTTCCATTTTGCGACTCAAATTGTCTTGATTTGGAAAATTGTTTTTTTTGTCGCATTGGAAGGCTTCTAGCTTACCTATTGGCAGGGTTTGGTACAAATGCTCCGGCTTGCGGAGGCATTTGAATGATCTGTTGCGACGGGAACACGACGCCCTCGGAATTTCTTCTGAAGTTCGATGCTCTAGCTTATTGAAGTAAAAGTACTCGTTCAAATCAAATTCGGGCTCTTGTGGCGTGAAATTTTTGTCCGATAAGTTGTGGTTGTAGTGTCTAAACAAGCCTCGGTTGTATGCTAAATCATATTTGGGCACCTTTTCATCATTGTAATTGATCATTTCCAAAGCAAAAAAAAATAAACTCGAAAAAAAAAATGTTTCTAAATTAGAAAATTTTGATATGAGGAATTTTCTAAACTCGAAACAAGGTAAAATATTTTAACAAAAAAGAAAAAAGAGAGAATTGGTTAAAAAAACAACAAAATAAAAAAATTTAAAGGTGTTCAAGATCTCAATTGAAGAAAAAATATTTTTTAAATTTAAAAATTAGAAAAAAAACTTGAATTGTAATATTATGAAACTATAGTAGTTATATTTCTATGTAATTTGGAAAAGAGATTTACCTTTTATTATTCAACGAGTTCTTGTAACTAAGAGTTAGAATGACAACAATGGAAAGCCGTCAAAAAGGAACCGATATTAAAATAGCTTTCTTGTTCTTTTAAAAAATAAAGTAAATTACAACGTTTTTAGAAGTTTAAATTTTAGCCAACTAAACAAACTTAAGTTTTTAAATTTTAATTTTTTTTTATTTGACTATATTATACTAAAATTAGAAGTTTAAATACTAAGTGTTTTCTTATCTCATTTCTAATAAAAAAATATAAATTTTAAATTCAAGCCGATAATGAAAAAAATAAAGAAAATTTGGTTTTGAAGAAGACTGAAATGGAAGCCATCATATGTTTTAAAAACCTACTTGGAATAGTTCTTTTAATTCCGTGCTCGAAAGTGTTATCTGACATTATGCCTAGCGAATGAGTCGAGTTAAGATAACTTTTTTTTGATCAAGTTAGCAAAAAAAAATTAGTTTTGAAAAAAATTTTACTCAAAAGCAAATAAATTACCAGTTTTGTGAATCTAAAGCGAGTTTTGTTTAATATTTACCTGGCATTGTTTTAAATACTTCTACTTGGCGAGAATGGAAGACTTATTTTTTTTGCCAACACTTACCATTTTGGCAAAATGAATAAAAACCAAAATTTTTTCAATTATGAAGCTAACATGCAATTAAATATGGTATTTTTGTTGAATCAACAATTAAACTCACCAGTTTTTTATCATAAAAACTATTTCTCATGATTTGAATAATGATCAAATTATTTTATTCTTGGAAAAAAAAATTTTCATCACAAGACTAGTGAGCAATTTGATTTTTCTTCGATCAAAACTTACCTTTTCTTTTAAGGTAGTCAATTTTGAAACTTGTTTTAATCATTATTCTTTAAAATTAAGAAATTATAAAATTGAATTATGAAATTAAATCCAAATAATACTATTGACTTAATTAATTATTAGATTAATCATTAGATTTTTTCCTCAATTTATTCATAATTTTGTCAGACTTGACTTGATATTGAAGTAAATTAAAAATTTAAATTTAATTAAAAATTAAGGACTAAAATTACCTCCTAAATGGAAAACAACAATCACGGTTCGTCGTTTACTACTTTTGAATACGACATAAATTTTTTTCTTCATTAAGCAAAATGGCTTTTTCCTCTTTTTTGGTTGAAAAAAAATCTACCTTTTAAGCATTGCTAGTAATTTTCCAAACATTTAAACAGATAGGTAAAGATAAATTTAAATATTCAAATGATTTTTTTGTTATCTTTTAAATTAATCAAATGGTTATAGACGAAATGAAAATAGCCGTTTTTGTTAAGACAAAATTTTGTGGAACAATTTTAGAATAATTTAGTCAAATAACAAGGTGAAAATTTTAATTTTTAAGGTAAGTAATAGAGTAAACTAAATTAAATGGTATTAAGCCTCAATATCTCTTGGTTTTGTTTATGCAAGCTCTAAACTCAATTTTTCTAAATTTATTCAAAGTATGTTATAAAAAACTTTCATGACTAGAATCAAATTGGACTCAAACTTGGAATTATTTTTTGAAAAATCATGAGAATTCTTAAAATTTAGTTTCACTGCTTGTAAATAGTCTAAAAAAGCTAAAGAAAATAAATTCTAACTATTTGATCAAAGAATCAACAATTTTCAATGCGAATAATTCAATTAATTGTGACTTAGGAAATTTTCAATTGTTATTCGAAAAGAAGTGAACACTCAACCGTGTCTTTTTTAAGTATAAGATGAATCATTGCATAAAATTTAAGTACAACTATGTCAGAAAATCTTTCACAAATTTTTATAAAATTTCTAGATTTTTATTAAATAAAATTTAAAGGAAGTTAGGTAATTAATAAATGTATTTGGCTGGTTTAATGCAATTTTTAAAAAAATTTTAAAAATATATTTGTTCCCATTTCGAAAACATTTCCCGATTTTAGATCGATATTTTTACCCATCTACTGTATACACTTAGTGTGTATAAACTAAAGAACTCAAATGATGCTTTGAAGTAATTAAACATAATTTATTTTTTCAAATTTTAAATTTATACTTGACTGATTTATATAAAAACGCAATAAAAACTGAAATCAAATAAAAATGATAATTAGTGTTGACTTCAATGTCAAGACTTATTTTTAGTTTTTGTATTCTATTATTCTGAGGTATAATATATTTTTTATTTTCTACTAAATGATTTTTATTCTAAGTGAAAAATAATTAAGATTTAAATAAAAAGAATCATTAATTGAAAAATAAAACATAATAATCATAATTGCAGTTTATTTTAAAAATTCTCAAATAATTTCTAACCATTTTTCTATGACCAAACTTAATTTTTAAAAAGAAAATTCTTCAAATTTAATCACTCTATTTATTAAACATTTAAAATGATGATTATTTAAGTGGACGATATCAACGTTTGTATCTATTTTATTAAGCTTTAGACCAAATTTGTTAATTACTACCCCAAATAAAATAAAAATAAATAAATAAAATACAATTCGATTATTTTTATTATTTATTAAAAAAAAAAAAAAAAATAAAAAAAAAAAAATAAAATAGCGACAAATTTAATATAAAAGTACAAAAAAAATGAATTAATAAAAAAAATATGCCGACTTGATTTATTTTGGTTTAAGTTTATTTTTTAGGACAAAAGTAATAAAATCTTTTTTTAAAGTCTCTCAAATTCAATCATTTTTTTATTAAACATTTTAAGTGATGATTATTTAAGTTATGTCGATCGGTTCACAATGAACGTAAGTAAAAATTGGATCTTTAATTGATCAAGAAGAAATTTAAATAATAATAATAATAATAATAAATAACGCTACAGCGAGCAAGGAGCTACTAGGAGGTCGCCTATGGTAGCACGTTGCGCTATACAAGGAAAATTACAAAAATAAAAGAACTAATAAGTTTTTAGAGTCAACTGACATTTACAGTATAAGTTAAGAAAGAAATAAGAAGAAACTGAAAGGGGTTTATAATAGAAATTGTTTGATTAAATTAAATAAAAATTGTTATGTGGTAAAAACTTGGTGATCGGTCACGAAGGCATTCTAACGATTCTTGAATTGATTTACTGAGTTTGGGTCTATGACCTTGGCGGGCAGAGCATTCCACTCGTTGACAGCCCTCTGCGTCCGGACAATCTCTTCGTGTGCCCCCTGATTCCTTTGGCCGGCCTGGACAGGGAGAGTGAACTGCTGTGGATCTAAGGTTTCGCCCGGTTCACTTCGTTGGTGCTGTTTATGAGTTTAAACTGTTGGATCATGTCGCCTTGTGCACGGCGCTTGTGAAGGAATGTCAGGTTGAGAATGGCAAGGCGGTCATCGTAAGTAAATTTAAATTAATTCAATCTTTTTTTTTAAATTTGATTTTAAAGTTTCTTTATTAAAATTCGAAATTAATATAAAGAATTGTTCCAATTATTTTTGGCTAATAATTAAAAAAAAATTAAGTTTACAAAGACTAATGTTTAAATTATTTAAATTAAATAATAATAATAAGCCACAGCAAGCAGGCTTGCGGAGACGACTTACTACAGAAGCCGTCTATGGTAGCTACTTTACGATAACCTTAGAGAATAGTTGTTGTATAGATCTCTAGTAGTTGTATAAATAATTAATCATTCGAAATATAAACAGTCATAAAATTTTGATAATTTGAAAAATTATTTGAGTTTTTATGAATTTTAAGGTTTTAATTTTCTATTAAATTTAAATTAAAATAAAAAAAAAATACTTTAAAATAAGTATGCAGCTTCAGAAGTTAAAAAAGAAAAATTCTTTTGAAAATAGAACATTATTCAAATTCAAATTTTGGTAAAATAATTTTTTAATTTAAAATTGGTTAGGCATTTATAATTATAGAAAAGTTAAATTTGAAATTATTAAAATTTTTTAAAAATAATTCAATTTTACTCAAAACCGTGGCTTTAATGAATATCTATTTGATAAAATTATTGGAATCTGAATCTTAGGATAAAAAATCTTTTACATAATGACATGCCATTTAGTGCATTTTCCAAAGTTTTATTTTAACTTGAGGTGCTGGATGAGTACTATTCAAATTTTTTAATTCTTTTATTGGTTTTATTTAATAAAATTTCAAACAATGATTTCTTTCTTTTACCTGGTGTTTTTTGAACATTTTAATTTCAATGCTTAGCGTCTAAGCTAAAACTGAAACAAAAAATTTCTAATTTAATTAATTTGAAATGAAATGAATTTATCCTTTTTATTTTGATTTTTAAATCTTTATTGAGCCCAAATTCAGTTCTGTTATTTTCTCATTAAAAAAAATCGAATTTCGACCAGAATATTAATTTAAAAGATATTTTAATTTAATTGATTTAATAATCAAGGGAAAAAAATATCGAATTTAGAAAAGCAAAGACTCAAACATAAACCCAATTGAATCCCACCTTTTTTTTCAAATATTTTAAATTTTTTTTGTCTAAAAAATTTATCGTTTTTATGAATTATGTTCATGGTAAATCAAGGACTTAAAATTTTTTGATTGAATTATATATCTAAAATATTTTTAAAATTATTTGAATATTTTTTTATTGTAAAATCAATGATAAAAATTTTCATTTAAGAATTAAATAAATTATAGAGTGCTTTTGATAAAAAATTAAGAGTTGATAATTTATTCTATAGAATCAAAAAGATACAAAGAGTTTAGTTTATTTTTTAGTTTAAAAAAAAAAAAACGAAACTATCTAAAAATTTTATTTTAATAATTAAAATTTACTTAGTCTTAATTCATAAAAAAAACTTGGACAACTAATTACTCGCAATGTTAATCATTCACTATTAATGAATTAAAAAATCGATCTTGAATTAAGACTTACATACAATTACTTTCTTCACAGAAAAAAAAGTAATCAACGATATTTAAAAAATTAAAATTATGTCAAGTCCAAATTTAAATTACTGACCATTATTAAAAAATAAAAAATAAATATATTACGAAATATTTTGATCCTATTTAACTGAATCAAAAATTAAAACATTATTTTCAGGTTTTCCCTAAATTTGTTGATGATCATCTGTTCTCATAAAAGAACGCAGCCATTCACAGTGCATTGAAGCTTTTTTACTAAACTTGTACACAAGTTTTTTACCAAAACCATCTTCTTTGGTCACATTATCAAAGTAACCACCCTCTTCACGAGAGTAACGAATTCCTCTAGCCATATTTGGATAGTCCATTTTTTCTTTATTGGCCTTTTTTTTCCCCCACAGATTAGACACATCATTTGGTGACAAACTAAATTCCAATTCAATTTTTAAAAACAAAATTTTTTTCATTTTCCTAAATTTTACATCTTAAATAATCCTTTTTCTCTGTTCAGCCATTTAATGTAATTTCCATTAAACTCTTCACTTTTCAACAAATCCCTCAAAAATTCCCATACATGCAGACAATCTTTCACTAATAAAAAATTTATTACACCACTCATTAAAATCTCGTTATTTATACTATTTTCTGGCTTCTTCTTTGGTTTCTTTGTCGGTTTTTTCAACCGCTTCACCACATTTGATACTGATTTTCCCTCAATTTCGTCCCGGCTTATTTTAAACACATCACCTCTGCATTCTTGATCGCTATTCGGCGTACAAGGCTCCGAGGAGCATCTACTAATCGGACTGTTGTCCAAAGAGCTGTTAATTATATCATCCTGAAAATTGGGTGTTGTGTACACGCTTTCGTCCGAATAGACACCTTTCGGAAGATCAACTGCCAAGTAGTTGATGTCTAATGAACTATTTGACAAACCTATTAAATCTTTATTGTTTTAAATTAAATTAAAAAACTATGAAAAACTTTTTTTATTTTAATTTACCATCTACATCAATGTCATCCAGTGACGGTGTTTGATCATTGAAGGAAATGGGAGATTGCTGAACCTGCTGATCTGAATTACATAAAAATATCAATGTTTTATCCAAGTAAGATATGCAAGAAAATACCAAATAGATAACCATTTTCATTCTGGTATTGATAAAAATCAGTCATGTATGGGTACGGTGTGTTCATTTTAATTCAGCAGTCAGCCAAATTCAAAGGGATCTAGATAATAATGCTAAAAATTAAAGAAAATTTATGAGACTGATATCGAATTCTCATTGTTTTATAATATCGAAATTTTTATTTATTAGTACAGGATCAAATATTTAAGATATCAGAAAATCAAAATCTGAAATTTAATAAATTTTTTTAACATTCAATTCAAAGAGATTAGAAGAAAACAAAGGCAAAGAGATGAGAGCTGAAATTATTAGGCTTATACTTGAAAATCAGTTTGAATTGAAAATTTCAGGTGATTTTTTTTATTTTTTAACTTTACCTATTTAGTTTTGAAAATTGCCAAATAAATTTATTAGTTTAGTTTGTGTATAAGCTAATCTAATTCTTTCGAAAGCTTGAAATTAAAATAAACCAAGCATATTTTATTTAAAATATATCTCTATTTAAAAAAATAAAATAAAATTTGATTATAATTTCCAATATATTCTGAAATAGTTTTCTTTTCATTATTGCATAAAATTTAAAATTTTATTATGAATATAATTATGTAATGATAAAATCGAATCTAAATCACACGAATATACCTTTATCGCATTTTAGTTTTAAGCTTTTAATTTAAAACTTTATTGCGCATTGAAAAAAAATTGCTTTCTAAAGCTTATTTAAAAGCCATAAGATATTCATAATTTAACATTTTTTGTTATCGTTCTGTTGGAAAAATAGCATATTGAAGACAAAATTTAGTTAAACTAAAATTTCGAAAAGGACTCGACAATAAATATTTCTAATCTCATCTCACCCACAAATCTGAAAAATAAATTTAATTCTAAAATTTCTCTTAGATGTAATTTAAACAAAATTAAATTATATTTTCTGCGAGCTATTTTTTTAATAAAAATCTTATTTAAAAATTGTTCAAAGCTCTTTATTGATTGCTTTTAAATGGATTTTCTTAGAGACATAAATAAGCACCCAAGTGAACGAATGGATAATTTTTGTCAGCGTTTATTTTCTCCTGAATAAAATAGATATGTCTAAACAAAGGTTATTCTGATAATAATTATTACTAATTAAAATGAAAATGAAATTTTCGCCAAATTAAAATAACTTTTATCTGAACACATGCTTTTAAAAACCAAAAAAAACTCAAAATTAAAAGTGATCTGATGTCAAAACAAATAAAAGTTCAATTTTGATAAACATATTGATGACTAGTCAATTCTTAAAAAAATACATTTGGTTTTTAATTAAAATTTAACTTCCTCTAAATACTTTTAATTTTAGATCAGCCAATATTGATCCATATAGTAATGAGTGTTTCAATGAATTTTTTTCCAAGGTTTGACAAAAAAAAATCTCAAATTTATTGTTTGTCGTCTTGTGTTGTGAATTTAATAAAAATTTTGAGTCTTATAATTGAAAGATTCTTAATAAAATTCTCGAAAAATTACCTACCTCTGGCTGATATTGCCAAGCATTATTTGTGGCAGCATATAACATATTAAATCTCAAAAATATGTGCTACTTGAACACTACTAGTTTATATTTTGTTTTTTGTTGCTAAGCTTAAAATATATTCCGAAAAATAATAGAATTGTTTCAATAAAAAAATTCCATTAGATGAATTCTTTGACTTTACATTGACCTAGCTAAACTTTTTTTATAAAAATTTACAGAATTATTTATCTTATCATGCCCTAAAAAAATTCTTGATTAATTCTATTCAAATGAAGAAAATCTTTAGAAAATATTTAAACAGTTTTAAGTCAAATGATTTCTTTTTTTAACTTAAACAACAGATAAATTTTAATCCAAAAATAAAATTATTTATCACTTCGATGATAAATGTTTGAAAAGAAAATTTTTTCTCTAATAAATTAGGCATTTTTGACAAAAATTTATTACTATTTTTTTAATTTCGTAACCAATAGACCAGGTCTTAATAAACCAAGTTAAAAGCCAGATTGAAATAATTGATTAATTTTTTAGGAAATTTAATTAGATCACATAAGAATCTGATTTCTAATAAATTTAATATTTAAGAGTTTTTTTCAGTATTAATGGTTTCTAAATGAGCAAACTCAATTTAAAATTTTACAATCAATTAACTTTATTGTGTGTCTAATTGGATTTAGCTGAAAAAAAAGTTTCCCGTCATAAATGACAAGGGCAGTAGTTGAATGAATCTTTGTGTCAGCAAATTTTTATTAATTCATCAAAAGCCTTTTAAAAAAATGTACCTATTATTAGCAAAAACATAAAAAAACGAATCCTTTAGAAAAGGCTGACAAGCCAAATCTTTTTATCTCATGGCACTGGATTTTTTCCACTGTAAATTTGACATCTTGGAAGAAAAGTTTCTAATATCTTCAACGATCATTTCTTTTAAAAATTTTTAAATTTTTACAATAGAAAGTTTTGACTTGTATATTTAGAGATTATTTGCAAGCAATAAATATTTTCTTATGCCTTGAAATCTAAAATTCCTTGGGCTAAGGAAACCAATTTTTTTATACTTTAAGTGACCATCGTGTCAAATATGACATGATGATGAAAATTTTGAATGCATTCAAAAAGATGAGCTAAATTGCAATTTTCAATTTCAATTTTCTTCCTTATGTTTCTATTGAAAAAAAAACAATGGCTTGAAAATTTACAAGATTAGATTTTTATTTTGAAAAATTGCCGGCCTTTCAAGCAAATTTTGATAAAACTTAATTTAGTAACAAGTCAAGCAAAAAGGCTATCATTTAAATGTATCGAATTTGATAGAAAAAAAATAGGACTCATAATTGACTTAAAGTGATATTTTTTTAGATGAAGCTTTTGTTATCGCTATCAATTTTTGTTTTACTTTTAAATCTAAATAAATTGGAAAAAATTCAAAAATCAGGTTTAAGATTTTCTGTGGCTTGTGGTCGATTTCAAGATAATGAAAAGCTTTTCTTTGGTATGTGTTCATTAAATCAAAATTCCTATGACAGAATTGTTGAATTTGTCAATTATATCCTTAAAAGTGATCCCAATTTGGACTTGGACAATTTTTTGCGTAATTATTTGACTGCAAATGCCACTGATTATTTCAGGCGAACATACCCTAATGCTGCCTACATTCAAAAACTAGACCTTTTTGAATCCAAATTGTCTCTGATAATGGACAAATTAAAAACTTCATTGTCAAAAACTGGTGTTGCTGAATTTTTCGATGCAGCTAAAAGTAACTAGCTCATTTTTTGATGATTTTTAATCTTAAATTTTTGATCAAAGCTTCGAATTTTAGCCAAGTCCTAAAAGAGCTAATAGATAAAAGAGACCAGCTTCAACTAACCGATTGGGATAAATATCAAGAAATGTATTGTAATCAAGGAGTCATCTCGTTTTGTAAATCGGCTAAAGATTTACTAAATGTCACATATGTAAGTGATTTGCCAATGAACACTGTATTGGAAATTTTGGAATTTTATTTCGAAAGAGCATATATTACAATTGACTACCTATTTCTTTTGCGTACAATTATTTATTTTTTATTTCAACTAAAAAATTTAAATTCAAATTAATTAAAGCTGAAAAAGATTTTGTTTTGAAAAAATTGAAAAAAATTGACTCCCAGGGTACCAAAGGAACCCTTCTTTCCGAAGTTCACGAAATAATTAGTAAGAATTGGACCTATTAGTTTGAATTGTTCTAAATTTTACCCAAGATACCAGACTATTTAATAGTTCAGTAGAATACTTTAATGGTAGCTTGCCAAGTTTTACGACCAAAAAATCAACAACAACTACCATAAAAAAGACCACTACAAAACAGCAAAAAGTTTTAGGTAATTTACTTTAAAAAAAATTAATTCAAATTTTAATCATTTTTACAGAAATAGTCGCTGTTGATGAAGCTGTTTATTTGTCTATTCCACTGACTATTCTGTGTGTTACCATAATTGCTACTGTTGTTATGATAGTTATAAAAAAAAAATCAAGCTCAAAAAAAAATATGATAAACACTGAATTCAATTTAAGAGAGTCTTCCAAATTTTAATAAAAATACTTTTTCGCTTTAATCAAAGCTTTAAAAAATTAAATAAACAGGTCAACGAATTTTTTTTTATTCAAATATTATCTTAACTTAGAAATGGAGAATTTTTTGGCCGGTGATTAAGTAAATGGTCATTTTTGGTTGCGTAAAAAAATTCAATTTAAAATAGAATAGAAACTGAATTTGAAAATTATTATTTAAAGATAAGATCCTAAAAAATCACTTGATATTATAATGTAATAAGCTTTCAAAACTTATAAACAATTCAAATAGATTAGATAGTGATGAAAAATTTTTTATTTTCAATTTAAAAATCAGACCATTTAACAAAACTTCAAAATTTTATTTAGCTTTGAAAAAAAAAATGGCCAGTTGGCAATTGATTTTAGTTTGTTTGATGCATGTTTTGGCATTTACCAGAGTTGACACAAAGACCTTATTTATTGTTCAATGTAATAAGGCGCAAAAAAATGAGCTATTATTCTTCGGAACATGCAATGGTCAAAATCAGAACATTTATCCCAAGATTATGGACATTGTCTCGAAAATAAAAAAATTTAACCCCGAATCAACACTAAACCAGTTTCTTACTAATTACATTTTTTCGAATTCAAGTGAATTTTTTGAGACAGAATACAAAAATAATTCTGAATATTTGAGCAATCTATCTAGTAATTATTTTCTTTAATTTTATTAAAAATTTATTTTTTTCAGAATTAAAGACTGAACTTAGTGGTGTTGTGTCCAAAATAGAAAAAACTCTCTCAAATGTGACCATATCGGATTTTATCTTAGCTTTTCAAAGTCAGATTTAAATTCAAATAAACTTGAATATTTACTTTTTATTTTAGAGTCTTCGTTTAACAACGTAATTGATGAGATAATTACTGATAATGATAATTATATAAATACATTGGAATTAAATAATTCATTGCGTTATAATTCTACGTGCCAAGAGGGTTTGTTCTAAAAAAAATATAAAATTTTGTAACTTCTAATTTTTTAGGAACTTTTTGTCAATTGACCACAAAAATATTAAATGTAAGATTTTCAAATGAGCTTAATGATCTCACAATCAAACAATTCCTAAATCATTTAATTCAAAATGGCTTTAATTATTTGGATAATATATTTTTGACAAGTAAATGAAAATGTTAAACAAGAAATTGATAAAAAAACCATACTTTATTAGGTGATAAACTAGAAGCCGAAAAAATTATCGAAGATTGGAACAATAAAGGATCAAAGAACATAAGAATGTCTGAGGTTGTTCAATTTATTGGTGAATAAAAACAAAATTTGTCAGTAAATAAAAATTTGGTTTTTTATATTTTTAGACAATAGACTTATCAGTCAAATATTGTATGTCTATGAACCATATAAAACTACTAAAAAGAGAACTACGACAAAATTTATAAAAAAAACTACAACACGGAGACAAAAAGTTATAGGTAATAAAAAATCAAAAAAATAATTTAAATTAATTTAGATCTAAAGATGAAGTTGCGGTTTCTAATGCCGTTCTCTGGACAATACCATTATTGATTTTATTTATGACCATATTGGGATCAGTCGGTGTAGCTTATTATTTTTACAAGTTTAATCCAGCACTTGGCGACAAAGCCAATGACAGAATCATTCAAATGGAAAATAAAAAAACAAATTTTTAAAATTGAAATTTTTTTATTTGATTATGTGGAAATTATCGTAATAAATTTTAATAATAATTTTTTTAATTACTCTAAAATCTAGTTAAAACACAGAAAGAAAATATTTATTACTAATTTCCTAATGAATGAATGAATTTTTTGAATTTTAACTTTAACATAAATTTTGTGGTTCTAAATTCGTTGATAGTCCCGGTTGGGTCATTGACATTTTGTTATTTTTATGCGTTGGTTTGCGATTTCGAACGAGTCAATTCGTACAAATGCGGAGCCAAAAATTTTCTACCATCCATTAGCACCATTATTGGTTTTAGTCATTTGACATATTCAATTTGGCTCTTCACCGTAATTTACCAAATACCATTTCGTATCTTACTGACCAAACACACGAATTTTACCTACAAAAAAATTATTGCAAAAAAGTTTACCTGCACTTATTTGGCCTCAATCAGTGAAAAAAAATATAAGAGTTTTATTAATCTCAAGAAGTGTCTTTATCTGGCATACATTATGAATAATATTGAAATTTTGGGCATTATTGTAGCTTCAGTATTTAGCTCATCGTTTAATTTTGGTAAAAAAAATCAATTAATTCATAGATTTTTAATTAATTGTATAATCTTAGTAATACACACAATTGGCTTTGGACTGTACACACTTGGAGCTTTTTTATCAATTTTATTTGCGATTTTCATCGAAAGAAAGCTTAATAAAGAGGATTTGGTATTTTAAAAATTAAATATTTTAAATTTTTTTTCCTAAATTTAATTTATTTTAAGTCAAATTGCTTAAAAGAGCGTTTAATAGTTGGTGGTATTTTTCTATTGAATTTTATCTTCGCAAATATATGTTTTAGTTGGCATATTTTTTTATGTCCCAATTACGGTAAGTAACATTTATTTCTTAGCAATATTTTATTACTTAATCTATGGTGAATAATGCACCTTTTGAAGAGAGGCTTTGTCAGATTTTTCAAGCTTTTTTTTCAAAAATCTCGATTTGATTGATTTTCTAAAAAACTATTTATAAAATTTTGCAGATACTAAAGATAATTGAAGATAATTTATTAAAATTTTTTGGTACTTTTACGTTGAATTACTCTGATTGACCATATCTATAAAACTTAATAGCATTTCGTTATTTAAAAAATTTTAAAGATTAAAATTTCAAAAAATGATTTTTTTTTCAAAGCATTCGATAAAAATTAAGTTTTAAAAAATTTCAAAGATTTTAATTTTGATTAAAATTAAAAATGATATTTTTAGAATCTTATCTTTTTTAAGGTAAGAAGTCCCAATATTACATAAAAACCTTAGATCAAAATTTCAAAAAAGAAAATTCTTGAGTTTTTCTTGAAACCTATAAAAAAAACATAAAAAATAAATATATTCCACTTTAAGTTTATTTCAAATAATTTAACTTAGTAAAATTCGTGTGAGTTGCGCTTATTATTTGTAATAATGGCATTATGAATTTTCATAAAAACATTCCAAAACTTACAAAAATAAAATTATTTTCCATTAATTTAAATTAACAAAATTAGGCTTTTTAAACTTTGATGAAGGAACTACATGAAACAAAAATATGTTTCATTAAATTCAACAAAAAAAATTAATTTTAATTAACAGCGAAATATTGATGATCAAATAAAATATCAACATGTGAAATTTATTTTATTTTTGTCCCTATGTTCTGTTCTAATCAGAATTTTTTTTGCATTTTGAAAATTTATTTATTTAAATGCTAAAATTCTGTCATCGTTACAATTATAAAAATTTTATCTTTTGATTCTAAGTTAACATACAATATTAAAAAAAAGAATCAATTTATTGGCAAAGATTTCTTTAATTTCTTTCTTTGAACTGGACTGTTAAACCAAAAATTGTTAGTTTCATCTTTTACAATGCCTGTAATAATTAAATCAATGATCTCTCAGTTATTTTTTTATTAATTAATATTAATCATTTTATAATTAATATTAATATTTTTATTCATTTTTTAAATCCAGAGTTTTAAAAAGGCTCTCTATAATCGTTGATTTTTATTAATGAATATAAATTTTCAATCGGACTGAGATCAAGTGATTTTGGATACCATGGAAGAATTCTAAAATCACGCTCTCTAAAACAGTCTTTTACCGACTTAGTCGAAGGTGCAGGCGCCTCATCTTGTTGTAAAATACACTTTTGGTCAGGCTCGATTAAAAGTTCTACGGAATGTATTAAGTGGTTTTTTAGGGTGTCCATTTAAACATATTCATTTAAGATTTTATATTATGTGGCTTTTTAATAAAATATTTAAATAATAAACTTTTTTTTGTTTTTTTTATTTTTCGTATTTTTGACCAAACTTTTAAAAAAATATATTTAACTCAATTCGTTGACTTTGACTCACTTGAATGAGATAAAAAAAAAGTAAATTTTCAAAAATGGCAAAAATGGTTTCAAATCGAAGATACTAAACTTTTTTTAGCAAATTCGGTAAAAAAAAAGTATAAAAAGCATCGGATTTCCAATTTTTTTTTTCGATTAAAAAGTTTGATTCTACTTTTTTACTAATGAATTTTATTTATTTGTCTATCTGTTTATAAGAATAAAAATATATAAAAAAAAGATAACTAAAAAAAATTAAATCAGATAAAATAAAAAAAAAATAAATAAAAAAAGGATAAATAAAACTTAGTATTGAAAAAGAATATTAAAACGGTAAATTAAAATGAAGGTTAGACATGTTTAAGTTTAAATGAAATAAAATAACTCAATCTCTGCACTGAAATATATCGATTTGAGACTGTCAATAATTTAAGATTATCTAGGATCAAATGCTTTCGGGTGACAACTGGTACAATTCAATATAAATTTATCATCGACAAGTCAAAAATAATGAAAAATTCTGACATTTTGGTCTCATTTATTTACGTGTTGCAGCTTGTTGGTCTAACTTTCTCATCTAAAATTTTTCGTTTTCCTAAGACTTCCCACTTCTCCGTTCTCAGTCAAACCCATATCGTTCTATTTTTCGAATTTTTGTTAGCGTTTCTTATTCTTCTTCAGGTTACTCATTACCTGAGTTTTCGAGTTAGGTTGATTTGGTGTTTCCATTCAAAAGTTTTAATTATCCTCACAATCATTATAATTATCATTTTTTGAGGGTCCAGAAAACCCCTCTTCGGGATTAACGTATACTTTTTTTGCATGAAAATAAAAATATTCTGTAACCAAAATTTAATAATTTTTTGATGAAAAAAAAATCGTCAAAAACAATTTTATTTATTGAGCAATAACTAAAATGAGTACCAAAAAGGGTCGAAAAAAACCCCCCGGGTTTTGAGTGTTAAAATAAACTATCTTCTTTTTAGTCATTCTTTTGGCTTTACGACAACTTCCAGCAACCCATTCAATACCTCTATTTTTTTCTATTTTGTCAATAATATGATAATCCATAGTCTTCTTCATACCATCTTTTTTAAAGTAGAGTCACGTATAAAGTTTCCCTTCTCCACGATTTTCTTTGAAGAAATCATATATACACTCTCAATTAAACACTTGTTTCTATTTATTTTTTTAGCCATTTTTTAAAATTTTTCAATAATTATTTTTAATCAAAATCTAAAAGAAATAAATTACAAAACCAGCTTCAAGCTAGTTCGTTTTTTATTCATATCCCTTTAAAATTTTTTTTTAATTTTTTAGTCCCCAATTTAATTTTAAAAAGAATAAAATTAATTTTTTATAAAATTAATTTGGTAGATTATTTTTAGAAAAGAAACAAAAAAATCCAGAACGTTTTTTAGTTTGTCAAAAAAAATTTAATTCATTTTGTATTTATTATGGGATAGAGTTCAGAGTTTTCTTATGACTGAATAGATAAACTTGAATGAAATTTTAAAGACTTTAAATAATCAAAAAAATAAAATGTAGTTGGGCATCATAGAAGACTCAATCGTAGAATCAAATTATCGTTTGTGATGAGTAATTTTTAATTAAAAAATTTTGGTTAAAAAAATTATAATTGTAAAAATATATTTTTTTTCAATAAATTATTGACAAAATTAATCATTAAAAACTATTAAAAATAGTTTATCATTATTTTTTCCTAAAACCTAATTAATATTTTATAATCATTTTTAAGTATCTGGAAAAGAGAAAAAAAAATAAACTGTTAAACAAATAATTCAATTTATATATTAAACAATTATTTGATTTTTATTAATGGAATTAAAACATACATTAAATATTAAGAAAAAAAATTTATATATATATATATTAAAATTTATTGCTCGAAATCGGTCATTTAACTGACTCTTAGTATCAAAACTTACTTTTTTCTCTTTAACTTGAAAAACTTTATTCCTTTATTAGTAATCAGCAATCTATTGTTTGCTTGAGCATTTAAATTCAGTGTAGAATAACTCGTAGCGCCTTCATTTAAGCTATTCTTTACTAAATTAGATTTTATTTTGAGAGATTTTTCATTAAGACTCTTAATATCATCATAATCGTCAATAGTGACTGTTAAATTTTGCTCTTTAGGCAAACTCTTAAGCCTCATGGTGCTGTTCAAAACTCTAACAGAACTTTGCGGCGTAGATACCTTGAAATACATTGGGTTTAGTTTAATTATCGGATTTAGATTAAAAATATTGAACAATATTTTGATAGCACTGAGGCGAAAATCTCGATTAAATATCATATAAATTATAATGTTTATACAATGATTTGAGTTGAAAAAAGCAGATGAAATGGCCTGAATGGTCAAGTGGACTCGGGTGGTGTCTTGTATTAGCCGAAGATTGTGGGCCCAGTAGTAGGTAAAAAATGTGTAATAGGGAATATTGGTGAGCAAGAGCCAAAAGCCGAGTATTATGATGGTAAAATAGTGTGACTTTTGAGTGGTGGTTATGGCACGTCTCGAAGACCGGCTAATGTGATAATTTGTCAAAAAACCTTTTGATATTTCGGACGGACCCCGGGTGATTATTTTTGTGTACTGTCTCATAAAAAACCACAGCGTCAAATTCAGAATCAAAATAACCAAAGCTGGCATGATGTTGAAAACAAGTGGAATTATGATGTTGCAGTAAATTATGTAGACTAGATGAGACGTGGGACTCTCTGTGCCGTTTCGATCCGAGCTTTGGAACCAATTTTTCGAATTGCATGAAGGTGTTGCTACTTGTTCAAAATTGATCTCTATGGTCGAGGTCTCATATTTGTCTTTGGACCCGGTGACAATGTCGACCAGAAAGTCGCTTTTGCTCAAATTTGGTCTCAAATTTTCGCTCAAGTTATTAAAATTTTGCTCAAGAACTCCGTAGTGGCGCTGACTTAGAAATATTTCCGGAGATTTAATGAACAATATAAACAAGTAGCCGGACAGCGCTATACGCTTGGGAAAGCGATATGTGAAAAAAACCTTGCTTTTGATGGGCTTTTTTATCGCGTACAACCGGTCAATTGATAAAACAAGGGTAAGAAAGACGCAAAATGCGTCTATACTGCCTACAATGTAGTCAGTGAAATAGCATGTTAGTTTGCTTAGGTCGTAGAGCGCCCGTAGAGGGTTCACGAATGCTATGTAGTAGTTAATAAAGACAATTACGCAAAAACTAAAATCGGCTATTGCCAGAAAGAGAAGATATAAGTTGAAGCGGCGATTGAGCAGAGTTTTTTGCATTAGGATGCAAATGCAGATTAAATTTCCCAATATTCCGAAAAGCATTTGGCAAAGGTTTATGCTGACCACAACGTTGTCAATTTTGTGGTGGATGCTGTCCGATGTTGGACCCAAATAGGAGCCTGAGAGTCGGGTTGTGCTCAAAAAGTCCGGGTTAAATCGGCTGGTTGTGTCTTGACCATACTGTTTCATCAATTCTTTGGCTATTATTCCTATCATGGTTGTCCGGTCCAAATCGAGCTTGATGTTTCCAATGCTAAAAGTTGTGTTCAGCTTGTTGAATCGACTAGTGCTCAATAGTCGGATGTAAAAATCCTCTTTGGTCGTGTTAAACATTGCCAGTCATTTGATAAGAAGTTGTCTAAAAATTCAATCTAAAATTATCAAAATTTGCCAGCATAAAATTAGAAATATGCATCCCAGATGGCTTCTAATGGAAATAGATAGCAAAATTGTTCACTTTTGATTATAGAAAGTATTTCATTACAGTTATTTGTTTGATTTAGTTGCCAACTTTGACAAAAAAAATCTACGAAATTAATAATCGAAAATAATTTGTGTGTTCTCTAGAGAAGCTTCTTATGGGAAATTTTTTATTTTTTCCAAATAATGATCAGGATACTAGGCATGCAAGCAAAGCGACACATTAACAATGCAATAGATGATCACAGAATGCTAGAAATATTGATGGAACTTTAATACTCTGAAGAGGCGATTGTGTGCCAGTGTAGTGTTAATTTATATTTTAATTCCAGGCACTTGAATCTGCTAGACAAGCATTAGTTTTATTAGAGTAAACTTTTACTTCCAATTTTAGTTTTGATTAACAGGCTAATGCCTATGCTATTTGAAGATGACTTTAAGCATTTTTTGTATTGTACAAATTTAAAAATTGAAAAAAAATTAAAAAATTTCTATTTACAAAAGTGATTTTTTTGATAATAACTTTTTTTTCTACAAAATTATTTAATTTTATAGAATGAAGCTAAAATAAATACAGAAATTAATTTAGTTGAGAGCATTGAATTTTCGAATGAATAATATTTAATTTTCTTGAAATAATAAATTCGATTTATAATTTACTGGAAGAGGCAAAAATTGAGCATTCATCAAAAACCAGTATTCTTATCCAGGTAAACAAATTTAAAACATTCAAAAAATGAGATGAAACATTTTGAATGCATTCTTTCCGAGTATCATTACATAATCTATTTAAAACAGGATTAAAATAATATTTTAATCATTTACATGAATACTTTTAGATAATCTTGCACAGAATAAGAATAAATTGAGAATTTTTTTTCATAAAATGATATGACACTAGAACTGTGATCAATTTGATAAATTCAAAAGGAAATTAGTTTTTTGACGCATGAAAACAAAAACCGGAACATAATTTTGAAATATAAGCCAACATTGATCATTAGCTTGTTCCGATTGTGGTGGTTTTTTTGCCAAGAAAACAAAAGGTTTCATTTCTAACTCATAAGTGAACAAATTGTTGTTAAAAGCCTCTAAGTATCAAGGAAGTTTATTAGACAAAATAACAAGAAAAAAATTTAGACTAAATTTTTTAGATTTTCTAAAAACACTTCCGAAAATTACCCATCCCTGGAATTAACTCCACCTTAATGGATCTTAAATAACATAGTTTCAAGTGTTGAGCAAAGAATTTTTTATTACCTTATTTGGATTAGCTAATTAGCTAGGTTTTCTCTAATACCTTAAAGATAATAGCTTTATCTAGAAACAGAGCTTCAGTGAATCCTTTTGCTGCTGTTCAAGAGTTTTGATTTTGCCATTTTTCACATCATTAATAGAATTACTAGTTAATCGAATTAAGCCAGCTCTGAATCAAATGCGAATAATCAGACGCCGCAACAAAAATCTTAACTTTGCCAAGTTTTATCTTGAACAAACTCGAAAAGTATTTATTACACCCAAATGTTTTGTTTAAATAAAAAATAAAGAAACAAATTTTTCTCTTTCAGTGTTTAAATTCTAGACTTGATATATAAATTAGAATTTCGATACAGCTTATCGTTTTTATAATCGAATCTCAGTTGAATTATGTTGTGTGACTCAACAGAGTTTAATGCTTATCAAACAAGACTGGAAAATTTAAATACACTATTAAATATTTGTAAATACAAAAAATAATCTTTAATATTTTAGCGCTTCAATGTAAGAGAACAATTATTAAATTATTTATTTTTTTAATCAAACTTTTAGTGAATTAATTATTAAAAAGATTATTCAATATTTAAATCTTAATGGAAAAATGAGAGATATTATCAATTAATTTAACTAACTCACAATTTAAATATTAATGAATATTTTGACATTTTCAATTGGGACCTTTAAAATGACATTCTTGGCTTTTTTAATCTAGATAATTGTTTTGCTTATCTAAATCTTCAAGAAGGATCATGATGACCAAGTGGTTTCGTGATTTTTTTAATTATGCATACTTTTTGATCCTGAATTTTATAATAAAATCTAAAATAAAAATATTTTTGTTTTTAAAATCCATGAAAATTTAAATGTATTCGTAAATCAACGTAAGCTTTAAAATGACATTATTGAATTTGATTTTTACAGATGATAAGTCTTATTTATCAAGATATTATGTAAGCTCACACTCGATGCCAGAATCTAAATATTAAAAAAATTAATTAATTGAATTAATAACTAACCCTTTGTATTTGTATGTAAATTTATCAATATTCAGATATGTCTTGAAAATTGGTCTTTTAAGGCTTTTTATTTTTATACTATTTAATAGTATTCGAAAATGCTACTTTGTTAAAATTTAAATTTTGTCTTTTGTGACTGTAAATACTTGAACCCGGTTTGAGAATTTTTTTGCATAACATTTTTATAATTAAAAGCTTGCCTGATAAAATGAATATAATAGAAATAGCTCAAAAATCTGACTGCATTTAATTCAAAAAATATTTCCTCAAATAGGCTTTTTCGAATTAAAATTTTACTAATTATTTTTATTTTTAAGTCTATAGCTTATTTTCAATGTTCGAAAATGCTTTTATTCTAAGCAATATTGCGTTCAATCTTTTGACATTGACCCTGAACAAAAAGTTTGCAGAAGAACCAAAATGTGACAATACAGAATGCATTATCTAACTAAAAACCTATTTTTGATTAGTTTAAATAAAATGTATTATTTAATTATTTATTTATATTTTTTTTAAATCCCATTTTTATTTTGTAAAATTTTTAGCTCTAAATATTTTAAAATGGATTATTTTGATCATTCCATGCAGCTTTAATATAAGTAAAATTTTTGTTTAATTAATTTATAATTATGAATAAATACACAAAAAATTTAATCTCTAATGCCATATGGACTTGGTGAATTTAATTATAAAATGAGATCTTAGTTGCGCAAAAAATATAGAATCAAAATTCAAAAAAAGATTGAAGTTTAATTAAAAATCTTATTAAAAATAAAGATTAAACAACTGTATAAGTGTTTTTAAGTCTTTTTCCTACAGACGTTTTTGTTATGGTTCCGACAGTTAAAATTTTGCATCGCAATATATCCAGAGCAAAGCAGAAGCTTTTATTACATTTAAATATTAAATTAAAAAATAAATCTATTATAAAATTTTAATTTAGGTGGAAATAAATTTATTAGAATATTTACTACAGTATTCGAGACTCAATAAGTACATTAGGAATAGCAATTTCCGCGTAATTTTCTACTAATAGCAGCGTTTATCCATAAATCGTTTCTGAAACAGTTTTTAGAAAATTTACTTTTAATCTCTTAAAATGATTATAATCATTTTAAGAGATTAAATTATCATTAAATTCTAAATAAAACTTTGAATTCAAAATACTGATAGGATCAAAAATTAATTTGAAATTATTAACTGTGCTGGTTATTTGAGTTTTTAATAAAATATCCTTTAAAGATCAAAAACAAAAACACAGAACTAATAAAACAACTTTTCCTTTTCATTTCATTCCAAAGGTGAATTCAATGATTTGAAAAGCAGAAACATTTCATTTTATTCCCTTAAAAAGAGTGAGATGTTTTTTCTCTCCAAACTAATTTTTGGATACTGTCATTTGATGTCATCTAAAAATTTTGATTGAAATCATAAAAGTTCAAACATATTACTGATTGATTTATCTATTTTTAATTTTGAAATTTCAAAAAAAAAATAATCAGAAATGACATGAACATTTGAGTTCAGATATCGGATGTTTAAATGAAAAAACATAAGCTTTCAAAAACTCAATAAAAGCTTCTATACCATGAAAAAAATAAAAGCCTTAAAGGATTGTTTTTTCATTATTAAGTGATTATTAGAGATCAATTTTAAAATATTTGGATTAAACTAAATTAAATTTAACAAAAAAAGTAAGCTAATTTGATCATTTAAATAATTATGTAAGATAGAAATAAAAATTTGCCCAAATTTCAACAAAATATGAACATATTAATGTGTGTGCAAATAAAGAAAATTTGAGAAAAAAAGCGTTCGAGATGCATAATTAGAAAATATTTTAAGTATTTAGGAAATTATTAGGTGTTAATGAAAATCGAATTTGTGGTGGCATGTTCGACCGCATGTCCTCTAATCGCCTTGGCATTCTGCTATATCTATCCAATTTTAGTCGACTTTGGCCACATAAACAAAACTCATTGTCAAGTGTACAACTTTTTACCATCTGTCAGTGCCACAATTAGCTACAATCCGGTAACTTCACTTTTTTGGTTCTTGCTAATACTCATCCACACTCCGTTTCGGTTTATGCTAGCTAAATATCTGCACGACTTTTATAAAACACAATTTTCACGCGGCTTTCCTGATGATTTCATTCCATTTTCATTCAAAGCAGAGTACCTAAAGTTTGTCTCAGTTCAAAAGCAAATATTTTACGCTTACCAAATAAACAAAATAGAAATTATTGGACTCTTTATTTTATCAATGTACACGTCAAACTCAAATTATGGTATTTGGTTGATTTAAAAAAAAAAATTATTTTTTTTTATTAAATTTAGAAATGCACAAACTGGGATTTTGTACTTATTTAATTTCAGCGTCTATCTTTAAGGTCCTAGTTTTGTCAATTGAATCAAGACTTAGATCAGAAAAATTGGTAAGAATTTATGAAAATATATTTTTAGCAAATTCAAATTAATAAAGGGAAATAGTTTATTTAAATTTAGATTTGACTGAATTCGATTTGGCAAATTGTCATTTCCTTTGAGAAACTTAAAATCCTTGAAGTTTTAGTGCCATTAATTCTTTTTTTTCTAGCCAAATTGTTATGACAAACGCAAACAGCTTGCTAGCTTATTTGCGCTTAGTTTCATCTCATCCATCATTCTATTCACAATTCACAATTCAAGATGTATCAGCTATGGTAATAACTTTTCTAGATATTTTTTCGTTTTAATTAACTTAAATTTTAGTTTACAGTTTTTTTGGTTTATCCGAAATAGTATTAATTTTGAGCAATGTTGCATTTCACTACTGGACTGTTAATCTAATTCACAAAATACACTAGATTGATTCTAATTAATAGAAATTTTTTACAAATGAATTTTTAATTTTTATTTTTTTTAATAACAATAGATCAGGAAATGAAACCCCTGGAATTAGACCCACATTAATGTTTATTTAAATATTTTTAAAATACTATTTTTTTAATAATAAACAACTTCCCAATAAAAGTCAAATATATCCTGTTGATATTTTTTAGAAAATGCTGAAAAGAAATCTCAAGCTTTTTTCAATAGCACCAAGATTTTATTCAACGTCAGTAGAAAGGTATCAGTTTGAAGAAAAAAAAATAAAAAATAATAGTTTTCTTCGCTTGAAGCAATTATGACATTACCATTATAGGTGGCGGCATTGTCGGTCTGGCAACTGCTCGCAAATTAATTACTGATAATCCAAGCCTTAAATTTGCTCTTGTCGAAAAGGAAAATCAATTAGGTAATTTTGAGAATATTTTTAGAACCCATTATTCAAGTTGAATTCACTAATTAGCCTTTCATCAAACTGGTCACAATAGTGGAGTGGTTCACGCAGGTATTTACTACAAACCGGGCTCGTTAAAAGCCCGTTTGTGTGTGCAGGGTCTTCAAGCTACCTATAAATATTGTGATCAACATTCAATTCCGTATAAAAAAGTCGGAAAAGTAAATAAAATAAATAAATTCTAAATCTTAAAAATTCGTCAATTATTTTAAAGCTAATTGTTGCCACAAATAACGAAGAATCATCGCGTTTGGATGATTTGTTCGATAGAGGAATCGCAAACAATGTGCCTGATTTAAAAATGATTTCGGCGGAGCAAATCAAAGAAATAGAACCCAATTGTGTTGTAAGCTATCAGCAACAGCAAAAAAACTCAATTAATCTAACAGCATGAAATTCATTTAGGGCTTAAGAGCAATACATTCGCCACATACTGGCATAATAGATTGGGGTTTTGTGGCAAAACACTTTGGCATGCAGTTCCAAAAATATGGTGGACATATAAAGCTTAATTTTGAAGCGGACAAATTTGCTGCTTCACCTGATCCCGATTACCCATTGAAAATAATCTCCACCAAAAATGTATTCTTTTTTTTTTTTAAAGAAAAGTACTATGACACATCTGTAAATTAACGAAATCTGTTTAATTATTTGAAATTTAAAAAAATTTTAAACTTTAATTAGAAAGATCTATTAAACAAATAATTTTCTGAAAAATTGTTTAATTTACGAAAAGTTAAAAAATAATTATTTGAGAGTAGAGAAATAACTTGTTTCATGGTACTGATCGTTGTGAAATTCAATGGAAATAGAACAAAATTATTTGGAAAAATTAAAGTTTAAGATAAAAAATTATTTTAAAAAATAGGCTGTTACACTTATTTTTAGATTTTTTTAATCTTTAATATCAATTTATCAAAAAAAAGAAAATAATTTTTTTTCATTTTGTACTGAATTTCACAATTCTCTATGCATTAAAAAAACTTTCTTCTTTATCAAAGGTTCATTTTAACACACGGTATTTAATAACATGCGGAGGCTTGTATTCGGATAAATTATCAGAAAAATCCGGATGTAATCCTTATCCCAAAATAGTGCCTTTTAGAGGAGATTATTTAGTTTTAAAACCAGAAAAATCAAATCTTGTTAAAGGAAATATTTATCCGGTAAGCTAATTAATTTTTTTTCAACAATTTCTACAGATTTTTGAAGGTACCGGATCCAAAATTTCCATTTTTAGGTGTTCATTTTACACCAAGAATGGACGGAAGTGTTTGGCTGGGTCCTAATGCTGTTTTGTCATTCAAGCGAGAAGGTTACAATTTACTTGACTTTGATTTGAAAGACGCCATGGAAGAGCTGTCGTTTGGGTGAGTGTTTTCATGAGTGGCATTGAAATAAACTTATACTTGTGTTTAATTTAAAGTGGCCTGAGAAAAATGATTCTAAAAAATTTCCGATCCGGCTTTGGTGAGGTTAAAAGAGGCTTTAGCATGACGGCTACTGTGCAAGAGTTGAGAAAATTTATGCCTTCGCTCAGAGTTGCTGATGTGGCTAGGGGACCTTCGGGCGTGAGAGCCCAAGCTATGGATATTGACGGAAATTTAGTTGATGATTTTGTGTTCGATAGCGGTATTTTATTAAATTGAAAAATTGGTTAAAATTACTTTTTTAATTGTTAAGGAACTGGTGATCTGGGAAAAAGAATGCTTCATGTTAGAAATGCACCCTCTCCGGCTGCTACTTCTTCCTTGGCAATTGCCGATGTGATCTCTGTAGAGGTAGCAAAGCGATTCCACTTGCCAAAGGCTTAAATAAATTTTTTTTTAAAAACTAAATTAAAACTGTTCAAAACAGAATGTAAATTTTTGGTTTAATTTATCAAGTGCTTGCTAGTTCAAAGTATAACAATTTTGAACAATTCAATGGTAGCTGAAGATACATTAACAGATATTTCACACATCATGTGCTCGAATGTAGGATTAAAGCCATTAAATATATAAAAAAAATATTTTATAAATTTTAATTGATTCAAAATAAAATGTATCAAGGTACTTGAGCCAGAAATAGCTTGATTAATCTACTTGGCAAAACTTGTTAAAGTGATAAAATGTTCATATTTAATTAGACAGATTTTTTAATACTCTGAAAACCAAATAACTCTTTGTTGCTCTTATTAGATTATAAAATCGGATTTTTTAATGTGTGGAGAAATTTGCTCAAAAAATTTCGAGATAATTTTTTAAAATTAATGAAGAATTTTTAAAATAATTAAAGTTTATCTTTCACATTATTTTCATCAATTGTAAAATAGTGACGCAAATTAGACTAAAAAATAAAGTATTAATCTATCAATAATTGTGTATTTTAAAAATATTTTTCCTATTTAAATGAATCAAAATTTCCTCTTTTTAATTGTTACCAAATTTTTTTTAATTACAATGAAATAATTTAGCATGATTTCTTCATTTAAATCAATACACCCTGATCCTGTTTTCTCAGAAAAAATTCGCGAGTTTTTTTCGAGGTTTTAAAAAAACATCAGTGTTTTTAAATTAATTTTGAAAAATCAATACCAAGTATTGAAAGCTCTTAGAAAAACCTTTAAATAAATTGAGCTTAAATTATAATATAAAAATAAGTTCTCATTTTAAAAAAAAAACAGTTTCTGATTTTTTTTCTCAATAAAAATTAATTTTCTTGATTTAAATTGTCTAACAAAGCGAAATAATTTTTTTTTTACCAGAGTTTTGACTTAAATGAAATCATTAAGATGCATGAATTTTATTAAAATGTGATTTTTTGAGACTGTTAGGCATGTTTTAAAAATTAGATGAAAATTTTTATTAATTGAAATTATTTAAAATAAATTAAAGTCCAAAGACGCAAAATAAAACCGAAATTAATGCTAAAATAGTAAAAACACTACATAAAATTATAGCTGGTATGAAAAATTCGGGTTGTAGTTTTCGCGGCGGTGATTCATATGGCAAAAAGTCAGCTCGATTGATCAAATCAATCATGTACCCCAACGACCATCCGATCTTAAAAAAAAAATTAAGAAAATCTACCAAAATTGATCTAAAAGTTTATTACCGAGTTGCCATTTACTTTTGTTAGGAATTCGATGTTGTCAAATTTAGTAATTCTGTATCTAGAAAATATAGTAAGCAAATAATAATTAAAAAAGCATGTTGACTTTAAGTAATCTTCAAATATTTTCTCATCTAATTTTTGATTGATGTCAGAAAGCTAAAAAAAATTTTATCATAACTTAATTTTAATTTTAAATAAAAAAGAAAAATATGCACTTCTTGATATGATAAATTAAGCAACTTTTCACTTTCCACTTTTAATCCGTCTAAATTTTTCATCAATTTTTGACCAGATAGCATTTCAGTATTTGCCAATTTGTAATAAAAATTACTGAATGCCTGGAAAAAAATAAACTATTTAATTTGAAATAAAAACAAATTGAAAAATCATTTACATAAAACTTATTCTTATCT
The DNA here is from genome assembly GCA_019054805.1 of Brachionus manjavacas. Lineage (NCBI taxonomy): Eukaryota > Metazoa > Rotifera > Eurotatoria > Ploima > Brachionidae > Brachionus > Brachionus manjavacas. The sequence continues at coordinate 792,402 of JAHQIY010000015.1, read as the reverse complement.
GTTAGATCTGGTAAGAAAGCTTGATTAAAAGAACATTTGTTGGAACCATATGGACAATTCATATCAGGCAATAGAGCTGAGATTTCTTGAGCGCATTTTTCTGGATCTGATGTTCCGTTCAGAGCATAAAATTTTTTCTACAAATATTCAAAATAAAATAAATTTAAAAAATAATAATGTACCTGAGATATGGCAGTGAGATTAATGGGTAATGGATATTTGAATAAGAGACCATTGGCACAATTTGAATCAACTATTGATGCCAAACTGAAATTAATTGTTGCATTCGAATTAAAGCATGGTGCGTTGACTTTTTCCTGATAGTTGCTTTTCTAAAAAAATTGATATAAAAAATTTTGGAAAAAAAAAACAAATAAAATGAAATTACTATAACAAGATATGTTTGGTAAATATTCTGAAATTCATTAACTCCCCAGCAAAGAAAGCTATGAGAATAAGTTTCGTAATCAACTCCATAAATTTTTGATCTTTCATAAAATTTATTTATTACTGTTTGATTTTGAACTTAAATAAAACTTTAATTAAGAAATTTTTTCATTTTTTGTAGTTTACTTTTGCCGGAGGGGACAAATGATATTTGAGTAGATGCGCCACCCATGTCAAGAATACCAATTGTAGACACAGGATCTGTTTTCTACTCATCAAAAAAAACTTTTATTAAATAATTAAATTTAATTTAACAGAATTACTGATGAAAATTTATCAGCAAAATAATTAGCTGTAATCCATCCATAGAGTCCTTCTTCTTTTCCGGTCAAAATTTTCACTTGGTTGTCGGATTTGTATAGAAATTCGCTTTTGGAAAAATGTTTGCGGATATAATCTATGATTTTGTCTGTTTGTTCTTTGTCCGATGCGCTGAAAAGCTCAATTAAAATCAATTGATTATTTTTTTTTAATTACTCTAAGAGACGCATTCCGGCAGTTGCCGCCAGCAAGATATGTGCTCGATTTTTCCTCTCATTTGGAACTTTTCTGCTAGCGTTTTGTAAGCAGTCATTAAAATATAAAATTGTTTCCTCTTTGGTCTTTAACTTATCAATACCCGGGTCTTGGTTTAAAATTTTCCAAATTATTCTATAAAATTTTCAATTAATTTACATTTTGTGCACTTGTATATTTCAGACACGACCACTTCATCTCCCTCATTAGCTGATATTCCACTCGTCCAACTGTACACATACATTTTTGAGCCTGGGACATTTTTTTATTAAAATTTTTCAAATTAATCAAAATACTTGAAGATCCGGCATCAATAACAACTGCGTACTTTCAAATTTAAAAATTAATTTTTTTTCAAAATGGTAAATAAATAAATTACGTCATTTGGATAGGAATACGAGTCATAGTAGATCGATATTAGGACCACTATTGTTATAAAAGTAAGTAGTGCTATGATTCCTAGGCCAAGTAGAGTGAATTTAATTCTTTTATTAATTCGTTCAATAATCATTTTTTCTAAATAAAAAAAATACGACTTGAAACAAGGGCTTTAAAGATTTGTATAAATATTTAAGATAAAATTTGATCAATTTTTAGATTATGCAATGATTAAATAAAATTTGTTTTTTTATCATTCCTGATTTTATAACTATTTTTGATAGATAAAGAACTCTTAAATTAAAATCTTTATTATTGTATAAATATTTTGTAACCTTTTTTTTTTATAAAATAATTGCCTGAATTGTTTCCAAACAAAACAGAATTTTAAGTTGGTAATTGTTTATTCAAAATATTGAGCCTTTCATCGGTTTAAACCTTTGTTATTTCCGATTATATCCATTAAATTTGTTTGCAGACAATTCAAGCAAGTTTAAATAAAAGTTTAAAACAAAAAAATTTACTCTGCAATTTATCTTCGACTGTCATAATCTTGAAGAAAATAAAAACCTAATTGAATTAAATTTAACTAAAGAGAAAAAAATTTATAAAAACAATTCTTAAAAATTAATTAGATTAATTCGTAAATTCAATAAAAGAATTTAAAAAAAACAAGGAAAAGAATAATTTTAATTTGATTTTCCGCTTTCACAACTTTTTGTGCTCTAAGTGGTACCTAAAAATGCCTAGGTAGTAGTATGCAAGAAATATGCTAAATAATTAAATTGATTTATAAACCGAATAAACAGCTTTGTATCATTAGGAATTATTTTAAGAACTTAAATACCAAGAAATTTGATCTATGACTTGAACCTTTTAGCAAGCTATCTACCAGAAACAATTAATTTAGACAATTGGCTTAAGAATGCGATTTATCTTTAGATAGAGTAATTTTTCCTTAATATTGATTGACAAGAGTTAAATTAAATAATTTTTGCTTACTTTTAAATATTATGTAAACAGGGCTTTGTTTACTCTATCATAAATTCAACTTCTCTTGCTTCCAAATTAGTTTGAGAATTTTTTTTCAAAAATTAATGTTTCTATGCCAATAAATTTTTCAACAAGAAAACAACCACCACTTACTGGGTGAAAAGGTAATGATTTAGCAAATATTTGGCTATTCATTCTGTTAAAAGGTGTCAGAAAATTTCCCTCAGTTAATGTTCATTGCAAATATTTTATTAAAGGTTATTTGGATAATTTTTATGCATCTGTTTAAAACAAAATTTAATTAAAAAAATGGTTAATGAAATTATGTTTTGTTTGATTAAATTTTAAGGACTAAAGCTCATGTAATACTTGGAATCAAGCATACTTAATTAATTATTTTATTTTTAATGCGATCATTCGAGCAGCTTCTACAAATATTTAAGATTATTTTCATGGAAAAAAAATTATTTTTATTTTTTTTATCTTTTGTTATCTTAAATTTCAAAAAACAAGAACATTGTAAAAATGACATAAGTTTTTCTTGAAAAATAAAAAAAATTGTTTAGAAAGAATCGATAAGCTCTAAATTCTGATTCCTTTTTAGCATTCTAAGGCTCTCTGGATGGCACATTTAAAAAATTTGTTATTGATTTTTCATATGACATTATCTTTTAAAAGTTTGAAATGACTCTTAAAATTTCGTGAATTTTCAGATAATAATGGTAAATTTTCAATTAATTTTGTGATTGAAAGATTTTAGAATGCTTTAGGACTTGCTTAAATTAAAACTATTGTGTTTTGGTAGCACTATCGTTAAAAGATTAATTAATATTTTCTCTTAAAATATTTTAGTTATTGTTATTTTTAATAAATCATTAAAAAAAAATTATCTTTTATGCCATTATCTTATTTTAACTGTGTGCATTATCAAAAATTTATAGAGCTCAATTCAACAAAATGAACTAAAATTTCAACTATTAATTAGACATAAAATTAATCTTTAAGTTATTTTATAATATCTTTGTTAAAGCATTTATCATCTCAAATCATGATATTTAGTAGTACCAAGTAATTGCTACTAAGATAGTTTTAAAAAATTTAATCCAAAATAGATTAGTTCTTTAAAAAGTTGTGTCTGAAAGTTAGTGTTAAAAAAAGAATCTTTAAATAAAGCTTTTCAAATGTGAGCTAAATAAAAACTTAAGTATTTATTTTAAATGTTCTAATAAAATTTTTAGTTTTTAAGTTATAATCAAAACGGCTGGATTCTTATTTATTTTTCTTCAACACAATTTTCATGTCAAGAAAATAAGATAATTATTTTTCAAAAATCAATTTTCTTTTTTTATTGATATAAGCTTGCTTAAGTTAATAATCAATCAAAACTATTATGAATATCTGATGAGCAAAATGAATCAATATAGATAATTTTAAAAATAAATTAGAATTAAAAATTTTATTTTTAAGTAAAAAATTAGTTTTTCAAATAAAAGATTGAAAAAAGGATCATAAATATTGACAAAATCGAAAAGATAAAACATATTACCAGTAATGGAATATAAAATTGAGTTTCAATTTTTCTAGGTGGTGTCTCTTCCGGTAAAAAATCTTGCCTATTTATTAGATCTATCATGTAGCCCAGAGTCCAACCAATCTTTTGAAAAAAATTCAAAATTTGAATAAAAATGTTTATTAAAAAATTTACACTATAATCATTGATTTTATCTACAATTTCTACATTTTTGAAGCTCGTTATTTGAAATTTAGACAATAATTTCATAATATAAAGGTTATAGAAGCAAGTTGTTCTCAGATATTCGTCTCGGATCATAGGCTTTAGTTTATTATTTATCAAAGTTATCTTAAACAAATGAATTTTAAAAGTTAAATTTTTTTTAATATATATATTACTTCATTATAATCCAGGGAACAAAGTCGCTTAGTCTCGGATGAATAAAGTTCAAAATCGTTTTTTAAAATTTTACCAGACAATTTTTCCGAATTTACCATTTGATAATAATAGCTGGAAAAAGCCTTCAAATATTTACTTAGATCTATGAATAAAGAATTAAAAAAAATTTTACGTAGAATTTATTTTTGCTAATTAATTCAGGCTGATAGATATTATTAAAAGAACATTTTTTGTCATAGTCACAAGCTGGTTCGGGAAAAAGAAATTTCAATTCTTCTTGACATTTATCTGGGTTTGATTCACCTTCGAAAATATAATAGCTTTGCTAATAATAATTTAAATTTTTTCTTTTTTTTTTTAAATAAAATTCTATAATTATCACTTTTTTTAATTTTTCTAAATCAATATTTGGATTAAATCTAAAAATGTCTCCATTTGAACAAGGTGAATTTAATAAGGTTGATGTTGAAACATTAAGTGCCAATTTAGAGTAAAGACAAGATGCGTTCACTTGTTGCATATAGTCATTTTGCTTTAATATTAAAAATAATTGCCTTCTTAATACTTAATTATTAAATAATACAATTAAAATAAACGCTTGATAGACTAAAATAATTTGGTCAGTTCCCCAGCATAAAAAACTATTCGAATAAGTCCGGTAGTCTTTTCCATAAATTCTTTGATTTTTAAAAAATTGTTCAGTTACACTTCTATTTTCATCTTAAATTTTCAATTAATTTTTAAATAGAGATAAAAAATGTATTTTACTTTGATTAGAGGGATAAAAAGCAATTTGTGTTGAAGCTCCCCCTAAATCCAAAGTGCCCCATGTACTAATTGGATCCGTGTCTTTGGAAAATTTTTCTGAAAAATAGTTTGCTGATATCCAAGCATAGAGGCCCTCATCTTTACCATCAATTATTTTAACCTGGTCATCAGACTTGTACAAAAAACCACTTTTTGAAAAATGATATCTAATATAGCCAAGTATTTTATCGCTTTGATTTTTGTCTGTTATGCTTTTTTAAAAAAAAATTTGTTTGAATATTTTTAAAAATCTCTTTACTTTAATAAACGCATTCCGGCTGTTGCTGCTAAAATAATGTGAGTTCGATTTTTACGCTGATTTGGAATGTATTTACTAGCATCCTGCAAGCAATCATTAAAATATAAAATGACATCTTCTTTGGTTCTAAGTGCATTTATTCCGGGACCTTTTTATCGAAAATAAATTAAAAAAATATACTAAAAGCAAACTCAAAATTCCAATTACTTCTTTTGCAGCTATATAATTCTTTAACACGAACGTCATCACCCTTATAAGCTGAAAGACCACCTTGCCATGAATAAATGTATGTTCGAGAACCTTTATTTCAAAAAATTAGTATCTTAAACTGAAATAATATTTTTTAAAAAGGATAAAAAACCTGATGAGCCAGCATCAATAACTATTGAGAACTAAAAAAATTTTTAAATACTAAAATTTAATCTTTTTATCACACTATTAACACCAGTCAAGGTGTTTTTGGTACTAAAGTAGCATACCTCATCTGGATATTGATATGAATCATAATAAAAAGTTGATAAGCCTATTAAACTAACAAAAGCAGCTAAAAAAAGGATCCCGAAAAGAATCAAAACTATTCTTGTTCTTGTCAATTTTTTATTCAGAGCCATTTGTATAAGGATATTTAATTTTGGTCCTTGAATGAATCCAAAAATCAGCTAATTATTTTAAAACGCAAAACATCTTATAGTTAAATATAAAATCTATTAAAATAGATAAAAATATATCACATTTTTAATTGATAAGATTAACAAGTTTTTTTTTCAATGCAGGAATTTTAACCGCCTAAATATGGTCTAATTCAATTATTTTTTTGTGCTTAAGTTTATAATTTTATTCTTTATAAGTAAAATTACCATGATTTACCAAGAAATAAAATTTGTTCAAATGATTTATGTATAGAAAAAAATTGTCTTTATTGTGCTCATTACAATTGATTTTTATTTACTAGAGCCCAAAATGCCAAAAATTATAATAATGCAACTTATTTATTTTTGCAGTAAAATTCTATGAATTAAAAAATAGATAGAAAAAAGTTACTTTTAAAAAATTTGCACGAAAATTCATAATATAAAAAAATTTCATACTATTTTTCATAAAAATTATAAATTTAAATTTTACAAAATTCCAACTCGAATTTCCAACCTAATAAGATCACCGAACTGAAAAAAATAAGTACAGACCCGAAATGCCATTTGATGGGTAAGTAGTCCATTCTATTGAATTAATAATGTCTCTTTACTTAATTTTAATTTCACCAAAAGCCAGCAACAAATCTATGGTGCTCAACATCCGCCCAATTTGAAAATAATTAAGTAACCTTTTCCAAATTAAAATTGTCATTATATTTTTTTGTCCAAAAGGGAGCTCAAATCAGGCTCAGGCAGCTCCAACTCTCACAGTTTACCAGGCACAGTTGTAAAAGCATTTAGAGACTATGAGAAAAAAACAATCGATGCATGGGACATTGACGAAAATGAATGCTTCAATTTGACCGATCCATTTCCAATTTCAATTATTGATTCGGAAGAGGTGGCAAAAAAAATAATTAAAAACCATAAAGAAACTCAAGAAAAAATGCAATCAAGTGTATCAAGTGGGTCCAACACAAACACAAAGTCATCTCCTGGTCCGGGCAAGGCACTCAGACAAGAAACTGATGCAAACAGCCACATTTCCGCTCTTTCCAAATCATTTAAAATAACTTCTTTATCAAGTTCAGATGTAAAAAGTACAGATACGACTTATGCAAAGCCTTCTGATCCGAAATCAAGTAACCAAAATAAAAAAATTGACATCAAAGATACAACTGCATCAAGCAGGCATCAGTTATATGTCTTCAAAGATTTTGATCAAGATTCCACTAAAATACTTAAATTCGAAAATATCCTAAACTCGAATCCGATTAATTTAAGTGAATTAGAAAAACTGAGCTGGAAAGGCATTCCGAATAATTTTCGACCTATTTGCTGGAAACTTTTGTCCGACTACTTGCCACTTAAAAAAGAACTGCAAGATAAAACCATTGAACAAAAGAGAAATTCATACTGGGAGTCTGTTACAGAATGCTATAGTCCCTCTTTTTTGGACTTAAATCATGATACCTTGCGCCAAATTCTGAACGATATACCCAGAATGAATCCTCTAATACCTATTTTTCAAAATGAAACTGTTCAAAATATTTTCCAACGTGTTCTTTATGTATGGGCTGTTCGTCATCCTGGAAGTGGTTATGTCCAAGGCATAAATGATCTGTTGACACCTTTTTTTGTTGTTTTTTTAACCGATTACATTAAAATTCCGAGCTGTAAATTATTTTTGAATATTTTTCTTGATCTAGTTATTTTTGATTACTTTTTAAGATACGGAAATCGAGGCCAAGGATATTGAAAGTTTGTCACAAGAAAGTTTGCATCAATTGGAGGCCGACTGCTACTGGTGCATGACTAAATTGCTCGACAGAATTCAGGAAAATTACATTTTTTCCCAGCCTGGCATTCAAAAGAAAATAATTGCATTAGAGGAACTAATGAAAAGAATTGACAGTAAAATTTAATGGAATAAAATTTTCTCTGAGAATTTAATTTATTTTTATGACCAAGGAGCTTTATATGAACATTTAAAAAAGAATAATATTGAGTTTATACAATTTGCTTTTAGATGGATGAATAATTTATTAATGAGGGAAATACCACTTAATTGTACAATTCGACTATGGGATACATATCATGTATTTTGTTTTCTTTTGTAGATTTTTTTTTATTAAATTTTGGTTTAAAAAGGCTGAGCCGTTCGGGTTCTCGGATTTTCATTTGTATGTTTGTGCCGCTTTTTTGTGCAGATTTTCCAGGAATTTAATTGAAGAAAAAGATTTCCAGGTAATTTGACAAAAATGAATTTTGGTCAGTCTATATTGCTGATTTTAGGGTCTAATGATATTATTGCAAAGTCTTCCAACCCGAAATCTTAAAATAAGTGACATAACCCTTTTGACTGCCGAGGCATACAAACTTCAAGTTATGTTTGCCGATTCTCCTAGCCATATGTCTGGGAGTAACCTGTGACACCGCTTGTCTTAATCTATTGAATGGGAAATAAAAAAAAATTTTGGAATTTTTTGCTGGTTTTTTATCTAAAATATTTTTTTAATTAAAAAAAAAGATTTTATCTATTATCATAATTTTTCAATGATTTTTTTTGCTGATTTTTCAAAATGCTTAACTTTTCTCGTTTTGTTTATGAAAAGATTGTTTAATAAAGTAACGAAGTTTTGTAAATTTATTTTTTAAATTCAAATTCTCAAATTAAAGCGATCTTTTGTCAAAATTGCTTTTTTATATTTTTTTTCATCTCTTTAAGATAAAAAAAGAGATACAATGCTTGAATTTTGCATGGTTCTAACAGAATTTTGTGATATTTTACGTAAAATAACGTGAAATGATTTAATTTTACGTAATCTTAAACTTTGTTAAAAACAAAATTTAACGTAAGATTACGTAAACTTACGTAAGATTGCATAAAATTACATATAAAGTATATAAATAATTACTTATCCGTTAGACACGGGAAATTCGATTTCGGCCAAAAAGTTGGGAATTTTTGCTATTTTTCTATGATTTTTGAAAAATTTTTATAAATTTTTTAATTTTTCAAATAAAAAATTTTTTGAATTTTTTCTAACAAAATCTTTGAATTCATAGTAGTAGTAGTAGTAGTAGTAGTAGTAGTAGAAGTGTGAGCTGTAACACATAAGTGTGAGTCCAGTTCATAACGCTGCACTTTATCAGCTTGCAACCTAAGTTGCATTAAGTCAAGGTTCCTGAGTATCAGATTCTGTAAACAGATCTTCTCCAGGTCTCCGACTTCATATGTCTATCAATTTTGGCCTTAAACTGATTGACCGTATCAGTCCCTACTATTTCCGAGGGTAAAAGGTTACAGGATGTAGCTGTTCGGTTAAGTAAGAATTTATCCCTCATTGTCCTTCCCTGCTTATAACTCGTTATTTGGCTATTGTGTCTCCTGCTTGTTCCCTCACTTACTCCCTCATTCTCTCTTATATCCAAATCTATCTTCTCGAACCCTTTCTTTATCTTAAATATTTGTAATAAGTCCCCTCTTTTCCTTCTTGTTTCAAGGTCTGTTAAACCAAGCTTCCTAAGTCTTTCTTCGTACTCTAATCCTCTTAATTCTATTACCATCTTAGTCGCCCTTTTCTGGATTCCCTCGACCTTATTAATTTCACTTCTAGTCATAGAATTCCATACCGCCGAAGCGAATTCTAAATGCGTTCTGACGAAAGCTGGGTACAGCTTTTTAAACAACTCTTTATTAAAAAATTTGAAAGTTTTTCTCATTCTACCTAAAGCAAGCACGTTAGCTTTAGATACCGCTGCTTCTACTTGTTTACTATGCTTCCCATCATTTGAAACCATAATACCAAGATCTTTCTCAACCTCGGATTCCTGCAACCATACTTTTTCTTCACCATGTTGAATGTAATATTTGTTTCTAGGGTTCTTCTTCCCGTAATGCATGATTTTGCATTTATTACTGTTTAAGGACATTGACCACTTATTGCACCAGTTATCTATTTCATTTATATCTGCTTGTAAATCTGATTGTGACATTTCGTTCCCCTCTGACATCACCTTACTATCACCTTTATATCTATGTTATTTATTTTGTCTGGCAAGTCATTGATATACATCATGAAAAGTAAGGGACCTAATACTGATCCTTGAGGCACACCACTAGTAATATTTCTCCACCTTGATTCCGACGTGCCCATAACCACCTTTTGCCTTCTATCGCTCAAGAATGCCTTAATCCAGTCGAGCAGTTTACCACATATTCCATAAGCTCTTAACTTGATGAGTAGTTTTCTATGTGAAACCATATCAAAAGCCTTCTCGAAGTCCGTGTATAGTACATCCACTCACTTATTATTACCCACGCTCATCGACACCTTATGCTGACACTCCAAAAGGTTAGTTACACACGCCTTAAGTTGAACAAAACCATGCTGTCTACTAGAGATCAAGCTGTACTTGTTTAAATGTGCTGTTATCCAATCTCTAACTATTCCTTCCATTACCTTACAACACACTGATGTCAAGGAACCTGGTCGGTAATTTGACGCCGTGAGTTTACTCCCTTTCTTGTACAATGGGAAAATATTCGCTTCCGTCCATTCATCTGGTACGTCTCTCTCATCTAATGAATTGCTGAAAATGATGGCGAGTGCTTTTGACAACTCTTGAGAGCAATTTATTAATACCCTTTGTGTGACCCCGTCTCCGACTGGTGACTTGTTGCAATTTAGTTTCTCCAACCTTGTTTGCACATCTCTACTCTCCAATCTTTCTTCTGCATCACACTTGAACTCCGTTCTCATTTCAAAATTCTGAAAGTCACCAAGTTCTACCGAAAAGACCGATTCGAATTGTTCATTCAAAATCTCCGCTATCTCACATCTGTCTGTTGTTGTACTCCCGTCTTTCTTAGTTAAAGAACCAATTCTCTCACTCACCTTCTGCTCGCTCTTCATGTAGCTGTATAGTGCTTTTGGATTCTTAGAGTAGTTGCTTGCAAGCCTCAACTCATAAGCTGAGATATTAGTGTTCATGACCCTTTTAACATTTTTGCTAATTTCTTTGTACTCTTCATATTTCCCAGTATCTCTTCTATGGCCTTGCACCCAACTGCGCCATAAATTGCTCTTTCTTCTCATCAACGATTTGAGATCTTTCGTAAGCCACGGTGGCCGGATCCTTCGATTCGCATCAATTTTTATCTTTCTCAAGCTTCATTATATATTTTCAGGAACTCTTTATAAGAATCGCGGATGTTCTTGTCCACAAGAGCAACTCTCCAATTGATGCTCTCAAAGAATTTGTTCATTCTTATATAGTCCCCCTTCTTGTAGTTGAATTTACTCCTCCTAAACCTGTATCTAAACTCTTTCACCTTCTTCTTTAACTTGTATCTCCAACTCATACTCAAATGACCATTCTCCTTGCCACCTAGGACTTCTCCTGGTTCAAGGTTATCCATTCTCTCCTGCGCCTCCGTTATGATTAGATCCAATATGTTAGTTAATTTATTTGGCTCCTTCTGGAAAATTTTAAAACAGACATTCTGAGTCAAAAACCCCTCGCTTAGACATTTCACAAATTCTGCCGCACTCTCTGTCTCCGTTAAAATTTTTGCCTCTAAATTATCACTCCAGTTTTTAAAATTATTAAATTATTTGTTGTAATTTTTGGTAATTTTTTGCAAAATAATATTAGTTCTTGAAACAAATGGTTAAAAGTTTGGACACACCCGTTTATATAAAAAAATAAAATATTAATATTAATATTTAAAATTAAAATATTTTAAACTGTTCAATATTTTAAAGTATTAAAGGAAATAAAGAGGTGTTTTGAAATTGATTTATGTTTGTTTATTTTTTTATTTTTTTCTTGTGTATTTTACATAATTTAAGATATAGATATAGTTTATGTCATATTTTGGAAAAATTTTGATTAACTCAATAAAATTTAAATTCACATTTTTTATTTTTATTTTATTGAATAAAGGAAAACTTAAATCAAAATCGTTAAATGAAAAGAATTGATAAATTCAGAATAAAAACAAGAAAATGATAATTCGTCAAAAGAATTGAGCCCTAAACTCCCTAGAGTGTATAACAAACTTTTTCTAATTTCATCTTATGTTCAAATAGTGTAATTTTTTTGAAAAACTTTAACTTCTTTAGCGATTAAATCTTTACTTCATTAGTTCTATCTTCATTAGTACTTCATTAGAAAAATGTTTTAGTTTTAATCTGCTAACCAAAAATTTCTAGTTTTAGCTAAAAAATTTTCAGAGTTTATTTGATTATTTCAACTTTTTTTCAATTTTTTGAATATTTAGGAGGATGAAAAATATGTATATTTTGCAATTATGACATGGTTACAGCTGCAAAATGTCTTTAGATTTAAAATCAACATATTTTATTCGATTTTGGTAAGTTTTGAACAGAGAACAAAATTTAAAAATTCAGATAGCCCAGAACATTTAAATTAAGCTTATTTTTTTTTTTTAAGTAAAAAAAAATCATAGATCAAATTTAATATTAATTTATTTTTTATTATATATTTAATTTATTTAAAATATTTATTAATATATTTACATAGAAGCTTTTAAAAAAATCAATATAATCAATAATTCAGAAAATTACCATTATAGTTTCAGGAATCAAAAATAAAATTTAATGCATTTTTCATGCGTTCCATTATGTTCAAAATTAAAAATCAAAAATTAAAATAAAAATCTGCAAAAGCCTAATAGATGCATATTTACCCATGATATTAATTTAATCAGAGTGGTTTTCTGATTATTCTTTTCAATTTATTTTTGTTTGAATGCTATAACCAAAAAGTTTTCAGTCAAATTTCATTTAAATTTACCGAAGAATAATAAAATTTAAAATTAAAGTTTCAGTTGTTATTTGACGAATTTGTTGTCGTATTGATAAATATAATGAGTTAATTTGAAAAAATATGTTTTCGGTTTAATGACACTACCATTATTCATTCATTAAGATAAAAAGCTTGTCTTGGTATAGCTGTTATTACAGGGAAAAAAATAATAATTATTGCCTAGGTCCTCTTATTCAAAGGTTAAAAACCCAAAAACCAACATTAAGTTCCAAAAAAAAAAAAATATTAAGATAATAACATTTTTTTTTGGTAAAAAAAAGATCATGTTCTGATTATTTATAAATAAAAAATAAAAAAAATTTACAAATATTTACATTTACAAATATTAAGAACAGATTGATTATATTAGATTTTTTAATAAAAACTAAGATCAACTTTTATCTCTACCAAATTTAAATTAATTAAATTACTTGATATTTTTTTTATCATCGTCAGAATAGGCGTAAATTGAAAATACAGTGCTGCTATGATACTAGATATGTTTTAATAAAAATTAAAAATAATAAAAATTTTTAATATTTTTTACATATTTAAGATGATTTATATATTTCTTACATTTTTCAACTGTCAAAGTTTTTTGAAATGCTTAATATCAAAAGTAAAATAATATACTCTAAATGAAATCAAAAACAATATAAATATAAATTTGATTTGATAGATAACAATATAAATTTGATTTTTAATCGTTTTATTAGTGAATTTGAAAAATTTGATTTGATACACAAAACGTACTTTATGCAATTTTTTTTTTAATTTTTTATTAATTTTTTTTTTTTTTTTTTTTCTCTTAATAAATGGGTTCGATCAGCTCTTAGGAGTAAAGACAATATGTCGTTTGATTGAATTGAAATAATAATATTTTTTAATTTGTTTAGAAAAAAAATTGAATGAAATAATAAAAAATCCATTTTTCCTTTTCTGTTGAATTTTTACCATTTTTTTCCTTTTTTTACAAGAAATTACCGAAATTTACGTCAATTTTTGTCAAAAAATTTTGTTTTGTTTTCCTTTTTCAAAAATTCAAAAAAAAAATTTATTCATGAAAATCAGTTTTTTTCGAGAAATTATGGAATTTTTTTTTCACTAAATTTTACAGTAATTATCGGTATTTTACGATAATTATCGTTATTTAACGAAAAAAACTCTTTTTTAGATTACCATATTTTACGGTAAATATGGTAAAATATCGTGAATTTACCATAATTTACGTAAATATGGTGAATTCAAGGTATCGTAGCAGCACTGTAAATATAAATATAATATTTTTTTTTAATAAGTTATTATATCATTTAAATATAAAAATTGATTTGCTTTGAGTTAAAAACATATTAATTTTAAAATAAATATAGACAAAAATATTAAGCTAGTGTTATTTAGATAATATCCCTGTAATATAGTTTGAATTTGATAAAAAAATGAAATTTTAATTGGAATATTTTATTTTTTAGTGTAAAAAAATATAAATTATTTAAATAATTACAAAAATAATTTTCTATTTTAACTGGATAACTGTACAAAAAAACCAAAGAAAAATTCAATTATTAAGCCCAATTAATTGATTTCGTCTAATTTTTAATCGATCCAATCGATCCCTGTTGGTGTCAATAAACTCTTTGAGCTCAACACTAGAATGATTCATTATCTTGCTGTTGTTCGAAGACTGACAAGATTTGTATCCAGACGACTGAGACGACGATGAGGAGGCACACGACGGAATAGAGCTTGACGAAGCCGACTCTATCTTGTTGATCAAGTCTGACACAAAATAATCCTGGTTGGAAAATATCTTGTTAAATATCTTTTCCTGAATCAGATTCAATTCTTTAACATGGACCTCGGCCTCACTGGAACTAGTCGAAATGGAAGAGCATGACGAGGATGACCTGGACGAGACCGAATTTTGATTTATCAAGAAACTAACTTTTTTGGTCGAGTTTGTCTTTTCTGATTTAATACAGGAATTTTTTGGAGACTTAAAAGGACTCGGTGGTTGTAGGACAATCGAACAGAGAGAAGACTCTGTTTCGGAATTATCCGATCCAATGTTTTCCATGCTTGAATTAAGGCTATTGGGAACATAGTAATAGTTAACATTGTTGAAGCTCTTGGGAATAGATGGCTGAGGTGGTGGCGATGGCACTATGGTCGGTTCAATTACATTCACTTCTTCTTCTATTTCATAGAACACATTGAACAATTCTTGCTTCCTGGTTGTGTTTAGGTCCGATCTTGAAGAGGTCATTATTGGAGAGAGTGAATCCATTTTTTTTTTCGGAGTCTCAAAATCAAAAACACTCAGTCGATTGATGACTCGAGGAGTATTTTTAAGCACTAGTCGTGGTGGCGATGATGGATCATCTTTGACTATCATGGACGATAATGAGTCATCACTTTCGAATACGCAACTGCTTGGAGGAGACTTTCGGACTATCATTGTAGCGTTTGAAGAGGAAGAGTTGGATGAATATTCATTTGAATGGGATGTGGTGTCGTTTTCGGAGTTAATGTTCTGGTAGAGAGGAAGTCTTGGTCTCGGTCGAAGAGGGGGAATTCGGTGATGAATGACTGGCGGTGTGGCTGGTGGTGGTGGTGGCCGATGACTTGGAGGGGGACCTAGTTTATCATTTGTCATTTTTTTCACTTGGTCCAAGCTTATATATTCTGGGTTTATGAAAGCTTTTTTCATTTTTGCATATAATCTAAATTATTGTTAAAAATTTTCTTTATAGTCAATGTAAATAAGCAGGAAAAAATAGTTAAATTGTGTAATCAAATGAAAAAGAAAGGCGACGAAAAGTGTTTATTTATGAATAAAATGTCAAGCCGGTGTATTTAATGCGGCTCTTTTTGTTTTTTTAAATCTATTAAATAAACTTAGTTGTACAGGTAATAAAGTAGATTGTTTTTAAATGAGATCTTTTTTTTATTATAAATTAATTTGTTTTCGTAACATGACAACAGCCCTCGGTAGTCCAATTAAAGTGATAGCTTTTCAAAGTGCTGACTTAAAAACACATAATTCGATTAAAGTACGGCGTTTTTTTTCTTCGTTAGATATTCCACCTTTTTATACAACGTGATTTGATTAAATTAGAAATTAACGCCGATTGACAGCAATATATTAATGTCAAATGTATGACAATTTTACTTAAAAAAATGACATATCAAGTGCATAATTTGACAACATTTGATACAAATTTTAACAAATTAATTTCAAAAAAAATATCCATTTTTTTATTTAAATTAATAATTTAATTACATAATTTAATTTAATTAATAATTTAACTTTTTATTCTTTTTTCCCTGAAAAATCAACTTTTTCAACTTTCATTTTTTTAGCTTATTTACTCTATTTTGATTCTTTTTTTTATCAAATTTTATTAACTTTAATTTTATTTTTTTTTATTTTTTTATTTTATTTTTAATTTATTCTGAAGGAGCTTTAGCTCGGTACAGAAAACAAATAAATAAATAAAATCAGAAATTAAAAATATGTATCCTGTTATATAATTCTAATCTCAATTTTTCTCTTTTTTCTCTTTTTTATTTTATTTTCCTTTATTTTATTTGTATATTTTTTTTTCTTTTTTTTTATCTGAAGGAGCATCAGCTCGCTATTGAAAACAAATAAATAAATAATTAAGTGAGGACTGAGTGATTCTATTCGTAGTCAGAATAGTGGCGGAATACAATGAAGGTTTCGTATCAAGATATATTGAATACCCAACTCCATTGTGGAATTGCTACCTTACTATTTCCTCTTTTTTCCTGAAGTTCAACTATGTAAACATGTGTCACATGAAACAACCTATGTCTTTTAACTTTCTTTATATTTTTTTGTAGCTTGTTTACTTTATTTGTATCTTTTATAATTTATTCTGAAGGGGCTCTAGCTCGGTACAGAAAAAAAAGTCAGAAATAGGATTAAAAACTAAGAAATCATCTTCTTTAATTAATAATCTAATAATTATCTTCTTTATTTAATTAATTATTTTATTTTTTTAATTTAATATGTCCCCAAATCTACTCTCAAAACTTTTTATTCAAATTTTAATTGTCCTTTACATTAAATCTAAATTATTCGAACAATTCTCCAAAAAAAAAAATCTAAAAAAATTTTCTTGAGAACAGAGAAAATTAATTTAATATATATGTTAATCATAATTCTTTTTATTTTTTAGTTGTATAACTTGTTCGACGTCCTTTTTATTTTTTTTAGATTAGACATGAAAATATCAGACTAAAAAAATGTCGGTTTCAAATTAAAAACTACGTGAATTGCATTATTTTTGGCGGTTCGCTTTAAATTCGCATCGCACAAAATATTTGGGATTTGAAATATGAATCGAAAATAAGGGGCAAAATACATCTTCGACTATTCTTTCGAAACTAAATGGTTTAATAATTTTTGAATTCGTATTTTTGAGAATCTTTAATTAAATCTGTCCATTAGCTGGCCTTTGATGAATAGAGTAGCATTTTGCTCACTTAAGCCTATTATTAATTTGGATTATATTTTATACACAATTAAATGCTTTCTCGTCCATAACTATCATTCTTAAAAATCAAACAAAAAAAAAACCGAATTTGTTCAAAAGAAATCACTTATTGTCCTAACTTGCTTATCTAAAGTAAAAAATTAATAGATAAAAGTCGACATCATGACTTTAATCTGGATTAAACAAATTGCTTTTATTAAATCTATTCTTTCTAAATAAGCTTTTATTGTTGGCTTTTCTACTTGAATACCAAAATAAATGCCTGCGTACACAGGGATTAATCTCGGCTCGG
This sequence comes from Brachionus manjavacas, assembly GCA_019054805.1. Classification (NCBI taxonomy): domain Eukaryota; kingdom Metazoa; phylum Rotifera; class Eurotatoria; order Ploima; family Brachionidae; genus Brachionus; species Brachionus manjavacas. The sequence continues at coordinate 774,809 of JAHQIY010000015.1, read as the reverse complement.
ATTAATGAGCCAAGCCTAGTTCTATTTCTACTATTTTCCAAGTAACTAAATAGTTACACAATCGAGCGAAGCTTGACAAATTAGCAACTGGTATTTTTAAATATTCTTTAAGTGATTCTGAAAACAAAAGAAAAAGTGTTAATTTCAATTTGGTATAATTTGTAAATAACACGACTAAGGGCCGAGTTTTCTTAATGTCCTAAATCTTGATAATCGAGCATAACCGATAGCCTAAATATTGATCTTAAAACTGATTAAATATTTGCTCTAGTCGAATATGGAATTTTGTTTGCTAGTCAAACAACAGCCACCTGAATTAGTGACTTTGCGAGCTGGAGCTAAACAGCCATGGATGGGAATTTACATGATTAATTTTACTATGTGAATTTTATCTAATTTAAGCCAACAACAATAAACTTATTTTTATTATCTTTACCTGAGTTGTTTTCTTTTTCTTGCCAAGTCCCGTGGCCATACAATTTCTTGCAATAATAAACATATTATTCAGCTAGCTTGGTTGTAAATGAGCTTGAGAAAGCCCTAATGACTTGGCGACAAATTTGAATAAGCACGAATATTTTAAAATATATAAATTGATTCTAAATTAAAATGCTATGAGTCGAACTGTGGAGGTTTTGAGCTGTTTAATATTTATGACAAATGGAAGACAAAAATGCTAATCGCATTCATTAGCAGTTTGATATGATGTAATTTTGAAGCTGAAAGAAACAAAAGTCAAAGAGACAACCTGAGGAGTATAAACAAAATATCGATGAGAAATTCCATTACTATCTATTTAGCAAACATAGCTCTGAGTCAGATAGATCAAGGACTCGGATATAGAGTGTAAAATTACATAATTATTGGTTTTAATTAGAACGTTTGGCTTTGGGCTACACGCACACACGAGAAACCCGGGCAGATGGATTTTAGATATGTAATTATCTTATCTGATTCGAGTAATTAGAAATCGATTTTTGAACATATTTTAGGTGAATTCTCTCGTTTGGCCTTGATGCTTCACTGACTCTTCTCCTTGAGCTATTTGTTTCACTTTACTGTTTTAAATGAATTTTAATGAGACTAATTGCTCTATTGATCATGTTTGACTGATTTCTCAATTACGTGACGTATTTTGAGTTTATTGTTGTTTTAAATTACTCTTTAATTCCCAAATCTCATACAAAAATTACAACGAAAATAAAAGATTACCTTTTTGGTTTCTTCTAAATTAGCAAAAATTTCTATTTAAGAAAAATTAATTTTACAAAAATTCTGCTTAATTCTTTTACTTTTTAAAATGAATGAAGCTGTTTTTTTAATTAATTTCAGAACAACTCAGGGTTGGTGGCAGTAGCCCGCGACTAAATCCTCATGAAATTCATTTAAATAAATTATTAAATGCATAGAATAAAAAATTAGAAAAGATTTTTACTATTAGATTATAAAACACCTGCTTAAAATAGAAGTTATCAACACAGAGTTTAACATTTAAGATTTAAACCCGGCTAAGTATTCAAAATTTCTAAAGAAGTTCAAAAATTTATTGAATCTATTTAAATAAAATGAAAAAAATTAAGGCTTTTTTTATTTTTTAATATTTATAAATATTCATTTGAATTCGCGTTAAACGTGATTAAAATCTTAAATTTTTGGACACGTTTGCTAATGATGCTTGTGACTAAGTGAGAATAGCAATCGAACAAAATTCGAATTAAAAAACAAACATTGATTAATTGTTTTGCATAACTTACAGATTTTTTTCTAAAAAAGAATATATTTTTTATTTTTTAAAAATTTATTTTAGAGAATTGGACACAATCTGACAGATAATGTGAAATTTATTACAAAATAATTACTTTTAATTCTGTAAAACAACATCAAATTAATTAACTATTAATTTATTAACAAATTTGATATTCAAAAAATCTATAAATAATATTATTATGAGGGTGAAAAATAGGGATATGCAGAAAATCGGAAGCCTTGTGTTAAACTTCAAAAAAAAAAATTTGAAAGCAAAAAGAAAAAAATGAAAAAAAAAAAGAAACTTGTTGTTATTTATTTTTATGCGCCGATTCAAATGATGTAATAAATTAATTGAGAAAATATATTTGAAATATATTTTTATGGAATTCAAAGTTTGAAACCTACAAAACCTTTTGATACTTAAAAATTTGAACAAAAAATTAAAAAAAAATGTTTTTTGTGAAGTTTTTACTAACTAAACCTCATAAGGAAAAAAAAATCATTTCTAAACAAAATAATTTTGAAATCAACTTTGTTCACTTAATCAAGTTCTATTTTTCTCCATTTCATTATTAAAAATATATAAATTTTACATAAATGATTATTCTTAATACCAAAATTTAATAGAACAAACTCGACTTCATTAGATTTATCCTCCAAAAAAATAAAAAAAATCAATTTTTTTTCAAAGATAAATTTAACCAAAATTGCACATAACAAAAACCCAAGGTTAACAAAATTTAAAATATCATATTACGCTTATAAGAAAATCTAAAAGAAATTGTTAATTTTTTTAAAGAATTGATTGTGTCATTGTTTTGCATTGTTTTTATTCAACTTCGCATAGCTTAAGATTTCATAAATTCAAAAATAAACCTCTGAAAATTACTGAAATATCACTTAAATCTAACCAAGACAAAAACAACCAAAATTGCCAAAAAAATCAAAGACATTATTTTAAAAATATAATTAAAAGGTTTTAAATTGAGAGCTTTAAAATTGTAAGGCTTCAAAAATACTTCTTAATCAAATGATAGTCTTAAAACACAAAATTTTGCTTTAAAAAATTATACTACTATTTTTTATTAATATTTATGTGTTTATTTGAACCGAGCTAAAGTTCCGCCAGAATAAAATATAGAATAAAAATACAGTTAAATAAAATTAAATCTAAAATAAATTTAAAAGATAAATTAAAAGAAAATTTAATTATTTGAGGTTTCAGGAAAAAAGAAATACTAAGGTAGCAATTACACAATGAAGTAGAGTATTCGGTAATTGATTCGAAACCCTTTATATTTTTGCACCAGTTTGGCAACTAATGGAACAAAATGACTCATTCCTGCCTTAACATATATTTCGCTCAATTCAAAAAAGTAGATTTCAGACTTTGAGGAGTTAAATTTTATTTAAGAGCTCGTGATGGAAAAAGTTAGAGGTGAGTTTTGAATAACCTGAATTCTTTTAATGCTGGTTTCTGATAATAATTTAAGACAGGCAACAAAATAATCCAAAATAGATCCTATTAAAGATTTATAAAGGTTTCCTAGAGTTTTATGATTTAGAACCCATTTTTATTTGACAAGATTTCTAATTAATTTTAACTTCATCTATCATTGATTTAAAATTTATACCAAGAAATTTAGTTCCGTTTTATAATTTTATTTCCATTGATTCTTAAGTCTAGATCAGCATTTTCCCCATCATATTTTGAAAAGACCACTGAACAAAACTTTTCCACTGATTTTCCACTTGCAAAGCCAGTGTTCTAGTTCATCTAACTATTTATTGACTGTTTCTTATAGATAAAAAAAGCAACAATTTATTTTTTAGATAATAATATAAATTGGTCAATTAAGTACGAATTGAAAAAATTCTCTAAACAAAATAACAGTTTAAAAGGTAGAAAAACAAATTAAAATGATAAAGTATGATAAACATTTAAGTTAAAATGTTAGGGTGATAAAATTGCTTAATACCCTATAAAAACATGCAAATTAGATATAAAAAATGTCAAACTAAAAGCTTGATATTTCGACCAAGACAGCTAATTTAAAATCAATTTTGACAAATTTTGACATATGCAATTTAATTATGTGTTAGGGAGAAAAAGAGAGAGAAACTTTGAATTCAACTGGACATTCGAGCAAAACGGAAGCAGTGGTCACATACGCTGAGCATTGCGTAACTGCCAACCGTTCTGATCGACAACCTATTGAACTCTAGACCAAACGTTCGCTCGAGCCACGAACTTATTTGTTTAATTAATGTCTTGCTGTGCCTCTTAGTCATATTGTGCTGGCCTACTTGAGAATATTTCTTAAGTAAAGTACAGATGGCTGCGAATTTGTTTGACTAATAATTAAAAGATTTAGACTGTTTGTAAAACTGCTTGAAGGCTTCTTTACTCACTTTGATATACAAAGAAAATCGACTATACTGATGGACAAATATTGATTAGAAAATACCGCGAGTATTCGCATTTGTGATTTATCTGATTTGTTTGATGTGAGGGTGACGAAGAAATTCGAGATATCTACTCGACATGATAAAATCTGCATTGTCCTAAATCAAAAAGGTACTGATCGATTAGATTCGATTTGTTTGTGAAAATCGATAGTTTCAAAAATTATTCCAATTGATAATGCTGGTGTCAGCATGGCCGTTAGCTCGTAATTTTAGATTTTTTTAGTTCAAGTGCATTTTTCCACACAACCCATGAACTGGTCTATTTGATAAATTTAAGAGCTTTTTTTTTCAATTTCCTGCTGATTAAAAATTAATATTTACTTTGATTGTTTCGGATCTTAATTTTGCCCTGAAAATTGCTCAGTGTATCCAATTACCTAGGGAAATAAATAATTTAAATCACGCGAAATTTAAAGAAATCAACAATCAACTATGAATGCAAATTATTCGAATATTTGTTTTCTTTTTTTTACAATAAACATTAGTTTTTAAAAAAGTGATCACTTTTCTTTTTTTAATATTAATTTAGAACGCCTCAGTGGCGTATATTGAAACAAATTTTAACGAAAAAGAAATTTTTCTTAAGGTTTTATTAGCCCTTGAGATGATGAACAAAATTAAAAATATTTATTCCTGTAACATTTGTAGTTAATTTTCGACATTTTAGTGTGGATGTCAATAAAACGAAAAAAAGCACATGATAATGGTACACTTTGGGACAAATAAAAGTCTTCACTTAACACATGGATCTAAAAATTTAAGATTTAAATTTTTTTTATTTATTATTTATTTATAATTTTATGTACAGTGATGTTTCCCTTTTTTTTTAAATAATAATATCCAAAAAATTTAATTTCTTTTGAGTGAGTTAATAAAAAATTGAAAATTTAATGGATTCATTTTTGATTTATTTTATGATTAAAATTTTAGTAAAATATGAAAAAATCTCTTTTCAAAAACATCAAGTTACTAAGCCAATAAAGGAACAAAAAAGACGCCACAGCTCTTAAATTTTTTAAACATTTTTAGAACAATTTCTATAGAAAATTCGCCAAATTTGTCTTAAAATAAATTAAATTTACCCTAAAAAAATTGAAAATGTACCTAATTTTGTGTAAAATATATCTTACAATATCTTACGTAAATTATTGTAAAAAAAAAGTAAACTGAGCTTAAAAATTGCTTAGTTTATTTTTTAGTTAATTTTTAGTTAACTTAAAATAAATCTAGTTAAGTAAAGTATATTTGTCGATTTGATCATTTGAAATTATCATTTTTTGCGTAAATTTTCGTAGGTTAACCATAATTTACTTTGGTAATTTACGTAAAAAAATAGTAAATATTAAAAGCCCAAATAGGACGATTTGTTGCAGTTTTTTAAAAAAAACTTTTTTCTTTATGTTTATTTTTTGAAAAATAATATTAAAATTTTTACATAAAAATGCGTAAAAATTGCAAAATTAAAAATTAAAAAAAATTGAAATAATTTTTATTCTGATAAAAATAAGAAAGTTAAACTAAGCATTCCAGAATGTAATTTTTTGAGGAAAATTTGCCTAAAAGATGGTCAATTCCAATGATCAAATAATCACTGTAAATGTTTAAATTATTGAGAGTCAGGAAAATTTAAAATACACAATGGTTCCTGGTTTTACATATCTCTCTTTCATCTCAAAAAGTCAATTTGAAACTTTTAGTAGTTTAAATTTATTATAGACCTCGCTATTCATAATGCTGAAGACAGTTTCATATTTTAGATTCAAAATTGATCCAGCTGCTGACTTTTGAATTAATTGTATTTTTTTAAACTAGGTTTGTGAAAAGAATATAAACAAGGAAAAGAATAATCTAAAAATTATTCTTGATTTGTTAGTCTGTCTAGCGTAATTTCTTGGAATTTAATTTTTTCTTAATGAATTAACCTGCTATTACAACATAATCAGTTTTAATATTGATTTTTTTTCAAAGTCATATACAGTGGTGCTATTGTATGTAGATGTTTTGTTATTTAACGCAATTTTACGTTAATTGACGTATTTACAAGTAAAATTGGGCTGAAGCGCTATTTTATCATTTAAATAAAAGCGCCAAAACAATGTAAGGTTTTTTGTTCAATGATTTGAACAGTGACCATTTTTTCCGATACAAATTTTAATTACCAAATAAAAAGTTCTTTAAATTGTGATTTTTTTAAGCTTATTTTAAATGATTAATATGAGACCAACATTTTTTTTGTGTTAATGACTTGTGAAAATCAAAAATAGCTTTTATTACTTGGCTTTCTTTTAGCATAAATCAGAACTTTGTAAGCATATTTTGATTAGAAACTATTTTAATTTGGTATATTTTAAAAAAAATTAATACAACCATTAGATGAAATCTCCTTCTTGGTATCTTGACTTAAATCCACGGTGAAATTTTTTTTAAGGTAATTTCAATTAAAATAATTTCTCATATTCTTTAATAAAATTAGTAATTTAACGTAGATATACGTCAAACTACGTTAATTTAACAAGAATCCACATATCATAGCATCACTGTAACATTAAATTTTTTCGATTTGAAAAGCCACTTTCAATTTTTTCAGGGTACTTAACTTAATTATTAAAAATAAAAATTGAAATCTTTTATTTCTTTCCGGTATGTTACTTATGAAGATGATAAAAAGAAGTTGACTCATTACTGAACCTTGTGGAACGCCTGCTTTAATCGTATATTGATAGCTCAAATGTACATTTACATTCAATTTAAACGATCCTGAATGGAATAATGATCTAATCCAGTAAATAAGATAAGGTGGTAGATGAGTTTTTTTGAAAACTTTTTATTTTTATTTTTTGATCCATTGATTTGAAAGACCTTTAGATATAAGAAAGAATTTGGATTTTTAAAAAGAGTGAAATTGAGAGCAACGGTATTAGAACAATTTTGCAGAAGAAGCATAGAATTTATTATAAATATCCTGTTAATAGAAATAATGGTATTACTTAATTCAGTCATTGCAATAACTGGGTTTGACCTACTATAAGACCAGAAATGATCAGATATTATGTGACCACTTAAAAGGTGAAATACTAACTTTTTTAAAATAGTCAAAAAAAAAAATTCAATCTTTAAAATTCCTAAAATTAACAGATAAAAGAAAAATCAGATTGATTTTTCATATTGTGAAACGAATTTAAACTTGACTTTAAAATTTAAAAATTGAAATGTAAATTCAAAGTTAAAACTTACTCGTGAAAATTTGATCTGCTCGCCAATGTTTTGCATTGGCGAAGTAACATATTTTTTTTTAAATAATAATATCATTTATATTAAATTAAATGACTGTTAGAATTTCTTTATAATTAAAATAAATCTAGTTAAGTATAAATTTTTTTAAACTGGTCACAAAAATATTATCCTGGTCATATTTTGCAAATAGAAACTTAAGTCAATTGGCCACCTTTTTATAATGTATGTGACCATGAACACTCATGCATTCGAAGAATTACTCTGGCGAGATCACAAAAACTCTGCATTTTCTCTAAAACTGACATAACATAAAATATGTACCCATGATTTTGGTAGCATGTATTATCAAACGGAGCTTAAAGATTTTATAAAGCAAGAGAAGAATTATTCAAATTCAAATTTTAAAGATTATTAATATACAGTCCCGTTCTGTTCACTTGTTTTTACCAATTTTACGTAAATTTACGTAAAATTGCGTAAAATTTGGTAAAAACAAGTGAACAGAACGGGACTGTATATATATATATGAAAATGTGAATTTGTTTAATAAAAAAAATTAACAATTAGTTAGCGCAGCTATTCAAGAGACTGAATTTAGATTCAAAAAAATCTTTCAACATTTTATTTATATTAATATCACTTTCAAAATGTTTTACTGGTTCTGGGAAATATTTCTTCTCTAATACTCTTAACTTCACTCTATATAGATAATTAAGCTAAGCTCGTTAAATTGTTATTCGATTTTTTTAAAGGCTTATTTTTTTTGGAACTTACTATTCTTTGGATAATGAGCTACTTTAATTTAAATTAGAATTTTAGGGTTTTATTGAAGTTAAACTTGTTTATGAAAAATTTAATTTGAATGCTTAAGTTAGTTGTGTTTTAACAAGTTTTCAAATTAAAGTCATTCAACTCGATTCAAGTTTTTTGTAATTCAAATTTCAATTTTTAGAACAAGCTTTGTATTTCAGTTTTATATTTAAAGAATGATCATCATCAACAAGGTGTTTTTTCAAATAAATAAAAACAAATTATTCTCGAAAAATGAAAATCTCTATTCAAATAAAATAAATAATTAGATTTTTATCTAGTTAATATTTTTCATGTAATTTGATCAGGATCCTTTTTTATCTAAAAAAATCTGTTTTTTAATTTAAATCTTTACAAATATTTATGTTTTCAAAAAAATCTTGTTTTTTAAGAAATTTATAAAAAGATTTAAATTTAATTGGAAAAAAGATTAAATAAAAAAATCAAATTGGTAATCATTTTCAATAATTTATTAGAGGCAAAAAATTTACTATTTTCAAAATTCAAATTCAGATTTTTTTTTTCAAATTTAAAAAAAATGAGTTTTTCTATTTTCTAATGATTATTACCAAAAATTATTCCAAAAATTAAAAAAAAAATTCAAAGACAAAAAGGAATTTTAGAAATTAAATCTTTTAAAAATTTAGTTGAATAATAGAAAAAATTTAATTTCCTATTGAATTCAAATTTTTTTTGTTTTTTTTTTTACTCAATAATGGTGAATATAATGGTAAAAAAGAAAAAAAAACTTGATGATGTTAAATATGTCTGTTTTACTTAAAATATGGCGCTTTATTAATTATTAGTTATAATTTTTATAATCTTTGTAATAAACATATAAAAATGAGATATCTGAATTTAAAAATTTTTAAAGTTAACTAAAATTCAGTAGACTTTGTTTTCTGGTCGGAAAAAAATTGCTTTTTCAGAGACAATGTAAGCATTCTATATGTTAATAGTGCCGTATAATTAAAAAACTTCATATTGTATCTCTAGGTAATTTTTTCCTATCAGGTATACTTTTTTCTTTTTTTTCAGTACCTTTTTTAATTGATTTTTTTAAATACAACTTTTTTTGAAAAGAGGTTGAATCAAATTAAATAATTGTTATATTTAACAAAATAAATGGCGATAAAAAATTGCTCTGATCTCAATTTAAAATTAGCATCCAAATTTTACAATATCTATCATTATTGATTAATAAACTTTATTTTTTTAGTTCAAAATTTATCTTTGCCATAATTAACCCAAAACATCTATTTTTCAAAATTAAAATCAAGAAAAATTTTTCAAAACCTATCTCATAACTTAAAATGGAAATTATTTGTAAATTTATTGAAATATAAATATAAATTTTAATCGTTAGTTTTTAAAACTGATTTTATTTTTTGATTTGAAAAATCTAGTTATTTTAAAAAAAAATTAATTTCAGATTTAAAGTTTATTTGATTTAAAAAATAAAAAAATAAAAACTCGTATAAAATAGTTAAATTAAATTAAATCACAATAAAATAGCGAGCAATATTAATGAAAAAATTGATAAACAAGTTAAAATTGCAATTGAAAAAGTAACTTTTTCCTTTAGTTTTTTTATCTAAAAAAAAAATTAACACAAATATTATTTTATTTCATTCTAAAAATAACATACCACTGGATCATTACTTTCTTCAAAATTAAAATTGTTGGCACTACCGTTCGGATTTAAATTTTGTTCTGCTCTAATTTGAATTTTTTCTTAAAACTAGATTTGAAAAAAAAACTCCAAAATCAGCCAAAAAATTACCAAGAATTTCATCGTTATCTTGAGCTATTAAAGACATGTCCCGGATAACTCTATTTAAAAAACTAATGTCAGATTCCATTTGAAAATATTGACTATTGTAATCTCTGACAGGCTTTATTTCGTCTAAATTATTTGCATCAATATCAAAATCCTGATTATTCTGGAACAAAAAATTTGACACCAATGAAGAATTCCCAGGCTGGTCGAGATTGTGTTCCTTAATTAGAAATCACAAGAATTTAAACAACTGCTCTGAAAATTGACTTGTACTTTTTCTTTTAGAAGTGAGTCTTGGACTAGTTTCTTAAGTTTGTTAATACTACGAATTAAATTATCGGCGATTTGTTCTTTTTGAGCTCTGGCTTCAGCCTTATAATTTGATCAGAAATAAAAAAATAATTTTTTATTTTAATTAAGCCGTATATTAAGAACTTTATTTACTGTATTTTGATTTTTTAATTTTTTAAAGTTTTCTTGTGCATTTGAGACAATTTGTTTAGCTCTTTGTTGCCAGTCCAATCTTTAATCAAAGATAACAACTTTTTTTTTTAGTTTAAATAAGAAAATAATCTTCTTTTATTAAACAGAAAATTGTTGTAATAAAAAAAATTTCTAATTACAGTTGGTCCCTTAATTCGCTTGAGTCATTAACTCCGCCAATTTTGCTGCTTAAAAATTCAATTTGAACAACTTAAAATAACATTTAAAAAAGAAAATGTTATCATTAGTCTATTCTTACCATGGGTTCCCAATAAAAGTATATCTTCATTGAGCTCGAGGATCAAATTTTCGTTCGATGAATCAACCATACTATACCAATATTTAATCACAATAATTTCTTGGCAACTCTCTCGAATGGAACAAAAAATTGATTTTCAATCATTAGCATAAATTACTATTTGAAATTTAATTTACCTTCATGCTAAAAATAATAAAAAACTTGAATGTAAATTATTTTTTAAATTTCACAATTTATTTTATTTATGTAACTAGGTCTGTGTATAATTTAAACTAATTTTTAAGATGAGGTTTTTTTCGCTAGTTCAGGAAGAAGACAATTTTTCAACATAACAAAAACTAAAATCAAAATTATTTTTTATTAAATTTTAACAAGCTTAGATCGTAATTTTAATATTTTTAATTATTTTTTTAATTTAAAGAAAAACACACTTGAGAGAAAGAGAGAAAAAAAAAAACTTGATCAAAAATATCGAATTATTATTTTGACTAGAAATAAGTTAAAACTATTAGAAATTTTAGATGTCGACTCGGGTTTTTTTCGACGAGTCCGCTTCTTCGCTCTCATTTTCCTCGGCACTTCTTTTGTTCGATTGATTTTCAATCTCTGGTTTTTTAGCATTCGACTCGGACTCCGATTCATTGCTTTCTGATTTACGCTTTCGCTTGCTTTCACCTGTTTCAAAATCGAGCTGACCACCAGAGTCATCACCATCAGATCTATTTTTGTTAGGAGAATTTTCATCTCCTGAATCTTCTGACTTATTTTCTTCCAATTGACCATTAGATGCATCCTCAATCTGATCATCAGTTTCCTTTTTATACAAATCCATAATTTGATTTTCTTTTTCCTGGTCCATAATAACAATCTACACTCTAAAATTAGTCCTGAGGATTTTAGCTTGATTCAAACTCACTTTAAAAGTCGGCTTTGGGTCCGCAGAAAAGACTGTGAAAGAGAAATCGTCAATTTCGAATTGGTTTGTGTTTGGGCTGGATATTTTGATTGACTTTAAATTCGTGGTTACTAATGCTTGTTCAGCATCTTTGTCTACAATGTCCAAAAATAATTGACTCGAATTAGAGTCTGCTAATGAGTACAAATCGATTCTGGACGATCGATACGTTTCCTCATCATTTTTGTACAGTTTACAATCACACTTAGTTATTTTATTATTAATTAATAAATATTTAGAAAGAAAAAAATTAATTTTTACTTTTAAAACAGTATTTTTATTCTCAGTTAATTGTGAAGTGGACAGTTTGGACGTGAACTCTTCCAGTCTCATTTGAAGAATTTCGAACAATTCCTCGCAGTCATTCGGATTCGATGACTTAATTTTGTTTAATTAAAAAAAAAGGATTTTTTTTAACAAAAATTTTACTTTAATTAAAAAAATTCTTATAGTTCCATTATCAAATGCATTCAACCGGATTGATTTTTTATTAACCTTATCTATTTGCATCTTATCGAACAATTTGGTATTGAGAATAAGTCTGTAGCATTTGTCAGTCCACATCACTTAAAATTTATTTAAAAAAAAAATAACTAAATTTTAATACAATAAAGTTGTTGATTACTTATTTTGCAATTAGATCTGTCCGGGGTATCTATGAGCTTTAGCAAGCCGTAGCCTCTCTCGGACCAGCTAGCTTTGTCCGATTCAAGCACAAAAAGTTTACAATTTAGTTTAAAGATCGAGTCTAATTCATTGTCGAATTTTTCATCTGTTTCCACCTGGCCTGTCCAAAGAGTCGCCGGTTTAGTCTCACTCAGTTCCTTCCTTTCTTCCTGGTCTGGCTCAGAAGCTTCTGTGCGTATCACTCGGTCTGTTAATTTTTCACCAAAGACAAACTCTTTTTTTTCGTCTTTTTTTTCCACTCTGATTATAAAAAAAATTAAAAAAAAATCAACTAAAAAAATGTCTCTGACTTGTTTTCTTGGTTGGTTGGTTCTTTGATGGAAATTGGCTCCGCAGGCTTGATCTCGGCCGGTTTAATCAATTCAATGTTGTCAACTTTAGGACTAGGAACTTGTTCAAGTATTTTGTTAAAATTTGCTGTGTGCTGGCTAAGGGCCGACGGTTTGAGCGAGAATTTTCCGCGCATAGACATCTTAATTATTTGATTGTAGAGATTTTAAGCAAAAATTAAAATTTCTATTTATCTTTTATATTAAGGTAACTTTTCTTTTGGTGTCTACTAGAAGACTGAAGAAAATTTTGCTCTTAGTTGTTCTAAATTTGCATTTAGATTGAAATTTCACGATTGCAAATTTTTCATATATCGCACAAGAACCCAACAATCTATTTGAAAATCATAATTTTAAATTAACAATTTCAAATAATTAAAGACCTAAAAGAGACAAATAAAAGATAAATGCTTTTTTTCTTCTTTTTAAATGACCAGAGCTAGCAAGTTTAAGCCCAAGACAAGATGAATTCATGTCCCTTGTTTACTGTGTATTCATGTTTCTATGGTTAAATAGAAAATTATTCCAAGTTAAGGTATAATTTTATTTTCGACAATGTTTTGAGAGAAATTTTATTCGAAAATTTGTCATCATCAAAATTTCATTCACCTTTAAGTAGAATAAATTTAAATTATTTTAATTATCTCTTTTGTAAATTTATTAGCGTGGCCCCAATTCCTATTTATCTAGAAACTTTGGAGTAATTTTTGAACTCGATATTTTAGAAATTTTCCAAAAAGCCAAGTCATGCTCGATCTGATCCCGGACTATGTCAAAAACGCGCCATTTTATCACTTGGTAGTTGAAGCGTTTCTACTTGTCTGGATTCTTTGGCTAATATTCAGAAAGAGCTATAGTCCACCTCAAAAAAACAAGCTCACAGAAAAAGTTTATTTTTTTCTTAATTTGAATAAAAAAATCTCATTTTTTTCTTATTAGGATAAAAAAGAACTATTAGAGGAATGGACCCCGGAACCATTGGTGCCAAATTATGATTTCAGAGAGTCAATCATCAAGCCCAGAGTGGTCGATGGGTAACTTAAATTTTGCTATTGAATAGCTGACCACTAATTTTATTCCATCTAGACCAGTTGCCAAGTATGCCATAGTTGATGGTGTCAAATCACTAAATGTGGCTTCGTTCAATTTTTTAAACATGGTTGGAAACGAAAAAATAAGTGTACTATTATATTAAAATAATTTAAAAGAAAATAATTTTTTTGTTCTGGAAGGAAATGGCCATAAAATCTATTCAAAAATATGGTGTAGGTTCATGTGGTCCTAGAGGCTTTTACGGAACAATAGGTATTTTTTTTGAAGATTAGAAAATTTTAAAAAACTAAAAAAATCAATTAAATAACAAACTTTAAAAAATGTCTTAAGATGTCCATTTGGAGCTTGAGCAAAGATTAGCCAAATACTTTAATGTAGAAGAGGGAATCATTTATTCATACGGCTTTTCCACAATTGCCAGCGCTATACCAGCGTATTCAAAACGTGGTGATATAATTTTTGCTGATGAGGGTGTTCATTTTGCCATTCAAAAAGGAATAGTTGCCTCACGCTCAGATGTTAGATATTTTAAGCATAATGATGTTGAAGACTTGGAACGACTGTTAAAGGAACAAGAAGATGCGGACAAAAAAAATCCCAAAAAAGCAAAAGTAACGAGAAAATTTTTGGTCATCGAAGGCTTGTATATGAATCATGGTGATCTTTGTCCATTGCCAAAAATGGTCGAACTAAAATACAAATACAAGTATAGGATATTTTTGGACGAGAGTGTCTCGTTTGCCACAATTGGTAAAACAGGAAGAGGAGTGACAGAATACTTTAATGTTCCGGTAAGAAAAATGTGAAATGAACACGACAATTTTGAATTTTTTGAATTTTTTAAAGAGAGAGAAAATAGATTTAATTTCTGGATCAATGGAAATGTCGCTGGGCTCAGTTGGTGGCTTTTGTGTCGGAAGTTCCTATGTGGTTCAGCATCAAGTATTGAGCGGTCAAGGCTACTGCTTTTCAGCTTCTCTACCACCACTCTTGGCCGTATCTGCTATTGAGGCTTTGAATATAATCGAGGAAAAACAGGATGAAATTTTTCCAGAATTGGAACGAAAATGTAAAATTATGCATCAGAAATTAAAAGCACTCAATAACTATACTGTAGCGGGCATTGACATTTCACCTGTAAAGCATGTAAGACTTAGTTTCGAAAATACTCTGGATAGATTGGAAAAAATTGTTGACTTTGCTCAATCAAAAGCAGTTTCATTGACCGTAGCGCGATATTTAAAAGAGGAAAAGTTCAGTTCTAAACCAAGCATTAGAATTTCGGTAAATTGTGACCTCACCGAAGCCGAGATTCAGCAAATAGTTGACGTTTTAGAGCAAGCCATCAATTAAACTTGGCTGTATCAAAATTTAAAATTTTATTTAATTATGAAAATTCGTTTTATCGAAAAACCTTAGAAACGATTTGGATTTTAAAGAGACTAAATACCTTTTTCTAATCAAAATTAGAAGTCTTTTTCATGCTGACAAGTTATTTTCAATTTTTAGCCAAATTGTTTGCTTTTTTAAAAAAAATTTTATTAAATAAAATAGTTAAATGGAAATAAAATTTTAAGTTTAAAATACTCAATGGAAAACTTTTTCAATATTGTAGACCAATTTGTTACCTTTTTGGATCGATTTCAATTTAATTTTAATTATTTTTAATTCTCAATATTGAGAAGGTCCGAGTCTATTGAAAAAAAATTTAAAAAATTATGAAATAATCGACATTTATTTTGTCTTGAACCATCAAAAATTGTTTTTAAAAGCCAAATGAATTTAAATAATTAGTGATTAAAATTAACAAAAATATTTCTTCTTTTGAAAATGAAAAAGAATTAAATAAAAAAATAATAAAAAAATTGATGACATTCAACACTAATGATTGGAAAGGTAAAGTTAAATATGATTAGATTTAAAACAAGAGGACTTAATAAAATTCGCTTATAGCTTTTGATATTTTATTTGCTTTAAAAATTTTAAAAGAAATTAAAAATTTTAGAAAAAAATAAATTTTAAAATTCATTATGTCCAATGTTCTGGAGCCCCTTGTAAATCGTAACCTTTTGATAAAAAATTAAATATTTTATCTAATTATAGAAAATTAATAGACACCGTGAGTGTGATAACCTCGGACGGTCGTATTATTCTCGGAGTATTGAGAGGATTTGACCAAACCATAAATCTTGTCCTAGATGATAGTTACGAGCGAGTTTTCTCCATGAACGGAGTTGAGCAAGTCAAACTTGGAGTATTTGTCATTCGGGGAGATAATGTGTAAGAATGGAAAAAAAATAGAGAAAAAATATTTATTTATTTTAAAAGGGCGATTGTTGGCGAAGTCGATGAAGATATTGACAGACAAATTGATTTAACACATGTCCGTGCCGATCCACTACTCCCTATAGTACATTGAACAAATTAATAAAAAAAAAAAGATAAAATTTAAGATTTTTTATTTTCAATAATAAAACCCCTGTAAATTTTTTTTTTAAATAAGTATAAATATTATTTCAACAAAGTGACTTGATATTGTATAAAAAGTTTATCAAGTTCAATTAAAAAAATGTTTAATTTTACATATAAAAATTATATTTAACAAAAATTTTATTTGATTGATCCGGACCCGATTATTTGATTAAAAAAAAAGTCGGCATTCATTTTCGATTGAATATCAATGGTGCAGGCTGTTTAAAAGCAAGTGTTGAAGGATAAACTAAACAGAAATCATTAGTAAAAAAAGTTAAAAAGTTAATGAGCTTTTGAAGAAAATGGTCAAAAAATTAAAAAAAGCTACTTTTATTTTAGTTTGTTAGTCATTCAAATAATTGTTGGAATATCTGAGATAAATTTTGGTCAAATTAATAAAATATTTTAAAATTTTAATCTATATTTTAATATAAAAATATTTTAAAAAATTCTTTCAGGTTTTATGACAAAGAAAACTCATTTGAAAATGATATTTTAAATTTCTACCAAATAGATCAATTAGCTCATTTCATATTCCAAAAATTACCAAGTCTCTAAATTCAGTCCAAAAAAATCTAGTGTCACAATTTTTTGTATGAATCATCATTAAACTTTGAAAATTTAACACTAGATATTTTTACTCGAGACTCTTCAAAAAATTTCAAAAATAAAATTGAAAAAAAAATAAACAAAATTTAAATCTAAAATTTTACATCTATTGAATCATTTAATTAACCATTTTTGTTAAAACTAAGATAGACAGGCGGATAAAATTAAATTTAATAATAAAAAGATTAATTAAAAAAATAAATACTTTTTTTTTCATTTGTCTTTCCACTTCCGATAAATGAAGGTACATAGCTTGACTGCTTATTGGCATCAGAGTTGCCAATATTAATTTTGAATGGAGATTGTGTCCACCCGCCCTTGGCACTTGTATGCTGATTTGGATCTCTCTTACCGCTGGGCAAAAAACGAGATCGCCTTGTATTAAACAAATTGTCACTTTTGTTATCATCTTTAATAAAAGTTGCCTCGAACTCGCGGATTCCATCGAAAAGATCCTTGTTTTTTGTCTTTTGTCCTGGAAACAAATCCTCGTACTTGTTTGTATTGGCAGGATTTTTTTTACCATTTGCTGATGGATTAACGCGTATGCTAGCGTATAAATCGTCACCAAATATTTCCTCTAGTATGTCTTTGCGAGCCGATTTGATCGGATTGACCCGACGTTTGGCCGCCAAAATTTCAGTATTAGTCGGCTCGTTGTAAATATTATGCTTATGGCTTCGGTAAGGCTTATTATTTTCCTCTTCGAGCAAGTCATCGAATGGTTTGATCTGCTTTGCAGCAGGTTTATTGTCAATATTTGACAAATTGTTGAATAAATCATCGAATTTTTTCTTTTGTAAGCTTGTCTCTATTATGGGGCCTTTGGCCGGTTCAAAAATGGATGTTCTCGGTTGCGTGGAGGCAATGCTTGGTCGTTTTGCATCATTTCTGGTCGGTGAGGCATTTTTGCTAGGCTTAGACGCCATCAGCTCGGCAAATATGGGGTCATCTTTGAACTGAGCCAAAAGCGAGTCTTTAAATTGCTGGTTTTTAGGGGTTTTGTGAACTCGGGCCGGAGTGGTTGGATTTGCTGAGGACACATTTGGCTTTGGTATGTTTTTGGCCGAGCTATTCGAAACTGGAGGTTTGTTCGGTTCTTTGGGTTTGTTGTACTTTTTCTCAAAGTCTCTCAGCATGTCATCAATGTCATCAATTGAGTCTTTTACAGGTTTTTGAATTTTGGGTGCTGGTTGATTAATGGTTTTGTTATTCAATATTTTGGATGGTTTTACATAGTCATCTTCCACTTCTTGCACTATTTCGTTTGGTTTGTTGCTAGTAAGGTTATTTGGCATTTCTTGAAGACCATTGAAATATGAATGCTTTAGGCACTAATAACATTAAAATAGAAAATATTTAAGAATTTTTTTTTTTAAAAAGGTAAAATTGATCATATTTTCAATCTTTAAAGTCTGTTTACCATAAAATTTCAGCAGTTTATCAATTTGAAGGAATAAAAATTAGAATAAAAATAAACTTCAGTTTTCAAAAATAAAATTTTTTTAATTTTTTTGAAAAATTAAAATAATCTTCAGATTTTACTAGTGTTGAATCTAGAATTATTTAGGTAATAACTAGGAAAAATAAAAAACTGTTTCAATTGATTTCATTTGGAGAGCAAGTTTTAGACTATTTTAATACAAGAACTAGAAGGGCTGGCAAACCGGTTCTGATTTTCAAACTGGTTTTTAAAAGCGTATTTTAAGAACTTAAGATAATTAAAGTGTACTGAATTCATTTGTATTCATCGTTCCGAAAGTGCAATTGTTTATCACTTTTTATTTCACTTTTTTTTGTTCAAATTGTTCAAATTAAATCTTTAATAAATAAATTTTTAAATTAGTCACTCTAATAAGCAAAATTTTAAAAATTTTAAATTTTTTATTTTTACATTTTTAGAAATTTTGTTCAATATTTCGAAATTTATATTTTTCATTTTGATTTTTAAATAATTGGGTGAGTTTTTTAAAATTTACTGAAATATTGCACAAAAAATCTAAAAATATGAAAATGTAAAAATGTAAATATTTCTAAATTTTGCCCTTTAATAATATCAATTTTTTTTTAAATTAACTAAATAAGTTTTAGACTAGCAAAATTTTTTTAAATAAAAAAGGGTATTTTAAAGAAGAAAAAAATTTACTAACAGAAAGAAATAGATCTCCATTTTAAATAACATTTAAATATTTTTAGATTTCGACAAGAATTTAGATTAAAAACCGGTCCAGTTCGGTCAACTGGTCTAAGGAAAAACCGGTCGAATAGTACTAAAGAAACTAAATCATTTTTTCTTATAAGTATTGAATTTTTTTTAAATCGAAAAATAAATTTTTTCAATTAAGCCATTAATTCTTTGATATTTTTTTAATTTAGATAAATTTTAATTTTAAATAAAAAAACTCTAAACTATTGACTCTTAATATGCAATTAATCTTTTAAAAAAATTCAATTGTATTTCTAAATTTTCATTTTCGAGTTTGTCTGAAAAATTTTAAAATTTAAATTATTCAAATATCAATTTAAGTTTCAGAACTTTTTAAAAACAAGTCAAATTTAAAACTCCATTTGGTGGTCCAAAGTAATCTTAAGAGAAAAAAAAATAAATAATTTTTACATCAGTTTTTGCTGCAATAAATTATAATTCAACTTAAAAAAAAATTAGAAAAAAATAAGAATTTGATATCATTTAAGAAGTTTTTTTGGTGATTACTCTTTAGTTCCTGAAATCTAGTTTTAAAAAAAAATAGTTCATATACTAAATTGTCTCACTTATAGTAGGTTATTTGATAATAAGTCAGGGTTACCTTTTTTAAACTTTTTTAATTAAAAATTGTTCAACCTGTGCAACAGTGGGTCTTCGTTTCGGGTCCCATAAGAAAGTGGACTCGATCAAGTTTATGGCATCATGACTGGCGTTTGGTATGAGCTTTTTAAGGTCATTTTTAACACAACGATTCCATTTAATATTCATTTTTGCTGCTAAAGTCATTCCTTCAGGCCATTCTTCCTTAATTTAGAGTTTAATTAGAACAAAAAATCATTTCTAATTGTTTGAGACAAACTTTGGTCGGAGTGCCTAGAACACTACAAATACGAAATAGCTGGTCTATTTCACTGTTACCGGGAAAAAGTGGCCGTAAAGTGTAGCATTCAGCCGCAATGCAACCAACAGCCCATATGTCTATAGGTGAGTTGTATGTGGTTGATCTGAGCAAGATTTCTGGCGCCCTATACCATCTAGTTGAAACGTAATCAGTATATGGCGGACGAGAACGTATTTCTCGCGCTAGACCAAAGTCAGCTATTTTGATTAACTCTGCTCCATTGCATAATAAATTTTCGGGCTTAAGATCACGGTGAAAAAAACCTTAAATAAACATTTTAGAAGCTTTACAAATTAGTTTATTTTCATTGAGCTCGGCTACTTTTAAAAGTTTTATTTTTCTATACAAAGTTTATTTGAAAGAAAATAAAAGCTTTTACTTAGAACATATAATTTACTGATAATTTTACCTGAAAATTAAATTCAATTGATTCAAATAGCTTTTTATTTTTTAAATGAAAATCATTTAATTTCAAACTGTACTTTAAAAAAAATTGAAAATTATTTTTTTAAATAATTTATCTTGTACTAAAAAAAATAAAAATTTGTGAAATTTATTATTTTGATTTTTTTAAAAAATTAAAATAATTTTTTCTCTTTAAAAATTTATCTTAAAAATTTTTGACTCAAACACAGTCTTATAAAATAAAAGTTGTTTTTCCACTATTTTCCATTCTAATTTTATGTCATTTTGCGTGACGTAAATGATTAAAAAATTAATTAAAAAGATTGAAAAAATTTGACGGCACCACAATCAAAATAGCTTGGAAAAGTTCAGCCTTGAGCCAAAATTATGCTAGCATCAAGTTAGCTGAAGAAACTAAATTTTAGCTTTAAAATATATTTTTCTAATTAAATAAATATTTAAATTTAAAAAAAAAAGTTTATAAAAAATTCAAAAAAAATTCAAAAAAAGCGACCGAGATTAGTTTAAATTTTGTTTACAAACCGTATTTGTGCATATAACCAAGGCCTTGCATCACTTGGAATAAAATACTTTTGACACTGTTTTCTGGAAAGAGCCGATCTCTTTTAAAATAAAAAAAAAATTAAAAATAGTTTTCTTTTGTCAACACTACCTTTTTTTCATCAATTCGTAGAGGTTTTCGTTCATATATTCAAAAATCATGTACAAATTATTGTCCTCGCGAATCACCTCAAATAAACGAATGATGTTCGGATGTCGCAGCTTTTGTAAAGACTAAAAAAATTTTTTCTTAGAAAAATTAAATCGGATAATTTCAACAAAAGCTTACTTTCACTTCTCGGAGAGACATGCATTCCTCCCACGAGTAATACTTCTGTTTCATGCGCTTGATGGCGACTTTTTCGCCAGATTTTTTCACTGTGGCTAAAAGAACACTTCCGAAAGTGCCATCGCCTAGTTGTTTTTGAATATTGTATTGTTCCATTGTTAAAGCTCACTTTTTTTTCTTGTAATCAATTTTTTTTTCATTAAATGCCTTTTTTCGTTTGTGATTTCTTTGTTCACAAGTTTTTTCTAATTACCATTTTTTTTTAATAACTAAAGCAAATTTAAAAAAGAAAAAAGGTTTAGTTGGTTAATAGTTTTCTAAACAGAAAAAAAAGTGGCTCAGAAATTCCATTGACCTTGTTGGATTTTTTTCTCAGATTGCCCAAGTTTAAAACATAATCTAGTCCCAAATTTTACTTCAATTTTTCAATTTTTAAACAAAGTAATTATGCTATGCCGTTTTAATTATTAAAATTTTTTTATAGAATAATAGCAACCAAACACAACATATTTTAAGTGAGAATAATACCGAGAAAATATAACATGCATATGCAGTCTTTGATTTAATATGTTGCCATGGCAACGAGAAGAATTTTTCGAGCCTTGTGCGACATGAAGACTTAAGCAAACAATGTTGGCTCAGCCATACCAAAGGTTTCCCAAGTCCCCGAACATAAATTGGAACTTTTTTTTTAATTATTCACGGAAATTTTTTTGTTAAGAAAAAAATTTCGACCATTTCATTAATTCAATGCTGGTTCAATATCTGACAATATAATAATTGTTTAAAAGCTTTTTTTTTTCAATTATTTTAACCCATACTTATTTTTTTATTTTTAAATAATGTTTAAATAAGTGTTTGAAAAAAATTTTTTTTTTCATTTTAAATTTTTATTTTCATAAAATCTAAATTTTTTCATTAACAATTTGATTAAAAAAAAATATTATTTATTTTTTTATATTCTATTACGATAATCCATATGAGTAATAGAGACAATTTTATCAAATAAATCCTAATGTCTTGGGATGAAATTATTGATTTTGAAAATGACGATGCCTAATTTGATGATTAAATTTATCTGAAGATTCCATTTGAATTTATTACTTTGAAATCTGAAACAATCTTGAATTAAATGCCAATTTAAAATTTGAATCTTTTACGTCAATTGAAATGGATACGCATGTTTTAAATCATCAAATTTTTTTTAAAATTTTTATTATTATTTAAAATTTTATGTCTATACCACTTTTTTATTTATTTTTTATTTATGGAACAAATCGAAATATTGTTT
The DNA here is from genome assembly GCA_019054805.1 of Brachionus manjavacas. NCBI lineage: Eukaryota > Metazoa > Rotifera > Eurotatoria > Ploima > Brachionidae > Brachionus > Brachionus manjavacas. Next base: position 752,267 of record JAHQIY010000015.1, on the reverse strand, counting down.
CACTATCTGATATAGCCGTAAATTTTTCTTATCAAAATACAATAAAACATTTTGTTAGGGTTAACCCCAATTTGTAGCAAAAAAAATGCCGAATAGTTAAAAATATGAAAAAGCTAAATTTTCGAAATATTTTTTAATAAATTCAAGCGCTATTTAAAAAATTAATTCTTCTATTTACTTAGAAAGTAGATTTTAATTAGTTTTTTGTTCATGACATGCCTAAAATCCAATACTTAAACTTCTAGTTTTTCACAAATTACTATCAACCGACACTAATTTAATAAATCACAACAACACTTAGAACACCTTTTTGAAAAAATATTAAAATTAATTAAAATTTTTTCTGATTGATTCAAAGACCATTTTCACTATTTTCTAGATTTTTTCTAAGTCATCTTGAGACTTTTGTTCTGTCTGAAATTGGGCTAGAAAAAAATTCATTTTAAAATAGAGCAAATATCATGGGCTGTATGCAATCGGACCTAAAAAGCTCCTCGGAACGAATTCGATCGGAGCTAATCGACCGAGAGATAAAAGAAGATGCTTTGAAGAATGGCAACCAAGTGAAGCTTTTATTGCTTGGCGCGGGAGAGTCTGGAAAATCTACAATAGTCAAACAAATGAAGTAATTTAATAGTTTTTTTAAATAATTTTATTTAGATAAAATTTTTATCTGACTAATTTTTTGAAGGTTAATTTTATAATCCAAAAATATTTTCTTAATATCTTGATCTGCAATTTAATTTTTTGATCTTAAAATTTGGCAAAGTTTTGTAAAAAAAATGCACTAGGACCGATTTAGTTGACAAGATTCTTGAAAAATTTTCGATACATGATAAAGTGTGAGGAAATAATCAGTTTAAATGATAAAAATTTCATGTTCCTTAATTACTTAATTCAAGAATTTATTAAATCCTATTAAATTCTGCACAATTTTTTTTCCACTGAGAGATAGAAGAGTCAATTTTCTGACCAAATTATTATTAAAGTAAAATTTTTTTGTCACATGTAGTTAACTAATAAGTTTGCTAGGATAAAAAGTATTATTAATTGACGATAAAATTTATCAGGCCTAAAAAAATTTATTTAAAAAAATATTTCCCAAGTATTGTAACGAAATTTACCAGCTTTATTATAAAAAAAAAATCATCAGGATTAGTGGAGTCCATGGAAGACTATTAGACAAGAAATTAATACGCCTACATTTAAATTTTTTTTAATTATTTTAATTTTCTTTTTCAATAATTTTTAGAATAATACATGAAAAAGGCTATACTCGTCAAGAATGTCTTCAATACAGGCCTGTAGTCTACAACAATACAATACAATCACTAATTACCATAATTAAGGCAATGAGTCAGCTTAAAATTTGTTTATCACATCCAAGTCGAGTTGATGATGCAAAGAATTTTCTTCTTCTAGCCAGCAGAATCGATGATGCAGACACATTAAACAAAGAAATGAGTGATTGCATGAAAATTTTATGGAAAGATCCGGGTGTACAGCAGTGTTTCAGTCGTTCCAGAGAGTACCAACTGAACGACTCGGCTGAATAGTAATTTTAAATTTATTTGAAATCAAATTCTAATTTTGACCTTTTAGCTACTTGAACTCACTTGATCGCATCTCTTCACCTTTTTATGTACCGACCCAGCAAGATGTTCTTCGGACCAGGATTAAGACTACCGGAATTGTGGAGACAAATTTTATCTACAAAAATTTGAATATTAAAATGATGGATGTTGGTGGACAGAGGTCAGAGCGAAAAAAATGGATTCACTGTTTTGAGGATGTGACTGCCATTATATTTTGTGTGGCTCTTAGCGAATTTGACTTGTTTCTACAAGAAGATGAAAAAATTGTATTTTTTTTAAAGCAAAATTTAATTATTAATTATTTTTTTAAAGAACCGAATGAGCGAGAGTATGAAACTGTTCGAGTCGGTATGCAACAACAAATGGTTTACGGAAACATCTATTATTTTATTTCTCAATAAAAAAGATTTGTTCATACAAAAATTGAAGGCATCAAGCATAAAAATTTGCTTTCCGGAATATACCGGATCGAATGATTTTGAAAAAAGTTGGTTCTATATTGAAAAAAAATTCCAAGAATTGAACAAAAATCCCAAGTCAAAGTTTATTTATTCACATTTTACGTGTGCAACAGATACCGAAAATGTTAAATTTGTCTTCGATAGTGTTACGGATGTAATTATAAAAAATAATCTAAAAAATTGTGGATTATTTTGATCTTTATTTTAAATCATTTATTCAAATAAAAATTTATTTGAAATTTTAGTTCATTAAGTTTAAAAAGTATTTTTTTAATCAGTTTATTTTAAAAAAGGTCGTATAACATCCAAAATAGCACAGGTTAAAACAAAAAAACACAAATACAATTTATTATATATCTGAAAAAAATTTGAAGAAAAAATACTAATTTTTCTAAATATTTCATCAAGGACTTACTTCATTATTTTGATTGATACGAAAAATTTGCTGCACTTTTCAAATATTGAAATAAAAATAATTATTGTTTTTTAAATAGCTTGTAATTATTTTCAAAAAATAATTTCCATATTAATCAATTACCACTTAATGGAAAATTTTTTAGGTTTTTGGAAAGATATCTATTGACTCAGTTTGGATGAAATTAATAATTGATTTTTATCTAAGGACTAAATATTGATAAAAGTTAATTTTACATCAAAAAATTTATCAAAATTTAATGCTTACTAAATATTGCATTGTGATTTTTATTAATGATAAAACTATAAAATATTTTTTGACAATAGAGTTTTAACAAATCTATTTTTATTTCGCTCCAATTTTCATGTTTAAGGCCTGGATTTAATATCAACTAGATTTTAATAAAAATAAGAAATCCAAATAACAAAAATTTATTATATAATAATCTCAAATTTATTTTTAATAAACTTGATAAAATACAAAATTGAAGATTTGATCAGACGGTCCAAAAAAGGAGATAATCGTGAAATAACGGAAATTAATTTATTTTAATAAATTGGAAAAAATCTCTCTTTAAATGGCAATTATTTATTGAAAAATTATTTAAATATATTATATTAGATTATTTGATTAAGTTTATAAATATAATTTAACACTTAATTTATGAATTTATAAATATTTTCTGAAATTCATAAAACATTATCGTTATACTTCCGACTAACCACCGTTTCTTGAATAGATGTATACAATGTAACACCTGAATTCACCTGTCATGATTTATGATTATGATAAATATTTTTGAGTTTGTTTTTTTTTACATTTTGCCTCTGCAATTGTTTGTGTTGTTTAAGCTTTGTACATCAAAATCGTCTTTTTTCACTGTCAAACTAATCATTTCCTCTTCTTCGGCTAAAATATCTTCCATTTGATTTGATCTGTTTGAAAATTTTTTCAAACATTCACTCGATTCCTAGACGGAAAAAAGAAAAATTGAATAAAAAAATTAAAAAAAAAAATTTGAAATTTTTTTGTTGCTACTAAAAGTGGAAATAAATTTGGAACAAAAAAAAAATTAAAAAGGAAAAAGACTGACCACAACGCTTGGGTTTTTGTTTAAATTGGAATTTTTTTCACGACCAAGACTGGAGCTCGAGCCCGAGTTCGAGCTACGAGTGGCATTGCGATGTGCGCACAAACAATTGAGCAAATTTTGAACAATTTTGTTGGAGCTGTTGGCACTGCCATGTTTGGAAGCATTCTTCAATTTTATCTGCATCAATTGATTGTTTGGATTGATTAGATTTTGGTCTATTTCGACAAATTCACGTCCTGCAGCATGCTCCAAACAAGCAAGCAAATGATGGTGTTGTTCTTCGAACAAATTGGCCATTTTGTTTTCCGAGTCTGATTCGATCAAGTCTGATTGTCTTTTTCGTTTGGCAATGACAAAAGCATTGCTTACGGCGTTCTTGGCCATTCGTATGCGATTTAGGCGGCTTTTTTTCTGAACTTTCATTTTGTCTGCTCGTTGACTTTGGTGATAGATGCGACTAAAATTGGACACAATTACCGGCACTGGCAAAGCGATTACGAGCACTCCGGACAGCGAGCAAATGCTGCCGACTATTTTGCCCATGGCTGTTTTGGGCACCATGTCACCGTAGCCAAGCGTTGTCATGGTAACAATGGTGTACCAAAATGCCGACGGTATGCTGGTGAATTTGGAGTCTTCGACACTTTTTTCAGCGTAGAAAATTATTGTGGCAAATATGATGACGGCCATTGAAAGCGAGAACAGCATGAAGCCAAGCTCGGACACACAAGACTTGAGTGTGTAGCCGAGGATGCGCAAGCCTTGTGAATGGCGCGAAAATTTAAATATTCGAAATACACGAAATACCCTGAGAGAGACGAATGCACCGCTTAGGTCGTCGTTTTTGACTGCATCGTCGCCCACATACACTATGTACAATGTTTGAATGTAGTATGGCAATATGGCAATTACATCGATGAGACTCATGATTGAAAAAGCGAACTTGAGTCGAAATGGTGCCGCATAGAAGCGCAGCAAGTACTCGATGGTAAATATGATGACACAAGCAGTGTCCAGCGAGAAAAAAACGTCTTTGTGTTGTTCGCCAAGAGTGAGACTTTTGTGCATTTTGGCATGCTTCGAATCACCAAAACTAACTGTTTCCATTATGTTTGCCATTACACTCACAGCTATGAAAAATCCAGTCACATAGTAAAAAACAAGAGCTATTGTGCCCGACTCGGGAATTTCGAATGCTCGCCACATTTGCTCTCTAAATGTCAACTTTTGCTTCGAAACTTTGTCGCCATTTTCGCTGCTTTTTTCGTCCAGCGAACGTTCTGTGCTCTCTCGTTTTCGGTCTTTGTATTCTTCGTAGCAACAATCGGCCATTAGGTCTGCGCCTATGCCGAAAAAAGACAACTCTTCGTCAAACGCCGTGATACATTCACTTTTGGGCAAGTGCAGACGACCAGTTCGGTAAAAATTCAAAATGTGTCTAAACAGGTCCGGATCTCGGTCCAGAAAGTATTCGTTTGTTTCTTCGTCATAGAAGAATTCTTTTTCCACAGAGCCCAGCAAAGTGTGAGGATATTTGTCCAAAGTCGATTGCCAACACTCGAATCGTTGCCCACTAATGTTTATGATTACTTTTTCGTCTACTTTTTTTACAATTTGTTTCACTGGAGGCACTGGCAGTGGATGCTCTGGAAAAAACAAAATTTTTTCAACACAATTAAACTTAATATTCGTTTACTAATAAAAGTAAGCAGTTTTATTTTTATTTTTTTTATTTTTCTTATTAATTAAATTAAATATTAGATTTATTTTTATTTTTTTTATTTCTAGTTTTAAATTTTAAATTTTTTTATCAACATTTCAACACTCAAACTCAATTAAATGATTGACACTTGATTTGTTTAAATAATCTGCATTAATTTGTTTGATTATTTAATAATTTTTTTTAAATTTTTCCGAATTTTGTCAATCAATTTATATTTCTTTATTTTCAAATGTGATATTGATCAAAATAAAATTTGCCTCAAAAAATGAGAAGCAAACTTATTTAATTTTCTTGAAAATAATTACTTAAATTCAATTCATTAAAGTGAGAAATTTATATTAAAAAAAATTTGTTTACTTTATTGTAAAAATAAAACAAAATTTAACTATACAAATTGCCCATATATGACCATTATTACAAAAATTCGGATATTCTTTCGAGATTTCTTAATTGAAATATCTATCTTTTTCCGGTAACACAAAGTTCTAGTGTCTAGCTATGGTACTCTGTTTTTGAGAAATTTACCCAAAATTAATTAGTTTCACGCGGATTTACACTTAATTTAAGTCTAATTTCTCAAAATCATTGAATGACAATGAACCTAACTACTGGACCTTTTTTTGTGTCCTCTTCTTGGTAAGGTGGATATTTTAATTTATTAAATTTATTTTTAGCAAAAATAAATAACTCAAAAGAACAAAAAAAAATTTTTAATATTAAAAATAAGCTTATTGTCAATCCATTTTAAAAAAACACGCTAGTTGTCAATAGCTCTCAAAAATCGAAATTAATCGGGAAAAAAATTACTTTTTGATACATTAAAAATTGTAATTTAAAGTTAAAACTAAACAAAACTAAATCAATTGTGTAACAAATACTTTATTAGAAAAAAAGATATATTTCTAATCTTTGGTCGCTGGATCGCATATTTTTCGACCAAATATTAAACATGAGCCTAAAAAAATTTAAATAGACATTTAATTATTTTATTAAAGAGAACATTTAAGTAAATATTTTTTTGAACAATTGCCAACAAAAAAAGAATAAAATTTGATAACAAAATTATTCATTAAATACGAAAATTTAATTAAATGGGTATAAAATACTTTTGAACAATTTTTTCATGAACTTAATTCAGGATGCATTTCTTTTTATGTTTAAACATTATATTTTAAATGAATTTTAAGCTTGCACATTCATAACTTAAGTGCTATAGAAAGAATTTGATAGTTTTTTTTTTTTATATTTTTTTTAAGAGACATGTTAAACCTGAATTTTAGTAGCCTAAAAATAAATATTAGTTTATTAAGATCTAATTAAAAAAATAAAATTATCTTTTTCTGTTTCCGTATCATAGTTTTTGTTTAAAAATCGTTTAAAATTTGCTCCAAAAATAACAGTACATAGCAAAAAAATAAGAACTCTCATTTTCCGTTTAAAAATTTGATTTTCTTAACTCAACAAGGTGTAAAAAAATTGTTGCATCAATTGTTCAAAGTCTGTTAATTACGAGCAAAATCTCTGAAAGATGGTCTCAGTTTAATTATTTAGAAATGAAATTGAAAGACTTAAAGAACGTTTTAAATCTGAAGAGGAATTTAAGTGTCAAAAGAAAAAACTAGATTCTCAACCTTTTCTTTTGTTGAACACAAGTGTAAAAAGTTCTTCTGCATGATAAGTTTTAAAAAATTCTTCTAGATTATTTTTAAGAGAATTGATTTTAATTCGTTATAAAAGAAATTTTTCATCATTTATTTATGACAAGTTTCAATTGTTTCTTTTTATTTATGAATTTCAAATTTTATTAATTTTAAAAAAAATTTCTAAAAGAAAAATAAAAGTGAGAATACGAATTTTTTTTCTCTCAATTTCAAACAGCCAAAATAAATTAATTCGATTTTTATTCTAAATCTCCCCCAAATTGTTTCTAAAATTGTAAACAAAAGAAGAAGATGAGACAAAAATTTTTTAAATTCCAATCAGAAAATATTAAAAATCTAAATTTTTTGTTGATTTAGTTGTTTTCTTAAAAAAAAATCTTTTGATTTTGATTGTGTTTCTTTTAGATATACTTTTTGAATATCACTGGAAAAATTCCTGAAAAATATGCTTCAAAATTATCTTATGATGGTATTAGATAATTATAAGATTGATTTTAGATAATGTGATATAGCGACATATTAGTCCAAGAGAAACCAATGTTCATCTTTTGTTCTCGTAATTTTTTTAACATTTATTCATTTGTGGTCGTATAATTCTAAAAACTCAAAAATAAAAAAAAATTTTTTTCAACAATAGAGCCTATTATTGTAAATTTCTCAATTTTCAATTAGAAAAAAACTTTAAATTATTAAAAAAAAATAAAATAAATAAAATTTTTATTTGCTACTTTTTTAATGCAATTTGTAAATTTGTATGCACAACTTTTAAATAGTTTAAAAATAAATCCAAAAAAATCTTCAAATTCTCTCTTTTTCAATTAATGTTTAATCAAATTTGTATTTTCATGTTAAATGTCATTAACTTAAAATTATTAAAAGAGTTTGTTTTAATTTTTAATCTTGAAATTTTTTTTATTTCTTAACAAGTTTAAATTCAAATGATCTATTAATTTAGTTAAAAAATAAATAGAATAAGTAGAGAGTTATATTTGCCAAAGAATTATGGACAATTAAATGAATGAAAACTTACGAGCTAAAGGGGCCCATCCGATAGCCGCTGCTCTGGCAAACGGTAGCCAAGCAGCCACGCTTGCCATTCTAACACTAAAACTTTTTTTTCGTTTTGTTTTTTAATTTAATTGTTCTTGTTTGATCGATTTTTCTATTTTTTTGGGAGCATAAAAATGGCCAAATGATCAGAAAATTATCAATAACATTAAAATGGTATTGAGCCAAAGTAAATTGTCATCCTCTTGGTTGCAAACATACTGGAAAATTAATTGCTAGTTTTTATTGCTGTTGCTGTTTTCGAAAAACTATTTTTCTAAATCTAAATTTAAAAAAATAAAAAAATCTAAAAAGCAAAACAAAGATTTATTCAAAATCAATTATTATAATCGATGCAGATATTTATTTAGTAGAATAAGCTTGCTTCCATAAAAATAAGTTCATAGCATTGAATTTCATTTAAAATTTTCAAATTGTATGGAATGATAAGATTATTGTGTCAGTGAACAAGAAAAGATTATAGAAACATTAAGGAAAAAAAGAAGGGGAGAAAAGAGATCGAGCGAAATAAAGACTAGAACAAAAAGTAAAAGAAAAAAGAGATAGAAACACAGAGAGAGTGATAGAGAGAAAGAGAGAGAAAGATGGAGAGAGAGGTAAAAATTTTATGAATTTTTACTTTTTTGTAAGACTATTTTAATATCGATCCAGCTAGTATTAGTTGTGATGATTACGATTATTGCCAAATTAAATTCCGGTATCTTATTCGAAAAATGTGGTGTCATTATGCTTGTAAGCAAACGAGCTTTAGCTCAAAATGATTTATATATGCTTATTTTTTATTTATTATATTTCTTTAAACTAAAAACTAAAAGAGAAAAAAAAAATCAATTTAGATTCAATGTTTTTAGTTAATTTTTAAAATATAAAAAGATTACAGCAGGAAACTAGTGGAATCTCAAGAAATGCAAGTATTTTTCAATCATCCAAATCTCTTTTAATCACTCTCTCATTTTCTATCTTCTTTTTTTTTTCTTGTTCTTTAGTTGAGTTTGTGTATGTGTGTGAGTGTGTGTGAGAATGTGTATGAGTGTGAGAGATTCAGAATTTTATTATTATTTATATTTATTTATTGATATATTAAATATCAAATATTAGATTGTTAGATTACCAATTCTGTTCATAGTTATTACGAAAATGAAAAAGAAGAAAATTGCAAGAAACAATAATTATAGAACAAAATCAATAAATCCATAATGATGATGGAAAAAAAAAGATTTTAATAAACAAACTTTGAATCGTATAAAATCAGTGAAACAAAAAAAAAACAAAAAAAATAAAATAAATTTCAAGGATCACTTTTTAAAACACTTTGCAAAAGATTACTAATTGTGACAAAGGAAAATTTTAAACTTGTTATTTTTAAAGATAATTTAGCTCATTAGTTTATCAAGCTCTTAAAAATTTTCAACTTCCTCTCAAATTTGGAAAAGCTTTATTAATTATTTCTTCCGATACTTTTCATGCCACAAATATTTACTTAAAACAGTATGCATTTAAAATTTTTATCATTTTCAAGAGTAAAATGTTCTCCTCTTTATTTTTCTACTCTGTTAGTTCAATTTTGTAAAATTAATTTTAATTGATATTATCCTTTTTGGAAATTTCTTTTTTAGTTTATTTCTGGCAACTCTAAAAAAAAGGTGAATCTGGTCAAATGTCTCATTAGTAGTTGACATGTCACGAAATACTATCAAATCAACTTGACAAAATGTGAGTTTTTGTTAATTTTGTTTACTGCTATTTTCCTTTGATAATAAAAAAAAAAGAAAGAATCACACAAACTTGGAAAATTCCAAGTCTAAAGCAAAACAGTTAAGCATGAATGAACTCAATTATTAATAAAATTTTTTTTAAATTTCAACAATTTAGTTGATTGTTTTATTGAAAAAATTAACCAAATATGGAAAAAATAATTATTTGAATAAGATTTATCTTCAGCTCTCATCGAGATCACTACTAATCTATTGGATTTAGACGGCTTCTAAATCCAATTCGTTTTTAACTAGTTTTGTCATATGTAAACAAGATAATATGTGATTTAATAACTCATTTATTTATCTAGGGATCTAGATCTATTAATTTTGATTGAAATTCGCAAAGGAAAATTCCGAAAAAAAAATCTTCTTTTTTCTATCTCTTTTTCTCAAATTGTTAAACAAAGAGCAAAAGTTTTCAGCCAAAAAAAGAAAACAAAAATTTGATTAAAATTCTTCTAGTGGCATAAACTTTGGCAATAATTGGGTCTAATTTTGAACGTGTTTATTCTAAATCCTTTCAAACAGCACCTATATCATATTTATTTTTTATTAAAGCTCAAACACCAAAATAGACTAAATTGGATGGTATGAAATCTTTGTTTTTTAATGTTATTTTCTAGGAAAATGAAATACAACAAATTTCAATTTATTTTCCAATTAAAATGTTAATTCTAGCTTAATGAATTGAGTTTAAATAATTTAAGAAGAACTCTCTAATTATCAGCAAACCGATAAATATAAAGATAAGGTTTATGAATTAAACTAAATTTTATAAACATGTTTATTATCGATAACTAATAGAGAAAAAGTGTTCTAAAATATTCCACATTAATAAAAATAACTAGTTCTAAATTTAATCAGAAGAAGCGAGAACAGCATGTTGATTCAACTAACTACACTTCTATTCTCCTTGTGTGACTTTGGACCAGAAAATTTATTTTTTTAAATTTTTTTAAAATAAAATTTAATTTGATTCTAAAACAAGTTTTATGCTAATTTTTAATTAATTCCTTCGTTCTGCAAATGAAATATGAAAAGAAAATTTTGAATACAAAATAAAATTAACCAAAGTCTAGCTTTTGTTTATTTATTTATTTTTATATCATTATGAAAAAAACAAATATTTTCAAAAATAGATTTAACCTTTCTTTAACAATCAAGTTCAAAATATTGCTTTAGTTTAGATCTTTTTTTTATAAAGCACAGTCACTTTAAAGACCATCTTGGTAAAATTGTCAAAATGAAAAGAGAATAATTTGAAATTGAAAAATAATTTTGTTTTTGTTCTCCTGCTGTCATAGTTCATGCTTAATTTAAATTAATTGAAAAAATTAATTTGATCCAGTTATCAAATATCTTTGATGATTAAAAATAAAAATAATCTGAATTTCATGTAAGCTAATGTAAAAAAATAAAAAACATTTACTCAAAATAGTGTCATCGGTTTAAAATGATTAGCGTCTTTTGTAACTAAAAATAATCAGCTTTAGGCTTCATCACATTATTTTTTTCTTCATTCGGTTGTCAAGGATTTTGCTGGTAATTAAGGCACAAATCCGAACAAGACTTTCACTTTAACAAGTAAAAAATTTAATCAAAAAATTAATAAAGGCCCAAAAAAAGATTATGATAAATTATTATTTTCAAGAAAAGCAAAACAAAAAATAAATTGAAAATTATTGATGGCAAAAAAAGAAGAAGAAAAAGCCAAATCATTTTTTATAGTCAAAAAAATGCACATTTTAAAAATGACGTAGAAAAAAGAAGAAAAAAAAAGAAGAAAAAAGAAAAGGAAAAATGATCAAATTAAATTCCAATCAGTCAAATTTGATAGCTCTTTTCATTTTGGATTGTATCTAGTCTTCTTCTAGGCTCGTTTATAATTATTTGGAATAAAAATTTACTCTTTTATTTTCTCTATGTAATAATATAAAATAATCCTTTTCGCTAATCAATATTAGTTGCATAATTATTTTCGAATATTATTAAAAAATAATATAAAAAAGTATAAACAAAATGAAAAGATAATTTACTTATTTAATTTTTGAATTAAAAAGTAAAAATGCATTTTAATTTAAATTACAAAAAAATTCATCTAATTAAAAATCACTATTTATTATTTAACCTGATTAAAATTTCGATCGATTTTTTTCATTTTTTTGTTTTCTAATTTAATATCAAATATTGCATAATCCGAATCTTGTATAATCTTTGATTAGTCTTGGCCTAAAGTTTTCAAACATCAAATAGAACCTTCCCAAACACCATTCAAATAATAGAAAGAATTTATCATTTGGTAAAATACCCAATGCACTTTTTTTTTAAATTTTCTAAATAGAAAAAAATAAAGAATCATTTAGACAAAGTTTTATTAAATTAAAACTCAAAATGTCATATTAGAATATTCAATTCTCTAGAAGTTTCTTCTCTTTTTTTTTTGTTCAATTTCTGCATTTGACTTGTATGTTAATTCATTCGGCTTTGAATTATTTTTTACTTTAGCAAAAAAATCGATCATCATTTCTAAAAAGTCAATGTGATATTGAAACTATGAAAATTTTTATTTTATTCAATTGAAGTGATTATTTATTTAGTTTTCGAATTTTTTTAATTTTCAATTTTTTGTTGCCTATATTTATCTTGTCTTTTAATTTTGACTTTCATCTTAAAAAATCAAAAAATTTATTCACAAACACAATCCAGCTCTAAATTGTTCAGTTAAAAGCAATATTCAGCTTAAAAAAATTTTTTCTATGTGAAAATGAATAGAGACATTGATTGAATTCAAATTAAAAATTAATTTTAGAATGAATAATAAAATAATCCAGTGATTGTGATTATTTTATTAGTTTTTAATTTTTTTGATTCAATCCTCAACATACATTTTAGATTTTTTTGTTAATTTTACTTTATTTAAATTTTAAATCAAAAATACAAAATTTTAGAAATTTTGAATGTCTCTTGATGAGATCCGGCTTGAAATGATAATTGAACATTTGTATGATTCATAGATTATAAATAATGGCTCGACCTTTCGCTCCTTTGCCAGGCTTACATAAAATGTTCCAAAAAAAAACACTAAAAAGAAATATAAAAAAAAATTATCTCATAAGTTGTACCTTAGAAAAAAAAAAAATTAGAAAAAAATATTTCATTGTTTTTTTATGTTTTCTTTTTTTTAAATACGAAAAAAGGAAAGAAAAGGAATATTTTCAAAAAAAATTATGTAAGATAAAATAAAATATTAGATAAAATAAAAATAAAGTAAAAAGGATTAAAATAAACGAAATTGGGAATTATAACACAAATTAGGCAATTTTTCTTTTACTGCTTACACTACAAAGTGATATATCAAGTAAAGATGAAATTTCTTATTAAATGCGATTAGAAAAAGACTTTTTCATTTTGAAAATCCATTGAGCATTATTCTTAAAAACATATTTTATTTTTAGGAAATGTCCTTCCAGTTAACTAGTTTTGATTAATTAAGTCAAATTCAGCACATTATTATAACGAGTTGTGTGTGTTCTAATAATAAGTTTAATGATAATTTTTATTCTAGTCAATAATTCAGATTTTTGTTAAATCAAATATCTAAAAATTAAACTAAAATATAATTTAATTTAGTATCTAAAACTAAATCAAAAAGTTTTTTTAGTTTTACAAAAAATCTACAAAAATTTTTTTCATTTTTAACTGAATAAATAAAAAAATGAAGAAATAAATTTTTGGGACCTTAGTTACCTTGACCAAAGTTTGCTTTAGAGTTACTTGAACATTTTGAACTTTCCGATTCTTTTGAAATTTTTGATCGCTTGATTTTTAGATTCATTTTGATAATTTTTATTCTCCTTTTTAATAATAAAGTGCTACTTTTTTAAGTAAAATTGTCAATATTGTTAAATCCTTGTTAAAGTTTTTTTATTGAAATAAATGAAATAAATATGCTCATTTAAACAACAAATTTATTAAATTTCTTATTTGCCAATTTCAATTTAAATATTTAGTCAATTTATTGACTAAATTAACTAAGTAGTAGTAGAAGTTTCCTTCAGTTCATACTATAAGAGCTATTACGATCATTGTTTTGAATCAATAAAGTTTTAATTAATAAAAGATCTATTGCAATACCTTTATCTCTATTATCTTAAAAATCTTTTGTAATAATTCATTAGGCTTTGAATTATTTTTTACTTTAGCAAAAAAATCGATCATCATTCCTAAAAAGTCAATGTGATATTGAAACTATGAAAATTTCTATTTTATTCAATTGAATTGATTATTTATTTAGTTTTCAATTTTTTTGCTTCAATCCTCAACATACATTTTAGATTTTTTTGTTAATTTTACATTTAAATACTTTTAAATTTTAAATCAAAAATACAAAATTTTAGAAATTTTGATTTAAAATCAAAAATTATTATATTATGATTATGAGTTATAAACTTTTGATTACATGGAAATTAGTTTTTAAACGAGGAACAATTATTGATGTAATAAGCTAAATATGCCTCGATTACCTCATTAAGCTGCACATTTTTAAAATTATACCCTCATAACTTACCCAAAGCTTTGGTTGAAATTTTTAATTCAACATAAAAAAATTTATTTTAGTTTAAACTTCGAAAGTTTCTAAATAATAGAAAATTTTATTTAATTAGAAAAGAACAAAAAAAAATTTAAAAAATAATAATAATAATAAAATTATTAGCTACTCCAAGCAAGACTTTAAAAACATTTTCTCTAAAAGCTTAACATTTCACTGTTTTCTTGTACTGAACTTTATAATACTAAAAAATATAACATTTTAGAGGCTTGATTTTAGATGCGTAGTATTAGATAATTTTATAATATTTAAAAATTTAAATTCAGATAATAAAGATTCCCAACAAAATGTTTGCCAAGAATTTCAAAAAAAATTACCAGATTTAATTTAAAAAAAATCATTCAGATAAATTGAGTGTGACGGATTTTTCTCTTTCAAAGCTTTTATGAAACAAAAATATTGAGAAAAAAAAGTTAATAATAAAAACAATTAAACATGATTTGAATGTTGAACATTTCAGAAAAAAATTTAAAATTATATTTTTAATTGCATAAATTCTGATTTATGATAAGCCTTAATATTAACAAGTTTTTTATTTTTAATACCAAAAACTACACAACAAAAAAATCTATAAAATATTAAATTTAAGTTCTGAAACAAATTTAAAGCAAACTATCTTTTATATTTTTTAACCTAGAACCCAGGAAAAAAACCTAGATTTGTTATACTATTAATTCATTTTTTATCAATAATTCTAGAATTTTTAAAACATTAAATAAATCCAAATTAAATATCATTCATTCAATAAAGATAATTGATTGAAAATAAAAAATCAGACATGTGCTTCAAAGCTTTTGCTTTTTCTATTTATCATCACATATTCAACACACAGACTGATTTAAGATTTGAAAATTTACAAATATAATATTATAGGTACGATTGTGTACTAATTATAACTTCAAAAGTTGTACCTAAAGTCTCATTATTTTAGACAAAATAATCGCCAAAAAAAAACTGTAATTATTTTTTTTAAATCATTTTTGGACAACTTGAACCACTTTTTTGTTTAATTAATCTTGTATGAATCTCAGGCGATTTTAATTGATTTTATCTTACACAATCTCGAATTTGAATTTGATTTCTTGAACTAACAATAAAAAAAAAGTAAATAAAGACATGAGTTTTTTATAGAGTAAAATCGGCATAGAATTTAAGTAAAAATATAAAAAAGATTTTTATTTAAATTTAAAAATCTAGAGCATGAAATAGATTTTTAAATTGAATTTCTAGCCAAATTTTAAGTTATAAAATTAAAAATTATCATTTTTTAGATATAAATAAATCTTAAAAAAGAGTAAAACTCACATTTATTATAAAAAAAATAATTAGAGAAAATCATGTTTTTATCGCTAATTTTATTATGAAACAATGCATTATTTTTACTTAAAATAAAAAATAAATTTTAAATTTGTTTTAAATAAGAATTTAATCGGTCTGAATGGATGCTATTAAGCAAAATGCCTTTTTTTTAATTCAGAGTGTTCTTGCTACGAACAACTTCGAGTTTTCATTTCAACAAGTTAAAATAAAAAAGAGCTTACACAAAATGCATGAATGTGAAAACGAAACAAGAAATTAATTAAATTTTAATTAAAAAAAAATTCGAGTCGAATTTAATAAATGATTAGCAAAAGCATCAAATTAAATTAAAAAAAAAAATATCTGAAACTGTTCATGCTGGAGAAAAATATTTATTCTTAATTTTCTGAATTTTTTTCACCATTTTCACAATTGATTGATTGATTTTTTTATAAATTCAAAAATAAAAAATTTATCTTATTAAGAATTTTTTGAACAGCTTTATTTTAATTCATTAATAAAGCAATTTGAAAATTTCACATAGTTCTTCACAGCTTTTTTTAAAAATGATAAAAGTGAGCCCTCTGTAGTTATCAACATGGATCTGTCCAAAACTGATGATGTAGGAAGGTATTAGAAAAATCTCTATAGAATTGAGAGGTTTGCTATCAGGCATCCAAATCAAAACTAAATTACTTTCTTAACACAAGAAGCACCAAACGAGTCATTTTGAATAGTTTTAAAACATTTTAAATTATCATATCTTTTGAATAGATTTTTAAAATAAATAAATATTTTATCTTTTTCTTTAAAAAAAGTGGAACTAATTTAATTAAAGTAGAATTACTTTATTTATTTTTTTGATTTTGAGTTTAAAAAAAAACACAAAAATTGCTGCTACTTCTAGTGCTAAGATAAAAAAATTAAAAAAAAAAGAATGCTAGAGAAGACATTAATTTCAAATGGCTTGTAATGGTCTGTTCAAGTAAATACAACCGCTAAAAGAGCAAAAAGAATGATAGATAAGGTAAAAAATACATTTACAATTTATGTATTCAATCTTTTCCTCTATTAAATCAGTTGCTTATTAGATCATAGCTTGAATTTGAGTGTCTGAAGGCAGGCGTAGATTTTACGGAAAGAGTCCGAAAAACTAAGCTGGTGAAGTGTCTCAAACATATCAGAAGTAGTGGAAGACTCTCGAAGATTGATCTTACTACACTTGAAGTAAAAGACCAAGAGTTGATCTCAAACAAATGCTATTAATAGGCTTGAAGACATGGAATCAGATACCTAGGGAACAATTCCTAGACAAAGGAAACAATTTTAAATTAACTAGAAAAATAAACAATAACTGTAATTAAAGACAAACTTTTTTCACAAATAGAGAAGTTGAATCAATTCAAGGCATTCCTGGATAAAAAGTAGATTTGTAACTTTTTAAGCACTGACTTGGGCAAGGTTTTTGCAAACACCCCATCAAAAAATCTGCAATTTTTCTATAACGTTTAAATCAATTTTTAATAAATGATGACTATTTTTACAAAAGAAATGAAAAATGAAGAGAAAATTAAGCTTTTCGAAAATCTAGAATTTTAAAGCTTTTATTTCAAAAGTCATAGAAAGATGACTTAGTCTGATAAATAGTGCAAAATGGATTCAATTTCTTTAAAAAATTATTTTTGAACAATTTTGGAAAGAGATTTTTTTTTAAAAGTTTGAAAGCATCAAAATCGAATTCCGTTTGGAAAGAAAGACACGTACCAAGTGCCATTTGTATCCAAAAATCAAATAGGAAACAAATCGGACAGGATCGTGTAGTTTTATTCAAGTCAAAAAAGCATTTATCCCACAATTGGCTCGAGTTGAAAAAATTTATCTTATGGAAAATTATCTCTATAGGTGATGGAAATATTCAATTAAAGCATCATCTGGATATCAGTACATAAATCTATCAAATAGAATTGAATTTTTAATGACAATGAATACAAGAGAGAAATTCTTCCAAGATTTGCTTAATTAAAACAAAATTTCACGTAAAAATAAAAGTTCCTAATCCTTATTATGTATTCCTTGATTTGAAGAGCTCTTTTGAAAGTTAGCTTCCGTAGAATAAATCGGATAATTAAAACAAAAAATACGAAATAAATTTTAAGTTAAATATCAATTTATTACTTCAAACAAAATTATGCAGCATTTACACAAAAATCTGGATTATTTTATTATTCATTCTAAAATTAATTTTTAATTTGAATTCAATCAATGTCTCTATTCATTTTCACATAGAAAAAATTTTTTTAAGCTGAATATTGCTTTTAACTGAACAATTTAGAGCTGGATTGTGTTTGTGAATAAATTTTTTGATTTTTTAAGATGAAAGTCAAAATTAAAAGACAAGATAAATATAGGCAACAAAAAATTGAAAATTAAAAAAATTCGAAAACTAAATAAATAATCACTTCAATTGAATAAAATAAAAATTTTCATAGTTTCAATATCACATTGACTTTTTAGAAATGATGATCGATTTTTTTGCTAAAGTAAAAAATAATTCAAAGCCGAATGAATTAACATACAAGTCAAATGCAGAAATTGAACATAAAAAAGAGAAGAAACTTCTAGAGAATTGAATATTCTAATATGACATTTTGAGTTTTAATTTAATAAAACTTTGTCTAAATGATTCTTTATTTTTTTCTATTTAGAAAATTTAAAAAAAGTGCATTGGGTATTTTACCAAATGATAAATTCTTTCTATTATTTGAATGGTGTTTGGGAAGGTTCTATTTGATGTTTGAAAACTTTAGGCCAAGACTAATCAAAGATTATACAAGATTCGGATTATGCAATATTTGATATTAAATTAGAAAACAAAAAAATGAAAAAAATCGATCGAAATTTTAATCAGGTTAAATAATAAATAGTGATTTTTAATTAGATGAATTTTTTTGTAATTTAAATTAAAATGCATTTTTACTTTTTAATTCAAAAATTAAATAAGTAAATTATCTTTTCATTTTGTTTATACTTTTTTATATTATTTTTTAATAATATTCGAAAATAATTATGCAACTAATATTGATTAGCGAAAAGGATTATTTTATATTATTACATAGAGAAAATAAAAGAGTAAATTTTTATTCCAAATAATTATAAACGAGCCTAGAAGAAGACTAGATACAATCCAAAATGAAAAGAGCTATCAAATTTGACTGATTGGAATTTAATTTGATCATTTTTCCTTTTCTTTTTTCTTCTTTTTTTTTCTTCTTTTTTTCTACGTCATTTTTAAAATGTGCATTTTTTTGACTATAAAAAATGATTTGGCTTTTTCTTCTTCTTTTTTTGCCATCAATAATTTTCAATTTATTTTTTGTTTTGCTTTTCTTGAAAATAATAATTTATCATAATCTTTTTTTGGGCCTTTATTAATTTTTTGATTAAATTTTTTACTTGTTAAAGTGAAAGTCTTGTTCGGATTTGTGCCTTAATTACCAGCAAAATCCTTGACAACCGAATGAAGAAAAAAATAATGTGATGAAGCCTAAAGCTGATTATTTTTAGTTACAAAAGACGCTAATCATTTTAAACCGATGACACTATTTTGAGTAAATGTTTTTTATTTTTTTACATTAGCTTACATGAAATTCAGATTATTTTTATTTTTAATCATCAAAGATATTTGATAACTGGATCAAATTAATTTTTTCAATTAATTTAAATTAAGCATGAACTATGACAGCAGGAGAACAAAAACAAAATTATTTTTT
Organism: Brachionus manjavacas; assembly: GCA_019054805.1. Classification (NCBI taxonomy): domain Eukaryota; kingdom Metazoa; phylum Rotifera; class Eurotatoria; order Ploima; family Brachionidae; genus Brachionus; species Brachionus manjavacas. The sequence goes on along the minus strand of JAHQIY010000015.1, from coordinate 732,816 downwards.
TATTTCAAATTATTCTCTTTTCATTTTGACAATTTTACCAAGATGGTCTTTAAAGTGACTGTGCTTTATAAAAAAAAGATCTAAACTAAAGCAATATTTTGAACTTGATTTTTAAAGAAAGGTTAAATCTATTTTTGAGAATATTTGTTTTTTTCATAATGATATAAAAATAAATAAATAAACAAAAGCTAGACTTTGGTTAATTTTATTTTGTATTCAAAATTTTCTTTTCATATTTCATTTGCAGAACGAAGGAATTAATTAAAAATTAGCATAAAACTTGTTTTAGAATCAAATTAAATTTTATTTTAAAAAATTTAAAAAATAAATTTTCTGGTCCAAAGTCACACAAGGAGAATAGAAGTGTAGTTAGTTGAATCAACATGCTGTTCTCGCTTCTTCTGATTAAATTTAGAACTAGTTATTTTTATTAATGTGGAATATTTTAGAACACTTTTTCTCTATTAGTTATCGATAATAAACATGTTTATAAAATTTAGTTTAATTCATAAACCTTATCTTTATATTTATCGGTTTGCTGATAATTAGAGAGTTCTTCTTAAATTATTCAAACTCAATTCATTAAGCTAGAATTAACATTTTAATTGGAAAATAAATTGAAATTTGTTGTATTTCATTTTCCTAGAAAATAACATTAAAAAACAAAGATTTCATACCATCCAATTTAGTCTATTTTGGTGTTTGAGCTTTAATAAAAAATAAATATGATATAGGTGCTGTTTGAAAGGATTTAGAATAAACACGTTCAAAATTAGACCCAATTATTGCCAAAGTTTATGCCACTAGAAGAATTTTAATCAAATTTTTGTTTTCTTTTTTTGGCTAAAAACTTTTGCTCTTTGTTTAACAATTTGAGAAAAAGAGATAGAAAAAAGAAGATTTTTTTTTCGGAATTTTCCTTTGCGAATTTCAATCAAAATTAATAGATCTAGATCCCTGGATAAATAAATGAGTTATTAAATCCCATATTATCTTGTTTAAATATGACAAAACTAGTAAAAAACGAATTGGATTTAGAAGCCGTCTAAATCCAATTGATTAGTAGTGATCTCGATGAGAGCTGAAGATAAATCTTATTCAAATAATTATTTTTTCCATATTTGGTTAATTTTTTCAATAAAACAATCAACTAAATTGTTGAAATTTAAAAAAAAAATTTTATTAATAATTGAGTTCATTCATGCTTAACTGTTTTGCTTTAGACTTGGAATTTTCCAAGTTTGTGTGATTCTTACTTTTTTTTTTATTATCAAAGGAAAATAGCAGTAAACAAAATTAACAAAAACTCTCATTTTGTCAAGTTGATTTGATAGTATTTCGTGACATGTCAACTACTAATGAGACATTTGACCAGATTCACCTTTTTTTTTAGAGTTGCCAGAATTAAACTAAAAAAGAAATTTCAAAAAAGGATAATATCAATTAAAATTAATTTTACAAAGTTGAACTTACAGAGTAGAAAAAAATAGAGGAGAACATTTTACTCTTGAAAATGATAAAAATTTTAAATGCATACTGTTTTAAGTAAATATTTGTGGCATGAAAAGTATCGGAAGAAATAATTAATAAAGCTTTTCCAAATGTGAGAGGAAGTTGAAAATTTTTAAGAGCTTGATAAACTAATGAGCTAAATTATCTTTAAAAATAACAAGTTTAAAATTTTCCTTTGTCACAATTAGTAATCTTTTGCAAAGTGTTTTAAAAAGTGATCCTTGAAATTTATTTTATTTTTTTTGTTTTTTTTTTGTTTCACTGATTTTATACGATTCAAAGTTTGTTTATTAAAATCTTTTTTTTTCCATCATCATTATGGATTTATTGATTTTGTTTTAATAATTATTGTTTCTTGCAATTTTCTTCTTTTTCATTTTCGTAATAACTATGAACAGAATTGGTAATCTAACAATCTAATATTTGATATTTAATATACCAATAAATAAATATAAATAATAATAAAATTCTGAATCTCTCACACTCATACACATTCTCACACACACACACTCACACACACATACACAAACTCAACTAAAGAACAAGAAAAAAAAAAGAAGATAGAAAATGAGAGAGTGATTAAAAGAGATTTGGATGATTGAAAATACTTGCATTTCTTGAGATTCCACTAGTTTCCTACTGTAATCTTTTTATATTTTAAAAATTAACTAAAAACATTGAATCTAAATTGATTTTTTTTTCTCTTTTAGTTTTAGTTTAAAGAAATATAATAAATAAAAAATAAGCATATATAAATCATTTTGAGCTAAAGCTCGTTTGCTTACAAGCATAATGACACCACATTTTTCGAATAAGATACCGGAATTTAATTTGGCAATAATCGTAATCATCACAACTAATACTAGCTGGATCGATATTAAAATAGTCTTACAAAAAGTAAAAATTCATAAATTTTTACCTCTCTCTCCATCTTTCTCTCTCTTTCTCTCTATCACTCTCTTTGTGTTTCTATCTCTTTTTTCTTTTACTTTTTGTTCTAGTCTTTATTTCGCTCGATCTCTTTTCTCCCCTTCTTTTTTTCCTTAATGTTTCTATAATCTTTTCTTGTTCACTGACACAATAATCTTATCATTTCATACAATTTGAAAATTTTAAATGAAATTCAATGCTATGAACTTATTTTTATGGAAGCCAGCTTATTCTACTAAATAAATATCTGCATCGATTATAATAATTGATTTTGAATAAATCTTTGTTTTGCTTTTTAGATTTTTTTATTTTTTTAAATTTAGATTTAGAATAATAGTTTTTCGAAAACAGCAACAGCAATAAAAACTAGCAATTAATTTTCCAGTATGTTTGCAACCAAGAGGATGACAATTTACTTTGGCTCAATACCATTTTAATGTTATTGATAATTTTCTGATCATTTGGCCATTTTTATGCTCCCAAAAAAAAATAGAAAAATCGATCAAACAAGAACAATTAAATTAAAAAACAAAACGAAAAAAAAGTTTTAGTGTTAGAATGGCAAGCGTGGCTGCTTGGCTACCGTTTGCCAGAGCAGCGGCTATCGGATGGGCCCCTTTAGCTCGTAAGTTTTCATTCATTTAATTGTCCATAATTCTTTGGCAAATATAACTCTCTACTTATTCTATTTATTTTTTAACTAAATTAATAGATCATTTGAATTTAAACTTGTTAAGAAATAAAAAAAATTTCAAGATTAAAAATTAAAACAAACTCTTTTAATAATTTTAAGTTAATGACATTTAACATGAAAATACAAATTTGATTAAACATTAATTGAAAAAGAGAGAATTTGAAGATTTTTTTGGATTTATTTTTAAACTATTTAAAAGTTGTGCATACAAATTTACAAATTGCATTAAAAAAGTAGCAAATAAAAATTTTATTTATTTTATTTTTTTTTAATAATTTAAAGTTTTTTTCTAATTGAAAATTGAGAAATTTACAATAATAGGCTCTATTGATGAAAAAAATTTTTTTTTATTTTTGAGTTTTTAGAATTATACGACCACAAATGATTAAATGTTAAAAAAATTACGAGAACAAAAGATGAACATTGGTTTCTCTTGGACTAATATGTCGCTATATCACATTATCTAAAATCAATCTTATAATTATCTAATACCATCATAAGATAATTTTGAAGCATATTTTTCAGGAATTTTTCCAGTGATATTCAAAAAGTATATCTAAAAGAAACACAATCAAAATCAAAAGATTTTTTTTTAAGAAAACAACTAAATCAACAAAAAATTTTGATTTTTAATATTTTCTGATTGGAATTTTTAAAATTTTTGTCTCATCTTCTTCTTTTGTTTACAATTTTAGAAACAATTTGGGGAAGATTTAGAATAAAAATCGAATTAATTTATTTTGGCTGTTTGAAATTGAGAGAAAAAAAATTCGTATTCTCACTTTTATCTTTCTTTTAGAAATTTTTTTTAAAATTAATAAAATTTGAAATTCATAAATAAAAAGAAACAATTGAAACTTGTCATAAATAAATGATGAAAAATTTCTTTTATTACGAATTAAAATCAATTCTCTTAAAAATAATCTAGAAGAATTTTTTAAAACTTATCATGCAGAAGAACTTTTTACACTTGTGTTCAACAAAAGAAAAGGTTGAGAATCTAGTTTTTTCTTTTGACACTTAAATTCCTCTTCAGATTTAAAACTTTCTTTAAGTCTTTCAATTTCATTTCTAAATAATTAAACTGAGACCATCTTTCAGAGATTTTGCTCGTAATTAACAGACTTTGAACAATTGATGCAACAATTTTTTTACACCTTGTTGAGTTAAGAAAATCAAATTTTTAAACGGAAAATGAGAGTTCTTATTTTTTTGCTATGTACTGTTATTTTTGGAGCAAATTTTAAACGATTTTTAAACAAAAACTATGATACGGAAACAGAAAAAGATAATTTTATTTTTTTAATTAGATCTTAATAAACTAATATTTATTTTTAGGCTACTAAAATTCAGGTTTAACATGTCTCTTAAAAAAAATATAAAAAAAAAAAAATTATCAAATTCTTTCTATAGCACTTTTGTTATGAATGTGCAAGCTTAAAACTCATTTAAAAACATAATGTTTAAACATAAAAAGAAATGCATCCTGAATTAAGTTCATGAAAAAATTGTTCAAAAGTATTTTATACCCATTTAATTAAGTTTTCGTATTTAATGAATAATTTTGTTATCAAATTTTATTCTTTTTTTGTTGGCAATTGTTCAAAAAAATATTTACTTAAATGTTCTCTTTAATAAAATAATTAAATGTCTATTTAAAATTTTTTTAAGCTCATGTTTAATATTTGGTCGAAAAATATGCGATCCAGCGACCAAAGATTAGAAATATATCTTTTTTTCTAATAAAGTATTTGTTACACAATTGATTTAGTTTTGTTTAGTTTTAACTTTAAATTACAATTTTTAATGTATCAAAAAGTAATTTTTTTCCCGATTAATTTCGATTTTTGAGAGCTATTGACAACTAGCGTGTTTTTTTAAAATGGATTGACAATAAGCTTAATTTTAATATTAGAAATTTTTTTTTGTTCTTTTGAGTTATTTATTTTTGCTAAAAATAAATTTAATAAATTAAAATATCCACCTTACCAAGAAGAGGACACAAAAAAAGGTTCAGTTTTTTAAATAGGTTCATTGTCACTCAATGATTTTGAGAAATTAGACTTAAATTAAGTGTAAATCCGCGTGAAACTAATTAATTTTGGGTAAATTTCTCAAAAACAGAATACCATAGCTAGACACTAGAACTTTGTGTTACCGGCAAATTAAAGAAGTGTTATTTAATTTAATAGTTTATTGTTAAATTATAATTAAGCTTATTTAAGACCGATTTCAATTTCAATATTGTCAATTTACATATTTAAATTAATTTCTGCATTAAGAATTTTTTGGTAAAAAATTTTAATAGAGATATTTCAATTAGGAAATTTCTAAAGATAATATACAAAATTTTTTATGAATGGTCATATATGGGCAATTTATATAGTTTACAATAAAGAAAACAAATTTTTTTTAATATAAATTTCTCACTTTAATAAATTGAATTTAAGTAATTATTTTCAAGAAAATTAAATAAGTTTGCTTCTCATTTTTTGAGGCAAATTTTATTTTGATCAATATCACATTTGAAAATAAAGAAATATAAATTGATTGACAAAATTCGGAAAAATTTAAAAAAATTATTAAATAATCAAACAAATTAATGCAGATTATTTAAACAAATCAAGTGTCAATCATTTAATTGAGTTTGAGTGTTGAAATGTTGATAAAAAAATTTAAAATTTAAAACTAGAAATAAAAAAAATAAAAATAAATCTTATATTTAATTTAATTAATAAGAAAAATAAAAAAAAATAAAAATAAAACTGCTTACTTTTATTAGTAAACGAATATTAAGTTTAATTGTGTTGAAAAAATTTTGTTTTTTCCAGAGCATCCACTGCCAGTGCCTCCAGTGAAACAAATTGTAAAAAAAGTAGACGAAAAAGTAATCATAAACATTAGTGGGCAACGATTCGAGTGTTGGCAATCGACTTTGGACAAATATCCTCACACTTTGCTGGGCTCTGTGGAAAAAGAATTCTTCTATGACGAAGAAACAAACGAATACTTTCTGGACCGAGATCCGGACCTGTTTAGACACATTTTGAATTTTTACCGAACTGGTCGTCTGCACTTGCCCAAAAGTGAATGTATCACGGCGTTTGACGAAGAGTTGTCTTTTTTCGGCATAGGCGCAGACCTAATGGCCGATTGTTGCTACGAAGAATACAAAGACCGAAAACGAGAGAGCACAGAACGTTCGCTGGACGAAAAAGCAGCGAAAATGGCGACAAAGTTTCGAAGCAAAAGTTGACATTTAGAGAGCAAATGTGGCGAGCATTCGAAATTCCCGAGTCGGGCACAATAGCTCTTGTTTTTTACTATGTGACTGGATTTTTCATAGCTGTGAGTGTAATGGCAAACATAATGGAAACAGTTAGTTTTGGTGATTCGAAGCATGCCAAAATGCACAAAAGTCTCACTCTTGGCGAACAACACAAAGACGTTTTTTTCTCGCTGGACACTGCTTGTGTCATCATATTTACCATCGAGTACTTGCTGCGCTTCTATGCTGCACCATTTCGACTCAAGTTCGCTTTTTCAATCATGAGTCTCATCGATGTAATTGCCATATTGCCATACTACATTCAAACATTGTACATAGTGTATGTGGGCGACGATGCAGTCAAAAATGACGACCTAAGCGGTGCATTCGTCTCTCTCAGGGTATTTCGTGTATTTCGAATATTTAAATTTTCGCGCCATTCACAAGGCTTGCGCATCCTCGGCTACACACTCAAGTCTTGTGTGTCCGAGCTTGGCTTCATGCTGTTCTCGCTTTCAATGGCCGTCATCATATTTGCCACAATAATTTTCTACGCTGAAAAAAGTGTCGAAGACTCCAAATTCACCAGCATACCGTCGGCATTTTGGTACACCATTGTTACCATGACAACGCTTGGCTACGGTGACATGGTGCCCAAAACAGCCATGGGCAAAATAGTCGGCAGCATTTGCTCGCTGTCCGGAGTGCTCGTAATCGCTTTGCCAGTGCCGGTAATTGTGTCCAATTTTAGTCGCATCTATCACCAAAGTCAACGAGCAGACAAAATGAAAGTTCAGAAAAAAGCCGCCTAAATCGCATACGAATGGCCAAGAACGCCGTAAGCAATGCTTTTGTCATTGCCAAACGAAAAAGACAATCAGACTTGATCGAATCAGACTCGGACAACAAAATGGCCAATTTGTTCGAAGAACAACACCATCATTTGCTTGCTTGTTTGGAGCATGCTGCAGGACGTGAATTTGTCGAAATAGACCAAAATCTAATCAATCTAAACAATCAATTGATGCAGATAAAATTGAAGAATGCTTCCAAACATGGCAGTGCCAACAGCTCCAACAAAATTGTTCAAAATTTGCTCAATTGTTTGTGCGCACATCGCAATGCCACTCGTAGCTCGAACTCGGGCTCGAGCTCCAGTCTTGGTCGTGAAAAAAATTCCAATTTAAACAAAAACCCAAGCGTTGTGGTCAGTCTTTTTCTTTTTTAATTTTTTTTTTGTTCCAAATTTATTTCCACTTTTAGTAGCAACAAAAAAATATCAAATTTTTTTTTTTTTTTAATTTTTTTATTCAATTTTTCTTTTTTCCGTCTAGGAATCGAGTGAATGTTTGAAAAAATTTTCAAACAGATCAAATCAAATGGAAGATATTTTAGCCGAAGAAGAGGAAATGATTAGTTTGACAGTGAAAAAAGACGATTTTGATGTACAAAGCTTAAACAACACAAACAATTGCAGAGGCAAAATGTAAAAAAAAACAAACTCTAAAATATTTATCATAATCATAAATCATGACAGGTGAATTCAGGTGTTACATTGTATACATCTATTCATGGTTTTAGTCGGGTGAAAATTAAGATATTTCTAATTATATCATTTTATTCAATAAAAAAAATCATGTATATTATTATATATTTATTTTTTAAGTGAAGTTTTTAAATTTTAGCGGGAAATGTTCTCAATTAAGTCAATAAAATTATTTATTTTATTCGTTTTTCAATATTTTACTCAGTTTTAATTTTATACTCGCTCCTACTTAAAAGTGATTACTATAAATTTCAGCACCCCTAAAGACATTTGTGTCACTTATGGAAGACCTCCATCTTTTATTGATCATAATGTGATCAACTTGGTTAAATGTTTTCTTATCTAATGATTGCCATGGCAGTTTGTGTATGTTTTTGCTGATTTATTGATTTGCTGATACAGAGATTGTTGGTCAAACAAAGGTCTACTAGTTTTTCACCATTTTTGTTTCTTTCTCCGCAAAAGTTGGTGCCTATGCATCTTTTAAAACAGTTCGCTAGGGAAACAGAAGAAGCCAGTCCAAAAGGGGACCAACTAATGCTACATAAGATCATTAATGCGATATGTGGCTCTTCACAGAAAGGAATAAAATTTGCAAAAGATAAAGAAGGTCGTATACTTACAACTGAAAGAGAGCAAGAACAAGGATGTATTGAACACTTTAGAGAAGTTCTAAATAGACAAGGATATTCAGGTCTTTACAACCTGAACCAGCTAGTACTGACCTCGATATTGAAACATAAGTGCCTAGACATAAAAAATTGAATCTGTGATAAAGACTCTGAAGAACAGAAAATCCCCTGGTATTGATGGAGTCACGGCAGAAATTCTAAAAGCAGACGGTAGACTCACAATAGGGATAATGCGAGATCTCTTCAGCAAGATATGGCGGATGCATAGACCATATATTTGAGCTTAGGAACATCAAAGTATGATATGGAAAAGTCCCTTGTTTCTAAACTTTATTGACTTCAAGAAAGCCTTTAAAAGCATACACAGAGAAACCTTGTGGACCATATTAATATCTTATGGTCTGCCTTCGAAGATAGTAAACTTGATAAAACTCTTCTATGAAAAATTCGAGTGTAGCGTGATTCTGGAAAAAGGACAATCAGAGATCTTCAAAGTGTCCACAGGAGTCAAGAGTCAGAACGAATAGACTTGCTAAAGCAAAGGGTGTCTTACCGACCAGGATGGAAACCAACCAGCTACAGCAAGGACAAAACAAAACTTAAACTGTACAGCGCACTGATGTACGGGAGCGAATGCTGGAGGATGCGTGAATATGACAGATAAACACCTTCCACACTATAACCCTGCGGGATACATGGGCCTAAGACATTTTCAAATTGTGACCAATACACAAGAACAAATTCAGAGCCATTGAGTCAGTGTATTAAGAGTAATGGATTGCGATGGCCTGGGCATCTACTTAGAATGAAAGAATCACGGATACCAAAAAGAAATAATTGAAAAATAAGAAAATAATAGCTTTTGGCCAGCTTGATTATTGCATCTTTTGAGGAATAACACAAAAAAGATAAGCAATAATCAAAATAAGGCAAAATAAAAGTTTTAAAATGATTTTGATGGATAGAATGGTTTTATTTGCTGAACTTTTTTTTATTAACAATTAATGGAACACTACAAGCAAGTTTTGAAAAATTTAGATCAAACTTATAAGAAAAATATCAGTAACAACTTGAACATTCTTTCTACATACATTTATTTTTTCTGGGATATTGGTCTCTTTATGGCAAAAGATCATACAAAATTTTTTAGACCAGTTAATATCAATTTTGCTATAAAAACACAAATTACTTAGATTTTGAATATTTTCATTAAAGTTTTTACTGTTTCTAAATTCTTATCTGATTGACTAATTTTGATATTAGGATTCTTTAACATAAATGGCAAGTCATTTACAAAAACAAGAAAAAGAAGTGTACCTAACACTGAGCCTTGTAGAACTCCCAATTTTAGAGATATTGGCCTAGACTTATCATTTCCAAGACGAACTATTTATGATCTATTGGTAAAATAGTTCGACAGAAGACCCAAAGAATCATTATCAAACCCATAATGAAATAACTTTAAAAGTAGAAGATTAGAATCAGTTAAATCGAATGCTTTTCTAAAATCAATAAATAATGATAAAGTTGTTAGCTTTTTATCTCTAGCTAAGTTTAAATCACTAAGGTATTCATGTAGTGCTGTTTGACATGAATGTTCAGGTCTAATACCATGCTGAGCTTTAAAGAAAACATGAATAGAATCTGGTGTGTCCAAAAAATTAAAATAGGCTTTAAAAAGCTATTTTGATGACTTTTCTATATTTTTCTTTTCAATAAAAAGGTAATGTTGTGCGTCTGGTGGAATTTCCATTGGAAAATTCACTTCGAACTTGTCTAAGATACTTTTTCTAATTATCATCTTTCCTGCTCAATGGTTCACTTCCCTAGAGAACGATATTTTAAAAACCAAAATCAAATTGAAGCTTTTTGTTTAGAAATCCATGAATGGTCTAAGAGGAGAATCGAATTACATGCAAATATATGGCTAAGAATAGAATATAAATGCTTAAATTTTATTTTATATTTTCCATTTTTTTAAATTAATAAATTAAAAACTTTAATAAAATATTCAAAAACAAAAAATATATTTTTTTTAAGTATCACAAAAATTAATTCTGTAAAATTCAGCAATTTTTTTAATTCATTATTTTTGCCCAGTGCTAATCTTAATATTTTTTAGAAAATTGTCTAAAAAATATTTAATCAATATATCGATTTACGTTTCTATTTTATTCTAATACTCTAAGCATCTGAAATAATTATTTTGAAAAACATTATTCAGAAATATTCAAAATTAACCCCATCAGCTATTACATTTAATTATAGATTTTTTGTTTCTAATCTTTTAAAATTCTAAAATTTAAATTTCATTTTTTTTCATTTCATTTTGCCTAGTTCAAAATTTAAGATTTTAAAGTACATTATTTAAAATTTAACTTAATGATCTAATAAAAAAGCCCGAGCCGAATCCTATTTTTTTAAGCTCAAAGGTTATTTTTTTATTTAAAATGGATTTTATTTTAAATAAGAATTTCACATCTTATTAATCAACTTAGAATCGAAATTTGAGAATATAATTCTTTAATTCAAATCATTTCAAATTAAATTATTTCTAACTAATAAATTAGAATATTTTAATGGTTCAATAATTGAATCGTTTACCTTTCGATAATGAATTTTTATTTAAATTTTTAAATTATTAAAATTGAAAAAAATCTATAATAATAAAGTTGAATTTTTTTTAAAGATCATTTTTGATTAGAAGAAGAAAGAATTTTTGGATAAGATCAAAAAAATATTTTGATTATTTGAAAAGCATCTTATATTTTAAATTTTGAATATTCAAAGTTCGAAAATAGATTTTATTTAAGGTGCTTTTATCCTCTTTAATTCAAAATAGTTAACATCTTTTGAATAGTTTAAATGTTTGAAACACCCATTAATTTACACCTAAGCATAAATAATTTTGATAAAATACTTTTTTCACAGTTTGTTATCTAAGAATATGAAAACAACAATCTCGATTGAATTTAGCATAAGTCACCTTTTAACTAAATTTTATCTCCAAATAGATAAGACTGAACCTAGTTTTCCAGGTTAAATTATAAAATAAAAAAAATCATTATTTTTTTTTAATTTTTTTCTTGAAACCGAGAAATTTAAAAAGATAATTTTATTTGAAAAAAAAATTAAAAAATCTTGTAAAATTCATAATTATTTTAGACTGCATTACCTTTAGCTTGAGAGAATTCAATGAAAAATTTTAATTTAATCTATATATTTTTTTCATCTAAAAAAAAATATAAAAAAAAATTTCTTATTAAAAAGTGTTAATTCTTCTTGTAAATTTATTTTACACCATTTTTCTTGTCAAACTTGAGTCGATAATTTAAAAGAAATTAAATTTTATATAACTTATCAAAATGTATTTAATAATCGAAAATAACTTCTAGATTCTTCATTTTTATTTTTGTTCAAATGTTAACAGATGGTTTCAAAAAATTAATTTAAAAAAAAATCTTTTCTGAAGCGAATATTATTTTTATTAAGCAAAATTAGAAATTAATATTTTTACATACAATTTAAAATTGACATAATGTTGATTCAAAACACAAATTTTTGAAATATTTTCTGTCTTAATCGAAGATTGTTTTTATTTAGTAAAATAAGAAATTAATTTTGCTTTTTAATTTATAATTTTGTTCAATACAATTTAAAATTGTCAAAATGGTGGTTGTAAATTATGATTCCAGTTGTGAATATCTTTGTAAATTTTAATTTTTTCCTAGGAAATATTTTTATTAAATATTTTGAACTTTTTAGTTAACCGTATTTGGTTAAACTAATGCATTCAAGGGCCGCAAAAATGCGAAGCAGATATTTTTCTGAAATTTAATATTATTGATTCGAATGCTTTTAGAAATCAATTAATATTTGCTGGTTATTTAATTTGAACTAGTCTAACAAAAAGATTAAGAATATTATGCAGCACGCATAACCAGTGTTGGATCTGTGAGCCAATTTTTGAAAAATAATTCAAGTTTTCTCCGAGTCTATGCCAAAGCATTTAAATTCAAATCTAAAATATTTTTGTTTCAAATTTGCTGAGGCTATGAATCCCAAGAAGAAAAAGAAATTTATACACGCTATCAAAAATTAAGTTTCTACTTGAAAATCATTTAACTTTTGAAAGCCATTTTTCTTGCTAATCATGCGCCGATCATGCATTCAGCGTTTGAGTAAAAGAATTTCAAACCAGCTTTTGTTCTTGACATTAGTTATTTAAGATAATTTTATATGAGCGCTTATAGAAAATTTTTCAATGAACTCCATACTCTTTTTTTAATTTTAGCTAAGCGATTTTTGCGCGTTTATTAAATCATAAATAGGAAAAACATAAATAACATTTTAATTTATCCAGTTTCTCACAGCTAAACATCAGCCACGCAAGTAAACACCCATTTAAGGCGCAGACGCCATCATGACCACCATGTTCCTGCAAGCAATATCACCAGGTACCAGTCTATTCTAACCCTGAACTGTGATTTATCAAACCATCTATTTTTCAAAAAGGTGTGTTCTCTTACACCCAAGTCTTTGCCCATAATTACCAAGCAGTTTTTTCTCGAATTAAATTAAATTACTTATTTCCCAAAGGTGTTCTCATTCTCTTAAATTCAGCTATAAATTTCCAAGCAAAAAAAGCTATTATTATAATTACATTTAAAGAATAGAGACTTAGTCTCGGACATCATTTTTTTTTCATAAAGAATAAATTATTTTTGTACTTTGTTTAATTTTTATTTTTCTTATTGGATTTACTTGAGTTAATTATTCAGTAATTATTTTTCTACCTAAATAATCCAAGAATTAGATTTATGTTGTTTGTTGTAAATAATTTTTTCAAACTTGTCTTGATGTGATTTATACTCGCCATTAAGCATAGTGGTCAAATATTAAACGATCTTCAATCGTCAATTTATCTATTTCTACATTAAAGTGCATACTCTTTCCGAATGGTCGCTCAAATGTAGACAATATTTGGTTAGGCTTTGAGATTTCTTGATACTAAATATCAATTCTAGATTAACTAGGCTTCGGGAAATTGCTTGGCATAATTTCAACTAGAAGAAAGATAATTTGATATTTAAAAATAAACATTGTTCGAATGTTAATATTTTAAGAAAATCATTTTTAGTTTATTACATTTTTTCAATAAAAATTAATAGCAATTTTCTGATCAATTTTAGTAGACCAGAACATTCTTTCAGCTTGACAACTTGGCACAGAACAAACAAACAATCAAACTCAGTGGTCTCTTGTAAGCTATCACAAGCAGATTTAGGAGAAAAATTTTCAAAAATTTTTACTTATTTTAAAAATTTATTGCTAATCATCTAATCAATTTAATTAAGTAGTTATTTTTCATGAATTGAGTAAAGAAAGAAAAATTGGTCTTTTGGGCTTCAACATTTGAAGACCCCTTTTAGATACGGTTTATTTCATAATTTTTAAAAAAACATTGAGAAATTATGTGATTTATTGAAGAATGAATCAAAATTTTGGTAAGTCATACTTGAAGCTTGATTGCTTTAAGGAATAAACTCGAAGCATTTTTTAAATCTTCAAGGAAAGTGACATAAAAAGTAACATATTGTTTGCTATTAATAGGCAATTATTTTTCTCCAAAATTTTAGAATTTTACTTTAGACAAAAGAAAAAAATAAAAAATAATAAATTTATGTCAGCTTTTTTTTTCTATTAGTCCACTAGACACTTGTACTGATTGTTTGGTTTTTTTTAAAAAAAAAGTCATTTATGGTATCAATGCTACTCAATTGAACTGGTAACAAAAAAGCTGAAAAATTTGGTTTTGAATTTCATTTTTTTTCACCGACAAGTGCTTCATGAATCGAGTTAATCAGAGTTCCAAAACAATTATTTATTAACAAATTAAGCTATTTTCCAGTACTTATAACAATAAATTTTCAATTTTTTATAAAAATTTTTAATATTCACAGATGTCAAATTGAATTTTCTTCAAATTTATTGCATTATTTGTTTTTTTCAATCAGATGGTCATTAAAAGAAAATATATCTTCTTGAGGCCATTAAAGTTTCTTCTCTTTCAGTTATTTAACCTTTAAGCTCAGTGCTTAAATTTCGGCTCTCGATAGGTATCTATCTATCTTTTAGTAGATTTTAACTAGATTGTTTTTTTGCACTTAGAATTGAATTGTCTCAAGGGATTGAGAAAAAAATATTTATTTTTTTTAAATCTGTTTGAGCCTAAGCTATTTCAACTAAAAAAAAAACAACATAAAAATTTATAATAAGTTTCGATATGTGCAATTATTTAATAAAAAAATAGAAAGAATAATTTTATCCAAAATTTATTTTCTATTTACGAAATTAGAGAATGTTTTGAAGACTTTTCTTTTCGCATCTTTCTTAGTTTATTGTTGCTGTTCAATTAATTACGCGAAAGAAAAAATGGCTGATAAAAGTGCATACCAAAAAGGAATTATTTATGAAAAAAAATTGGATAAATTATATCAAATAAGTGCCTTGTAAAACAATTTTCTACATCTCAACAAAACATTGCATCTAGCTATGACCACTGAAGTTGCCTTGTACTTGGAAATAACATAAAATGAAGATCACAAGAAAGGACTGCTGAGATTTTTTTCAAGAATTTAAAAAGGCACCATCTTCTAAGTCGTCTGTTGTTACAATTGAGCATATTTTAACAAGGAAATTTCAAGAAAAATGGATTTAAAATTTAATTGATAATTACTATAAAAAAGAAATTACCAAAAAATAAATAGATTCTTGTAGAATTAAAAAATGATGATTTTTTTTTTCTAAGTAACTCTCCATGTCCAAAAAAAGAAGCTAATATCGACTACATTATAAAAATCACAAGATTCATTTTTTTTTACTTTTTCGTAGGCACACATTCATAGGGATACTGATAATTATTTTAAAAAGTAGGTAAGAAATGCCAAAAAAATAAATAGATTTTTATAAAATTAAAAGATAATAATTTTGAGTATAAATGCCCTAATGGGCGCTGAGCAATTATGAGAGAGTGAAGGAGAGGGGGATAAAATGTGCTTAATTAATTTACAGCAAAGTTTGAATGTCTACATGGTCAGAATTTTTTTTTCCCAAACACCCCTTCATTTCCATTAGGGTACTTAATATACTCAAATACAGAATCAATAGCAAGAGAGAGAGACGAAAAAAATGTGAAATTTTTTTTGTGTTCAAAGTACCTCTTAATGTCAAAATGTGTGCAAAAAGAAGACCAAAACAGTTTAGAATTTTTTCTTATTCAAAGTGACACTTCATTTATAAATTGGCACTGAAAAAAAATTTTTTTTCTAAAAAGTACTTCTTCATGTCCAAACCAGCTTCGAAAGAGAGAAAAAGAATCATTCTCATGATGAATCTCATGATAGCTGTAACATGGAGGCTTTTTTTATCAGGTTGACAAGAAATGGCAAACAAATAAACAGATTTTTGTTTTAATTAAAAATTAATAATAATTTTTAGATGCAGTATTCTTTTTCAAGGTCACAATAAATGTCCAAATGGGCGCTGAATGTATACATACAAAAGCATGTTTTAGGAGAGAGAGGAAAAAATTGTACTAAATTAATTTACAGCAAAGTTTGAATGTCTACATGGTCAGAATTTTTTTTTCTAAAAAAAATTTTGTATTTTGGAACAAATTTAATGTACTAAACAGAAGCAATTGCAAGAGAGAGAGACGAAAAAAAATGCGAAAATTTTTTTTGTTTCCAAAGTACCTCTTTATGCCGAAATGAGGACAGAATTATTTTTTTGTTCAAAAACCAAAACATCAAGACTTTTTTCTTTTTCAAAGTGACACTTCATTTATAAATTGGCACTGAAAAAAAATTTTTTTTCTAAAAAGTACTTCTTCATGTCCAAACCAGCTTCGAAAGAGAGAAAAAGAATCATTCTCATGATAGCTGTAACATGGAGGCTTTTTTTATCAGGTTGGCAAGAAATGGCAAACAAATAAATAGATTTTTATTGAATTAAAAAGTAAATAAAGGATAAAATTAGAATAACAATAATTTTAGACAACACAAAAAAACAATCTAACAAAAAATAAAAAGAATGTGTGAGTGTGTGTGGATATTTTGATCCGAGTGATTCAAGATTAGAAAGTTAGACGGCCGACAAAGAGATTGATAAGATACGATCGGCAAGTAAACAATCTAGCTAATCTCGGAGCCAATATTTGAGCGCTAATCCGTTCTCAGGTGGCGTAGCAACGGCACACGTGACAACACAAAGATTCGAATCTAATCTCGCTCTAGGTCTGTACGAAAAGCCTCGGCTATGCTAATTAAACCCTAATGCGAATCATATTTGGCTATGCGATTTAAAAGGCCAAGAATTGCTCAAATTAGTTAAGCCCGAGTGCCAATAAGTGATAAATTATCAGCTGAGAGAACTAATGAACTTTTCAAATGTAAACAATGCATCATTCGCTTAACGAATGAATGTTCAACAAACCTAGTTTAGTTAGCAAGCGTCGATTTGAAAAAGAATTTCTCTGCCAGATAAAATGTGTGTGTGTGTGTATGTGTTGGGAATCACGTTTTGAACTAATGATTCAAAGATAAAGAAAAGAACAAGTTATAAAAAGTTGAAATTTTCGTTTCAAAAAACGATCAAAATTTCACTTTGGCCAAGTGTTCGTTGATTGAGATGCGGATTTTGTCCAAGAATGGCGACTATCTTATCTATTCGCTATCTAATCTCATTTGAATATGCAGCACTCGCTTCGAGCGTGATCACTTTACCTATAAATATACCAGCACGCATTGTTTCTAGGCCCCCTTAGCTCCACTTTTTTCTTTCTTTCTATTTCTCTCTCTCTCTAGTTTTCCAAGCCTTATCACTCCAGCTTGCGCAACATAATTTCAGATCGAAATCAGTTGTTCGCCGAGTGATACCAGCGTTTATAAGTGCGGTGGAAACAAGAATGAATTTTTAGAATAACATTTTAGAATGCAGCACCGAGTTGATGTGGCGAGAGAGGCCTGCGCCCCATTATGATCTAAAAATTATGCCAAAATAAATAAAAAGAAACAATTTTTTTGCTATTTTTTTCTCTTTTTTTGTCTATGTTTAGCTCGACTAATCCAATATGGGCAAAATATTCGAAATAGATTTGCCATCCAAAACAGAGCCCACCTTGTCCCAAATTAGCATTTGTATGCGCTTCATCGCCTATTAAATCAAAAGACCAGCGTGCAATTCGATTTCAGCTTCAAATTGCTTGGGTCTTGACAACCAATTGTCTATTTGTAGATTGTGTGTGCTTTTGGGCGCTTATGAAGCAGTCGCTAAATTTGATTTTCTTTTTCAGTCACACATTCATGCCTAAATGGGCACTGAATGTACAAATACAAGATCAGTTATATGAGAGAGAGAGAGAGAATAGATGTGAACATGATTGTTTTGTTTTGTTTCCATAGGACCTCACCAAATGGAAAGAGATACAGAGTCTGTGATATTTCTCTAAAAGTATTTCTTTAGTTCTTTACTTAAGCACTGAATGCGCTTATACAAGGGAAATTGTGATGTTATAAATAATAAATAAACGGGAAAGAAGGACTAAGGAAGAAAAAAATGTAAAAATTTTTTTTACCTAAGAATCTATTCATGTCCAAAAAGGTCTTTGAAGGCAGAAATTTTTTTTCAAAATTTTTTTGTAATGAAACGTCAGCAGCAACGTAAATTATTATTTTTCTTTTCCAAAGTCACATTTAATGCTCAAATAGACACTGAATTGGAGAAAAGTCTCAAGATAAATGAAAATGTAAAGAGATTAAAATCATTTTTTAAAGTGATGTGTCGACATCATCAAGATAATTAAAAGCATATTATTTTTTCATTTCCAAATGAACACTTGAAAAAAGAGAAAAAATATCATCTAAGACACTAGATCTATTTTTTTTCCTTTTTAAAGTCAAATTCAATGTCTTTATGTCCTAATTGCTAGAAAGAGACGGTTCGCAAATTTTTTAAACCAAAGTTCGCTCATCTTGTCCAAATAGGTTCTGAAAAAAATTATTTTTTTTTTCTTAAGCACTTGTTAATTTTCAAATGAGCAAATACTAGAGGAAATTTAAAAGATAAACAGAGAGTAAATTTTTTATTGTTTCCAAAGTACCTCTTCATGTCTAAATAGACAGTAAAACAGAATAAACAGTGTCGATTTTTTTTACAAATGAACATAGTTAGAATAAGCTTTGAATAATGCTATTTCAAAGTCACACTTTATTTCTAAATGGACAGTGGATGTTCAAATACATGGGACATTTTATCTCCAAATGGACACTGAAAGAAAGAAAAAAGTTAGTTTATCTTTTATTTGACGGATAAAGAATGGCAAAGTTTTCTACGAGAACTATTTGTTTTCCTTAAAAAAAAAGTGTTAATTTTTTTTACAAAAATTCGCTCATCATGTCCAAATTGGCTCTGAAAAAAATTAATTTTTTTTCTTATGCACTTTATAAAATTTCAAGAGGGCCTTAATGTGCAAATACGAGAGGAATGTTAATAGAGAAATAGAGAGTAAAAAAGTGGGTAAATTATTGCTTATTATTTGCAAGCTTATAAACATAAAAAAATTTTATTTTTTTCCCGAAGTACCTCTTCATGTCTAAATGGACAGTGAATGTACAAGTACTTGAGACATTACATCTTTAAATGGACACTGAAGGAAAGAAAAAAAATTTGTTTATCTTTTATTTGACGGAAAAAGAATAGCAAACAAAAAAAAGATAAATTAGATTAAATTAATTTTTACAAGGACATTAATGTGCCAATACAAGAGAAATTTTAAGAAAAAATAGAGAGTAAAAAGTGTGTAAATTATTCCCTAGTCTTTACATGCTTATAATCATAAAAAAAAATTTATATTTTTTGTTTCCGAAATAAAAAAATTTTGTTTATCTTTTATTTGACGGAAAAAGAATAGCAAAGAATAAAAAGACGCCAACATTAACAACATCATCTCAAGCACAAGATCTATTTTTTTTCCTTTTCAAAGTCACACATTCATGTCTACATGGGCACTGAATGTACGAATACAAGTGAAATTACAAGTGAGAGAGCGAGATTACAAAAAAAAACATTAAATAAAAGCGAAGAAAAAAAAATAGTGTATAAAAACAATTTTTTTTTTTTCAATTTGTCTTGTAGTTGACGGAAGAAGGATAGCAATAGAAAAAGAAGTAAAAGAAAGAATAGTAGAAAAACGAAGCGCCAACATCAACAACATCAACAACATCATCACAAAAGCACAAGATCTACTTTTTTTCTTCTTCAATTTCTTCTCCATTTTCCTCTTGTTCTTGTTCACTTTGCTCTCAGTTTGTTGTTGTGATGCAGCTCGAAGCTGCTTCAACACATCAAATCGAAAGTTAGAAAAAATTCAACAAAAAAATTGACATAAGCTCTAAGAAGAAAAAATTTTTTTGTTTAGATTTTGATCAAAAAAAGACCTGTGTGCTTTTAGCTTTCTAGCCTGACTAGCTGTGAACATCTCTAAATGAGGCAAGATCTCGTTCTTAGCAGCAATCCGCCAATGTTAGCCCAACGATCATTTGGATACCCGTGCCGGACGGCGCGTTCGTCCTCGCTGCCGCTCAAAATTCTCACCCAACAGAACAACAAAAACAGCGCTGCCCTATCCGACAAGCTGATACACTCGTGGAACGGCAGCCTGGCCACCACCCGCCTCTGCATGTACACCAACTTGAGCGTGTCCGACTTTTGCATCAACCTGATCGGCAACGACTTGCCCATCAACGACATCAAGCAACTGCTCGCCCAGCGAAAACAACTCACCAAAGTCTGCCACAGCTCGGACGAGTCCAATTCGGACAGCACCGAAAGCATATGCATTCAGGCGAGCAGCAGCGACGTGGAAAGTGTGGAGAGTGTGGAGAGCGCGGAGAGCGAGGTTGAAACACAGTTCACTCTCGAGCAGCAGCCGGACTCGACCATAACCAGCAGTGGTTACTCGAGCGAGAGCAGCCAGAGTGACCAGTGTGGCAAGCTGACCGACACCGACCTCGACGAGACATGCCGCAATTCGGACTCGGACGACTTGTCCTCTTCGTCCAGCGACGAAGATTTGTTCAAGGAGTTTAGGCCGAAGAAAAGCTGCCTGAAGAAGCTGTGCTTGGGCGAGTGCGGCGAGCTCGAGGCGGCCGTGAACGCCACCTCATCGCCGCTCAACCCGAGCACGCCAATATCACCCAGCTTTTCTCTGGGCTCGTTGTCGCCGTCCTTCACCTCAACCACCACCACCACCAGCTGCAGCAGCAGCATCATCGGCAGCAAGAAGCGAGTGTCGTTCGCCGACACCAACGGCAAAGAGCTGTGCACCATCAGAACAATGAGCGAGCCGTCCAATTGTCCGCCCAAGCTCACCTCCAAAATAGTCGAGTACATTCTGAGCCGAGAAATGGCGCTGTCCAATCGTCACGCCAACACCACCACCACCACCGGCGCCAACAGCATGGACTTCTATTCGAACTACACCAGCTATGGCATATCGTCGTCAAGCGACGCGTCCATCGCCGTCTATTCGCTGAACTTTGCGCAGCCGGCCGGCGACTACATCAAGTTTCGGCAGCGTTTGGACGAGAGCAAAGTGTGCTTGGAAAATGTGGTGCTGAACAGGTTTTCGATAACGGGCACAATCAAAGTGAAAAATATCAACTTTGACAAGCAGGTGTTTGTGCGGTGTTCGTTTGACAAGTGGTCGCGCTACCAGGACACACAGGCCCAGTACGTGCCCGCCGAATACTACTCGACGGCCATCGGACCCGGCTCGCCCACGGCCGCCTACTCGGCCACCTTCTACGAGGCCAACTACCAGTCCCCCGTCCACAAAGACTACGACACCTTCCGCTTTCAGTTCGACCTGCCCAAGCATGTGCAGGGTGGCGACGCGGCCGCCAACAACTCGCCCAACAACATCATCCAATTTTGTGTGTGCTACCGCACCGGACGCGACGAGTACTGGGACAACAATCTGGGCGCCAACTACGAAATTCTTCAGTATGTGATCGGCATCACCAAGCCGGCCGCCACCAACAAGTCCACTCTCAAGTCCAAATCCAACTCTTGTTTTAGATACGACTCGGCCGCTCTCTCCAAAGCAACTCACTACTCACTCTCGAATCAATCATCTTCTATCTACTACTAATTTATTTTTTTACACACTCTCTTTCTTTTTTTCCCACACAGCAACAACGCGGCAGCAACAACAACGAGACAAAGAAAAATGCTTGTTCCTTTTATTTTTAATCAAAGAATGAGATGCTTGATGCATAGAATTAAATAGAGAGAAACAGATATGAAATGTTTTTCATGTAAATTTTAGATCCTTGGAGAAAAGTTGTAAAATAAATTTCTGGGATTCTATTATTTAAAAACTTTTGTTGTTGCAATTTAATTAATATCTATGCGTCCATTTTAATTAGATTGCTTTCAATATCATTTCTTATGTATTCGATTTTTAAGTTCATTTTGGCCTAGTTGGTCAACAACAATAGCAAATGTATCATATGTACAGTACTCGGATTCGATGAGCTTGCTTCTAAATCGGATCTAAATGTTTTATTGTTTTAGTTAAGGGAAACGTTTAGTGCCACACATCCGGCTAATTTATTGCTCTCTCTCAAATTCTTGTGCTGTATATACTAATCTTATTCACTTTGGAAACAAATATTTAAATAATGTTTAAATTTTTTCTTGTGTTCAATCACCGAGCTTATTTTTTTTTACTGATTTTTTTTATTTTATTCAAAATTATTTCAAGACCCTTATGTCAAAAAATTCAAGTTAGTCTTCTTCTCTACCTTTTTTTAAATAAAGTAATTTGATCGAAATTTTTAATGACATTTGTATTCAGACCTTGTTTTGTATTTTATTTAATTTTAAAAGTTAAATATCTCGGCATATTTTTATTTTAATTCAACAGCTCAACAAAAGACACGACGCATTTGGACTCAATTTTTTTAATTTTTTAATATAATATAGAAATAAATATTTTATATTATGTAATTTAGAGCATTTTATAATTTAATCAAGTAATTTTTAATGCAGCTTTTCTTTCGGAAAATTAGAAACTATCGATTTTTTTAACAGGTGAGCTTAATTCAATGCTTACAACACGAATGCAAAGAATGGAAAAAATTTATGATTTATTCGAAAAATAAACTTTAATTTATGTATTTAAATATAAACTTGATTTTACTGTAAAATATTTTAGAGCTCTTTTTCTTCAAACTTTATTGCACACTGAAATTATAATCTCTTTCAAGCTTTAAATCACTCAAAGCTTAAAAATAAAACAAAATAACATCGAAATTTAACATTTTTTAGCTTTGAAAAAAAAGAGAGCTAAAATTACAAAATTTTTTTGTTTATTCAAGAAATTAATTTAAAATATTTAAGCAATGAAAAAGATTGAATTCATGAACTAAAATAAAATACTTGTTCTTTATAACCGCTTTGAAATTGCACTTTAAATATTCAAATGGTGTCATTTTATTTAAAAATAAAAATCGAATTTAAATCTCTTACAGTATTTATTTTTTGATTCTTTTGTTTTAAATTTTAAAAAAATATTTGTTTTACACAGCAGAAAAATATGTTCCCAAAACATCCATTTTTTATGTTCCAAATTTTAACAAAAGAATTAAATTACTGTTTTTTTAAATTGATCAAAATTTTGTTATCAAAAAAACCACATTCAAACTGAATTCAAACAATTAAAAATTAAAAAAAAATTATTATTCAAGCTTGAGTAAAATATTAATCAATATTTTAAATTTTTATTTATGTTCGAATATCCAATTTTATTTTTAAATGATTCATTTAATATTTAAAATTATTTATTATTCTTTAGGATATTGTTTATTTTTCTCAAAAATATACACTTCCATAATTAAATAAATATTTGGTTTCAACAAAAAATTCGAATTAATCACAAATTTAAAAATAAATTTAACATCTAATTTTTATATTTTGAATTTAAATAAAATATAAATGCAAATTTTAAATATAATCCTCGAGTGAATTCGATTTCATCACTTTAAACTCCCCAGATTTTAAATCTAGAAAAAACTTTTCAATTCTCAACAAATTAATTAAAAAAGAAGATTTTGATTTAAATTTTATTGAGTCTTGTTAAATAAAAATTAATTATCTTTTATTTCTGTCTATGATAAAAGAGCAAATCTTTTTGCAGTCAGATAGCCCATGAATCTTAATAGTTTTGTCATGCAACTGAAACAATCTTTTTTTGACAAATAAAATAAATCTCGCTGATTGCATTCCCTGAGGTACACTGATTGAGTTTTTAAGAAAGTGCTCAAGACCGGAATTATATTTTGGTCGCAATCACAACATCTGACGGCTATCAAAACAAAACGTGTCTAAAGCGATTGCATTCGGGAATCCTTGACAAAAAGGGGATTTAGCTCAATTTTTGGCAATTATTTAGATTGTAGTTAAAGAGAATTTATTCCGTGTTTGGAATAATAATTTCCTAGAAAATATTGATCAATAATATGTTTAAAAAAGAATGATTAAATAACATGAATTATTGTCTATTTTTGTTTTACAAGAAAAATTTCATTTTTAAGATGCATTTGATCACAAGTCAACTGTTACTGATTTGATTAGAGAGAGAAAAAAAAATCTTCCAAATACATAAATTGATTCATATCGCTTAAAAATTTAATGTTACATCACATTTCTATTTCCGATGTCTAGATGCAAAAGTAGTTGGATCAAGTTTCTTATGTGCGATCAATTGATGTCAATAGGAAAAAGAAGCAAATAGTAGCTAACAATTAGCCGGAACTAGCTTATTTTTTAAAGTTTGATTGATTGATATTTTGAGAGACTTATGTATCGACATTGAAATAGCTAAGAGCATGCAATCAGACTCAAAACACCAAGTTATTTTCTCTCTTTACTTCAAATATTTATGTAAAAGTTGCTTTTATTGCTTGTGATGCCATTCGTTGGCAAATATTTACGAGAAATCAAATTAGTTAGTAAAAAATTATTAATCTAAATCGGAAATTTTGTAAATATGAATTTTTAATAAAATAATTTTTGTTTAATTAAGAATTTTGTTGTCGAGTTCAAGTGCTCTAAGGAATCCTGCTCTTGCAAAAATAGCAAAATAAAAAAACTTATTTTCAATAGACTAAGATCAAGAATTTACTTTTGGACAACGATTTCACTAAAAGCTGGAAAATAATTTTTAATTACTTTAAAAAAATAAAATTTGACAATCGTTTTCCTCATTTTTCGAATAATTTAATTTTGAGAATGGCGAATTATTTCAATAATTGCATTAGGTCTTTGGAATTCACCTAGGCACACGAGTTTTAACATGGACTATCATCATACTAAAATTCTCCTTAGAGTATTCAATAAAATTCCAAAATGAGTTAATTAAAAAATTATTTTTCAAATCAATAAATTTAATTAATGGAAAATAAAATATGTTCAATTTATACTTTAATAGCTAAGAATACATACTGTTTTAGATAAATACTTTAATAAAAGATAGAAGAAACAATGCTCAATTTCAATAATGTGTTTGTTTGAGAAGGAAATTTTCTATGATGAAAAATGAATATAAAAAATTTAATTAACTTAGACTGATTTTTTTTGTTTAAAAAAATTGGTTTTGTTTGATCGAAAAAAGAGTCTAGTCGACTTTCTAACCGGCACAGAACAAAATTTCAATAAGTTTTTATCTAATTAGCTAACTATTTCCTAATAGTTCTCAACCATCATGAAATTTAAGTGATTTTTTTATAATGAGACAAAAATCGATCTGATTTTTTTGCCAAATATGTACACAAGAATTGAAAATAATTGATTTTAATTTTAAATTTTATATTTAAAAAAAAATATTTAGTAATTAGATATTTTAAGTGATAGCTCAATATATTTTACAAATAAAAGCTTATTTTTTTCAGTAATTTTATTTTCAAGTTTATTTTCAAAAATCCTATTTTCAAACACGAAATTCATAAAAAAATCCTATCAACACTTTTGATTAATCCGAATTATTTTAGATTTTAACAAATGTCTAGAGAAAAAATAATCACAGTGTATCCAGAATGTCCCAGAAAAAAAATTTAACAAAATTTATTATTTTAATCATTCAAGTCTTCAGCTCAATTAATCACGAAATCAACCCAAAAAGTCTCGCTCAGTCCACTCTTCGCCAATGTCCAGATTGGAGCAAAATCAAAATTGTAAAATGTAAAAGCTTTGCTAACACAAAATCGGACACTTGGCCAAATTTTATTTGCACCTGTAGCCGCTTTGATAGAGGTGACACTTTTGACTGCCTTAAAGTCTATGTTGGTATGGCAATTAAAGGCCATAATTTGTTGTACAATAGATGGACCAACAAAGAGAACTGTATGGATATTTGTCTGAATACAACTGTAAATAATGGCCACAAATTTGACTGTAAATCTTTTGAGCATTGGCACGGAAACTGCTCCCAGAACTCAGACTCTATTAGTTCTAACACTCAGCTCTGTGCTTCTTTTGATGAAAGACAAAAAAAATCCCGGCGCACTTACGAAAATCACCAATCTAGAACAAAGTTAGACTATTGTGTCCTCAGCAATCAGACCATAAATTCTGCAGAAAACGACTTCAACTCAAACAACGCAGTAACTTATTATGAACTAACATGCCAAAGAGATAAAGACATAAGTACTCAGCCAGTACAAACCTATTCAGCAGTAAACTCTCTTAGAACAACAAAATTGTACAACGACTTTGGAAATTATCGTTCCACTGAATGCTCATTTAATCCATGTTTGAATGGAGGTAGTTGTATGCTAGGCGAAAATGGTCGGTTCATGTGCTTGTGTGATAAATTTCACCATGGAATTAATTGTGAATTTGGTAAGTAGTCCAAAAGAAAGAATTGTTTAAGACATTAATCAATATTTTATTTAAAAAATAATAAATTTAAATTAAATAACAAAAAGAGTTTAAAATCGATTTTTCTTGCTTTTTATTATATTAAAAAAATAAATTCGAAAATTAATTAAATAATAAGATTCGCTGGGCAAAAAATGTTTCAATAATTATATGGAAATATATGTTCAACTGAATCTGGCTGATAAATTAAACATTAGATTGATGGATCTTTATGTAAATAATCCAAATGATCCATACTATTGTCGACTAAGGAAATTTAACGAAACTTTCGCCAAATTCAGAATACCATACGAAAAATGTTCAACTAAAAAAAATGTATTTTTTATTAAAGTTATCAAAAAAAAAATTCATATTTTTTTAAAGACTACCAGTCATCACACAGTTTATATTAACAAACTATACTCATCTAGTGATATTGAGCTTATTAGCGAAGAAGAAAATTTGCTTTCAGCTTTTGAATGTAAAATTGAAGTTTTTTTGCCAAAATCTAACAAAAGCTTACAGCCAGATCAAATTATTAAAAAATTTCCTGAAGAACCCTCGGAAAATACTTGTTTTATGGACTTTTTAAATTTAAAGTAAAAGTAATTAAATTTTTCCATTGAAATTCAAATTTAAATAGATTAGAGATTTTTTCTGACCACGAATACCAAGATCGAGTGATCAAAGATTCAGAAATAGCTCATGGTCAGCCAATATATGTGGAATTTTCTGTTCATCGTTCGGAAAAAATGAGCCAAATACAACAAAAACTCAAGTATTTTCATTTGACTATTCCGGAATGTTGGCTTTCGGAAAGTAAAGATGGACACGACATTGTTCAGATTCTAATCAAAGATGGGTATTTTATGATATTTTTTCAAAATTCTTTTACTATGTATTTTCATTGAAGATGTTCCAAAGATCAAGTTATTTTTAATAAAATACCAGATAAAAAGAACTCAATTAGATTTTCATTTTACTTTAATTCATTTGATGAACAATCTAAATCAACTTCCGTTTATTTACATTGTTTTCCGGAAATTTGTACAGATGCTTCCAGGGTTTTAAGAGACTACTCGAATTTTTACTCTCAATTCAGATCTTGCAAAGATTTAGACAATGACTGTGAACCAAAGAGATCTAAACGAAACTTAACGACAAAATATAATCTAATAAATGTTCTTGGTACTAACGAAAATGAAGTAAAAGAGAAAAAAAATAATTGTTCAATTAAATACAGTATAGGACCGATTAGAATAATCAGTCAAAAAATGAACTTATTAAGTCATGCTAATAAAAAGCCTCAAGTCAATGCAAAAGAAATCAACTTCACAAATGATGCATTAGTTTTAAATAATTTTAGCATTTTTTTGTTTGTTTATACAAATTTTATTGTAAAATTTTTAACTTAAAATAATATTTTTTGTTTAGAAAATGCTGTTAAAATTAATAAAAAATAATTTAATAATTGAATATTTATTGTTTTAATAATAAAAATGAATAAAAACGAAAAGAATGCCATACTTGAATCTGAAGAAGATTCGGATAAAGAACTTAAACAAGCTCCAACATCATATAAAAGACACAAGCCGAATGATCCAGCTTTATCAATAGAGAATATTTGTAAAACTTGTAATGCACCAATGAAGAAAAAAGAGGTTTTTATTGCCCAAATGTTTGTACTAGGAAAAAAAATTAAATTTTTTGATAATTTTTTTTTTTTTATTTGCTAAAAATATTTTTTATTATTGATTAAATGGAAAAATTATTTTTTTTTGGGTATTCTTACTATTTTTATTAATTTTATATAAAAAAATTGACTCAAAATTAATATTATTACTTTTTTATATATTTATGGGTCTATTAGTATTTCTGTGGAATTTTTACTAAAAATATTGTGCCAAAATATTAAGAGTCATGAATCAAACAAATGTTAGGTATTTAAAGCAACAAAACCAAATCGCACATGTAAGATGAAAATAAAAAAAAGTTAAATACTTTTATTAAGAAAAAAAATTCATAAAAAATTTGAATTAAAATGGTTGAAAATAATGAAACATCGGCGTTGACCAAGACCAAGGCTAAAAAAGTTCTGTTCATCACTTTCGATAATGATAGCAAAACACTTCTAAAAGAAATTAAAAAGTAATTTACTTTTTAAAAAAACAAAAAAAATAATTTTTTAATCGAGTTTAAAAAAGACTTTTTTCTGGGGTCATTATAACAAACCTGTCCGAACCAAAAGAAGAAAAATCAAGGTACCAACTTGAATTTGCTAATTACAAAGCTTGCAAAGATGCTAAGAATCAGCTAAGTGAAAAATTTAATGAAGACATTCTAAAAATTGAGTCTGCTTTACAAAAAGTAATTTAAAATATTAGTTAATCTGGCTAATTTTTGTCATTTTAGAAAAAAAAAGAAAATGCCAAGACTCAGATTTCCATGCGTAAACAAGAAAAACAAAAGGGAAATGTATTCGAAGTCAATGTACCAAAAATAATTCTTCGAAATCTTAGTTTTAAGGTTCCATTTTTTTAAAATCCAATGCACTTTTTAGTTTAAAATTTTTTTCAGTTTGATGAAGAAAGTCTTAAAAAAGAAATGGAATCGTTTGGCAGTGTTAAGCTTGTAAATATTCCGAAAAAAGAAGATGGTAAAATGAAAGGCTTTGGTTTTGTTGTCTTTGAAAATATGAAAATTGCCAAAGAAGCCATCGAGACTCTCAATTTGGACGATAAGAAACTAATGGGCAAAAAAGTGGTTGCCGACTGGTGTCTACCGAAAAGAGTTTATTTAAAAAACACCGAGTCTAAAACTCAAGATGAAGAAAACGAATCGGAAAATAGCCGAAATTCGGAAGAAAGTGACAGCGAAGAGGAGAACAAAGAGCCTGAGCAAAAAAGTGAAAAGTTTGAAAAAAAAAAAAAACAAGGTACCCAGGATGTTCAAGAGAAGCGAACTGTATTTGTCCGAAATTTAAGCTACGATTCTACCGAAGAGTCTGTCAAAGAATTGTTTTCCAAATTTGGACCTGTCAAATATGTAAAGCTGTGCTGGGATAAGGAATTAGAACGTCCGAAAGGCACTTGTTTCATTCAATTTGAATCAAACCAGAGTGCTTTGGACGCTTGTGCTGAATCAGAAATTCTTGAATTGGACAGCAGACCCTTGACTGTTGACATGGCAGTTTCCAGAAATCAAGTTGGTCAATTAGTTGAAGACAAAAAAATGTCTGAAAATATGCCAAAAGACAACAGAAACATGGCTCTAGTCAAAGAGGGTATCATTTATCAGAATTCATATGAAGCTGAGGGGATGAGCAAGAGCGATATTTTAAAAAGACAAAAATTAGAGGCAATGAATACTGAAAAGCTCAAATTATTACATTTTTTTGTCTCACCAACTCGGCTAAGTGTTCACAATATCCCAACTAAAGTAACAGATGAAGAGCTAAGGAACATTTTTATGAATGCAATTGGTGAGGTTCCTGGAAAGACCAAGCGCACAAACATTATTGAGTGCCGAATCATGAGGGATTTGACCCGGGTTTCGTCCAACGGAGTTGGAAAATCAAAAGGCTATGGTTTTGTCGAATTTACCTGCTTTGATCTGGCCAAGAAAGCGCTTCATTCAACTAATAACAATCCAGACATATTTTCCAATGGTACAAGATTGATTGTACAATTTAGCATAGAGGATATGAGGGCTTTGAAAAAAAAGAAGGAACGATCTGAAAAGTCAAAGTCCAAAAACGCCAATTTTAAGCCTAAATTGCATAAAATAAATATTCAAAATGCCAATGTAATCGAAGACGATTTGGAAAACAAGAAAAAAATTAAAGAGAAAAACTTGATCAAAGTTCACATGTTGGAAAGAAAATTGTCAAAGCGGATGTCACAAGATGACTTGGTATCATCAAGACATGCTCCAAAAAATAAAAAATTTAAAAAAGTTAAAAAATAACTTTTTTTTTCTAAAATAAAAATTTAATCAAAATTTTTTTTTTCAAAAGAGCTTATTCTTTCTGAAATTGATACGTTTTCATTTAGGCTTTTTATTTTGATATTAATCTTTGAAATTAGAGTGAATACTCTTTATTATTTAAATTGTATTTGATTTAGTTTCATACAAGTTAATGTAAATATGAAAATTGTACACAAAAAGCTTTGACAATTGTAGAAAAAAATCCGTTTAATTTCGAGTTAAAATCAATTAAAAGTAAGATAAGAAAATCTGAATTAAATTAATTATTTTGTATATGTCAATTTGTCATTTGAAAAAAATCTTTATACTTTCGCAATAAAATTTCAATTTCAGAACAGAAACTAAATATTTCGAATTCAAAAGTATTTGACATTTTAAAATTGTTAACAATGTTTCTTTTTTTTAGGTTTTTGTTAAATTTTGACACATACGGCTTCAAAATCTAATAAACTTTTTTTGTTTCAGTAGTTAATTTAATTCACTTTTAATATGAATTCTAGTGATACCCTAAAAATTTCAAACTTCAATTAAATTATTACTAAAAGATAGTTTTTAAAAAAGTTTGAATTAAAATTATTTCATAGTAAAAATATTTAATTCAAGATTTGAGTCTCATTTTATTTATCGAACTTGCATCCAAATGAATCCTAAGATTTATTCTATTCTTATCAAAAAAAGAAAATTGTTTTTAGCATTAATTCTTTATTTTCACTAAAATACAAAAGCATTGTTAGATACTGAATTTAAGTTTTTTAGACCCCACAATTTTATATTTATCAACAAAAATCTTAAAAAAATTATTTATTTTTTTTATTAAAGAGGGTTTATGTCTTTAGTTCTTAGAGTTGATTTAAATTGGCTTAAAACGAAAATAATTAAATAAGGATTTTAAATTTTACACAAGTAAAACAAAATTTTGTTTTAATATACCAAATAAAATGCTTTTGTTTTACTAATTAATAAATTTTCTATTTTTAGTTCGAAAAAATTAATTTTAAACAAATTTTACCCTTAGCCACCTCCAGAAATATAAATTAAATAATTAGAGAAAAAACAATAATTTTTAAGAGTTAAATTTTTATTTATTTTCAAACGCTCCAGACGCATTTTAAGTCTAAAATTTTACTTTTATTATTTACTAATAATTTTAGAAATTTTTATAGTTTAATTCATATGATATCAGTTAAAATTAAAACAATACTAAAGGGCAGTCAATTAGCGGATATTATTCAGATTTTTTGTCATTCAACATTTTTTTTTAATCAACTTAAAAAAATTTGATAAAATTCAGAATTTTATTCCAAAATTAAAAAAAATTGTCATTCAAAGAGTTAAAAAAAAACTATTTATTAAATAAGATAGAACCTAAAATGATTAAACCAAAAACTGCCGTAGGATAGAAAAATTTCTGCGACAAAACAACTTTTTCTTCATTATATTCTTTACTCTCTGCTGTGATTAACTTGGTAATCATATCTTTTTGAAATTCAAGCTTGTTTTGTACCAAGTCAATTGCCAGATTTAAATCTTTGTTAACACTTGCCTGCTCCTTTTCCATATAAGCAAGAATTTTTTTCATGTTTTCAAATTCTTCCTTGTCATAGTTCAGTATTTCCCTAATGTTTGAATTCCGGATATAGCTAAGCAGCCAGGCGCTAAAAATACCAAGACTAGTGCACAATATGGATAAGCCAAGCTGCAAATACTTTGTTCTTTCAACCCGTATTCTTTCTTTTTCTTGGGAGTCCCTGAGCGCAGCTGATAAATAGAAAAACAAGTCACGCTCTTTGCCCTCTTTTAGCTTGTATTCATCAACCAGCTTTGATTCTTGTTGCAGCAAGCTGTGCTCTTCAGTAAAAAGCTTGAGGTAGCGTGTGTCCGTTCTGGCAAGGCGGTCCATTTCGTCTCTCAGATCGCGAAGTTTTTGCTGGGCTTCGATCAACTGGCAGTTGAGTTCTCGGCGCTCGTTTTGCGCTTGTAAAAAATTTCTCTCTGCCTTGACAGTCAAATTAGTTTACCTTTCTAAAACATCATCTGGCTTAAGCTTACGTTTAGGACCGCATCCTGTGCCAACTTTATTTCTTTTATTCCTATTGTTTCTTCATATATTGACATGTATTGGAAAAGCTTCACTCTAAGTTTGTCGTTTAGGGTATCCATCGCTTTGGTTGACTCTAATTTGTTCGCCAATCTTGAACTCAGGTGAACAGATCGCTTTAATGAACTTAAAAATTTTAATTGTGTCAACATTGCGGAAATTATAATTTTAGAAAAAATTTAAAAAAAATTATTCGCTTTTTTTATTTTATAAATTACATAAAATTGTTTGTTGGGCTTTTTCTGTTTGTCTTATTTAAAAAGTTTTCGTTTTTCAAACATTTTTGGTTTGG
Organism: Brachionus manjavacas; assembly: GCA_019054805.1. Lineage (NCBI taxonomy): Eukaryota > Metazoa > Rotifera > Eurotatoria > Ploima > Brachionidae > Brachionus > Brachionus manjavacas. The sequence goes on along the minus strand of JAHQIY010000015.1, from coordinate 699,875 downwards.
ATTTTTTTTTAATCATTTATTTGGTCTAAGCTACTTTAAAAAATTTATTTCAACCATAAAATTTTATATTTTTCTTTTATCAAAACTAAAGGTAATTCAATGTTTTATCATTATTTTTAGTATTTTTTTTATTTAATTTTGAATTCATAAATTCTGTTAAGACGCTTTATTTAAATAAAACAATGATTTTTTTTTCTTTTTTTATTCAAATTAAAGTAAAATATTAAAAAATAAATTTAAAAAAAAGTTTAAATTTTCTACTGGTCAAAAGAAATTAGATAAAAATTTGTGATAAATTTTCGTATCTAAAAATAAGATAAAAAAAATTAAATTTTTATTCACAAATTAAAAAAATTTGAGATTGTTACCTTTAAATTCTATCTTTAAGCTAATATTGGCTAAACCAAACACCTAGACATTCAAATTTAGACAACCATTTTCTTTTGTCAATTCTCAGGTTTCTTGACAACCTAACACACAACAAATAGAAAAACCTAATTGAAAGGAAGTAGATGCTAGCTCTTTTCATTCTCCTTAAAGCGATTAAAATTTTGAATTTTTTTATTTTTCTGGATTTTGAAAAAAACATTTTCTAGTTCTTCTAAGTAATTTTAGAGAAAACTTTTTTCATTAAAATTCGAATTATTTGCAATTTAAATCGGCTTTTGTCGAACAGGAAGCCTTAGTAATAATCAAATCGATTATTTTATTTTAACTTTTGATAATTTCAATATGAACATAAACAAGACGCCGGGTATAAAAAAAGCCGTGCTCATTTCAAGACCAAGTAATTAAAGACATTTAAAAAAAATAAAATAAAAAGCTTTTTAATGTCAATAGAAAAAGATCTGAGAGATGTTTCGGCAACAAACACTTTAGGCTCTCGGTCCGCTGCAACCGAGCGGCTCTGGAAAGAGAACAAAATTTATCTGCTGCCCATGATGCCCACTGATCTGGACGAGAAAGAAGCCTATTTGGAAAAAGAGTACCGGTGCTCGTACTGCGATCAGCTTTACGATGACCAGACTTTGGAGTGCAAGGTATGCTCCCGTGTAGCACATATTGATTGTCTTTTCAGGCGAGGACACCTCGATTCGCCAACTGTATCCCAGAAAACCGACTGGAGCTGCTCGGACTGTGTAAACATTCTGAGAATTTTCTCCTATTTTCTTCTATTTCCTTCTTCTTTAGTGTGACTTAAGCAAATGTCTGCAAGATGACGAAATGAGAAAAATCATACATCTTTTTGACGAGTTGGATTTCAGAAAAAGTTAGTTTTAAGACATTATTTGTTTAATTAATTTTTTATTAACAATTTTTAGATTGTTATGTTATGTTTGATGATTATATAAGTGTTAAAAAGCGATTGTTGGAAGAAAATGGGGATTCAATGACAGAGGAAAAGTGTCTCGAAGAGGAAAGAAAATTTCGCCTCATGGACAAAGATTGCTCCGGTTCAATTACCTGGAACGAGTTTTTACAATATGAATCAGCTAGTTTGATCGCTAGAAAAAATAAAGTAATTTTAAATGTTTATTTTTAGACCTTTTTTTTGTTTGTTTTAAAATTTATTCTTTAAAAGTAACTAAAAAAATTGTTTCTTGTCCCACGGGAAAATTTCTGGAACATTTTTGGCTAAGTGATTAAATTTTGTTTTGCAGTCATTTTTTTTAAATTAAAAATAACTAAATGAATCATCAGTTTGCTTAATTTTTTTCGCATCTTTTTTGAAGTTTGTCTCTATCTTGTTCTTTTTATGATTTAACATATTTATAGCTTATTTGAAATAATTTCGAAATAAAGATCATTTGAATATTTTGAACTAAATTAATTAATCTTTTTGTTTTTGTAAGGAGTATATTTTCTAAATAGCTTGTAAAAATGATAATAAATTACAAAAATATCAATAGAAACAATTTTTTTTTGATTCTTAAAAATTTGCTAGACAATTTTCAAAAAACGTTTTACACTTTATTTTGGTTAATTATAGTGTCTTCGTAATGCTAGTAAATGAAAACATTTTAAAAAAGGAAATTCAGTTTTTTAACTTATTAAAATCAATATTTTTAAATAGAGTTAATAAGTTTGTTTATCCGGATAAACGAGGAGCCACATGCAATGAAAAGTTTAATTTTAAGTATTTACATTAAAGAGTAAACAATTTTAAATTAACTGCACTTTTCCGAATTTTCAAAATCAAATAAAACGGTACTTTTCTTTACTAAAGTAAACAGAATTTAAAGAAATGTCAATAAAGCCAAAATAATTAAGACAGTAACTTGTTTTGAATTTTTTAATATTGTCAAAGTGTAAAAAAGTAAATTATTTAAAATTTCAATTTCTGTAAATGAGTAAAAAATAGCACGTTTTACCTATGTTTAAAAAATCTAAGTATTATTCAATAAACCTTATTTTCTGATTTTTGATTAAAATTTTTCAAGAATCTTATGTTATTAATTAATAAATAAAAATATTAATTTTATTTTTCAAAACAATTAATGATGAGAATTAAAATTTAATTTCTAAAAGAATTTAATTAAAAATTAGACTCTTTAAAATTGAGAAAAGCCAAGAGCATATTTTTTAATTTTCACTTGACTAATTATTCGGCTATTTTTTTACTAAACAGAATAAAAAAAATCTTAAATTGACTGCTATTAAATAAAAGATAAACATTTTAGTTTTCTTTTTATAGTTTTTATAAAAAATCTTTGATTCTAAACTTCAAATTTGTTTTTAAAATTAACTCAAGTAAAAGACATGAACACTTGAGGTTCTTCAATAAAAAAGAACAACCTTTGATGAATTTATTTTTTGAAATTTTAAGATTGAGCTATCAAATCATTTAAAAACAAAAGAATTGATAAAAGCCAAGCACTTGTTTCTTAGCTATGATAGAGAAAAACAGTTTATGATAGATAAAGAAGACTCGAAAAAATGCTATATTGACTATATACAAAGATTAAGATTGAAATTGGGTCCTGTTTTTAGTGACCATGTCAGTCAATGCATCGACTTGTTTGGACTCAACCCTCACGATGATCAAAAGACCAAGTAAAAAAAGCATTCACTTCAACAAAGACTGATACTAATTAAAAATTTTAGCTCTGCCAAAGCTATGTGGCCAGAATTTATCCGTAAAATGACTATTTTACTCCTATATGATCGCCTCAACCCATCTGTATTTACTCCCAAATCATGGAAACCTGGTTTTTGGTATTCTATTGATTCAAATCGGACTTACTATAGTGAACAATCTCCTCAAGTCGAAAAAATAATATTGCCATTTATTGAAAAACCAAAAAATCTACCTGAAAAAAACACAATTCTGATGACCGATGCTAATTTTCAAAATCAATTTGGTTCTCACGAATTTGTGATTAGATCTAATAGAAACGAGTCAAGTCTTAGTTTGTCTGATAACTTACTAAAATCCGAAGATGAATATGATATTTTGGTGGATGATCAATTCAAGCCAAAAAAAAAATTAAAAAAAAAAAAAAGCAAAAAATTATATCGTGAATCTTTTTTATTTAAAAATGAAAGAAATTTTAAAAATTTTAGCAACGAAAGTTTAAACGAGCCAAGCTCGACTTTATTCAGATCAAATTTTCATTTGCCAAATTTGGTTAATTCAAGTCAGTTCGAGAGTAACTCGAGTCAAAATTATTTTTCAAACAAGAATAGATACTTGACAGATTTGCATTCAGAACGCTTAAAACCAAACCAAAAAGGCTTTCAAATTGATTTAAAACATCAAAATGATTTAAATATTGTAAATAAAATTATTGCTAATTATTGATTATTTAACTTTTGTGAAAACTAGAAAGAAAATTTTCATTTCTAGCTGCTGATGAATCACTCGTATAATTTTGTTTGGCAATTTAAAAGAATGAATAAAACTTTATTCTTTTTTTATTTAATTTATTTGAAATACATGATGATTCTTTTATCTTTTTATTTTCAATCAATTTATTCAATTAAAATTAAATCATTTTTTGCAAAATTTCAGCTTGAGCAAACGTCAGATCATTGAATCAATTTCCAGGGTTAAATTTATTGATTAATTTGTGTTTAAAGATTGGAAAAAAATGCCATTCTGGACTAGAGATAAAAACATGATCTCCAAGAAAATAAGAAAAAATACTTAATATATTTTCTTAGAGAGATTAGTTATTATTTATAAGTCGAATTGCTTTCAAAAAGATTACAAATCATAATTTATTTTTTGCTAGGTTTGTAATAAAAATATAAAATTATAATTTGGTTCAGCCATTATTATTTTTTTCTTAAATATTTAGATTTTACCAAATTGGCCGGCTTGAGTAGAATTTTTTTTGACAGAACGACGAGATAAAGCGCTCCCTCCTTTGAGCGGCAAGTTAAATCTTTTTGTTTTGAAAATAATTTTAAACTTTTAAATTCAATTAAGTAAATATTTTTCATTCAATTAATTTTACCATTCACTATTTGATTGAAATACTTGAATTTAAGGTAGCACCAAGAGTAACTTTTTGTTCAAGAGTACTCAAATTTTATTATTTCTTAATTTTAGAAACTTCTAGAGCACTTTTCCATTTTGTTCGAGCTAAAATAAAATTTTATGCTAAACTCTAATTTAAGTCTGATCGTAATTAAGTTTGTTTAAAATTAACTTTAATAGTAATCAGATAAACTATTGCAATTACGCAACCAACTCATGGATTAAAACAAGGTTCAGCAGTTGCTTCAGATTGGAGTCATTGATGGTGCTTTGCTAGCTAAAATTTGATAGACTGCAAAATTTAAATTTTTACTTAATCATAATTAAATTTCAAATTTAGCTCTAATTGCATTCAAATTAGGGAAAATATTTTCTTAATAGCTCAAGATAATTTAATTGCTGGCTAATTTTTGCTTTATTCTTTTTGTCTGACTCTAATGTCAAACAGATTTTTCCAATTTGTTTACCATTGTTACAATTTTTTTCTTCAGAAAACACCAAAATATTTTCTAATTATTTTAGAAAAAAGCTTGTAAAATAATTAAGAAGATATTGAATAATGGAACAAAAACATAAATTTAATTTAGTCAAGAATGGTAGCGAGAATAGTCGAAAAAAAAACTTCTTGAATATTCTCTCGACTAGATTGGAAAAATCTAGCTCTTGATTCGAATGAGCGAACACGCTAGGCCTGGTGATACCACATTCTTAATTAAATAAATGCACGCATTGTAAAATATTATTTTTGAATTTTCAAGTCCAGATAAATATATCATTTTTGATTATTTTGTTTGTTTAAGCATTTGTTGTAAAAATCAACAAATGCTTACGAGCTCTAGTCAAGAAAAAACTAATGCTCAGGCATACTTTTGTTTAATAGTTTATGAAAAGTGACAAAATTAGCAATGACTTAATAAATAAAAATATTTTGCAGAAATTTTTTAATAATCACTATTTTTTTTCTAATAGAGTTTATTTTTTTGATCCTCAGAATGATGGCCATCACGTGATCGCTCAGTACAATAAAACTGATAGACTAAGGTCTTTTTTTTTAAGTAAAAAAAGACGTCCATCAAATTTGCTAAAGGTTATTATTTGGTTTATTGGCAAAATTTAGTTATTAGTATTTAAAAAAATAGATCTAGATCTATGAAGCCACGATAAGTCAAAATATTTCTTTAAATTTTTGAGCATAAAAGTTTTATAAACTAACAATCTGATTAATAAATACTAAATAGTGATATTTAGGGCTATAAATTTAGCTTTTTTTCTCTCTCTCTCTTTTCTCTCATTATTCTTCGATTTGATTTCTCGAAAGCAGTCTATTTTTAATAAACTATGTGGAATAATGCTGCTTTAGGGCTCTAGTTTAGTTGCGTCAATATTTAAGAATGGTGTAAGAATTGGCGCTGCAAAAATTAATTTTATTTTTCATTAGTAAAAATTTGTTTTGGAATGCTTTTTTTTCAATTTGTTCCGGTCCACTTTGCCGGTTCTATCAAATTGGACTGGAAATGGTTTGATGAAAAGGGGATATCAGAATTTTATTAAGATTAATAGCCGGATGAGTTTTTAATGATTGATCACCACATGGTTAAGCATTCATTTTGGATATTTCGTCGATCTTCAATTCAAAAGTACCAAGTCATTAATTTCAAATTTAAAACTAATAGTAGAACTAATTTCTAGGCACCAATGCTAAAATCAGCACCTTATAATTCGCAGCAAAACAAGCTCTTTATTCTTTCTTTTCAATTTTTTTTCAATTTTTTTAATGATTCGCCTCATAGGCATCATTCTTCAAGTTGAAAAAAAGTATTTATGTTTAAGATAAATTGTTTTACTTTTTTTATCATAAAATCAAGCATAGCTAATTTTCTAAAGATGTAGAAAAATTCTTTTCTATTTTGGCACAGTGGTCCAATTTTTTCAATTATCATTTTACTAAAGCAGGTAGTTTTGATTAAAACTATTTGCGAGCACACATCTTCAAGGTGTTCATGGTCAATTAGTTTCTTTCAAGATTTCAAGCAAATGATTTTTAGAGAGCTTCTGTGATTAATTAGTGCTTATCGCAAAGACTGACATTTGCTGATTAAAGTCTGAGATATTTTTATTTTGATAAAATTTGAAATAAAAAAAAAAGATTAAAATTTGGGCTTCGTTTCTATAGAATATCAAAATCCCTGTAGGTATTCGAGACCATACATATCGTGGTCATTTTGAAAACTAAATATTTTCTTATTTTTGATATTTTCAAAAGCCTAGATACATAAAATATGCTCCTAAACTAGTTTAAGATTATTTTTTTTGTACAGAGCGGATCTTAGACACAACAAAAAGATTGGAAAATATTTTTTTTGGGTCAGAACACCGAGTTGACAGATGAGGTATTTTTCAAGAAAAAAAATATCTCCTAAATCAGCTGATTATGAAGAGCGGTTTGTTTGCTCGCGATTTTTTTTGTAAATTTTGTTTTTTTGTTGCCGTAAGTGTTTACCAGAAGCCTAAGAAAACAATTGTGTAATCGAGATTCAGCTCTAACTCCGAGGATATATCACTAGTTAGTTTATGCTCATTTCATAATTTAGGTGATATTGATTTTTCTGGTTTTTCTAGTTTTTCTCCAATTTTCGCTGGCTCTTCATCAAATCTATATTAAATTCAAATTAGACTCAAATTTGGACACTCATTAAACCTATTGCCAATTTTCTCTCTCTCCATTTCACTGCATTCTATGCTCAGGGACTAGTGAAGCATATCGAACCGAGAGCCAAGTCAAGACCTTTAATTATATTCTAAATTGATTTTTGTTGCTTAATTATTTGGCAATTTTGCGAGCCATATAAAATGGTCCGCGCTCTCAAACTTTTCATACCAACTCACATTAATCGATGCTTCATAATCTCTAAAGAAAATAGAGCTTTTTTTTTAATAAAAATTTATGATCAAAGTTTTAATTAATTTACTATTTGGAAAAGAGTTTAGACTGGGTCCGAGCGGTATTTAAGCACTAAATCCGCTTTTGCTATAATTTAGTTAAGCCAAACTTGCGTGAGCAAATACTAAAATGAATTATTTTTCTAAAGGTCCTGTATTCATTTCTATTATTTCTAGTTCAACTCACAACTTTTCTAGAGAAAATAAATATTAATAGGATTTTTTGTGGTCAGTTTATTCTGTGATTATGGGTAGATAGGAAATAAAATAAATCAATATTTTTTTTAATTTATTAAAATAAATGAAATTGGTGGAAAAAAATTAGCTTTAATTTGCAAAATTAAAGTCTGGGTGAAAACATATTTTTGAATTTGAAGATTAGTTTTTTAGTCTCAGACAAATCCCAACAATGCTAAATGGAAAAGAAAATCGAAAAAGTTGTTTTTTTGTGCTCAGAACCGATATTACGAAATTACCCAAGTAGCAGAGAAAAATTTTATTTTTTTTCAAGAGTCAGTAAACTGACTTAGTCCATTTGAGATCTATTGAAAGCGTAAATTATTTTATAATTATGTTTTAAATCAGAATTTATTTAAATTTATTGATTTTTCATTTCCCTTTCATTTAAGAAATAAATTTGAGTTTATCCTGAGCTTGTCCGAATGGCTTTAGCCTTCGTTTATTGTAAAAAATAAGGTAAAATTTAGAAGTTGAATTAAAATAAAAAATTTTAAATTTTCAATGAGATTTTTTTCTATCCGCGTTTTTTTTTCATATGCAAGAATCACAGCAGTACTTTATACCAGTAGAAGTAAAGATAACTTTTAATTAGCTCTCATGTAACCATGTTTGCATGGTACCTTAGATTACTATAATTTCTTTGAACATATATGATTCCATTTACCAATTTAACAGTCTCTAGTCCATTTATAATCTTAAATGATTGAATAAAACCACTTCTTCTTCTTCTCGTAATCTTTGTTCGTATTCTGGATTCTTCAAAGCTGGAATCAACTTCGTAGTTTTACACTGCAATTTTTCTATTTCCTTCTTTTCCTCTTTCAAATACGGATTCCAAATACCAACTCCATATTCAATGAGAGCTCTAGCCAAAGAGTAATACAATAGCCTAACTACACTATAGCTTGTTCAATCTGCTAGAAGAACAGTTAGCACCCCATTTAAGATCGTTTTGGAAAAACATGGCCAAATCCTTTTTTAAAAATTTTTCCTTACTCTGATGACTCTGTTCCATGTTTATTAAAAATTGAGTAGGCAAACTGAGGATTTTTATTTCCAATATGCACAACATTACACTTTTCTAGATTTTAATCAATCACCCATGCTATCCTCAAACTGGTTAACAGCTGATATCTTTTTCGTATCAGCAGCATGAATTTTGTTTCATTTCTCAGAGATTCGAACAAACTGTTTAAGAAAATTTGAAATAAAAGCGGCCCAAGGACACCACAAGGAACATCAAGCCATTCTGATTCAACATTACCTAGAATAGTTCTTCAAGAAAAATCAATTTTAAAAAATATCTTTTTTGAATTTTTTTTATGTCTGACCACAATTTTGCAGACATTAGCATTAAATGTCTTGTGGTCATCCACCGGTCAGCAAAATAATATTTGGTCAGCAATATAATATTTAGCAAAATAATTATTTTTTAGGAAAGTGTTTATTAAAGGCTTACCGGTGTACCCCCAAATAATAATTTAAGTACCCCTTAGTCTCATTAGGAGCCTTCCCTTTGGGTCGAAATAAAGTAGTGATTCAGCCTTAGAACTGACAAAGGCTGATGCTTCCTTACTGCGGGTGATCTCTAGACCCCCCACTCTGCTCCCAGGAAATTTAGCTTTTTGATCGGATTTAGAATGGACTTTTGCGTTTTCAATACCCACCCAGCTAATCTTAATTTAGCCCTAAGCACATCCAGGAAGACCTGGAGTTAATTAAAGTCTGGATGTGCAATAATAAAATCGTTCAAAAGTCCATAAGTATATTTAGTGTACTTTCTGATAATGCTGAGTAACAGTTAAAAAGGTTGTTGTTGACTGTTGGACGTAGAGGCAATGCAAAGGGCATCCTAGTAAAGTTGTGAAATCTGTCCCCGTTTCCAAAAGTTGTAATGAATTTGGATTTTGGGTGCAGATTTATGTTGAAGAAGGCCTGCTTGAAGTCTATCATGGTGTACCATATGTGAGTTGGCCACTTTAAGTCGTTTACGACACGTACACGGACTTCAGGCTAAATTTCGGCGCTTCTATTACTTTGGTGAGTGCTGAAAAATCAGCAATAGGTCTCGAGACAGAAAGTACCACAGTAACGTGGCACTTTCAATAGGAGGCATTAAATGTCTCCTTTTAAAGTGAACAAAAAGATTAATTATGGTAATTATTTTTTTAAAAAAAGAGTCAAGAGTAATATTTAAAGGTGATGTAATACTAAAGGTATTTTCTGCTAGATTTCAAGTTTTTCTTAGCATCAAGCATAATTTTTGAAGCATATTTTATTTCGCAATTAAAGTTGATTCTATTAAATCAGATTAAGTGAAAATAATATCACTTAAAAAATATACAGTTGCTTCATAGGCCTTAAAAAAATCAAAATTCAAAAGTGAGTACAAGAGAAAAATTTAAGATGAAAAAAAAAAAATTTATTTCAATTTAAATAATTTAGAAAAAAATTCTATTTTTGATATTATTATAATTGTATGCTCAAAAGCCGAGCATGGATTACTTGAAAAGGTTAATATTTCTATGGCCTATTTGCATATGATCGCTAAGACGCGATATTCTATTTCAAAAATACTGACCAAACTGGTCGTCTATCAATTCATCAGGCAAACAAATATGTATGCGAACACCTTTGCTATTTAGTTTGTCTATTTGGACTATTTTATGATTGTTTGTCATAGCTTAATTTGGCTAGATTCGTGACTGACTTAGCAAAGTATTTGTGAATAGACAATCGCATTAGCTCAAACAAACTCAATTTAGGAAAATATTTTTTAAACACAAGGTGTCAAGGTCGAGATTTTTTATGTGCACATGCATTGAACAGAGTGCCTATTTGCTCAACAATTTGATCAATGCAGTCCGCATTGCTGAGCAAATATTTGTCTTCAAGTAGTTGTTAGATGATTCAAATTTCAGGTCTGTGTGGACAGGACAAAGTGTCCAAAATTTTCAAAGCAAATGTCAATAGATAAAATGAGTATATATTTAAAAAAATATTTTTCTTTTTTTTTTTTTATTCAAAAATAGCTCTGTGGTTCGAAATGAGCAAATATTTGTTTAGCTATTTTTGTATATGAAGGTAGTGCGATCACTAGAGCTTTCTCTCAACACCGCATAACTTAAATGACGCTCGCTTCAAGAACCTACCTTCGATTTAAATTCATGCGAAATTTTAATTAGACATACGAAATAAATAATTTCTTTTCTTCGTTTCTCTCTCTCTCTTTTTTTGTTTAGCACCTAGGTATAAAAAGATAATTATAAACTTTTAAATTTCGTTTTTGAATTTGTTTTGGCTTTGATAAGCTTAAATTTAGAACAAATCGTAAAATACACACTGATCTTCTTTTTCTAATTCAATTTAAATACTGGATTTTTTGGCCAGCGTTAGATAATTGTTCATTTTTATTTGCGCCACTTCTGGTGATTATAAAAAAATTAGAAATAAATTTTTAGAGTAAATATGTTTATTTTATTTTAAATTTTTTAAATATTTTTTGAAGTCAAGATGTCACCCGAATTCACACTTAATAATTAAATTGAGAGAGAGAGAGGGTGAAAAAATTCGCAATGAGCGCTAAAAATGACAGCTGTTTTTTCCTATTCAAAAATCTTTTCATCGTCATCATTTTGAATAGAAAACATGCACCACATTTAAAGCGTCACTAGAGTCACAAACGCAGTCATCTTTTGAACATTTGTGCATGCATAGTCAAGTGAGGTTTGAATACTTTTGAACAAAAAGAGAAAAAAACAGAATGCATTGTAGTGGGAATACAAGAGGCCACTTGAATTCATTTGAATAATAATAAATATTTTTAAAGTGTTTGCTAATAGTCTGCATTTAGGACGTTATTTACGTTATCAGTAAATAGGCATCGGCAATTAACTAAAACCCTAGCTCACATTGTCACACTATTGTTTATTATAATCGTTGAAATTATCATATTTTCAAGCACTTAATGAACCAGGCATAATTTGTGTGAGCGGTCGGTCGGTCAGTCATCATTTTTTAGGGCGGACCAAAACCCCTCTTCACATAAATACAAATCCAACATGTTCAAATGAATTTTTCTTTTCTAGAAATTTTATTAAGCTAATTCACAAGTCACATGTTCAGTACGTGTGCTTCGTCGCGCCCTAAGCCTAGAATGTTCAAAATTAGATCTAGATTTTAACAAAGGCTCGAGCACTCCTAAGCCAACATGGCAAATTATTTTTATCTCGATCATTCTCATCTATACCAGATTCAGCCCCCCCCACCTCTCTCTTTCTCTTGTATGCATCTAATTCACTATTAGGTCCCACACGACCCCCCACCACTCTCTCACTTATTTTAGTTGATTCAATTAATTTTTATGTGAGTCCCATATGACCCCTGCCCCACAACTCTCTCACTTATTTTAGTTGATTCATTCATTATACATTTGGGTCCCATATGACCCCCACCACCACACTCTCACTTATTTTAGTTGATTCAATTAATTTTTATGTGAGTCCCATATGACCCCTGCCCCACAACTCTCTCACTTATTTTAGTTGATTCATTCATTAAAAATTTGGGTCCCATATGACCCCCACCACTACACTCTCGCTTATTTTAGTTGATTCATCTTATACACCCGTTGGTCCCCTCTCCTCAACACCCCACCACAAAATATGCTAAAATCATAATTTATTTAAACGAAACAAAATGAGAGAACAAAATAGAGAAAGAGAGAGAGAGAGAAATTTTTTTTTATATATTTGAAAAATTGCGATTTTAGTTAAGAACAAAATTAAAAATAAATTTTTTCTTTTTTTGTTGTTTAGATAGGATGATGTGAAGACCATACACTCTTAATAATAATCGAATTGTTGCCAAACTAATCGAAACCAAACCAATTGTTCGTCGTGTCCAAACACACACACACTCACTTCAACCTGCACATTTAGTTCAAATCCGCCGCCGTACCTTATTTATAACCATTCGAACAAAAGCCAACTTGTTATTTATTGTTATTGTAGTAATTCGTGTGAATAATGTTAGCCGAACCGATGTTTCAGTTTACCGAGGAGTTCGAGCAGAAGCCGATGCAGATGCCACTCGTGCATCATCAGCAGCAGCAGCAACGCGCCAGCCTCAAACGGCCGTCCAAACTGGAGCTCAAGATCAACCTGAACGAGGAGCAATCGGCGCTGCTGACGCCCAAGGCACCGAGTGATGCGGGACCTAGCCAACAAGCGCCCAAGTCGACCAACAAGAAGAAGAAGCGTCGCTTCGCGTCCGACATGCAGTCGAGCCGGTTTGCGGACGTGTACGCGCTGACTGGCGAGTCGCTGGGCCGCGGCGCCTACGGCCAAGTGTTCGCGTGCCGCAACATCTACACGGGCCACGAGTACGCCGTCAAAATCATCGACAAGTACACGCATCCGAACCGCGAGCGTGTCTTCAAAGAAATCGAGATTTATTTGCATTGCCGCGACGCGCCCAACATTTTGAAGATAATCGAGTTTTTCGAGGAGCAGGAAAGGTTCTATGTGGTGTTCGAGAAGATGGAGGGCGGCCCGTTGCTTAACCACATTGAGCGGCGCGGCCATCTGAGTGAACGCGAGGCGAGCATCATTGTCAAGGACATAGCGAGCGCGCTCGACTTTTTGCACTCGAAGGGCATGGCCCATCGCGACCTAAAGCCCGAGAACATACTTTGCCAGTGCAAGAACTCGGTGATACCGGTGCGCATATGCGATTTTGATCTCGGCTCGTCCATTAAGATAAATAGCCGGTCGGCCACGCCGGTCACTACGCCCGAGCTGTGCACGCCCGTCGGCTCGGCCGAGTACTTGGCGCCCGAGGTCGTCGAGGCGTTCATGAACGACATGTCGTACGACAAACGGTGCGATTTGTGGAGCCTGGGCGTCATTGTGTACATAATGCTGAGTGGCAAGGTGCCGTTTACGGGCAAGTGCGGCTCGGACTGTGGATGGGACCGGGGAAAGGAGTGTCGTGAGTGTCAGCAGTTTTTGTTCGAACGCATCCAAGAGGGCGTCTACGAGTTTCCGAGTGACGATTGGGACCATGTGAGCGCCGACGCCAAGGATCTCATCAGACATTTGCTCGAGCATGACGTTACTATGCGCTACTCGGCCGCCGATGTGCTCCGTCATCCGTGGATTACTGGCGATGCGCCCTCTACCCAGCTCTGCACTCCGTCTGTTCTCAAAAGGTCAGTTTTTGTTTTCAACTTTTTTTTGGTTGCCATGGCAACCAGGCCCGTATTTTATTATAAAACTTTTGTTAGCTAACTTTAATACATTTATAGTTTAATGTTAGCAAAAGCCTAAATGCATTAAAAAAATTTTGAATTTCATCGAAATGAAAATATTAAAAATATTCCATTTTCATGTTTTAAGTGACTAATAAAATTAAAAGCTATTTTTGATATTTTTTCTTTTTAATCAATTAAATAGGAAATTTGGTAATTTAATTTCTTGAATTTGAGCTATTAATTATTACCGTAGCTAAAAAATTGACCATTCTGCAGTGACTTGAAAACTAAGTGACTGGTAATCACTTGTAAGTTTCCCATGTGCATAACTTTTCGAATCTTTGACCTTTTTTTGATCTGTAAAGGCCAAAGTCAAGAAAATTTCAAGATCTTTCTAGTGGTAAATTCGGTTTCCCATAATTCGAAAAATTCATTGCAAAAAAACCTATTAAAAAAGTCAAAAAGTGTGTTTTTTGCTCTTTTTCGAACCAAATTAGATAGTCGTTTAGGTCCAGGACAATTATTTAAATAACAAATTTTAAGTTTTTTTTTTCATTTCAGACAATTAAAAAAGTAAAATTTGAAAAAAAATAAGACAATAATTAATTTGTAATTTCACCAAATGTAATTGTTTTTCGCATGTTTCAGTTTGTGTCGAGAAAATATTTTTGCTTTAATTTTAAAATTTGAATAGAACGTTAACTAAGCTTTTTCACTAATTTAAAAAAGACAAATACAAAAGAAACTTTAATAACAGAATCAATAATTTTTTAAGTTAAAAATAATGCAAATTTAACAATTTTAACTTTATTTTTAATTTGTTTCAAAATAAAACTAAAAAATAAAATTTTTTAATTTCTTTATATTATTATTATCTTGATATAGGCTGACTTTTAGATATTTTAGGTTTCCTAAATATAGTTAAATTTGAGTGTAAGAAAAAAAATAAATTAGAGAGAAAATACGATAAATTCAATTCAAAATTTGTATTATTAATGCCGCAGTAGTTGCAACAAAAAAACAACTAATTATTCATTGTGTGTTTTTCTTAATTAATTCTTCCCTTGTTTATCATCAAATTTAAGATGAATAAAATTATCTTTATTTGCTTCAATAAAATCCAAAACAACTTAATCAGGTTTATTTTTTTTTTCTATTTCCTATTAAAAAAAATATTAAGCATTATATAATTATGAACTAATAAAGTCATAAAATATTACTGGATTTTATAAACGTCTTTTTGTTAATATATGTTTTATCTAATTCAAATTATTCTGAGATGCAATAAATAAAAAATGTCTTTATAGGGTTATTTGTTAAATTTATTATTAAATTAAATTTCTTGAAAAAAAAGTGGTGTGATTTCAACAAAAATGAAAATTCATTATTTCCTGGATCCACAAAAATATGTCGATTTGAGAGGATTTAAATGTAATTAAAACAAAATTAAGAATTCTTCATCTATGTAAAACAACATCTTCTTTTTAACACCTTAACCTATTTAAATTTAAATTAGGCAAATTGATGTTAATGATCAAAGATTAAAATTAAAATGTAAATTTCACATTAAAATTTTAGTTTTTGCTTTGAAAAAAAATTAATTTTTATCAATATTTTAAATATTAAATTTTTAAACTTTATTAAATACTATTTGTTTAATCTTCAATTAGGAAGAAAATAATATTAATTATTATCTTAAGAAAAATCAAAAACAAAATTTAACTTTGTTTCGATGTAATATTTAAAGCCTTTATTTGGATGCTTTAATGTGGAATTTAAATTTGTCTTTAAAATTTTAAAATTAATATCTTATAAAAATCAATCAAAGATCAATTGGGAACAAAAAGATTTTTGTTTATTTAATTAATATAATAAACATTTTGTGTATTACTTAAAAATATTTTAAAAAAGCTTTTATCATCACTTTTATTAAGATTTAATCTAAAGTTTTGATCATGTGATCATGGTCTTGAACTTCAAGTTGTCTTTAAATTAAAGTAAAAAGTCAATTAAAAAAATAAAAAATTTCAATTTAAAACATTACTTATTTTAATTTTTTTATTAACAAAATAAAATAATTTTTTAAATATTTGTGTTAAATTTAAATTGATTTTAAAAAAATGCAGTGTAACTCGGTCTTAAACAGTTATGAACATTTAAATTAAGGCGATCAAAAAATTAAATTTAAATATGAATTTATTATTTTCTATTCGAAAAAATTATCAGCTAAAATTAAAACTATTTAATCGGAATTTTTTCTTCTATGTTAAAGAAACTGGGAGTGCAAATACGCACAGTACCTATTTAATTAAATAAAAAATTACAATTTTACAATCTAAATCATAAACTAATCCCAAAAAATTAAAAAAGAACCATTTTTTGTCGAAATCTTCAATAGAAAAAATTGAATAAGGATGTTTATTTTTATTTATTTATTTTCTGTACCGAGCTAGAGCTCCTTCAGAAAAAATTCTGAAAAAATTGATTTATTAATTTTGTTAAAATAAAAAAATTAGTCAATTAACACTTCAAAATTTATATCAAACTGTAAAAAATAATAATAAGAAATTCTTTAAAATAATTTTTTAAATGCGGGTCTATGTCATGATTTTTTTTGTCTTGAATTAAATTTTTTTTTCTAAAGGAACAACAGTGTAAGGGATATAGACAAGTATGCGGACGAGGCATTGGCCATTAACCGAATGGTCGAACACAGCCTGTCAAGTTCGATGCATTTGAGTCGGTCGTCGTCGACCTTCTTTTATGCTGAGATCCAGCATCAGCAGGAAAAGCAAGAGCACAAGCTCAATGAGATTAAGTATGCGAATGAGCACGCTGCCAACGAAACGCAGCCAAACGAGCAAGCGGACACTCCAACCGGTTCGCCGCGCATGTTCAGCATTGGCAATGTCGACGACGACGACGATGACGATTTTAACTTTGACGAATTCCAGGACAAGTTTTCATTCTGCAACGACTTCATAAACACCAGCAGCCACACGGTCAATCAGACCCTCGACCACATGGACACCATGGCCTATTTGTTCAGCAACAAACTGCGCTCGGATGATTGCGACGACAGACGGCCAACAAAGTCCATTCAAATTAAGCCGCGCTTCGACGAGGACAACTCAAGTGTAGATTATTTCCTAGCAAGTAGTGTAGACACGGTGATTAATGCTCCGTACATGCGGACCGTCTCTCAGCCAAGACCTATTCCGACCATTGTGACGCCGTCGTCGACTTCATCGTCGTCGGCCAACAGTATTCAAGCAGCGACCAGCATCGAAAACAATCAGAATACAACACCGAAAAAAGCTCGCAAAAAGAACAAGAAAAAAAAGAAGTCAACGCTAAACGGACAGCAAGAGCTGAGCTCGCCGCCGCCGCCACCGCCGCCACCACCTCTGCCGCCTGCGCCACCCCAGCCCTCCGGCATGAAGCAGTTGTTCAGCAGCATAGTGTCCGCAGTGACCAGCTCGGTGGCCTCTTCTGTGCAGCAAGGCGACAAGACAAAAAAAAAGTCAGTGCTCAATAGTAGCAATAGCGATTCGAATATTGGCGCCAAAAGTGGCAAGCAAAAACACAAGCCTAAGATGCGCAAGCCCCATGCCAGCCAGATGCAAGCACCGACCGGACCGAGTGGGACTAGCGGCAAGAACGGTTCGGTCAATGTGGACCAATCTGTTAACATGAGCAAACATAAAGCAATTAAGCCGAATAGTAAAAAATGGTAGAATATTATTGAGAGGAGCATTTTGAAAGAATTTTACACAAAATTTTTATTTGTTGAAAAAAATACTTTTTTGTTTTTTCTTTTTTTTGAATGTTACGATCAAAGATCAGAGTTTTTTGACATCGGTCTGCTCCGAGACAATTCTTGTGTCGACACGCACACTGTACATAGTGTATAAAAACAAATTTGGGGAGAAAAATTTGAAAACAAGCAACAACAAAAAAATTCTCAATCACTACTTTTTTTTTTTTATCGAGTGCTGTCGACTCCAGAATTGAACTCGAAGGCCAAGACTGATTTTTTTAATTCCAGTAGTCATGTTAAATAAAGTCAATTCAAAAACTCAATCAATTTCCACTAGTGTTGTATGCGCGCAATAACTTCTATACAAACAACAACAAACTCTGTCTGTCTGTCTCTCTCTCTCTCTAGATCTATCTCTGTCTCTTTATCTCTCGGGTTTTTTTTGTACTAAATAATAAAAATATAAATCAGCCCGTTTTTGTGTTTAGACATATATAACTACAGGGTCTTACATACCCTTGTATATATCTGTAATTTGGTCGGTGACCGAGCTGGGATGCCGAGAGCCCTGTGTAAATATAAGTAGGCGTTTATCTGTTAATGGGAAGGTTGGCGCGCTGATCTTCATTTATTCAAGACTTCCATGTCTACTTAATGGCTCGTTTCCAGCGCTCCGATGCTCGCCGCCGACCGCTGATAGTTCTTAACGACTCTAAATAATTCGTTGTTTTTTGTTTGTAATGGCTCTTTGGTCATTTAAAATTTGTTAATCAAATCGTGCTTTATGATTAAAATAGTGTTGATTTTTTCCTCTTCTTTTTGTGTATATCTTGTTCATATGTCCATAAAATTCCTGGCAATTAGTTGTTAAATATTTTTTTTTTCGTTGGTGGTGAATTTTTATATTTAGTTTGAGATGATCATTAGTTTGAAATATTGGCTTTTGTAGTTCACTTAATCGGCTTATTGAAAAACGAATGATATTTAGACTTTACGAATTTTGGAAATTTTATTTAAATTTTTTTTTAATTTAAAAATCTAATAAAATAATTTAAAAATGTTTTGCTTTGCATTTAGATACAAAATATTGGCTGCCAGATGTTATTTATTTATTTATTTGAGATGGCACTCGGTGTTTGATTCATAAAGGCACTTTAAACCAATTTGAATTGAAGATTTGAACTGTAAAGTCTGCTAATTATCTTAACAATCCATTTGGTTTAATTTTAAAAATTTCGTCTTCATATTATGGTTGTTAATTGATAAAAGTCCATTTTTTCACTTATTTACTTAAACTGAGTCTCAAAAGCAAATTTGCAAATTTAATTCTTTGAAAATAGATCTATCGCACAGTCAATTGTACTATTAATGATAAAAAAATAATAAAAATAAATAAAATATAACAATTTGAGTTTCAAACGTTTTATTGATTAAAAATTATTGATTTGAGATTTAAATCTAATTGTACAATAATTGTTATTAAAATATAAAGTAAGAATTGTCAGACATATCGTAAATTGCTACAAAAATAAAAATTATAAATTATAAACTAGTTATATGATTAAACAAGATAGAGAGTAGCTCTCACGTTTTGGCTGTTGGAATCGTTGCGAAGTCTTCGAAGGAACTTCTGTAAGAAACTGTTGCGATAAGCAGCCTTGTTTGCTTTTCTAGTTTGGAAAGGGAAGCGTGCGTTCAAGCGAAGGTTGCGTTGGTTACTTTTCTGCCACTTGACAGTTTTTAGTTATGAACTAAATGGCTAAGCTCTATTTTTTTTACCAAACTGACTAATTGGCAATCATCGATCATTACAAAAGCGATTAGATTTGATCTAAAATTTTATCAATTATTTTTAAGTTTTTACAAGTCTTTTTCAAATTAAAATAACAAATGGTTTCATAAAATCAATCTCATCGCATTCTATTACAATTCAAACCTAAATAAGCAATAAATATCAGTCGTTTCTTAACTTTTTCACAATACTGTATAGTCTCATGGTATAAAAATATTGAAATATAATATTCTAAATTTTGACTATAGTTTGTTAAATAATTAGGTAATTAATATTTAATAAAAAAAAAGTAGATATCAAAAGAATACCCAGAACACATACATTTAATCGAGGTGTATAAATAACCTGTCTTGAATTGGACGTTTCACGTCTATAAGAATCAGGTGCATTAAAATAATAAATCGTTGTAAATTGATCTGTCATTACTTGAAGAGCCTTGTCCTTTATAAAGGCCAAAAGAGTTCAGAAAAGTTGATTACCCATCCCAGAGACTCAAAGCAAACTGCATTTTGCTCAGCTGAAAAAGTAAGCCCTCAACATTTGCAGCTAAAATCAAAATTATTTATTTATTTATTTATTTTCTGTACCGAGCTAGGGCTCCTTCAGAATAAATTAAAAAAAATCAAAATCAAAAATAAAATTAAAGCTAATAAAATGAGATAAAAAAAATCAAAATAAAGTAAATAAGCTAAAAAAAAAATTTGAGACAGCACACTAGCTGAACAAGCTGATTTTTCTGGGTAGCGTTAGACTTGATCAAGTAATTATTCTCATTTTGGACTCCCACAATGGTGAAAGGGCCTTCCTATTTTTGGCTCAGTTTTCTTGACATAACTTTTTTTTGCTTGTTTTAACACGTAGATCCCGTCTCCGAGGGCCAAGTTATATGGCCTCACATTTATATCAACTTACTCATCTTGACGTCTGAGTTTCGGGCCACGGTCTCATAACATCTGAGCAGATCGGCCTGGACCTTGCTTGCATATGACTGTACATCTGAATTTAAATCTAGATCAAGGGCAGGGAACTGGTTCTTCAGTTCGGATTGAAAATTGGTAATTCAGGCCGACGGTGCTTCCGGAACACCATGTAGGCAGATAAATTGTATCAAACAATCCCCGACTTCTTCTGCCTCCTCTGACTTTAATGGAAAAAACTCAACAAAATTTGAAAAATTACAATCTTTTAATTGAAACTAATTCAACCAAAAATTGCTCATTCAAATAGCATTCTAAATAATAAAAACTTACGTGACATTTTTAAACTCAAATATTTTTAAATAAAAAGCTGATATTTCAGAATTAAAAAAACCAGATTAGCATTTCAATTTGATGTGCTCAGACAAAAAAAACTTAATTTTAGATTTAAAACACTCAAAAATATGATATTCAATAAAATCTTAATAAATTAAATTTAAAAGTAAAAAATTAAAAAAATTTTAAAATATTTATTATTTTAAGATTTCAAAAAAAAAATCAAATTTTAACGATAAATCGTATCCGAAATAGAGGTTTTCTTTAAGACAAACAATTACATTTTTAAATGAATAATAATTAATTATACATGACAACAATAAATATTGCGAGATTTTTCTGCTAAGGATAAGGATTCGAGAAAATCTAGTCTAAAATAAATAAAGTTTATATCTCGGTATCCGATTAATATTGAAAACAACCCTATTGTTTAGAGGTATTAAATGTATCTCTACAAGGCATTTCAAATGATTGTTTTTCTATCGGACATTGTGGCACTTTTATCACCTTGATTCTTCGCTTTCTTCAATATTGTCATAATCATGTCCATGCACTTTATCATGCACTTCTTCATTTTCCTCCAAGTCAAAAAAAGAAGGCGCATTTGCCAAAATTTCCTTTATCGACTCGAAAAAACTAAAACTAGTTATTATCTCTGTCTTGATCTCTATTTCGTCAACAGACTCTGTTTCCTCGCGCAAAATTTCTGCTTGTCTTAATTCCTCTTCTTCGATGGGTTCTAATTCAACTTGAACTTGTTGCTCTAAAATAATTTCCGGGATTTTTTCCTCCTCTAAAATGTTCACAATTTCTTCTATTTTTTCCTCAACTTGTGACTCAATTTTTGTCAGCTCTTTCTCAATAACTTCATCTCTAGCTTGTTCCTCTAGTTTCTCTATTTTCTCTTTTTTCTCCTCAACTTGCTGGTCAATTTTTTCAGACTCTTCTTCAATTACTTCTTCTCTAATTTGTTCCAGCAATTTCTTTTTTTTCTCTCTTTTTTCCTTTTTGCTCTTTTTAGGCTTTTTGACTTCAATGTCAATTTCTAACTCCACTTTTTTAAATTCATCTAATTCCTCACTTTCTTTTTTAACTTCAGCATCGTCCACTACCTCTTCATCTTCAGTTTCTTTTTCAGTTTCATTCACAATTTTCTCCAAAGAATCTTTTTCCATTTGGACTTCAATTATCACTTCATAATTGTCATCATTTTTGGTCTGATTTTCGCTTTCCTGAATAATCTCTTCTGCTAGACTCTCATTGGAACTAGCTACATCATCAACATGTTCACTATTATTCGCTTGGACAACATCATTAGCTTTTTTTTCTACTTTATCTATTACTTTTTTTATTAAATGATCTTTTTTGAAAATTTTTTCATATTCAATGGTGAACACAACTTTGGGTTTTTGGTCGATTACAGTTACTTTTTTCTTAGGTTTTTTTGGGGAAATTTTTTTTTTCGGTCTGGCTATTTCAGACTTTTTATCAATCTCAGGCTCCTCTGTTGGTTCATCAGTGCAATTGGATGATGCTTTTTTAGACAATCTATATCTAAACTCAAATCCAATTTTACCAACGTTTTCATTTTTTAGTGGTAAATCTTCAATTTTTTCCAATATTTTTTGGGCCAATTTTTTGGATTTTTTTCCCATTTTTTCAGAGTGTAATTTCTGCGACACACGATATCTAAACTGCCAACCCACCTTGGGCTTATTTTCAACCTCATCCTTTTCCTGGACTTTTTCCGCAAGTATTTCCTCTTTTTGTGGTTCATTATTCATTTTGGAAACGCGGTACCGATGTTCCCAGCCTACTTTTGGTTTTTTTTCAACTATTTTCTCAACATCAATGAAATTTAATTTTTCTTTTTTTGGTTTAATTTCAATCGGTTTTTGATTCAGACTTGATAAGTATTTGCTCACTCTGTATCGGTGTTCAAAGCCAACTTTGGGTTTTTCGAAAAACTTTTCCTCTATCTGGTTTTCTTTTTCCTCAATCTTTTGTTTTTTAGATTTTTTGGGGTCTATTTTTTTTTGATTTGGTTCTTCGGCCAACATTCTGGACACCCTATATCGGTATTCCCAGCCAACTTTGGGCTTAGGCTCAATTGATTCTTTGGTTTCTTGCTTTTTTTCAAATACAGGCTTTGTGATCTTTGTTTTGATTTCTATTTTTTTAGCAGGTCGATTATGATTTGACCATCGACTTATTCTGTATCTGTGCTCCCATCCAACTTTGGGTTTGTTCTCAATCGGCAGAGTGTTCTCCTCTGCACTCTCAATTGGTTTGAAAATTTTTGGTGTATTCTTTAAAGCTTGCATCATTTTAGAAATTCTGTATCTGTATTGCCAGCCGACACTGGGCTTATCTGCCACTTCGGGCTGGGGCTCCTCAATTTTAACTTTTTTAATTTTTTTAGATATCTCCAATTTTGGCTCATTATTTTTTTCGGCAAACATTCTACTTATTCTGTACCTATACTGCCATCCAACCTTTGGTTTATTCTCATCTGATACATCATCTTGTTCAATGTTTTCCTCTTTTTTGGCCAAGTTGAGCAAGAGTTGCGGATCTTCCGCAATTCCTTCGCAAAAAGGAATATCCTCATTATCCGAATATTCGACAACCTCTAGAATTTTGTTGGATTTTTTGTTTTGTTTTTCAGGTTTTTTGATTAAACTTTTAAATTTATTAGTAGCCCGGTATCTGTATTGCCAACCGATGGGACCTATTTTCGTTTTGTCAATTTTATATTGACCGATTAAGAGGTAGTCTTCTTTTTTGTTCTCATTTTGAGCTTCATTTTTGCGGTGCTTTTTGCTTGATTGAGCTTGTAGATAGTTGGAAATGCGGTATCTATGCTCCCATCCTACTTTAGGTTTATTCTTGTAACTCTGGTCTTCGTCATCAAGTTTTTCAATTTGTGGTGCAAATTTGGGATTTTTTACAGATTCAATGAACCTTGACACGCGGTATCTGTGCTCAAAACCAACTTTTTTGTTTCCTGGAATTTTGATCTCAGATTTGATTTTTTTTAATTTTTTTGATTCTTCAGTAGATTCTGAATCTTCTCTTTTAATTTTTTTATTTTTTGTCATCTTTGGTTGATTTTTGTCTTCTTTGGTTGGTTTGGTCTCACTGGGTTTATCATTTGTTTTAAGAAATTTTCTATTTTTGAACAAATCGACCCTTTCTTCATCATGGTCTTGATCTTGATCAATAGACAACAATTTTCGACCCTTGCGTCCACCCATTTTATACTCGGATTTTTTGTTTCTAGCTGGAATAATGTCGTCTTCTTCATCATCATCCAAATTAGAATTCTCTATAGTAAATAGAGATTTGATAATATTCCATACTAGACGGAATTTATTCAACTTATCTGTTGATACCACTATTTCTGATTTCTTTATTTTATTTGTTTTTTTAATTGGTCTTGACAGAGTTAAAGAATTAGTTGGTTTTATTCGACTTTTTTCCAACTTTTCATCATCACTCTCATCATCTTCACATTGTTTTTTATTTAATTTTTCATCTTTCTTTTTCGAATTACTCTTTGTCACTGGCTCATCATCATCTTCATCATCATCCTCATCATCTTTAACTATTTTTTCCTTTGATTTTTCATCTTTCTTTTTCGAATCACTGTTTGTCACTGGCTCATCATCATCTTCATCATCATCCTCATCATTTTTAATTGTTTTTTTATTTGATTTTTCATCTTTCTTTTTCGAATTACTCTTTGTCACTGGCTCATCATCATCTTCATCATCATCCTCATCATTTTTAATTGTTTTTTTATTTGATTTTTCATCTTTCTTTTTCGAATTACTCTTTGTCACTGGCTCATCATCATCTTCATCATCATCCTCATCATCTTTAACTATTTTTTCCTTTGATTTTTCATGTTTCTTTTTCGAATTACTTTTTGTCACTGGCTCATCATCATCTTCATCATCATCCTCATCATTTTTAATTGTTTTTTTATTTGATTTTTCATCTTTCTTTTTCGAATTACTCTTTGTCACTGGCTCATCATCATCTTCATCATCATCCTCATCATCTTTAACTATTTTTTCCTTTGATTTTTCATCTTTCTTTTTTGAATTACTCTTTGTCACTGGCTCTTCATCATCTTTATTTTTTTGTTTTTTATCAATTTTTTTATTCTCATATTTTGATTTACTATTTGATTCATCATCATTTTTACTTTTTATTTGTTTATATGTTGGCTTTTGTTCGTTCTTTTTAAAATTTATATCTACTTCGTCAACTTGATCATCAATCAGTATTTTTTTTTCTAATTTTTCCATTTTATTCTTTTTCTTAGATATCAATTCATGTGTATCGAGTCTAGCTATTTTGTCTGGCAATTTTTCAGCAGATTGCTTGACTTTAATTTTTTCTTTTTTCATATTATCATCTTTTTTTTGCTTTATATCTTTGGTCACAAGTTGGTCAGCTTTTTCATTAACATTTTTTTTAGATTTTGTATTTTTATTTGTTTTTTTTTCTCCATCTATATCATTATGGCTGATTTTTTCACCTTTTATGTGATCTTTTTTTGTATTTTCAGTATTTTTTCCTTTTACCAAAGGTTCGACATCATCTTTGATCTTGTTTTTGGACGATTCTTTTTTTGCATCACCAACTGTTGTTTTATCTTCCTTATTGTGGCTGGTCTGTCTTGTACTCTTCTTATCTTTTGTATTTGATTTATGTTCTTCTCTAGAAGATGATTGTTGCTTAAGTTCATCTTCTTCCTCTTCTTCGTCATCATTTGACTAAATAAAAATTTTAATTTGGAACTTTTAAAGAATGCCTTAGCGGTTTAGGTAAATTTTGCCGTGAAGCATTTAATTGAAGCTATTGATTTACTTTACGATTTTTGGAATTTATTTTTTCTCTAACTTTTGAAGAAGACTTTATTTTGTCCTTAGCATTTTTAAGGCTCTTCTTAGGCTCCTAAAAAATTCAATTCTGAAAAATCTTATTACAAAACAATCAAGTCTTGTCATCAAAAGAATGCTTGATTTTTTTTTATTAAATTCAAACAAAAATTACTTTGTATAATTTTGGTTCAGCCAAATATTCGCCACCATCTTCTTCAATTTTGTTAATACAACCTTCTGGTTTATCACCTTTAGAAGATTTTAATTTGTATTTTTCCAATTTCGGAACACCGATAATTTTGATCGTTCTTTTGCTTTCAGATTCATCATCGTCCTCAGCCTCATCGATTTCTTCTTCATCTTCCTCCTTTTTATTCCTTATACGCCTAATTGACAAAGGAGGAGGATAAACGGGTGTCGATGATGGTTCCGGGTTACAAACTGAGGATCCAGATGCATCGACTGGACTTATAAAACTTAACAATTTCCGACTTTTAAAGCTCGAACATTGATAATACTTTTAAATTAATAAAATTTTAATTTTCAGTTTATTGTTTAGCAAAAAATTAAAAACCATGCCAATAATGTCAACTTTTGACCATCATCATTACATTATTTTTTTTCTTGACCTAATGCGAAATTAATTTAAAAAATAATTTTTAATTAATTAAATTTTCATTTTACTAAATAAAAGGTTTAAAATAATCAATTACTAATATAATTTATTATAAAATAAATCTTATAGAACGAAGGAAACAGCATCATGTAATTCATCTAAAAAATATTCGAATTTGGTGGAGAAAAATATGCTAAATTTTTTTTTCAAATTCAGTTCAACATTATTTAAGAATTTGGAGATTAAATAAAATTTTTGACAATTTTTTTAGAATATTTAATTATTTGGTTTTAAGGAGAATTTAAATTTTATACAATTTTAGCAATAATTATATAATTTGCTTTTCTTAAAGTTCTAAACTTACTCTAATATTATTTCTTTTTCAAAAGTTAGATTTTTCATGATAAGAAAATTCACCAAATTGACTTAATACCTCTGATCAAATTTTTGAACACATTATATCATACTCGCCTAGATTCAAATGAATTTTTTTTAAAATAAAACACTTAATAAATAATTTTTTTTCTTTAAAAATTGGCCACACATACCAACAAAGACAAAATTTTCAAAATCTTTAGAGTGCCTTCGCAAGACTCAAACCAGTATGGAAGTCAACCAGCTACAGTAAGGAAACAAAACTTAAACTATACAACAGTGTAGTAAAAGCAACACTGATGTACGGAAGTGAATGTTGGGGACGTGTGAATCTGGCAGGAAAAGTCTTAACACCTTCCACGGGAAGCCTGCCGAGGATTCTCGGAATACACTGGCCTGAGACATTTCGAATGCTGACCTATATAGAAGAACAAATTCAGAGCCATTTAGTCAATGCATTAAGAACAAAAGACTGCGATGGCTCGGGCATGTACTTAGAATGAAAGAAACACAGATACCAAAAGGAGCCCTTCAATGGACACCTTAAGGGCGACGTAAGAAAGGACGACCATCAGTTAGAAGATGGGGAAGCAAGAGTAAAGGAAAAAGATCGACTTGAATGGAAATCAAAAGTAATGACCCTTTGCTCCACAAGGAGTGAATAAGGAAAAAAAAATTGCTTTAGTCAGATTTTATTACTTGCCCTAATACTAAACCAACAAGTTGGCATTGATAAATTCCAATGAAAACCTATTTTAGAAAATTTAAGTTTATGAAAAAATTTGGTCACAATGATCAAAATTTAAATTTAAATAATTTATTAATTAATTTTTATTAATTTAATTTAATGCAAAGATATCAAAGGCAAGCAAACCATTTTAAACCATAAACATGTGCTTTTCACAATTCTGAATTCACAAAATTTTTAATTTATCAATAATTTTTGCATTAAATTTTCAATTAAAAATCTTTTTTTAATAATAATTTTTGATCATTCACTGAGTATTTCGCTTTTAATGTGACAACTATTTTCTAAATATATATTTTTTTATTGACGAACTTTACTTTTTTATTAAAAAGTTCTAAATCAGTTCTATCTGGTTCAACCAATATCTTCCCATATATTTAAATACTAATACTGCTATACTTTTTTGGGCCCATAATTTTCAACACGGCTAATTTTAATAGATAGAAATTTAATTTAAAAAAAACCACATCTATTTTAATAAATAAATATCTAACTAAATAAATTTTTTTTTGAGTTGCATCAAGAACAAAAAAATTTCCTCTTATCCATTGACATGTTGCAAGTTGAGCACAATTTCCAGGACCAATGTCAAGTTTTCTTTTTTGTTCACATTTGCAGTGATTTTCATATTCCATCGATTAGTTTGAATAATTTCTTTGTCTGGTTCCTCATTTAAAAAGAGGTTTTGTTAATTTAGATTAGTTTTTATTAAAATAGAGGTAGGTTTTTTTAAAATTAGAGAAAAATTCATTAAAATAGTCGTTATAATTAGATAAAATAACATTCCCATATTTTTAGCAATTTTTTTTTTAACTAAAATTAAAAAAAATTTTATCACTGTCATTTTATATAGAACTTAGATATAACGAATACCGAATTTTTCGCCCAAGTAATTGTGAAAAAATCGAAAAATTAAATTCTTAATGGATTTAGATTTTGAGATTTTTCCTTATTTTTTTATAAGGTGAAACAAACAATGCTTCATACATTCCCATATTTTTGTTTGAGATTAATAATAAATATAGTTAAATCTTAGAAAACTTTATAAACTTTTGGGGCGACGTAAGAAAGGACGACCTCTTGCCTTCTAACTTCCAAAATCGGTCTTTTTTCTTTTCTATTCATTTTTTCTTTTCTTTTAATCTTTATTATTTTTAAATTTGTTTAAAATTTTTCCTCTTTTTTTACGGTTTGTATTTAATCGATTTTTATAATTACTGAACCTATCTCCTAAAAAATATTATCTTTTAAATATGTGTTAACTTTTTTTTTGATAATTGTGAATTTACCATAATTTACGTAAAATATGGTGAATTCAAGGTATCGTATCTAAAAAAGGGCATTTTTCGTAAAATAACGATAATTATCGTAAATTACCGATAATTATTGTAAAATTCAATGAAAAAAAAATTCCAAAATTTCTGGAAAAAAAAACGATTTTCATGAAAAAAAATTTTTTTTTATTTTTGAAAAAAGAATAAAATTTAAAATTTGATTAAATTTTCTGACGAAAATTTATGTAAATTTCGGTAAATTTTTGTAGAAAAAGGCGAAAAAAGGTAAAAAATCAACAAATAAGGTTTTTGATATGATGATCCTTAGAAAAGATGATTACATAGAAAATTTAAAGTTGGGCGGAATAGGAAAATTTTGCGAAATAGATGAATCTATGTTCCCCAAAGTCAAACTCTTAAAGGGTGAACAATTTATTTTAATTTTCTTTAATTTTTATTATTTATGCTGAAAGGCAAAGATTTAAGAAGAGAGCGCATTTAGGTATTTGGAATTATGGAAAGAGTAATACCAAGTGAACCAGATCATAGCAAATGCTATTTCTAAAGGTCCTCCAAAAAAAAAACCTAAAAAACTATTAACTAATTTTTATTTCAGTTTCGAGAATAAGACATTCTGTTGAATTTTGAGCTTTATTCAATTTGTTCGCATAATCTAAAAATTGGGTGAACCAATTGTTCAAAAAACCTGAGAACAAGAATTTTACGGATAATAATTGACTTTTATAATTGTCTTAATCTATTTTTTTAGATTACATAATATAAATTAATTTTTTTAAAACTTAGAAATAGATTTTTAATTAAAAAATTAAGAAAAAAAATGTTTAAATTCACTGAAATTCATTTATTCAAGTTTTTCTTACAAGAAATGTTGTTTGTACAGTATGTCACAAAAAGTTAGAATCAAGTTGAAAAAATAAAAATGTTGTTTTTTTGCAATTAAAAAAATCTTTAACAATGAATTTTTTCAAATAATAGCTTTTTTAAAGTAAGACTTCCTAAAAATCTCACAAAATAGGGAAAAAATGGGTAAAAATAAAATAACTGATCAACAGAGATGGTAAATTGCATGTTTTTTGAAAAATCAGACAAAAACTGAAAGAGAAATAGCTGAGTTAACGAAATAATGAACAAAAAAACAATCAAATAGAAAAAAAAGTTTGATTCTAACTTTTTGTGACATACTGTATAGAAATATTCATTAAATCATTTAATCAACACTTATGAAAATAATTT
This sequence comes from Brachionus manjavacas, assembly GCA_019054805.1. Classification (NCBI taxonomy): domain Eukaryota; kingdom Metazoa; phylum Rotifera; class Eurotatoria; order Ploima; family Brachionidae; genus Brachionus; species Brachionus manjavacas. Next base: position 669,992 of record JAHQIY010000015.1, on the reverse strand, counting down.
TTTGAAATCAATTTTTTATAATGATTTATTTTATCTTCAATATAATAGATAAAATAAATCATTCAATTAACTAATCAATACTAATATCTGTAATCTGGCAGCGGAGCCTGTTGCTAATAAATTGAATATAAATTAAATAATTGAATATAACTTTAAACTATTTTTTGAACTATTTTAACATTTTAACATTTTAACATGTGCCACATGTAACAATCTTTTCCAATTTAGGTCTTTTCAACTTTCATTTTTTTAGCTTATTTACTCTATTTTGATTCTTTTTTTTTTTTATCTAATTTTATTAACTTTAATTTTATTTTAATTTTATTTTTTTTTATTATTAACTTATTCTGAAGGAGCTCTTGCTCGGTACAGAAAACAAATAAATAAATAAATAAAATAAATAAATAAAATTTAATCAAAATGAATTAAAAAATATAGTCTAAATGAGCATTTGCTCGGGAAAAAATAAATAAATGAATTATTTAAATATTAAAAAAGAATTTTCAATATTTTTTTCAGATTTTAAAATAAAAATTAAACTCATTTTATTTCACCAAAGAGTTAAATTTCTAATATGAAAATTCTTGCAATATCAACTTAAAATTATTTTTTTATTTGAGACTGAAAAAATAATTTGAAACATCGCATTTTATTAATGTTATTTCAACACTGGATACATTATGTAATTCAAACGCAAAAAAATAGACCACATATTAAATTATTTGATTAAATAGAGAAATAATCAAAAATCATATGTATATTGAGCTGTATAAAAAAAATATATACAATCAGAATTTAATGATCTGACCAGTCACCATTTATTTCAATTACAATCATAACAATCTAGAAATGTTTCATTAAAATATTAAAATAATAAAATTTTTAATATTTTTTTCTATACTTTTTTAAGATGATTATATATTATATATTTCTTGCATTTTAGATTACCATAATCTACGTGAAATGTGGTGAATTCAAGGTATCGCAGCAGCACTGTGGGTTCAGTAATCATAGAGATCGATTAAATATAACCCTTTTTTTATTTGTAATTTTTTAATTTTTACTTCTCCTAATAGGATAAATAGTCATCAATAAATAACTAAATAAATACTTGGTATCGATTTCACACTCCATTCCAACCATGCACCAAAAAATCCGGGGCATACAAAAACAAAAAGTTAGAGACAAGCAACAAAATCTAGTTTTTAAAAATTTTATTTCAAACCATTAAACAAAAAAAATTACATCAGACGAGAATAAAATAAAAAAAATGAATAAAAAAAAAGAGTTGATTTTTAATTTAGGCTACATCGATACTTTGTTAAAATTGAATTATTTGTTATCAGATATGCATCACGCAATCACTCAACCACTTGGTCACAACAATCACAGCTCAGAATGCTGAAATTAATTTGAGAAAAAAAACAAAATTAAATTCAAATCCATGCATTTGGTTAGAAAAAAAAAAAATAAAAAAAAAGAAAAAAAATCTAAAATCCACTTACCTCTGTAGTTTGCTGTGCATTTTCCTCTTCAGCATTAACCTCCTCAGCATGCTCTGCCTCTTGTTCGCGCTCTTGTTCTTGGTCTTGCTCTTGGTCTTGGTCAAAGTCCGGCATCTCATCGACCTGTTCGTCGAGGGGCACATTAAGGGCACTTCTGAGCATGTGCTCGATGCGGTCGGCAAAACCGGCCGTGTCTCTGAGCTCGTAGCCGGAGCGCAGCGTGGCCGACTCGAACATGAGCTCGACCATTTGCTTGGCCTGCGGGTCGCTCTGGTCGCTCTCGACCCTCCTGAGCAGCTCTTTGCACAGCGGATGGCCGGGGTTCACCTCCAAAATTTTCTTCTGGCCAAAATAGTACTGGGAGGCGGAATCGCCGCCGGACTTCTGATAGGCCTGGGCGCGCGTAATCCTCTCCATGTTGCCCGAGTAGCCGAACTGGTTGGCGACGAGAGCCATGGGCGTCTTGACCAGCCTAGTGGACACCTTGACGCCCTCGACTCGGTCCTTGAGCGCCACCTCCTTCATCCAGTTGACCAGCGGCTCGTAGGTCTTCTCGAGCTCCTTGAGCCTGTCCTCGGCCTGCTTTGACTTGTCGATGCTGAGGCCCTCTTTGGCCACGTTCTGAAAGCGCTTGCCGTCGAACTCGGGCAGCGACTGCATGCAGTACTCGTCGATGGGGTCGGTCAAATAGAGCACCTCGTACCCCTTGGCGAGCAATCGCTCGACAAACGGCGAGCGTTCGAGCTCGGCCCGATCGCTGCCCGCTATAAAGTAGATGAACTCCTGTTTGTCCTTCATGCGCTGCACGTACTCTTCGAGACTGGCTGTTTTGGCGCTGGACACGGCCGACGAGGCGAAGCGCAGCAGCTTGGCCAGCCGGACCCGGTTGGTCGAGTCCTCGATGACGCCCAGCTTCACGTTGGTCGAGTACTCTTTGTGAAACAGCTCGAAGTCCGCCTGGCTCATCTTTTTGACCATGTCGAGTATTTTGCGCACCAGCTTTTTCTTGATCACTTTGAGCAGCTTGTTTTGCTGCAGGGTCTCGCGCGACACGTTCAGCGGCAAGTCGTCCGAGTCGACGACGCCGCGCACAAAGCTCAAGTACTTGGGCAGCAAGTCGTCGACAGTGTCGCTGATGAACACGCGCCTCACGTACAGCTTGATCGAGTCGGCCCTTTTGTTGTAGTTCTGGAAGAGGTCGCTGGGCGCGCTCTTGCCAATGTACAGAATGGACTTGAACGTGACCTCGCCCTCGGCCACGAAGTGCGTGTGCGCCAGCGGCTCTTGCGAGTCCTTGGTGAACGACTTGTAGAAGTCGACGTACTCGTCGTGGCCGACGTCGGCGGGCTTGCGCTGCCAAATGGGCTTCGCCGAGTTCATCAGCTCCCAGTCCCACACAGTCTTGGTCACTTTTTTGGTGGCCGCTTCGGCCTGCTTGTCTTCTTGCACGTCGGCCTCCTCGTCACTCTTGGCCGCCTCTGCCTCATCTGCCTCGACCACGGGCACCTCTTCGCTCACGCTCTTGCTCGTCCACAAATAGATGTTGAAGTTGATGAACTGCGAGTACTTGGCGATGATGTCGCGCAGCTTGTGCTCCTCGAGGTACTCGCGCGCCTCCTCCTTCAAGTGGAGAGAGACGGTGGTGCCGCGGCCCAGGGTGTTGCCGCGCGGGTCCTTGGCCACAGTGAACGAGGACGAGTCCGACTCCCAGATGTGCTGCTCGTCTTCGTTGTTCTTCGACGTCACAATGACCTTGTCTGCGACCAAAAAGGCCGAGTAGAAGCCGACGCCGAACTGGCCGATCAGGTCGCTCATCGACTGCTTGTTGTCGCTCGCCTGCGCCTCCTGCAGCTTGCTCAGAAACTCGCTCGTCTGCGACTTGGCTATGGTGCCCAGGTACTTGACCATGTCGTGGCTGGTCATGCCGATGCCCGTGTCGGTTATGTGCAGCATGCGGTTGTCTTTGTCGGACTTGATGCGTATGCTGAGATCGTCGTTGTCGGCGAGCGCTTCTTTGTCGGTCAAGGCCATGAAGCGGATTTTGTCGAGCGCGTCCGACGCGTTCGATATGAGCTCGCGCAAAAATATCTCCTTGTTCTTGTACAGCGAGTTGATGATCAGCTTCATCATGCGGTTGACCTCGGCCACAAACTCTTGCTTCTGGGCCTTGGCGCGCATCTCCTTCAGCTCGGCCACACTCAGGCCGTCCAGCTTGATCTGCTCTTCCTCGCGCTGCACCACTTCGTCGTCGGTGCGCGAGCCCTCTCGGCTCTTGCCCAAATCCTCGTCCACTCGCGGCTCACTGCTCTCGTCCGGCGCTTCGATGTCGTCCTCCGCCTCCACCCTTCCGTTCCAGCCTAGCAGACAAAATTAGACACAACGTCCAAAAAAATTTTAAATATTTTTTCTTCTCTATTTACTTGAGTACATGGTCAAGCAGAGAAAGGCGACTATTAACAACGTGTTCAGTAATTTCATTGTGTGTGATCAAGAAACGGTCTGTTTCTTCAAGTGGCCGTGTTTTTGTCTGATTTTATTTAAGTGTGTGTGTGTGTGTTTGGGAATATTTTTAATCTATAGAATAAGAAGAAGATATGAAGAAGATTTGAAGAAGATTTGAAGAAGATTTGAAGAAAAGAGAGATGAGCGTTTGGAATAGCAGAGAACGCTATGAATAATGAATTATGCTAAAAATCGATGGCAATCGATAGTTGAGTAAATGCTTGCTAATTTATAGTGAATTTTTGGCTATGATTAGAAGCTAAATGAGCCAAGTGTGGCTTAGAGACACAAATGCGTGGTTTGTTTTCATTGAGTGACTTTGGCTAGATGGCTTTGTTGAGCGCTAATTTTGGCTAATGTGTACCTTAGTTGTTAGCTTGCGATTGGATCGCTCAGTGTTTAGTTCAAAATTTGAAAATTGTGTGTTATACTTTGATTTGGTGAAAATTTTTCTCTAGATTTTCGAGAATTTTTTTCTCGCATGGTGACACTTTTTTTTTCTTCTCTTCTTTTTAGTCAACAAATACCTTGTTTTTTGTCAAGTTTAAATAATTGAAATAATTGAAGTAGTAGTTCTTGCTGCGACACTTAGCATCTAGAGTGTCTGAGCTCATCACCGCCGATTGGTCTTGTAGAGCTGTAGCAGCCGATTCCATTGAATTTATCCAAAGCCATTTTAAAATTAGTGGTAGACTTAGATTTCACCACATTTTCTGGCAACTTATTCCAATGCGGAACTACTCTGTTTGAGAAAAATACATATCTGGCGCTTACTGCAGCTTTAAAATCTTTTCTAATTTGAGCTGGAAAACTTCTCTCTGAACTCTGATGCTATTTCCTCTAAACGCCCCAATTGGACTCTTGTTTTCTGATCTATTCACTAGATTCTTGACCAGGCCTACCTTTTCTACGCCATTCACTAGTTTGTACATTTCAATCAAGTCCCCTCTTACTCTTCTCTCACTCAGCTTTGTCAGTCCTAATTTCGTCAACCTCATTTCATACGACATGTTTCTCAGAGACATGGGTATTTTTGTTGCCCTTTCTTGCACCTTTTCTAACGCGTTCACATCCCTTTTCATAATTGGATTCCAAACCTGCACTGCGTAATCTAGATGAGGTCTTGCTATGAATATGTACAATCTTACCCACAGCCTTTCCTCTCTACTTAATTTACCAAAGATTAAATTATTGATTAAAATTTTGACTAGTTTTAATCCCTAAACCAGGGCTTTGCCACCTACCCCGTTTAATTTTTATTTATTTATTTATTTGTAAATCTGTACCAGACTTGTTTAAAAGTCTCAGTTTTAAGTCAAAGTTATGAATTGAACTAAATTTTTTTTTTTAATAACAATCCAAAAAATCATAAAATGTTAAAAAATCAAATTCTATTAAGAAATGTATCACCTGTTTATAAATGTGCGTTATTCAACGAAATATATTATTTGTCTGAAGGCTGAACCTTATGAATAAATGAAGAAAACTCTGACCGATATAATTTTGAGATTAGGGCTTATTTAGAAATTAATTTCATTAAAAAAAAAATTAAGTCTTTGACTTGTGACTTAAAAGCAAGTCTGATCTGTACCGAGCATTAAGGTGATTAACTAAAAAGAAAATTAAAAACGATATGTTGAAAAAAATAGAGATATTAGACATGTTTAAATAAAAGTAATAATTAATGCCTTACAATTTTTTTCTTTTTTTTTAAATTAGATATTTTAAAAATTATTATTTTTTTATTTATTTGTTTTATGAGCTCCATCAAAACAAATTTTAAAAATGTAAAAAATCAAAATAAAGATAAATAAGCCAAAAATAAAATTTAAAGCAACTTAAAAAGACAATATTGAAAAAGGGTGAAACATGTTTACATAGTTGAAGCTTCAGGAAAAAAAAGAGAAAATTTTTAGGTAGCAATTGGAAATTCAATTTGTCTTGATTCAAAACCTTCTCTATTTTCCTCCACCACTCTGACGACCAGTGGAACAGAATGACTCAGTCTGCCTTGACATATCTCTCGCTCAACTCAAAAAGCCGATTTTAGACTGTTTGAGTCTAATGTAATTCCTAAGAATTTGACTTTTTCCTCATTATTTAGAGACCCATTGATTTCTATTTAATTTTTTTTCATAGTATTTTAATATAAAAAGTTAAACTTCATAGAAAATGCATTTTATTGAAATCATTGTATAGAATTCATTAAATAGAAAAAAAGACATGAAAAAAATTCAAGTGTAAATTGTCAACAAGTAAATTAATACTTTAATTTTTTAACTAATAAATAAATATATCAAAAGATAAATTATACGACTTGTATAATCCCTATCTATTTTCCGCTTTTCGTTTTGAAAATGAGGCCACTTGTTATTTGCTCCAAACTACACTCTACAATAATATGCTTTTTAATCTTTTTGACGCATGGATGACAAGCGATAATATTTATCACTATTCTACAATTAATATCATCTGGAGCTGGCTAATGACAGTTTATTAAATTTTTATATACAATCTTAGTTTTTTCTGGATTTGCATGAATCTGAGCTTGAAATTGAATAAATATTATTTTCAAGATTTAAGCTAAATTGAATAGATTAAGCATTGAAATTTTTCTTTTTAAAATATAAATTTGAATTTTAAGACAAATATTTTATGAGAAAAATTTCTATTTTAGATTTCGAAATCATTTTTGTCTTTTTTCTATAAAAAAAAATTCTGCTAAATAACACAATCCCATTATTTAAATTTCTACCATTAATTTTAAGGTTAAGATTGATATTAACTTTTGTTTTTTTCGCAAAGATCAGTTAACATCACTAGAAAATAAATAATCTAGGAAATTTTTTATTTTTTATGAAAAGTCATGTTAAATGATCTTTGAGAAAAAAACAAAAATTAAAAAACAAAAACTTTAAAGAATTTTTTTTATAGTAAAAAAGACAAAAATGATTTCGAAACTTAAAATAGAAATTTTTCTCATAGAAAATTTGTCTTGAAATTCAAATTTTTATTTTAAAAAGAAAAATTTTCAAAAGAAATTTTAATTTTCCATTTGAAAAGCCATCTTTAGATTTCTTTTAGGTACTTATTTATCATGTTTTCAAAATTTCCTTTCATTTTGTAAATAAAAAAGTAGCCAAATTTCTGCAAAAAGATGAAGGAATTTTTTTCCTAAATTTAAATAAAAATTGTCTACTTAATTTAAAAAGTATAATTAATTTAATTTTTTGTTTTTTAATGAGATTGAATTTTTTTTAATCATGTTCATTTTGAATTTTTTTAAACAGACTTAAATATTTTTTGTATTTTTTTCATAAATATTTTATAAATTAAATTAAAATATAAAATTAACAATTGATCAATGATTTTTAAATTAATTTTAATTCGATTTAAAAAAATTTTTGAAATATGTGAAAAACCGATGAAATTTATTTATTTAATCGATGGAACATTATAAATCTGCTCATTTCTCATCGAAGAAAATTCTAATAAATTTTATTTTTCATTGATGCTACATCAAATTTTAATTGAATGGGGCATTTTGACTTTAAAAGAACTGGACTGATTACTGACCGTTGTGGAACTACTGCTCTAATAGGGTATTGATCACTTAGATGACCATTTACATTTACTCTTAAAGATCTTAAATGCAGAAACGATCTTATTAGGGTCTTGAGTATGAGAACATTTCTTATGAATCATGGCTATACTTGCTATTTTCCAAGATTTTGGGACTTAGTTCCCCGGCCTAGTTCCAAACTCATGCTAAAGAGTTGACTTTTTTCAAATAAAGTCTTATGTTAGATAAATTGTTTTAAAAGCAAAAATGTCCTAAATATTGAAGAATTTTGATATTTTTTGAAAAAGACTATAATTTTATTAAAATTTACAAATTTTTCAAACGAGAAATTTCCTTAATAAAATTTTATTTTTTTTAGAATAAATAATAGAAATTCTTAGAAAAAAAATTTAAAACTTTTTTTTCTAAGAATTTCTATTTTCACTTTCATTTTTATTTTTTAGTAATTTACGAAAATTTATCTATTATCTAGACCGAACTTAGTCATTTCGTTTCTCAAGAAGCTAGTCTATAATCTTGCAACAGAGTATTATTAATGGGAGCATCAGATTTGGCAGTTTTTTTCTTAATTTTGTTAAGTTCTGTACATACAAACTTTACAAAAATTACAAAAATATAATTCTATTTCATAAAGTTAAATTGACCAAATTGAGCTTTTTAACTCTAATGATTACTAAATTAAACAAAAAAAGATAAAGATTAATTTTTTATTAATGATCATGTTGAGACTCTCACAACAATCGAGAGAATAAAACGAGTGAATTTTATTGAAATAACTGGAGAAAAACTAAAAATACCATATGAAATATTAGTTTTATTTATATTTTGAAACAAGAGAGAGAGAATGAGAGAGAAAGAGAGATGTACAGCAATCAAATAATTATTTGATTAAAATATCAATATTTTGAAAAGCATTTATTTTTTTTCTATGATCTTTTTTAATTAGAATTTTTTTTACTTTTATTTTTTACTAGTTATTTTACTTTTTTTACCATTTTTTAAACCATTATTTATTCTAAAATAAATTAAATTTTATTTCAGAAAATTTCTCGTTTGAAAAATTTAATAAAATTATAGTCTTTTTTAAAAAAACGTCAAAAATTCTTCAATTTTTAGGACATTTTTGCTTTTAAAACAATTTATCTAAAATATTGAAATTTTATTTTATTAATAAAACGGTAAATAACTAAACCCAGAGCACCACTGTAATTGTAAAAAAACCAAAAAAAATTGCTAAATTACAAAGAATATTAACTAAAAACGGATGATCAACAATTATGAATTTAGAAATTATTCATTTGTTTATCTGTACCTAGCTAATGCTCCTCAGAATAAAAATGTTAAAAAAATGTTAAAAAGATAAACAAGATAAATAAGTCTAAGTAATTTAAAAGCTAGAAGTTAGACATGTTGGAATATTCCTTTCCTTGCTTTAATGTATTTTCAGAAAAAAAAATTAGAAAACTGTAAGGAATACAGCTGTAAGATCTGTCCTTATGTTAAAATGATACTCCATCCAACAGCATGCATCATAAGGCTTTTAATAAAATAAAATTACTTATAGTCCCGAATCGACTTTTTGAGTTGAGTGAGAGATATGTCAGAGTAGGACTGAGTCATTCTATTCTATTTGTTGTCAGACTGATGGAGGAATACAGCGCGGATTTCGAATCAAGATATATTGAATACCCAACTCCTAGTGTAATTGCAATTGCTACCTTACTATTTTGTCTTTTTTTCCTGAAGCTTCAACTATGTAAACTTGTGTCACATGTAAAACTTTATTTCAATATATCTCTTTTTAACTTTATTTAAATTTTATTTTGGCTTTTTTTTCTTATTTTAATTTTTTTTTAAATTTATTCTGAAAGAGTGAAATTGAAAGAATTTGAAAGACTTGTATTTTTTTAATATTTGTTTCTTAAAATTAATTTAGACATGGATTATAGATCAATTTTAGATTCGATTAAAGACTTGAATAAGTTTCTTATATTATTTTTCGTAGTATTTGTTCATCTTATTCTCATAATTATTATTTTACTTTTCCTTAAGAATGTAAAATGTAATCAAGTCGCCAGCAAAAAGAAGAGAGTATTCACTATTTTTTTTATCTCTTTTAACTATATTATTGATAAAAATACTAAATAGTAAAGGACTAATTACTGAGCCTTGACGGACACCTGCACTTATATGACCATTTAGATTTACTTTAAATGATCCTCAGTCTAAAAAAGAATTAATCCAATGTATATAATTACGTTCCAACAGCTTTCTTAAACAGTTTGTTATACTAATTGGTCGGTAGTTAGCTGGGTCTTGTCTTAAAAATATTTTTAAGGTATTTTTAATAAAATTTTATAACAAAAAAGCTATGAATTTGGTCAGGTCCTGAAGAGACCTTCTCTTTCAACTTCATAAACGCCAAGGTTATTTCTATAATGATAACAGTATCGTAATATTTGCATTGATTTTCTTTCATGAAAAATTTAAGAATAAAGCAAATTATTTCTCTATCTTTTTCGGTATTAGTTAGGTGAATATAAGGACTAAAATTTTTAGTTTAAAATTTGCTAAAAAAAATAGCTTTCTCTTCATTTGTTCTGAGTTCCTTATTATTATAGATTAAACTGGGTTTTAATCCATATCCTTTTTTTGATTGAAACTTAATTTTTTTCAGAAAGTCTTGTTGAAAAAGGATTTCTCAAAATTATTTTTAATAAAATCAAATTAGTTTTGTTCCCTAAAATTTTTTTAACTGATTCTTAACTCCGAAGTCATCTGATTGTTCAAATTCATTGTGAATTTTAGAACAAAAAACAGTACAAAATTTAAAAAACTCAATTAAAAATGAAGAAATAAATAACTTTTAAATTAAACTAAGATATTTTTTCAGAAGGAAAGATTTTTAGATGCTTCGCGTATCTAAAAAAAATTTTAGATATTTTTAAACATGTAGAATAAATCATAATTTTTGGACTAAATTTTCACAATTCTTCAGGGTTCGGGTTAGGTTTAGGCTTTTGTTTTTTTGGTGAGGTAATTAGTTAAAAATTAAACAATTCTTTTCTTTTGTTTGAAGAAAATCATGGTATTTTTTAGTTAAAAAGAATAAAATAAAAAAAAAATTAAAAAAGTAAAAATAAAAATTGCCTATTTTTGGATTAATTCAAACTATATTGATAGTTAAATTCGATCTATTGTGTGCAAGTTTAACATAATTCTAAAAGGTTTTAAAGCATCATACTTTCCAAAAAATCTTCTTAAAAAATTTTTTTTAAAAATTAAAAATAAAAATTACTAAGCTCTTTCCATCAGATTTGTTATGTCCAATATATAACTTAGTTATCCTTTTTTTATACGATGTCTTTATGCCATAATATATTCACCAAAAGTTTCTTCTAAATTTAGCCGGGGTTTCTAGTATTTTATAAATATTGATCTATTTTAAATGAAATCATAACAATTCACAATATTTATATTTCATTGAATTATATAAAAATAAATTATTTGCTTCATAAACGAGCGATTAAGACCATCTGTTTTATGCATTCTTTATTATGTATAATATTATTATTTTTGTTAAAACTCTCTACGTTTTAAAAAAAAAAATTAATATATGTTTTAATTAATAGCCGAAATTCTTTGTCTTTTAAATGTATTATTTTTTTTTTAATAAAAAACATAGAAATATAAAATCTTATATATTCCTTTTTACTAGAAATATAATGAAATTTATATTATTAAATTTCAATGCGCAAGATAAAACAAAACATGCTCGGATATTTGTTTTTAGTAATTTTTCAAAAATTAAAAAATTGAAAAGCTGACAAATATTATAAAATGGAATCGAAATCTCAATAGAAAAATTTAAATTTTATTTTAATAGGTTTTAAAATTATTGAAAGAATCTTTAAGTTGAGAATAAAAATTTTCTCAATTTTTTTTTTTCCAATTTTAATAAAATAATAAAAATTAACACTTTAAAAAAAGCGAATATTTTATTCCATAAATTAAAAATAAAAGATCGAACTCAAATCAAATTTTTTCTCGCTTTTTTCTTAAAATCAGTTCTTGGCAATAATTTTTCACAAGATTGTTTTCTATTCTTCTATGAACTCTAGCTAGGCACAAGTATCTTAGATATTCAATTCTTACTTTAAATGATAATTTATTCTCAAAATAAACTCGAATATTTTAAAGATTTTAATTAAAAAACTATTACGTTAGAACAAATCTTCTCAATTTTTTTTTACCGAAAATCTAAATTAATAAATAATTTAAAATTTTTGAATTTAATAAAATTTAACACATTTTTTTAACATCTCCTAAATATTCATAAAATGACCGTCTATAAATACTTTAATTAAATTTTTAGCTAACAAAAATGCCAGCAAAATAACAAACTGACTAGAGCGGTAATCAAGTCATAACAATCTGTTTGATATTGAATGTTTTAAAATGCCAATTGAAGTAGCAATACAAGCAAGCAAACTCATGTCAATTAGAAAAGCAATTGAGAGTATGCCATATTTATTTTTCTTTAGTTAGTTAGAGTTTCTTAATCTCTAACAAATACTGGAACATTTTCTAAAAGCTCAGCTAAAATGATAATTATTTTCCAAAGCTTGTGTGTTTAGAACTATCTATCAATGTTTATTGGTAAGTTTCTGTAAATTCAGAGCTTAGCAAAACATCAATACGTTCAAGAAACGAGCATTAAATCTTATAGAATTATATTTTATTCCTAAATAGATTATACTATTCTGAAGTTATATAACATAAATAGTAAATATAGTTAAACTATCAGCTTTTTTTGTTCTTCGATATTTTCAGCTCTTACTTGGAATAGATTAGCATCAGATGACTTGCTAGTTGAATTTTTTCGATTTTATCTATTCACCCAAACTGACGTGGCTCAGTCGATCTCAACTAGTTTTGAAAAATTTGGATGCAATCAAACCATGTTCAGAAATAATTACCTTTTTTTTAGAGAATAAATTTTATCTGATTTTTAGTTAGACAAATTTTAATCATGTGCTAAGAGTTTTCGAGTTTAATAGCATAATTTATACCCGAGCTAATTTTGCTCTGGGCTAATCGAGCGTTCTCTAGTTCTTGATTACTTTTTGTTTGATTTTTTCTAAGCTTTTTCAAGCAAAAAAATAGTTCAAATTTTGGAATAAAAATTTAAAAATGGTCAAATGGTTCTTGCTTTAGCTCTGGATTGAATCAGTTTTTGAGTGAGAAATTAATTTATTTTTTTTGCTAACAAAATTATCTGTTTAAAAGCATTTATAACTAGTTTTTTGTTGAAAAATAACAAAAAGGATTACAAATATTCAATTTATCTTTGTATTTACCTTACTTAAATTAGAAATCCTGCTAAGATTTTTTTAATTATTCCATTTGAGTTGAACCTTTGTTTAAAATAAATCTTTTTTTAAAATAAAACATTTTTTACTTGCAAATCATGAATAAAAATGATTTTTAAATTTTAATTTCTTTTAACTAACTTTTAGCTTTTTGCGTTTTAGAGATCCATGTGTCTTTACTTTCATTATTTTATTTAAAAAGTTCAAATCTCTATATTAATAAATTGCTGATTAAATAAACTTTATTTATTAAAATTTTTGATAAAACGTTTGGAAAAAATTTGATTAGAATATTCAGTCTTTTAAATAAAAACAGAGATTTTCTTGACAAATAGTTTAATGATAATCACTTTTATGTGTATCAAAAAAAATTTTTAATAGCAACCAAGATTGCTTCTGTGATATCCTTTAAAAAATAAAGACCAATTTTCTTTAAATAAATTAAGTTCAGTTAATGTTTTTGGTCTCAATAAATATGAATTCATTTTTTCACAATATTACTTCGCTGTTGAAATTTTTTTATTTCCATCTGTATGATAGAATTAAAAAAATAATTTTATATATAATAAAGCCCTTGGTGCAATTTCTACAAATATCGCCTGATTTTTTTAACCTTTATTGATCTTTATCACAGAAATAATCAATAATCAGCTTTAACAATCAATTTGATTTATCAAAAAATTATTTATTAAAATTTAATATTTATTAAAATTTGACATGAATACAATTTTTAATTTTTTTAGAGACCAAACTGGCAAAAGGAATATCTTTTTTCGAACAAGCCAAAAAGATCCAGCATGAATTGCTTTCAACTCTTTGCCATTTAGTAAAAGTAAAGCAGCAAGTAAAAAAATACCATTTTTTAAATAGGGTAATCAAAAAAAGCTAAAAGCACTGAAATTTAAAAAAGCAATTTTTTTTAACTTTTTCTTCTATTGATTTTAAGGAAAAAATAACTCTTAGGACAAATATTATTTTTTTAAGTTGCAATGATAATAGCGTTGATTGATATAATACGTTACATATTTTAATGCCATTTTTATTTAAATTAATTTTATATTTACAAATTTTGGGTTATAAAATTTTCGGGTTTTAAAATTATTTATAAACAAACTATGTAAAACATGACACCTTTGACAGTCAGTGGATGCATCTTGGAAAAAAAATTCGCAAAAAAAAATCTTTTATTTAAACGATAAAAAGCAAAAATTTTAATAAAGTTCACAATTTGGTATACCTTGGTTTACCAATTGGTGATCATGACTTAAAAGAAAATAATTGGGATAAAAAATTCAAAAAAGTAGAAAAAGCACTGTATTCTTTAAATGGGGTTAGTTGTAGAGCATTTGGCCCAGAACCTCAAGTCTTAGTTAGACTGTATAGTTTATATTGTATGCTGTACAAGCGCGGTGTCCTTACAATAGCAAGGATATCAACTGTCTTGAAATGGTACAAAAAAGGGCTACGAAGTCAATACATCATCTCAGGCATATGACGTATGAGGAGAGATAAAGAATATTAAGGCTGCAAAAATTGTCTGAGAGGAGAGAAAGAGGAGACATGTTACAGGTGTTAAAGAGACATGGTACCTGATGTCAGGGGCTACAATAAAGTAAACTGGTTTCATCCAAACATGCCTGCTAACTCACTCACGCAGACTGGACTGGCTGGGTCCAAAAAAGGTGGTCCACATCGTTTAAGCCAGCAACGAACAAATTGTAGAAAAAGAGAAAACTTTTTCACAAATATAGTGGTGAAACGATGGAACAAACTGCCAACACAAATTTGTGAATCCAGAACAGTTAATGGCTTTAAAAACAAGTTCGAAAAAGCGCAAACAATCTAAGCTACCATAGCTATGAGTCTACTGTCTCTAAGCTTCGTAAATGACCAAACGTGGGTCAAAAGTAAAGTCAATAAGTAGAATTTGTTACAAATCTAAGATTCTTTTTTACCATCAAATAAAAAAGCCTAATCCTCTAAATGAATTAATATCATATCTGAACATCTAGTATAATAAATTCAAATGTCCTGAAGGCTCATTTATCAAACAAATAAAAGATGCTGGTAAAGTATAGCTCTATAGAAAGATTGTTCATTTGTGTGACTTGTTCTGTAAGGATCAAGTAAATTGTATATACTACAAGGAGATTTTATACGATGTGCTGAGTAAATCAGCAATTTTTCTAGTTTAAACCTTTTTTTTTATTTAGTCGAAAATTTAATTTTTAGCAATAACTCCGCAATTTAATTTTAATGATTTTCAAATACATTTAGTGCAGACTTGAAGAGATTTTGCAGATACTTGATTTAGGTGGTAAAAAGTTTGTATCAGCTAAGAATTTTTAGACTAATTTTTATTTTTAGTAAAAATTTATTTCATTTAAAAATTTTAATTCAAATTAATTTATATTATATTTTTATTAATTTTATTTATGAATAGAAATTTTGGCTTTTGCCCGCACAATGTAAGAATTTCTAGTTGCAAAGTTTTCTAAATAAATTGTTCGGTTTTTTTTAATGATGAAATTATGAAAAAAGATATCTGAGAAAAAATTTGATTATCTAAAAGTTTGCTAATCAATAGATAAGCGTTCAAAAAATCTATGAACCACCTTTTAGTATTTAAAGTCTACTAAAATATTAATCTAATGAGAAAACTAAATTGAACTTAGATAAACAAAATTCTTAAAGACTATTTTTTTTAGACTTTATAAAGAAAAAAATTGATCAGCTTTAAAACAAAACTTTATTGTTAAAATTTTTCAAAATTAAAAACTAAATTATCCTAAACAAATTGTTAAAACGAATAAAGTTTCTTAAACACTTGGTATCTAAATTAAATAAAAACAAATAATTTTTTTAAAATATTTAATGTAAGTTTACGGCTTTTTCTAAAGCTTGATTCAAATCGCCGATTAAATCTTCGGCATCTTCGAGACCTACTGAGATTCTCACAAAATTATCATCGATTCCCAAGATTGCTCTTTGGTCCTTAGGCACTGATGCATGTGTCATTATAGCTCTAAAGCAAATAAATTATTTTCTAAAATTTTCAAGATAAATTCTGATATGATTACGGATGCTCAACAAGAGATTCGTATCCACCTAAAGATTCAGCACAAGCGAACAACTTCAGCTCTTTTAGGAAACGAAATGATTCATCGATGCCTCCTTTAATGTAAATAGAAATCATTCCACCAAAGCCTTTCATTTGACGCTTGTAGAGTTCATGCTGCGGATGGGATTCTAGGCCAGGGTAGATGACTTTTTCAATTCTTGGATTATCAGACAATGATTTAGCCACTTTTAGTCCATTTTGCATATGAGCTTGCATACGAAAAGCCAGTGTCTTAAGGCCGCGGCTTGCCAAAAAACAATCAAATGGTGAAGGTACAGCTCCAACAGCATTTTGCAAAAATTTCATGCGTTCATATAACTTTTCATCATTTAGCATTATAGCACCCATAACTACATCGCTGTGTCCATTCATGTACTTGGTCAACGAATGACTTACAATATCAGCTCCCAGTTCAAGTGGATTCTTTGAACAATAAAATTATTTTTACAACAATTTTTAAAAATTTTTTACTTGAAAGTAAGCAGAAGCAAATGTATTGTCAACTACACAGATAATTTCAGGATTTTTCTTTTTAGCTAAATCACAGACAGCTTTGATATCGACTAATTTTAAAGTCGGATTTGTCGGTGTCTCAATCCAAACCATCTTGAATAAAATAATTTTTTTTTGTTATCTTTAATTTTTATTCATTAATACCATGGTATTTGGTTTGAATGATTTTCCAGTCAATTCCAAATCAAGCATGTCAACAAAAGAAGTTTCAATTCCCATTCGATTGGCGCAGTTTCTGAAAAATCTGTTAGTTCCACCGTAGACATCATCTACAGTGAGGATATGGTCTCCGGATTTCAGCAAGTAGCTCATTGTAGTCAAAGCCGCGGAGCCTGAAGCAAAAGCCAAAGCGTATTTAGCTTTTTCCAAAGGTGCTAGACACTCTTCAAGAGAGTTTCTAGTCGGGTTACCACTTCGACCATACTCGAAGCCAGCGTGTTTGCCCGGTTCGTATTGCTTAAAAGTAGTACCCATGACTATTGGAGGCACTACAGTACGAGAACTCCTACAAATAAATTAACAAAAATTTTTGAATAAATTTTTTATTTTAAATAATTTATTTGTTTACCATTTTTCAGGCTCTTGACCAGAATGGATGGCGTTTGTCTGAAATCCATAATGGTCTGCGACATGGACAAAATCGTTGGTAGAGCTCATTTTTCTTGTTAGAATGCGAATGGGAGGAATAAAGTTTTCTAAAAAAAAAATAATTTTTAGCTAAGGTAAAACGTGCTTTTTATATTATTAGAATATTGATTTAACTTGGCAAAGCACGAAACATCCAGACGACTTGAAAATTTATAATTTTAATTATGTAAATTTCTAAGAGAGTTTTCTCCAGGTTTGAATTAGTCTGCGTTAAATTAGAAAAATATTAAATGATAAAATGCTATTTTTTTGTTTCTCTCAACACGCCCATTATAGCATTTTTTCCGATTACAACTTGACTTGACCAGATTTTCTGACCAAAAGCTTGACTTAGAACTTTTAAAATACTTTTTTTAAATTTTGAAATTACATTTTTTTTGAATTATCGAGCTACACTTGGTTCTGGAACACTTAAACTCACATTTGAAGAAAAGAAAAAAAACATGTGCAAATTATCATTTATCCATAACCAATAAGTGAATGCATTTGTCTTTGAAAATTTTTCAAAAATTTATTATTAAACATTAATGAATTATTATTATGAACTAAAATGTTGTTTTTTTTTAAATTTAATTCCATGTTCGAGTACTAGGCTCTTTAAATTCAAATTTATGGTATTCGAATTTTTCGAATTAAAAATAAGTAAAGAAAAAAAATTCCTCTTAAAAATAGCTAAATGTGGAGAAGTTATTTGGAATTTGAAAAAAAAATTCAAAAAAATTTAATAAACATAAAATAAAATTTAATTCCAAATTTATTTTAATAAATAAAAACGAAAATTGATAAATTAAAATTTTGAAATCGAATTTCAGGTGTAAAAGGTATTAATTTTATAATTTTGGTGTTTGACACATTTGGCATACTGTGGCGCTATCTTCATTCAAAAAAGTGCACATTTGACACTGCCATTCTTCGACCATAGATGCAGAAGCTATACAGATAATAGAAATTTAAAAAAAATCCATTAAAATTTGTTTAATTTTTTACTTCCATCAACCAAAAAATGCTCTATAGTTGACCATTCCGAAGTTTTGGACCATTCTATGGCATTTTGACCATTCTTTGTTCTGACTGCTTCAACTAGTGTTTTAATTACACTCTTAAAATACACTAGGATAAATTTTGATTTTAATTAAAATTTAAAATTTACATCTAAATTGACTGTTTGATTTGTGGCTAGAAATATTAACAGATGAAAATCGGACATGGCATCCAAGAAGCGGTATGAAGGAAATTGTTTCATGTAATTTTTGAGTGCGTTAAAATCTTGGGTTTCATTAACCTCTTGGCGGTTTTCAACCGGAAATGACTCTTTAAGCAAAGGACTGTCTTCATTGAATGTATGGACTGGATCTTTGGCAAAAGCTGCTGGCAAATCCACGATCAAATACTCGACTGGCAAGGGCCGAGCTATTTTGGTCACTTCGTTGTTGTACTGATCTTTTTCCTATTTAGAATTTAGTTTCATATTTCTAAAACTTGTTGTGAATTTTTACCCTAAAGTACACATCAGGTACATATTGTTCATTAGTTGACTCTCGGATATACGCCAACTGAGGCACATCATATGTGGGTATTAAACAATTATCTCTTACCAATGCAGTACACTGATTTGACACTTGATAACCTTCAAAATGAATTTGATTGTGCTCATCACCAGTGACCACAACAGTCACAAATTTTGACCCGAAATAGCCATCCGAGGAATATCGGGTATAATTTTTGAATTTATTTTGAAAATATCCTGCCATAATGCACTCGTCGGCACTTAGAAAAAAAGTTTTCACACTTCCTCGGTAATGTTTGACAACTCCTTTCCCCGAATCGTCCCTAATCAAATCAGTAAAAATCCAACCAACACATTTAAGGCCCAGAGTTTTGGCCACAGAAAGAATTTTTTCCTCATTCGGATCATTTAAATCAACCTCCACACTTGATTCACTTGTTTTCTAAAGATAATAAAAAAACGTCATTTCTCAGAATTTATTTTAATATATTTACTTGAGGAGGTTCATATATAGCAGAAACAACAGCTTTTATACCCAATGGAACACCGTCGTAGGCCTCGTACCTACCGAACAAAAAGCCCACTCGTTGATGTCCACTTTTCCTCCAGAAATTTAAAAATCTCTCCACAATTTGACCATTTTCAAACATAACATTGTCAACATGGCGGTAGTTTTGCCTATTTAGATAAATAGTCGGCGGCTGACACTTGTTGCATATGCCTTTTGGCCAAACGGGATGTTCTTTGCACCCAGGCTTAATTTTACAGTTTAAATTTTCCAAATTACAAAACTTGGCCTTGTCCGGTCCTCCCTGAAGCTTTTTAAGATAAGCATGGAACGAAACGTATTTGATAGATGAATTGATTTTTTTCAGGTATTCAAGATCATATGGCTCGACTGGAACACAATGAATGCATTTACCAGATGGTCCATGATGACATAACTGAGGATCTCTGCCTCGACTTATTAAGCCATCTTGTTTGGCTAATTCAATGTCTATTTCGTCCTCTTCTCCTCGAAATTGTTCACTCTTTTGACCAGATTGCATTTCTAAGAAATAAATCATATCTCCGTGGGACACTAATTCGGATGCTCGGGTTTTACTGCTATTAGGGATCGATTTTGTCTTGTTTAGGTCAAAAAATAGCTGCCATTCATTATACTTTGACTGGTCGACTTTGAATTCGGAAAAAACTTTTTGGTAAAAGGAAGAAAGAGAATCATTAGGATGCAATTCAAGGCGCTTAGTGCCTTCTGATGACTGAATTCTTATTATCTAATTTTGAATTTTATTTAAAAAAATCAATGATTTTAAAATTTAAGATGAATTTTACCGATTTGGACATTATTTTAGCAAGCAAAATTGAAATTTAGTTTAAAAATTTTTCAAATTAAATATGTATTAATGCATTCGTTAATAAAAAAATATTTTGAAATTTAAAATTTCATTATTGTGCAATATTTAATATAAATTTGTTGTCGTAATTCTGACTGCAAAACAAAATAGAAATAAATTAAACATTCATTTTAAAAAAAGAAATACTAAAAAATGAAAATTAATGCCGATTATCAATTTTTTTCACTAAAAAAAATTTTATCCTATCTAGATTATTTTTGTAGATTTTTCGTTATTTTTTGTTTAACAGTTAAGAGAAAAATATTTACCTAATTTCAGAAATTTGTCTGAAATGCAAGATGATGCAGATTGTCAAAATCACAAAAAAAATCGGGATAAAATTTTCTTCCCAAATAAATTTATGGTATTTTAATGATTAATACAAGGCATGTCATTTAATAGGAAATTTTAATTAAATAATTCGTTAAATGAAATTAAGTAAAAAAGACAAAGTAATGTAAAAATTATAAACATTTCTGACTTACTATTTGTTCTTTACTGAACCATGCAATACTTAAATATGTAGTAACTATATTTTGATTTTTGAATTTTTTTAATCTCAAAATGCTTTAGCTCGGCACTGATTAAAAAATCAAAAATTGAAGTAAAAATATAAATTTTTAGATTTTATTTAAAAAGATGATATTTTTATCAATTTTCAAAATTAAATGTTTAAAGTTTAAATATTGAATTTTTAAACTTTATTAAACATGATTTGTTTAATTTTTAATTATAAGAAGGAAAGAAAATTATATGAATTTTTATCTGAAGTTAAATCAAATCTAAATCAATATTTTGGAATATTGCTATACTAATATAATGTATTCAAATTAGTAATTAAATAACATTTAAAGCCATTTTTGAATTCTTAAATGAGAATTTTGAATTTGTCAATTTTAAATTTAAATTATTATTTTAAATGTGTCGAATTACTTGGACTTATATAAGTTCCCTAGAATGTAATGGTAAAGGTTCATTTTATGTTTGACAACTTTATTGAATAATTTTGAATAAAATTTAATATCTGATTACTTGTTTTCTTTGTGACTCTCAATTTATTTTTCACATATTTTTGATTTAAATCAATTTTCTTTATTAATTATTACATTTTATTTCTTATATTATATTTTTCTTTTTTAATTATTTCATACTCTTTTAAATTGAAAAAAATGTCCTTGATTCAAATCGAAACTTGACTTCAAGAAAAAAAATTTAAGTCATTGACTTGATTGACTTATGACTTGTCATTTAAAAATAACTCTGAATATTATCATTGAAATATTTACGTAAATAAAAATAAGCAAATAAGATAAAGTGGCATAAATATATTTAAATTAGCTTTTCTAAGAATTAGCAAAAAATTCAATGAAGATACGATTTTTATGCAAAAGACTCGAAACTAATTTTGGAATAAAAATCGAATTAGTTTTTATTTATTTGTTTGTCTGAGAATTCATTCAGATTTAAATAAACACAAAAATTAAATTAAAAATTAAAAATATATAAATAAAATAATTTAAAAAATAAAATTTTTGTTTAAAGACTATTTAGAATAATAATTAAGTAGATTAATACTTGGAAAATGTGTTGGTTGATGAAAAATGGACCGAGTAAAATGTACAATATTAATTGAGTAATGAATAATCGAGAAGAGAAGGAATTAACACTTTTTTTGATGATTCGGAAATACAGAAAAAAAAAGAACTAAACAAAAAAAAAGTGAATTAAGTTGACACAAGAAAAATTGATTGATTAAAGAGAAGCGACCTGATAAGTTGTTTTCGAAAAGAAAAAGTAAGTAAAGTAAACTAGTGTCAGCTTATCTAGGCAATGTCCTGGGCTAATGTTGGCTATAAAATGGACAAGCAAGTTGGAAAGAGGGATAAGAAAACAAAAAATTAGTGTAGTGTTAATATTGTAGTGAGCTCTAATTAATCATAAAGTGATATATATTCTATTAGATAATAATTTAATTGAAATATTTGCAATTAAATTCTAATACCAAACATTTAATACCTCTAAATAGATTTATCGTTCATTTGTGATAACTTGTTTGCTCAAAACAAAATAAATATATAAAAAAATAGCTGTTTTCTGAAAAACCTAGCCAAAAAGAAAAAAAGAAAAATTTCCAAATCAACTATAGTCATGGAATCACCCGAATATTCAATAAAAACAAATTTGTCATTTGATTCACCAGTCTCATTTGGAAATAGACCAAAACGATCATTAAAAAGAGAATGTCTTAAAATGGCCTTGGATCTGATTCAACATTCACCAATGTCAATGCAAATATCCACTTTATCAAAAGACCCGATGCACTCGTGCGGATCAACTTCATCTGAACAGAGCGAAGATGATGACTCAAGTCAAGCAACTCACTTGGATGAATCATTTTCATTTAGATCCATAGACAATGACTCATCAATATGTTTGTATGATGAACTGGAAGCGAACTGTGAATTACCCATGAATCATGATTTATCTTTACACTCAACTCACAAAATGATCCAAAACGACTTAAAATTAAATGTCATGAATGAATCGAACGGAAGATTAATTGGAGACATGAGTCGTGAACACACTTTGCCAATTTTGACCAAATCCAGACACAGTGATCTTGCATCCATCGACTCGAATACTCTGGCAGATCTTGTAAATGGACACTACAATGACAAGATCAGCAAATACTTCATTTTGGATGCAAGATATCCGTATGAGTACAATGGTGGTCACATAAATGGTTCACAAAACGCCTTTGACAGAAAACAAATAATGGACCACCTTTTCCAAGAAGCAACTCTAAAAGATAAGCCAGTTATAATTGTCTTTCATTGTGAGTTTTCGGCAGAGCGCGGACCAAGGCTAATGAGAGAATTTAGAGACAAAGATCGAACTCTAAACAAACACAACTATCCCAAATTGTTTTATCCCGAGATTTACCTTCTAGAAGGTGGATACAAAATGTTCTATGAAAAGCACGATCAATTATGTGAGCCTAGATCTTATTTGCCAATGTTGCATGACCAGCACCGAAGTGCAATGAAGTTTTTTAGAAAAAAGGCAAAGTCATGGGAAACCGAGACTCGAAAATCAAAGTTTATCAACAAAACTAAATTAAATTTTTTCTAAATGAACTTGCTAACCAAATTTTTTTTCAAATTTTTAACTATTTCGATTAAAAGAATTTAATCAGCGAAAAAAAAATTTTTCACTAATCTTTTTGTGCCATTTCATATAAAAATTAATAAATTTTATAAATTGCATTTTTTGTTTAATTCTAAATTATCTTTTTTATCCTATTTTTTGAAATATTTGAAAAAATCTAAAATTCAATTACAATAACTGAATTAATACTTACTATTAAAAAAATTAAAGAAATTTCAGCATCAGGTCCTGACTTAATTCACAATTCTAAGTATCTCTTTATGATATTTTAAAACTCTTCAATCGAAGTTTAACGAGATCCGTCGAATTATCGCACTAGTAGCTTGACTAGTTGACTTTACTTGAACGCATTATTTATACAGTATGTTGCAAAAGTTTATAAATTTTTCTTGTTAACAAGAAAAAAGCGGTGTTTTTTTCAAATTTTCATTTGTCATCAATCCAAGATAATAATATCAAAAAAAAAATTAAGTGAAAAAAAAATCCCAATAAAAAATACAAAAGAAAAAATGGATTCAGTAAATTAAAAAAAAAAAAACGGTTCAAAAGTTTACAATTTACAATTTAATATTTAAAATGACCGCCTTTGGCCTTATAACAAGCCAAAACTATTTTTGGCATAGATTCAATCAACTTTTGTACGTACTCAGTCGGAATCTTTAACCACTCTTTGTGTAAATAATAATTCATCTGTTTGTCAACATTACTCTAGTCCTAGCTTTTTGAGTCTGCAATCATACGACCAGTTAAGTTGTTCGACTATTTATTATTTATTTTATTTTATTTATTTGTTTTCTGTACCGAGTTAAAGCTCCTTCAGAAAAAATTAAAAATATAATAAAAAAATAAAATAAAAATAAAATTAAAGTTAATAAAATTAGATAAAAAAAAGAATCAAAATAGAGTAGATAAGCTAAAAAAAATTAAAGTTGCTAAAAACGCTAAAAACTATGAACACTTTCAAACGTTTTAAACTTTTTTTATAAAGAGAATACTAAGTCCCGTTCTCTTTCAATTAGATTAACTCGTTTCATTTTGATTATTAAATTAATTGAAGTGCTTGTTATCGAACGCCATAAAGTGGCATTCATCATCATTGAACACTTTTTCCATGTATTTGACCACTCTTTCAGTTTATTTGTTTCATTTTAACCTTTTTTGTTGATTTTTTACCATTTTCGCCTTTTTCTACTAAAATTTACCGAAATTTACTTAAATCAAATCAAATTTTAATTTTTTTTCTTTTTTCAAAAATAAAAAATAATTTTTTTTTTCATGAAAATCGTTTTTTTTGTTCCAGAAATTTTATTTTTATTTTTTTTTCATTGAATTTTACATTAATTATCGTAAGAATATTTTACGAAAAATGCCTTTTTTTAGATACGATACCTTGAATTCACCATATTTTACGTAAATTATGGTAAATTCACAATTATCAAAAAAAACGATAACATATATTTAAAAGATAATATTTTTTAGTTAAATCAGTATCACATATTTCTCTTATCACGCTGATTTTTTAAGCTAAAGTTATCATTTCTAAGTTACAGATTGTCTTCCTCCAAATTCTTGACGTTATTAAAAAAATAATGTGGTTATTATTGAAATGTCTTTTACACCTGAATGATAAATTCAACTCATCAACTTAGTTTAAAAATGAATCGAACTGTTAAGTTTTGAATATTTTGAAGTTTTTTAATGTCAGTATCAGATAAAGAGTTTAAACAGGGAAAATTATAGTCTAAAATGAAACCAAAAAGCGATTTATATAAATTTCCAGGTGATTTGTGATTTAGGCGCCAGTTTTTATTAGATAAATTTTAATTAAATTTAGCTTTAAATAATTTCTCTCAACGTAATTTTAAAGCCTTGTACAGTATGTTGCAAATGTTTAGAAATTGGTTATTTTATTTATCTTAAATTATTATTATTTATTTATTTATTTGTTTTCTGTACCGAGCTAGAGCTCCTTCAGAATAAGTTAAAAATTAAAAAAAATAAAATAAAAATGAAATAAAATAAAATAAAAATAAAATTAAAGTTAATAAAATAAGATAAAAAAAAAAAAAAAAAAAAAAAAGAATTAAAAAAAGTAAATAAGCTAAATAAATGAAAATTAATAATATATAAAATTGGAAAATATTGTTACATGTGGCTCATGTTTAAATAGTTCAAGTTTCAGGAAAAAAGAAGAAATAGTAAGGTAGCAATTACACAATGGAGTTGGGTAGTCAATATATCTTGATTCGAAACCTTCTTTGTATTCCTTCACCAGTCTTACAACCAATGGAATAGAATGACTCAGTCCTGCCCCAACATATCTCTCACTCAATTCAAAAAGCCGATTCGAGACTGTTAGTAATTTTAGTTTATTAAAAGCCTCATGATGTACGATGTTGGAGGGAGTATCATATTTTAACTTAAGAATAGATCTGACTGCTGTTTTCTGAATTGCTTGTAGTTTTTTGATATTATTTTCTGAAAATGAATTCAAGCAAGGAAAAGAATAGTCTAAAATTGATCCGACTAAAGATTTATATAGATTTCCTAGTGTGTTCTGATTAAAACCCCATATTTTGTTTGACAATATCTTAATAATATTTAGCCTTTTATTGCAGCGCTCTTTAATTTCATCTACCAGTATATTAAAGTTTAATTTAGAATCAAATTTAATACCAAGAAACTTGATTTCTTTTTGTCTCTCTATTCTGTTTCCATAAATTTTTAAGTTAAGATTATCACTCTCTTTTTTGTACCTAGAAAAGACTAATGAACACGACTTTTCAACCGATATCTTCATTTTCCACTTAATAAGCCATTGTTCTAATTCGTTGAGGTATTTATTTTTCTTATTTTCTAGGTTCCCTTTTTTGTTATAAATGAAGAATGTAACTAGATCATCTGCAAAAAGCAGAGAGTATTCATTATTTGTTTTGTTTCTTTTAGGGATGTCATTAATGTATATACTAAATAAAAGAGGACTAACAACTGAGCCTTGAGGAACACCTGCAGTTATTTGATATTCTTCGCTCAAATGGTCATTCACATTTACCTTAAATGTCCTAGAGTCTAAAAAGGATTTTATCCAGTTAGTCAAGTAATGAGGTGGATTTATTTTAATCAATTTAAAAAGTAAACCTTCATGCCAAACCCTATCGAAGGCTTTAGAAATATCAAAGAAGAGGGAACAAACTCTTTTCTTTCTATTAAATGATTCCACAATTTTTTGAATTAAGATGAAAAGATTATCTGCTGTTCGCCGGTGTTTCCTAAATCCAGATTGCTCCTGGATAAGGAGTGAATTTTGCTCTAAAAAATTGTATAATCTTGAATATACTATGCGTTCCAGTAGCTTTCCTAAACAACTCGTTATACTAATTGGTCTATAATTTAAAGGATCGTGTAAACTAGAGGCCTTTTTTGAATCATAGTAATGTAAGATGTTTTCCACGCTTTCGGGACTCTACCTTCTCGAAGAGTTAAATTAAAAAGTTCTATGATTTCTATTAATGAATTTCTAGGTAAGTTTTTTAACATTAAATTATGAATTTGGTCAGGTCCTGATGCCGCTTCATTTTTTAATCTCTTTAAAGCCATAATTAATTCATTTAAGCATATTGGATCATTAAAATTAGACTGGTTATAATTCCTAAAGAAAACAGAGTTAGAATTTAGAATTTCGATATCTTTCTCAGTATCAATTAAATCAGAATTAGGACTAAATATTGACGATAAGAGTTCTCCAAAGCAATTTCCCTTTTCTTCATTAGTTTTGAATTCCCTTTCATTTAAAATCAATTTAGGAATTAAATTTGATCCTTTTTTTGTTCTAAATTTATTTATTTTTTTCCAAAAAGGTCTACTTGTCAGTGGGTTTTTTCCATCTTCTCAATAAAATCAAACCAATTTTGATTCCAGAATTTTTTAAAGAGGCCTTTAACTCAGATGTAAGTTGATTAAATTTTTGCTTGAGCTTTTGACAGCGAGTTTTCTGGTAATTTCTTCTTACTTTCCTACGTTCTTTTATCAAATGAACAATGTTTGGCGGAAGACTCGTTTTGTAGATTTTCTGAGAAAGATATGGAATGCTTTTATGTGAAGCAGAAATAATTTTTTCTGTTATTTTATCATTTAGTTGATCTATTGTGAGGGAACTTTCTGTGACATTCACTATTTGAGAATTTAAAATCTCGCTGAATAATTGCCAGTTTGCTTTCTTATAGTTAAGCCTTTTAGCTGCTGATTTATTTTCTAATTGATAGCCCATAGAAATCGATGCTTCGATTGGGAAATGGTCACTAGTCATGTCTTGACTATTTAAGACACTAAAGTCGGTAATTTTGTCAATCAATGAAGATGAAACTAAAAAAGGTCAAGAATTTCAAAGTAATTCTTATTAAAAATATTGAAAGTAGGATGCTTATCATTGATTACTGAAAAGTCTAGCTCGTTGATTATTCTTTCTAATATTATCCCGTTTTCATTTTCCCCTACGCAGCCTATTTGCTTTGTTCTAGCGTTTAGATAACCACCTAAAATGTAGTTTCTACATGTTTTATTTACTGTTTTAAAAAACTCAAAGTTCAGAAGCACATTAGGTGGATTATAAAGACTAAATACAAACAGTTCATTATTCTTTCCTAAGTTCATTTTTATACAAAGGAGTTCGGAATTGAATTCCTCGTAAGAAAAATCTTGTATAAATTCGATTCCTTCTTTAATTAAAATAGCTACTCCTCCTCCGTACTTGTTGCGTGGTTTTGTTAAGAACTGATAATTTTGAAAATCAAGATAAATATTTGCCTCACTCAAATCTATCTTTAATTCATTGAGCAAAACAATGTCGGGACATTTTTGAGCTAAAAAATTGTCTAAGAGATGAACCCTACTAGGTAAATGAAGACAATTCCAGTGTGTAATTACTAACCTTGTTTTATTATGAGGTTTTGTTCTTAAAGTTGATTTATTTAGCTTCTTGTTCATTCTAAATTTTCTTGACTGGCAGTTTGCTGACCAATTTTGTTAGATGATTGATCTACTTGAATTGAACATTCAGTTGTTGAACTGTTTGATTCAGACTCGAAGGTACTGTCGTTTTGATTTTCTAATACAACTAATGGTTTCTTTGATTCATTTTCGGTGAGCTCTTTTTCATTTGGATCAGATTCGGGAAATCTCTTGATTTGATTTTTTGTTTGGAAAAAAGCTTCAGTCTCATTCTGATCATTTGAGAGGACATTGACAGGTCTCTGACTTATTGGTAGAAGATCGTTTAAATGGCTTACCAAACTGTCTTCTAACACTGAAGTTTTGAGGTCTTGAGGACTAATTTCTGACATTACGTCATTGAGATTTGATGGCTGATATCCAGGCGTTTTTGGCATCAGATTTTCATCATTGTCTTTTAGGTCAGCTTCAATTATTGATTGGGTTTCTTCTTGGTCAATGTAAAGATCATTGTAGTCAATCTTTTTCCT
Source organism: Brachionus manjavacas (assembly GCA_019054805.1). Classification (NCBI taxonomy): domain Eukaryota; kingdom Metazoa; phylum Rotifera; class Eurotatoria; order Ploima; family Brachionidae; genus Brachionus; species Brachionus manjavacas. The sequence continues at coordinate 641,199 of JAHQIY010000015.1, read as the reverse complement.
CTCAAGCGACTTTAGCTTTTCAGCAATGGAGCATTTTTGTGTTAAGTGTCCTTTCTGATGACACTTTTCGCATAGTTTTTCTTTGACAGGGCATTTCGCTATGTTGTGCCCTTCTTCATCACAAAAATAGCATTTCTGCTTTTGTCCAACAATTGACACAAGACACTTTAAACCATACATTATTGTAGGGCCTGACAAGCTTCCAATAATGTTCTCAACTTCTTTTGGAAATGATATTCTTACTCTTCTGACACCATTTTTCCTCTCGGGTCTATCTTTATATTTTTCTTCGGTAATGTGTTCAATATTGAGTCCATCAATTCGGACAGCATTAAAGAAGGTTTCAAGTCTATGATTCTCGAAATCAGAGGGCAAGAAGTGAAATCGAAAAGTACAATACCTTCTGAGATCCGGGACTTTATTTGCATCTTCAAGTCTGAAATTGGTTCCATTAATATTGATTTCACGATCGAAGATTTGGGTAACATTAAAAGCAGCATTAAACTCGATTATCCATACTTTGTTTGAAGAAAAATTGTAGACAGATGTGATCGCATCATTTTCCACCTGGTTTAGTACGATATCCAGTGAACCAAATAAGACCTTATGGCTAATCGGTTTGTCTAACCTCTTCAGATTTAGCTTGACCGAATTTTTAAATATCCACCGTCGGTTTTGGTTTGTTTTGTTGAGCGACATTGCCAACACACAACTTTCAACGGTTTTTTAACACGTGATGACGCTATTAATTAAATTTGATTTTTCAAACGTGCTAAGCCAAACGACAATTTTGAAAGATTTCAAATTTAAATTGTTTATTTGTTGTATTTTACGAAAAATTGAGTGCAAAAGAAAAAAATAAAAGCACTAATTTGTAGAATTTTTTTTCTCTACAATTTGATATATGACACTCGGAATAAAAATATAATTAACTTTTAGATATTAATAATGAAAAAACTTCCTCTAAAAAATTAAAGTCGGTGCAAAAGTTTAGAAATTCGGGTAATCCTAAAGATTTAGCAACCATTGCTACCTTTTTCACACCTTTATGATTAATTCTTAAATAGCTTCTAATTTTGATTAAATTGTGCTCTTAAACTGCTAAATATAAATTCTCTCAAACTACTAATATTCAAATTATTCAAAATTGTCGTTTGGCTTAGCAAGTTTGAAAAATCAAATTTAATTAATAGCGTCATCACGTGTTAAAAAACCGTTGAAAGTTGTGTGTTGGCAATGTCGCTCAACAAAACAAACCAAAACCGACGGTGGATATTTAAAAATTCGGTCAAGCTAAATCTGAAGAGGTTAGACAAACCGATTAGCCATAAGGTCTTATTTGGTTCACTGGATATCGTACTAAACCAAGTGGAAAATGATGCGATCACATCTGTCTACAATTTTTCTTCAAACAAAGTATGGATAATCGAGTTTAATGCTGCTTTTAATGTTACCCAAATCTTCGATCGTGAAATCAATATTAATGGAACCAATTTCAGACTTGAAGATGCAAATAAAGTCCCGGATCTCAGAAGGTATTGTACTTTTCGATTTCACTTCTTGCCCTCTGATTTCGAGAATCATAGACTTGAAACCTTCTTTAATGCTGTTCGAATTGATGGACTCAATATTGAACACATTACCGAAGAAAAATATAAAGATAGACCCGAGAGGAAAAATGGTGTCAGAAGAGTAAGAATATCATTTCCAAAAGAAGTTGAGAACATTATTGGAAGCTTGTCAGGCCCTACAATAATGTATGGTTTAAAGTGTCTTGTGTCAATTGTTGGACAAAAGCAGAAATGCTATTTTTGTGATGAAGAAGGGCACAACATAGCGAAATGCCCTGTCAAAGAAAAACTATGCGAAAAGTGTCATCAGAAAGGACACTTAACACAAAAATGCTCCATTGCTGAAAAGCTAAAGTCGCTTGAGAGGAAAAAGATTGACTACAATGATCTTTACATTGACCAAGAAGAAACCCAATCAATAATTGAAGCTGACCTAAAAGACAATGATGAAAATCTGATGCCAAAAACGCCTGGATATCAGCCATCAAATCTCAATGACGTAATGTCAGAAATTAGTCCTCAAGACCTCAAAACTTCAGTGTTAGAAGACAGTTTGGTAAGCCATTTAAACGATCTTCTACCAATAAGTCAGAGACCTGTCAATGTCCTCTCAAATGATCAGAATGAGACTGAAGCTTTTTTCCAAACAAAAAATCAAATCAAGAGATTTCCCGAATCTGATCCAAATGAAAAAGAGCTCACCGAAAATGAATCAAAGAAACCATTAGTTGTATTAGAAAATCAAAACGACAGTACCTTCGAGTCTGAATCAAACAGTTCAACAACTGAATGTTCAATTCAAGTAGATCAATCATCTAACAAAATTGGTCAGCAAACTGCCAGTCAAGAAAATTTAGAATGAACAAGAAGCTAAATAAATCAACTTTAAGAACAAAACCTCATAATAAAACAAGGTTAGTAATTACACACTGGAATTGTCTTCATTTACCTAGTAGGGTTCATCTCTTAGACAATTTTTTAGCTCAAAAATGTCCCGACATTGTTTTGCTCAATGAATTAAAGATAGATTTGAGTGAGGCAAATATTTATCTTGATTTTCAAAATTATCAGTTCTTAACAAAACCACGCAACAAGTACGGAGGAGGAGTAGCTATTTTAATTAAAGAAGGAATCGAATTTATACAAGATTTTTCTTACGAGGAATTCAATTCCGAACTCCTTTGTATAAAAATGAACTTAGGAAAGAATAATGAACTGTTTGTATTTAGTCTTTATAATCCACCTAATGTGCTTCTGAACTTTGAGTTTTTTAAAACAGTAAATAAAACATGTAGAAACTACATTTTAGGTGGTTATCTAAACGCTAGAACAAAGCAAATAGGCTGCGTAGGGGAAAATGAAAACGGGATAATATTAGAAAGAATAATCAACGAGCTAGACTTTTCAGTAATCAATGATAAGCATCCTACTTTCAATATTTTTAATAAGAATTACTTTGAAATTCTTGACCTTTTTTTAGTTTCATCTTCATTGATTGACAAAATTACCGACTTTAGTGTCTTAAATAGTCAAGACATGACTAGTGACCATTTCCCAATCGAAGCATCGATTTCTATGTGCTATCAATTAGAAAATAAATCAGCAGCTAAAAGGCTTAACTATAAGAAAGCAAACTGGCAATTATTCAGCGAGATTTTAATTTCTCAAATAGTGAATGTCACTGAAAGTTCCCTCACAATAGATCAACTAAATGATAAAATAACAGAAAAAATTATTTCTGCTTCACATAAAAGCATTCCATATCTTTCTCAGAAAATCTACAAAACGAGTCTTCCGCCAAACATTGTTCATTTGATAAAAGAACGTAGGAAAGTAAGAAGAAATTACCAGAAAACTCGCTGTCAAAAGCTCAAGCAAAAATTTAATCAACTTACAACTGAGTTAAAGGCCTCTTTAAAAAATTCTGGAATCAAAATTGGTTTGATTTTATTGAGAAGATGGGAAAAAACCCACTGACAAGTAGACCTTTTTGGAAAAAAATAAATAAATTTAGAACAAAAAAGGATCAAATTTAATTCCTAAATTGATTTTAAATGAAAGGGAATTCAAAACTAATGAAGAAAAGGGAAATTGCTTTGGAGAACTCTTATCGTCAATATTTAGTCCTAATTCTGATTTAATTGATACTGAGAAAGATATCGAAATTCTAAATTCTAACTCTGTTTTCTTTAGGAATTATAACCAGTCTAATTTTAATGATCCAATATGCTTAAATGAATTAATTATGGCTTTAAAGAGATTAAAAAATGAAGCGGCATCAGGACCTGACCAAATTCATAATTTAATGTTAAAAAACTTACCTAGAAATTCATTAATAGAAATCATAGAACTTTTTAATTTAACTCTTCGAGAAGGTAGAGTCCCGAAAGCGTGGAAAACATCTTACATTACTATGATTCAAAAAAAGGCCTCTAGTTTACACGATCCTTTAAATTATAGACCAATTAGTATAACGAGTTGTTTAGGAAAGCTACTGGAACGCATAGTATATTCAAGATTATACAATTTTTTAGAGCAAAATTCACTCCTTATCCAGGAGCAATCTGGATTTAGGAAACACCGGCGAACAGCAGATAATCTTTTCATCTTAATTCAAAAAATTGTGGAATCATTTAATAGAAAGAAAAGAGTTTGTTCCCTCTTCTTTGATATTTCTAAAGCCTTCGATAGGGTTTGGCATGAAGGTTTACTTTTTAAATTGATTAAAATAAATCCACCTCATTACTTGACTAACTGGATAAAATCCTTTTTAGACTCTAGGACATTTAAGGTAAATGTGAATGACCATTTGAGCGAAGAATATCAAATAACTGCAGGTGTTCCTCAAGGCTCAGTTGTTAGTCCTCTTTTATTTAGTATATACATTAATGACATCCCTAAAAGAAACAAAACAAATAATGAATACTCTCTGCTTTTTGCAGATGATCTAGTTACATTCTTCATTTATAACAAAAAAGGGAACCTAGAAAATAAGAAAAATAAATACCTCAACGAATTAGAACAATGGCTTATTAAGTGGAAAATGAAGATATCGGTTGAAAAGTCGTGTTCATTAGTCTTTTCTAGGTACAAAAAAGAGAGTGATAATCTTAACTTAAAAATTTATGGAAACAGAATAGAGAGACAAAAAGAAATCAAGTTTCTTGGTATTAAATTTGATTCTAAATTAAACTTTAATATACTGGTAGATGAAATTAAAGAGCGCTGCAATAAAAGGCTAAATATTATTAAGATATTGTCAAACAAAATATGGGGTTTTAATCAGAACACACTAGGAAATCTATATAAATCTTTAGTCGGATCAATTTTAGACTATTCTTTTCCTTGCTTGAATTCATTTTCAGAAAATAATATCAAAAAACTACAAGCAATTCAGAAAACAGCAGTCAGATCTATTCTTAAGTTAAAATATGATACTCCCTCCAACATCGTACATCATGAGGCTTTTAATAAACTAAAATTACTAACAGTCTCGAATCGGCTTTTTGAATTGAGTGAGAGATATGTTGGGGCAGGACTGAGTCATTCTATTCCATTGGTTGTAAGACTGGTGAAGGAATACAAAGAAGGTTTCGAATCAAGATATATTGACTACCCAACTCCATTGTGTAATTGCTACCTTACTATTTCTTCTTTTTTCCTGAAACTTGAACTATTTAAACATGAGCCACATGTAACAATCTTTTCCAATTTTATATATTCTTAATTTTCATTTATTTAGCTTATTTACTTTTTTTTAATTCTTTTTTTTTTTTTTTTTTTTTTTTTATCTTATTTTATTAACTTTAATTTTATTTTTATTTTATTTTATTTCATTTTTATTTTATTTTTTTTAATTTTTAACTTATTCTGAAGGAGCTCTAGCTCGGTACAGAAAACAAATAAATAAATAAATAAGACATTTCTTAGTGGCTTCTGCAGGGACGATTGACGAACAAAACGAAACAATTACCAAAAAAATAATATCAGCTGCACAAAAAAGTATACCATTTCAGTCTCAAAAAGTTTTCAAGAGCAGTCTACCTCCTTTTATTGTAGATTTGATTAAAGAACGTAGGAAAATAAGAAGATATTTTCAAAAAACTCGCTGTCAAATGACAAAACAAAGATATAATCATTTAACATTGGAAATTAAAATTAGCCTGAAAAATTTTGGAATCAAAATTGGTTTGATTTTATCAAAAAGATGGGGAAAAACCCCCTATCAAGTAGGCCATTCTGGAAAAAAATAAATAAGTTTAGATCAAAAAAAGGATCAAATTTAATCCCAACTTTAACTCTGAACAACCAAGATTTCAAAACAGATGAGGAAAAAGGGAAATTATTTGGAAAAATATTATCCTCAACATTCAGTCTTAATTCTGACCTCGAAAACACTGAAAAAGATACAGAAATAACTCATTTTAATTTAAAATACTAAGAATAATAGTCAGCCAATATTCAACGAACCGATTAGCCTTAATGAAATGATTATAGCATTAAAAAGGCTAAAAGGAGAAGCAGCTTGCGGACCTGACCTTATCCACAATTTAATGTTAAAAAACCTCCCTTTAAATTTGTTAAAAGAAATAAAAGATCTCTTCAATCTTAGTCTCCAAGAAGGGACAGTTCCTAAAGCTTGGAAAAGTGCCAATATCACAATGATACCTAAGAAATCTTCACCTACACAAGACCCATCTAATTATCGACCAATAAGCATTACAAGCTGTCTGGGTAAACTGCTTGAACGTATTATATTTTCAAGGTTAAATGATTTCTTGGAAAAAAATTCTTTGCTAATTCAGGAACAATCTGGTTTTAGGAAACATCGAAGAACCGCAGATAATTTAGTTTTCCTTATCCAAAAAGTTGTCGAATCTTTTAATAGAAAGAAAAAAGTATGTTGCTTATTTTTTGACATTTCTAAAGCTTTCGACAAAGTCTGGCATGAAGGTATAATTTACAAGCTGATAAAGATAAATATACCTGCCTACTTAATTTATTGGATTAAATCATTTCTTAACTGTAGAACATTTAAAGTAAATATAAATGATCACATTAGTGATGAATTCAAAATATCTGCTGGCGTTCCTCAAGGATCAGTTATTAGTCCTTTATTATTTAGTATATTTATTAATGATATTCCTAAAAGAACAAAAATCTAATAAAGAATATTCACTTCTCTTTGCAGACGATCTTGTCACTTTTTTCATTTATAAAAAAAATGGAAATATAGAAAGTAAGATGAATAAGTACTTAGTTGAATTAGAAAAGTGGCTTTTCAAGTGGAAAATGAAGATTTCGGTTGAAAAGTATTGCTCAATGATTTTTACTAAAAATAGTAAAGTAAGTTCTGTGTTTAATTTAAGGATTTATGGGAATAGAATCGAAAACTTAAAAGAAATAAAGTTCCTAGGTATTAGATTTGATTCTAAATTAACCTTTTCTTCAATGATAGAAGAAATTAAAGAACGTTGCAATTCAAGGCTAAATTTAATAAAAATCTTGTCGAATAAAAAATGGGGCCTTGACTTAAACACTATAGGAAACCTTTATAAGTCTTTGATTGGATCTATTCTAGATTATTCTTTTCCTTGTCTTAACTCTCTTTCAGAAACTAATATCAAAAGGTTAGAAGTAATCCAAAATTCAGCAGTTCGTTCTATACTAAAACTAAGATATGATACTCCCCCCAACATATTACATAATGAGGCATATAATAAACTTAAACTACTTACAGTCTCAAATCGACTTTTTGAGTTGAGTGAGAGATATGTTAGGGCAGGACTGAGCCATTCTGTTCCATTAACTGTTAGACTGGTGGAAGAATATAACAGAGGTTTCGAATCAAGATACATCGAGTACCCAACTCCATTGTGTAATTGCTACCTTACTATTTCTTCTTTTTTTCCTGAATCATCAAATAATTAAAATATGTATTCTGTTACTCTCTATCAAAATTTATCTAATTTTAATTTTAATATTTATCTACTTTTTAAGTTATATTATTTTAACTTTATTTTTTTCTTACTTTTATTTTTATTTTATTTTATTTAACTTTATTTTAATTTTTTATTTTTTTTTTTTTTTTTTTAATCTGAAGGAGCTCTAGCTCGGTACAGATATACAAATAAATAATAAATACAAATAAATAATAGGAAAGAAGAATACAAAGAAGGTTTCGAATCAAGATATATTGACTACCCAACTCCATTGTGTAATTGCTACCTTACTATTTCTTCTTTTTTTCCTGAAACTTGAACTATTTAAACATGAGCCACATGTAACAATCTTTTCCAATTTTATATATTCTTAATTTTCATTTATTTAGCTTATTTACTTTTTTTTAATTCTTTTTTTTTTTTTTTTTTTTTTTTTTTTATCTTATTTTATTAACTTTAATTTTATTTTTATTTTATTTTTAATTTATTCTGAAGGAGCTTTAGCTCGGTACAGAAAACAAATAAATAAATAAATAAAATAAATAGGTCCACTACATAATCTAATGCTTAAAAATTTACCAAGAATTCCTTAACAGAAATCTCAAAACTTTTTAACTTATCTCTGCGACATGGTATTATTCCAAAATCATGGAAAACTGCGAACAAAACTATGATTCAAAAAAATGCATCTTCTCCACAAGATCCTTCAAACTATAGACCAATCGGTATAACAAGTTGCCTAGGAAAGTTACTTGAGCGTATAATCTACACAAGACTCTACAATTTTTTAGAAAAAAATTTATTACTTATCCAGGAACAATCAGGATTTTGGAAACATCGCAGAACTTCCGATAATCTTTACTTTTTGATTCAAAAAATTGTTGAGTCATTAAATAGAAAGAAAAGAGTTTGTTCCCTCTTCTTTGATATTTCTAAAGCCTTCGATAGGGTTTGGCACGAAGGTTTAATTTATAAATTAATAAAAATAAATCCACCACAATACTTAATTAACTGGATTAGACTCAAGGACATTTAGGGTGAATGTGAATGACAACTTGAGCGACGAATATCAAATAACTGCAGGTGTTCCTCAAGGCTCAGTTGTTAGTCCTCTTTTATTTAGCATTTATATTAATGATATCCCTAAAAGAAACAAAACAAATAATGAATACTCTCTTCTTTTTGCAGATGATCTAGTTACTTTTTTTATTTACAACAAAAAGGGGCATCTTGAAAATAAGATAAATAAATACACCAACGAGCTAGAACAATGGCTAATTAAGTGGAAAATGAAGATGTCAGTTGAAAAGTCGTGTTCAGTAGTATTCTCTAAGTACAAGAAAGAAAGTGATAATCTTAACTTAAAAATTTATGGAAATAGAATAAAAAGCCAAAAAGAAATAAAGTTTCTAGGTATTAAATTTGATTCTAAATTAAATTTTAATACACTGGTTGACGAAATAAAAGAACGTTGCAATACAAGGCTAAATCTAATTAAGATTCTGTCAAACAAAAAATGGGGTCTTAATCAAAAAACGTTGGGAAATCTTTATAAATCTTTAATTGGTTCAATTCTAGACTATTCGTTTCCTTGCTTGAATTCATTTTCAGAAAATAATATCAAAAAGTTACAAGCAATTCAGAATACAGCAGTCAGATCTATCCTCAGATTAAAATATGATACTCCCTCCAGCATCATGCATCAGGAGGCTTTTAATAAACTTAAATTACTGACAGTCTCGAATCGACTTCTTGAGTTGAGTGAGAGATGTGTTGGGACAGGACTGAGTAATTCCATTCCATTGGTTGTCAGACTGGTGGATGAATACAAAGCGGGTTTCGAATCAAGAAATATCGAATACCCGACTCTATTGTGTAATTGCTACCTTACAATTTCCTCTTTTTTTCCTGAAACCTAAACTATGTAAACCTGAATGACCTAAAACTCTCTTTATCATATATCTATTTTTTATTCCAGGTTATTAACTCTTACAAACTTTTTTTTTTTTGTTTTTTATTTTCCTTATTTTTTGATTTTATTTTACTTAACTTTTTTTCAAATTTTAATTTTACTTAACTTTATTTTTTTTTTTTTTTTTTTATTCTGAAGGAGCTTAAGCTCGGTACAGTTAATAAATAAATAAATAGGTCCTTTCAAAATAACTTAACCAAAAAATCTTAATTTTGTCAAAAAATTACCAAAAAATGGGTAAAAAAACGTCTCTGGCCCACTAAAATGGCAGATCGTGGGTCTGCTAAAAAGTGGAGATAAAAAGCAAAATGAGATAGCCAACATGTTAGGTGTATCTCCAAAATGTGTCTCTTCAAATAAAAAACGATATGAAGAGACTGGTACTGTGTCTGATCGAAGCCGTTCTGGTAGACCTCGGAAGTTGACTTTTAGGGATGAAAATTACATTTTTTGGAGAGATAAGAAAAGATCCTACATCAAGCTATCAAAAACTCGCCACTGATTTTAATTCTAAGACTTAATGGGTAAGGATAAGTAAGGATAAGTCTAATGTAATGAGATTTCTCAAAAAAAAAGTTAAGAGTCCCATACAGCGGTCAGAAAACCCCTTTTAACCATAAAAGATATACAAAAAAGATATAAGTGGTGTAAACAGAGACTTAATTGGACAGTTAATAATTGGTACATAGTTATTTTCAGTGACGAGTCCAATTCTGAGGTCTTCAATCGTAAGTCAAGAGTAATCGTAAAAAGGTTAAAAAATGAAAAGTTTCATCCGAAGTTCTGTATACCAAGGTAACAAAACGGTGGAGGGTCAACTAGTATCTGGTGATGCATTTCCTACAAAGGCACTGGTATAAACAACATTTATACAGGACGAATTAATCAATTTGTCTACAAACAACAACAACCTTTTACCATCTGTTGAACTGCTATTTGAGTCAGACGACCCTTGGATTTTTCAGCAAGATGGCGCTTCGGCACATACTGGCCACTCAGTAAGGGACTAGTTGAAAGAACTGAACATTGAGGTTCTGCCATGGTGTGCCCGTTCACCAGATCTCAACCCAATCGAGAACTTATGGTCATACATGGATGCCAAAATGGTAAACACAAAGGTAATCTCTATCGAGCATTTAAAAGAGGTTTTACACAAAGAGTGGTTAAAGATTCCGACTGAGTACGTACAAAAGTTGATTGAATCTATGCCAAAAAGAGTTTTGGCTTGTTAAAACGCCAAAGGCGGTCATTTTAAATATTAAATTGTAAAAATTTCTAAACTTTTGAACCGTTTTTTTTTTTTCATTTATTGTATCCATTTTTTCTTTTGTATTTTTTTTTCAATTAATTTTTTTTTGAATATTATTATCTTGGATTGATGACAATTGATAATTTGAAAAAAACACCGCTTTTTTCTTGTTAACAATTCTTTTGTTAAAAAGGAAAAAATTTATAAACTTTTACAACATACTATATAAATAATGCGTTCAAGTAATTTGCCAAGTCAACTAGTCAAGCTACTAGGGCGATAGTTCGACGGATCTCGTTAAACTTCGATTGCAGAGTTTTAAAATGTCATAAAGAGATAACGCAGCAGATCTTAGAATTGTGAATTAAGTCAGGACCTGATGCTGAAATTTCTTTAATTTTTTTAATAGCAAGTATTAATTCAGTTATGGTAATTGATTTTTAGATTAGTTTATATTTCAAAAAATACGATAAAAAAGATATTTTAGAATAAAACAAAAAATGAAATTTATAAAATTTATTAATTTTTATATGAAATGGCACACAAAGATTAGTGAAAAATATTTTTTTCGCTGATTAAATTCTTTTAATCGAAATAGTTAAAAATTTGAAAAAAAATTTGGTTAGCAAGTTCATTTAGAAAAAATTTAATTTAGTTTTGTTGATAAACTTTGATTTTCGAGTCTCTGTTTCCCATGACTTTGCCTTTTTTCTAAAAAACTTCATTGCACTTCGGTGCTGATCATGCAACATTGGCAAATAAGATCTAGGCTCACATAATTGATCGTGCTTTTCATAGAACATTTTGTATCCACCTTCTAGAAGGTAAATCTCTGGATAAAACAATTTGGGATAGTTGTGTTTGTTTAGAGTTCGATCTTTGTCTCTAAATTCTCTCATTAGCCTTGGTCCGCGCTCTGCCGAAAACTCACAATGAAAGACAATTATAACTGGCTTATCTTTTAGAGTTGCTTCTTGGAAAAGGTGGTCCATTATTTGTTTTCTGTCAAAGGCGTTTTGTGAACCATTTATGTGACCACCATTGTACTCATACGGATATCTTGCATCCAAAATGATGTATTTGCTGATCTTGTCATTGTAGTGTCCATTTACAAGATCTGCCAGAGTATTCGAGTCGATGGATGCAAGATCACTGTGTCTGGATTTGGTCAAAATTGGCAAAGTGTGTTCACGACTCATGTCTCCAATTAATCTTCCGTTCGATTCATTCATGACATTTAATTTTAAATCGTTTTGGATCATTTTGTGAGTTGAGTGTAAAGATAAATCATGATTCATGGGTAATTCACAGTTCGCTTCCAGTTCATCATACAAACATATTGATGAGTCATTGTCTATGGATCTAAATGAAAATGATTCATCCAAGTGAGTTGCTTGACTTGAGTCATCATCTTCGCTCTGTTCAGATGAAGTTGATCCGCACGAGTGCATCGGGTCTTTTGATAAAGTGGATATTTGCATTGACATTGGTGAATGTTGAATCAGATCCAAGGCCATTTTAAGACATTCTCTTTTTAATGATCGTTTTGGTCTATTTCCAAATGAGACTGGTGAATCAAATGACAAATTTGTCTTTATTGAATATTCGGGTGATTCCATGACTATAGTTGATTTGGAAATTTTTCTTTTTTTCTTTTTGGCTAGGTTTTTCAGAAAACAGCTATTTTTTTATATATTTATTTTGTTTTGAGCAAACAAGTTATCACAAATGAACGATAATTCTATTTAGAGGTATTAAATGTTTGGTATTAGAATTTAATTGCAAATATTTCAATTAAATTATTATCTAATAGAATATATATCACTTTATGATTAATTAGAGCTCACTACAATATTAACACTACACTAATTTTTTGTTTTCTTATCCCTCTTTCCAACTTGCTTGTCCATTTTATAGCCAACATTAGCCCAGGACATTGCCTAGATAAGCTGACACTAGTTTACTTTACTTACTTTTTCTTTTCGAAAACAACTTATCAGGTCGCTTCTCTTTAATCAATCAATTTTTCTTGTGTCAACTTAATTCACTTTTTTTTTGTTTAGTTCTTTTTTTTTCTGTATTTCCGAATCATCAAAAAAAGTGTTAATTCCTTCTCTTCTCGATTATTCATTACTCAATTAATATTGTACATTTTAGTCGGTCCATTTTTCATCAACCAACACATTTTCCAAGTATTAATCTACTTAATTATTATTCTAAATATTCTTTAAACAAAAATTTTATTTTTTAAATTATTTTATTTATATATTTTTAATTTTTAATTTAATTTTTGTGTTTATTTAAATCTGAATTAATTCTCAGACAAACAAATAAATAAAAACTAATTCGATTTTTATTCCAAAATAGTTTCAAGACTTTTGCTTGATTTTTTTTTATGCATAAAAATTGTATCTTCATTGTATTTTTTGCCAATTCTTAGAAAAGCTAATTTAAATTTATTTATGCCACTTTATCTTATTTGCTTATTTTTATTTACGTAAATATTTCAATGATAATTAGTTATTTTTATTTTTAAATTCAGAGTTATTTTTAAATGACAAGTCATAAGTCAATCAAGTCAATGACTTAAATTTTTTTTTCTTGAAGTCAAGTTTCGATTTGAATCAAGGACATTTTTTTCAATTTAAAAGAGTATGAAATAATTAAAAAAGAAAAAAATAATATAAGAAATAAAATGTAATAATTAACAAAGAAAATTGATTTAAATCAAAAATATGTGAAAAATAAATTGAGAGTCACAAAGAAAACAAGTTATCAGATATAAAATTTGATTTAAAATTATTCAAGAAAGTTGTCAAACAAAAAATGAACCTTAATATTACTAGATGATTAAATGTACTATATAAAAATTTTATTTACCATTAGCGCAGGAACTGGAGAAGCAGTACGATTAATCTATATTGGTCATGGACAAGGCTACCTAAGTTTTAATTATACTGGTAACTGGACCATTAAGCGTTGTTTATATAAGAAAGCAAATCATAAGTGCAGTTCTAAATGTAATGGTAAAGAATTTAAATGCGCCAATTGTGAATAATTGTTTGTTTTATTTTTTTATTTTTTATTTGAATTTTACTTTTTATATTTTTTATTTGAATTTTACTTTTTATATTTTTTATTTGAATTTTACTTTTTATATTTTTTTTTTGAATTTTACTTTTTATTTTTATGAAATTCCAAATATGCATGCGATGTAATTTAATAAATCTTTTTTTTAATTTTCTTTCTTTAAAAATTTAAAAATTTTCTAAATAACTTAAAGAAATTGTTCAAATTAATTTCCAAAGCCCCACAACGAGTGAATTAGGAAAAATAAAATGAAATCTATTAAAAAAGTTCATTGTTTACCATGTCATTTTCCGAAAAGTGATGGCAACAAACGAAATTATTTTTTGAAAATGGTATTTCGTGATAAATCTTGAATTATTCACTCAACTAATCTTGTTAATTTTTTTAATTTAATTGATAATTAGACTCAATTTTAAATTAAATGATTCACTTTTTTCTTATAGACTGATGGAACAACAAAATTGGACATTTGTAAACCCAAGTTGCTTACATTAGATTGATGATGATACAATAGGGGTTTTAATCAAGATTTATTTGCATCCTTAATTCTCTTATTATTGACTAGACCAAATTTTGTTTTTAATTTAATTTAAAATTTTTATTGAATTAAATAATAAGATCCAAACTTTGGTTAATAAAATATTTTTTGTTTAATTTAATAGATCCTTGGGATTTAGTAGAAATTGCTTTTAAAATTGACTATTTTACTTAAAATTTATTTAATACGTAAATAATTTTAAAAATTCTGAAATTGATATAAAAAATGATGTTAGAAAAAAAAATTATTCTGGACTTTTTCTGTCTTGATTTAGACCATCTGCATCATCCTGCATTACAAACAAATTTCTAAAATCGGGTGCTCTAAATCTTGTACACACTGAAATCATTTCACATAAGACTGGATGAGCGATCAATTTTGAAAATAGAGCCGAATTCGTATTTTCCTCGTCATTAATTTCATCAAATATTGTTTGAATTCTTTGCTTTAAAAAAAAATTATCAATTTATATCTAAAAATAAGTGAAATTATTTTACATGAGACATAAAATCTTCTGGATCTTCAGTCTGAGCAAAGCGATGCGTGTCACCATGCTGCCTCTCTCCATGATGAAATACTCTATACAAGGCTTCAATGGAAATCATTTGATCTTCTGGATAAACTTCAGTCTGAGCAGATAAAAGATTTAAATTTTCATATTCAGGTCTTAAATTAAATAAAAATAAAATTTTTTATAAACAAAAAAAAATCTTTTTACGTATTAAAAGCAGGGGCTTTCATGGCTATTTTAGGTTCTCTCCGAGGCATGGGTACCTCTTGGGACAGGCTTAGTGCTCTCAATAATCCATCATACGGATCTGATACGGCTGACATATACAACAGCATAGTTTTGTAATCCAATCTATCTTCAGGTGGAGTATTGGCCTTTCCGGTAAAATTAGGCAAAGTGGGCGTTTTTGTTGCGAATAACTCGAACCAAAAATTGGTCAAGTGAAAATGTCGATCATACATGTGTGGATGAGTCTGGTCTTCTGGTGTCATTGGTTTTTCTATATGGAACCATAATGGAGTCTTATTTAAAAAAAATTAAATTAAGAAAACGAAATTAAATTGAAAAGTAAACTTGTAAAAATAAGCTTTTGTTTATGTAACCAGTATTGCTTTTATCAACTGATCTGTAAAGTTTTAATTGATCAAGTAATTGAGTTTGAGTGGGATATGGCCAAGGTGATGAAGCTGCTAGGAGCCAATGGCGCCAATCGATAAACTCAGACTCACTTGCCAACATTTTGGCCAAGGCTTCAATCTTAAAGGATAAAAAAATGAAACACTAAAAACAATATTTTTTTCACTAAAAACCTGCTGGGAAGTCATACTTGACCATTGGTCAGGTAAAATTTCTGTTCCATAATTTAGTAAAATTAAATCGCTGAATATTTCAGTGAAAGTCTTAATGGCGACAAGACCCTCAGGAGCAACCTGTTTAAATTGATTAAATATTTTGTATAATGATTCGATGGTAAAATGTTCCAGAGTGACACTTTCGATAGGATCTGGTCTAGGTGGCGGAGTAGGTGTCCGCAGTACAACTACATCGTTATTTATATAAAACTCATCTTGTTCTAGAACTAATTCTTTTTTGATTTTTTGCTTATTTTCAATGCAGTATTTAATGTAATTGCATAAATGTTTGATCGATTCCATTTCTCGGATAAATCTATCACCCAATTTATCATTCATTATTTTGTATGTCTCTTCTCCTTTTTGTTTGAGTTCGTTTATTTTTTTGTAAGCTATAGCTTTGATCAAACTCAGACGAGATCTAAATACCATTTCTTCTTTTTTTAACGCAGCCAGATATTCCTTTTTTATGCGTTCCTTCAAAGATTTATTCGGATCTTCTTCTTGTTTTTTGAACTCAGGAGCTTAGATTTAATAATTAAAGTAAAGAGTAGAATTTTTATTTAGTGTTGATTTAAATTGTGTTAAAAAGCCTCTCATAGTATTTTGAGAATGTAAAAAGAAAACGGGTTTTTGTCAAATTTTTAATATAATAAAATACACGTCCTTACAGAACAAAATATGAGACCATTAAGTTTATTAAAAAAATATTGAGGACAGAAAAAGAGAGCAAAGGTTTATTAAATAATTTGTGATATTTTTTAACTTAAAATTTTAGTAGTAAATTAAAATTGAGCAAAAAAAAAATATGAAAAAATACAATGCATTTAGGATTGTACTTTTGACTCAATTATTTGACGCGTATTTTTGTAATACTTTATCTAAATAATAAAACTTAGAAGAAAAAAAAATTCTAGTTTGGCAAATTTTAACGGTAAAATTAAAAATTAAAATTCTTAAATATCTTTAATTATAAAATTAAATAAAGGGAAATGTTTTAATTGACAATTTTAATTTCAAACCATTTTTTCAAAATTTAATTTTTAACCTTAGCGTAATTTTTGATGTGAATGATAAAGAAAAATTTAAAAAATTTTTTTCCTCAATTGTTAAAAATATTGAAGAATTTTTGGAAACAGAAAAAATTTTAATATTTGTTGTAGATAAGGAAAAAAAAGATTCAAATAGAAAATTTCATCTAAAAAATGCAAGAAATATCAATTGATCTCGAGAATACAATGCAAAAGAAGTTTTCTGCTTATTGAATTTTTAAAGCCGCTTTAATATTACTAATAAGAATATACTTTATAATTTTTTAATTAGTTTCATTATTCAAAGATAGCATGGTGTAGAATCATTACATTTTAAATAGCAAAAAAAATTGAATTAATGTTATTTAAAACTTGTTAAAAATATTTGTGATTATTAATTAAAATCAAAATTTTTTTTTAGTAGCATCTGCATATAAATCCGAATTAAAAAAACTATTTTTTATTCCTAAAATCCAAAATCTTTCCATAGTTTTTGAGTAATCATGAAATATTTGAGTAATTTTCTACCATTTTATAAATTTAATAAACGATTATTCATTTAAAAGTTATTCTTAGTATGAGAATACATAAAAGTATTTTTGTTTCAAATTTAAAATAAGTTTTTTGTTGTTGTAAAAAAAAGGACTCTAGAATACCAGAAAATGCTCTTAAAACTTCATCTTACAAGTTAACATAGAATTTTTCACCAAAATTTGAGAAAAAATAATCCAAATATAATTATAAAACAAATAATAAATTTTCGAAAATTCCTTTGACTCTTCATCAGTTATCAAAACCATAACTTCTACTAGATAAATTTAAACATTTTTTGTATTTATTTTTGACGCAAGTAATTTAAACTATTTTTTCTTAATTAAAATTTGACAAAATAAACATAAGGCATTGCTTTTGTACTTTAATTTAAAAAAAAATTAAAATAAAAGCAGTGTTAAGATAAGGTGAATATCAAGAGGGTTAAAATTTATAGATGACAAAAAAACAATGTGAATTAAAACGAATTTGTGTTTAGAGAACGCCACATTTTTAGTTGATACTTACTACGCCTTCTTGGAACGCCTAAACCATCTAGGTCTCTTAAACTTCTATCGCTATGGACCGAAAATGTATCAAAGTCTTACAGAATTAAGGAAGATAGTCAAGAAAAGAAAATTAAAGAGATTTTTTGATTTATTTTTGCATACCTGGCTGAGGCTCTTCTTTTTTTCCCTTGCCTTTTCCCTTTGGAGAATCGGACTTTTTCTTGGCTGATGGAGTGCGAGCCTTGCCTTTTTTTCCTTTTGGGTCTTCAGCGGCCGGAGCTGCTGGTGCTTCTTCGGCAGTCAACGCCGCAACTTCTGCATTAACTATACTACTGATGTATGCCCAAGCTGTCTTGTAAGCGTCATAGATCAATTTTTCATCTGGATCTTCAGGAGGCGTTGGCGACGAATCGTCAGCTCCTTTCACTTTAGGTTTTGATTTTTTGGGATCTTTGGCATCCTGAGAAGACGGGCGTCTCGGTACCAGCGGAATTCTTTGCATCAAGATTTAGATTTTTCAAGAATAAAAGAAAAAATTTGTCTACTTTTTGCGCTCGTCAGCATCCGGAGTTTTTTTTCCTTTTTTGGCCGGCTGCTGCTGAGCTGGAGCTTGAGTGGACTTTTTATTCACTGGACTTTTTGATTTGGGTGATTTTGGTGATTTGTTTCGCGGCGATTTATTCCTAGGTGATTTGTTGGGCGTTTGTTTTCCATCACTATCGGCTTCATTAGATGATTTCTCATTCGATTCCTGTGAATCAAACGACTGAGACACTACCATCTCGTCCTCGGGATTTTTCAACTGAAATTAATTCAAACAAAATTAAAAAAAATTTATTAAAAAAAATATTACATCAATTAAAGGAAGTCTTGGGTATTCTTTGGGCCATTCATCTGGCATGGGTGTTTGCATAGTTTTGTAATAATCCTTGAGCATTCGAGATGTATCCTGAAATTTGTCCAGCTCGGCCTGCATTAACGTGATGTAATGGTTGTTTAAGAAACCAATTTTGTCCGGCAGCCATCCATTGTTCATGATTTGTTCGCGCTCTTTTTCCGCCTCTAGCTTTTTGTTATCACAAATATTCCACAAGTGTTCCTTTATGTCTTCGACCCGTTGATGCAGTTCAGCTTTCACTTCTTCATCATCCCTCATGTCATCTGCTATTTTGTTGTATTCCTTAATAAACGACTCCATCTCAATTTGCTTGGTGTCCGGTCTCTTCAAAAACTGCTCAAAGTCTGTTTTAACTGAGTGAAAATAGCGAATTATCTGCTCTCGCTCCTTGCGGACTTTTCTGAACACAAATTTGGAATTAGAAATGTAGGAATTTTCGACCACATCCCAATGGTCACATAGAATTTTGGCCATTCGTGTATCTACCTTTTCGCCAACGTAATTGTAGTCGTTTGTGCCAGGCTGAGGAGTCTCGTCTTTAGGAGGCTCAATCACTGGCTCCGCATTCACTGGAGTGCTCGGCTTAGAGGACTTTTTCGACTTGGCCTTGGGACTTTCGCTCTTTTTTGATCCTTTGGGAGACTTGGATTTTTCGGGCGACTTGGACTTGGCTCCTTTTTTTGTCTTCGCCGAGCCTTTTTGAGACACTTCTTCGGCTTTTTTGGCCTCCAAAGCCTGAAATAAATTATTATTTAAAAAAATTAATTTTTATAAAAGTTAACAAATAATTTATTTAATTAAAAAAAAAATACTTTTTTGGCCTCTTCATCAGCCGCTACGGCTGCTTTGGTTTCTTCTTCTTTTTTCCTGGCCAGCTTTGCCTCCTCTTCCTCTGCTTTTTTCTTATTTATCAAGTTTTCCATGGCTAATTTGGCCTCCAATTCTTGCTTCAATTTTCTTTCTCGCAATAAATTAAACTCATTCAATTGATTCTGAATTTCATCGCACAGATAAGCCCGGTCCATTTCGCTATTAGTCTCAACTTGAACAACATAGCTGTATTTTTCATAGAATGTTTTAATTGACGACCATTCAGTTTCAAAAATTGTAATTCTGTGCTGAATTTGTTCCATGTCATTTGACTGGTCTTTGACTGGTTCGATAGTCTCAGTTTTGTTGAGGCCAGTATAGGAGCCTTCAGGAGGAGTATTGAACTGAAGATGGTACAATCGTTCTGAAATTGTTCCATCTGATTAAAATTAAATTTTTTTTCCAATTATTTAAAATAAAAAATTAAAATTAAATTTCTTACAGAATCTTCCTACACTTCGTTTGAGAACGATTTCGTCAGGTAAATCAAAATAAATAATTAAATCAAGACCAGACTTGTGTTTGGGCTTTGGTGGATTTGGTTTTGGGTTAGGGGCTAGGACTGAATCTGGCTTGAGTTTGGCAGGAACTTGGTTGTCTTCATCGAACCCGGTCAATGCTTTTTCAAGTATTTTAGCTTGTTGAATTGTATTCGGAAAACCGTCAATTATAAAGCCTTTGTCTTGACTAAGAGTTTTAATTTTTTCAGCTAAGATGTGAACTATTATTTCATCCGGAACAGGTTCACCATCTTTCAGAGACTGCAAGGCTAGCTGGCCTAATCGACGAAGCATTAAGTCACTTCTGTTTTGATCGTAAACAAATTTTTTTTCTTCTTCTTTCTTTACCGGAGGTGGCTCAGTGGTTTCACTTTTTTTTGATTTTTTGCTCTTCGCTAATGGAAAAATATTTAAAAAAGTTCAAATTAAAGACCAAGCTAAAGCTAAACTGATCGGCAGTGAATATATCAGCATTTTTTCTGAAAGTTTTTGTTAAAAAGCTAATAATTAGTAAGTTAAAAAATATCTAAATCTTTAGTTAGACACATTTGTTAAAAGATAATTTAAAATAAATGACCGTATTGAAGAATAAAACAAATTTATTAAAAATTATCTCAAAAATCTACTAAAAAATAGGAACCTTATTCTTTTGTTAATGAAATTGGCCAAAAAATGAGTGCCCAAATTGATAAAAAAACTAATAAAAGTTTTTCTTTAGTCAAAAAATAACTTTAGAAATGTCTAAATAAGCATTGCTGCATTCATTTTTTAACGCTGCTTAATGTAAATTTTCTGAAAAATTCAAAGTTTTGCTGGTTGTGCCAATAATGAAATAATGAATGTTACATTTGCAGAACTAATATTTTATTATTAAAATCTTATTAGTTTTTCAATCAGTTTGTACTGCAGTATTGTACTTATTTTGATAGAACTCTATCCTCTTTTCAATATTTAGTCAAAGTATAAAAGGTCAAAAAATTTTAAATACTTTTTAAATTTTTTGACAAAACTAAAATTTGAGAAATATGTCCTCAAAAACTCAAGTTATTGATATCTTTATAATTTTTTTTAAGCCAGTTGAAGTTCAAATTTAGCCAAAATGTTTTTTTTTAAATAACATTTTTGAAAAAAAATCAAAATAATTTTGAAATTCTTTCTTAAGATTTTTCGATTGATTTGAGTATTTTTGTTATTTAGAGTTAGTAATTATTTTAAGGCGTTGTTAATTTAAAGACAAAAATAGATTAATTTTTTCAAAAAGCCTAAAATTAGTTCTTAAATTGTACTACCCTACATATTCTGAAAATAGTCTGCAGTACAATTTTATTTTATTAAAAATTAGTTTGGATTTTAGGCAACATTTGCTGGGATTGGATTTAGCTGATAAAAATTACAATTTAAACTTTTAAACTTAAGTTATTTTTGTGTTGCTTAATACTATCTCAGATTAAAAAAATAGTACTAATTTATTCATTTAAATAAGTTTTAATGATGAAAAATAGTTTTAAAATAAAAAATTAAAAGATAACTTTTTGCTATTAATTTTTTAATTATTAATGAGAGATTTGACTTACTTTTAAACCCCGGCTAAAGACAATTTTTGACATTAAAATACTTTTATTATTAACCCAAAAAAAAATGGTTTCATATTTTAAAAAATTTCTTTTTAATAATCATTTAATTTTAAAAAAATTAATTAGCCAGTAAATTGGACTTAAGCTGAATTAATGTATTTCTGATTAAAGGCGAAAATTTTTATTTTTTTTTTAAATTTTCTTTATAAAATTAATTCTATCCAAACAACTCGTAATTGTCTTTTTTGAGAAACATAAATGCGTTTTGTCAAATTTTAAAAAGTATTTAATTTTGTACTTTTGTAAGTTTAAAAAGTCTTAATAGGAAGATCTTTCATAGTTTTTAATTTGTAAATATTTTTTTTAATTTTTGTAATTTGTGACAATATTCACTTGACCGACACTCTCATGCATTAATGACTAATACTAGAATTAAAAAAAAAGCAAAAGCAGAATTTTGGCAATAATCGAGAAAATCCTACACTCTAGATCATCAAAATCCTCATTTTCAATGGCATCAACTGTTTCTGTTTTTAATTTTATAAAAAATCATTCTAAATAAATTTAAATTTACCACCAGGTTTAGCTGCTGGTTTTTCTTCAATAATTTCCGACTTTGTCTCAGGCTCCGTTTTAATCTCAACTTCAGCTTCTTCAATATTTGGATTTTTCTTGTACTCTTCAATTGCTTCATCCACCAGTTCCTGCGGATACAATACATGTAAACCGGTGACTGAAATAATAAATTTTAAAATTAAAATTTTTTTTTAAATAAATGGTATTGTAAATTTTGGTGCAAAACACAAAAACAGAATACTAAGAATGCCAAAGCTTAAAATTCTGAAGGGTCAAAACATGTTCTGTAAATTGTAGCAACTGATACATTCTCTATACCGCCAATATAATAATTCTGCAAAATTCTGTAAAATTCAGGAAATTTTTAATTTGGAATATTATATTATGTCATAAATCCGACTCAACTTAAGTAGTGGTACAAAGAATGTATCAGTTGCTTCAATTTACAGAACAGATGTTTTGGCCCTTCAAAATTTAAGCTTTGGCATTTTTAATAGTCTGTTTTTGTGTTTTGCACCAAAATTCACAATGCCAAATAAATTTTTATTTATTTTTACTTTGTTGCACTAGTTTGAGAGCAGAGGTTTTTCCAGCGAATGGTTTGCCTAGCAAAGCAGCTTTCAAAGGAAAGCTAGGAAACAGTGGCTTTGGTGCGCCAGGCTTTTCCGGATAGCACAGATCATACAACCTATGAATTATGTGACCAACTATTTTGTTCTCGTTGTCAACATTGTCCAATTTTTCATCCAGTTCCCATTCACCGATCATTTCCTTATACTCATTAAAATCGCACTCATCTAAAAGATCATGAGTGTCATCGGTCATCAAAGCAGTGTCCGCATTGAAAACTTTTTCCAGTTCTTTTTGATCAGTTTTCTGCTCTTTTGGATAAAATGGCTTGCCTGCATGGAACATGCTGAGCCAGTCTCTCCAAATTTTAGGTGGTATGAAATTATTGGTGAGCTCGCGGTATTCTCCTATTTTGAATGAAAAGTCCAAAATTTGGTTCAATATGTCCGAGCACATCTCGTAGCGTTTTTTGTATTTGGTCTCGGCTCGTTCAGCTGCCATCAAGTCGTATATTTCCTTGTCTTTTTTAGCCTGGTCAATGTAGTCAAGTTTGGCAAGTCTGGCAAGCTCTCGTTCGCGGTCCAAAGCGTCCTGGAATTCTTTTTCACGTCTCTCAAGTATTTCTCTCTCGTTGGCGATTCTGTTCTCGCGAATGACGTCTTTTTCATGTCTTGCATGAAGCAGCTCGGCAGCGATCCGCCGCTCGAACTGACTTTGCCGGAGCAGATGGGCAACTAGAGACTCTTCGCGGCGCGATTCTTCCAGCGCTTCATTTGCTTTCAATTGATCAACTAGAACTTTTCGACGTCTTTTTTCTCGTTCTTTCCTCGCATGAGCGTCTTCCTGCAAACGATTTCTTATCTTAGATATGTAGTCGTCATTTGACTTTGGGTTGATTAGTTCTATCGGATCGAGAGCGTTCTGAGTTTCATTTGCATCATCATATCCGCGTGATTCCTCTATGTTAACTATTGTTATGTCACTTTCGGGCTGGTCTCTGTACTTTGACTTGAAACGCTTCTCAAATGACTCAATTTCTTTTAAGGCTTTCTAAAAAATTTAATTTTTTTAAACTCTGGAACTCTTCAGAAATGTGTTTGAAAATTTTATTGATTAAATAATTTCAATAAAATTGTTCTTTAATAAATAAATTAATTAGAATTTATAAGAAATTTTATTTATTCTATATGCATCATCTCATCACCCTTGTTTTGTTCAAATTTTGAAAATATTTTTATTATTTAATACTTATTTATCTTTTAAATAATTAATCTAAGCAATAACTTAATTATTTAAAAAATAAAAATTTTAAGAAAAAAAAAATTTTCTCTTTTTTTTCATTTAAAATGATTTTTTTTACAACACTGTTACTGTCTAATTACTGAGTCTTGAAGTATTTTTTTTATTTTCTTCTTCTAGATTTAAATTTTTCATTCAAAGAGTTTAATTCGTAAAATTAAAACGAAAATTAATTAAAAAGTTAAGAACACATTTGGTAAAGGAAAAAAGAAATTTAATGTGTTAATCAGGATTAAGTTTTATGATTTGTTTTTTTTTATTAACATTTTTATTTGTTTTTAGTTTTCACCCAAAGAATTTTTTATAGGCTGTATTCTTACTTATCTGTTTCTCAAAGAAACCTGAAGAATTAACTAGATTCAATCATCAAACAATTTCGTCCACTTTTATAACATATTTTTCCAAAAAAATAAAAAATTTGTGTCTTTTTTAGGATTTTAAGTAAAAGTATATTTTTTAAATTTTATCATCAAATTTTTTCTGATCAACTGCCGCAATTTGAGAATGGCTTTACGCAAAAATAAACTAAAGGATAAAAATTTATTGGAAAAAACTACTCAGTTATTTACTGTTATTCAGTTTTATTATTTCTCTAACAAAAATAATTTCTGCAAGAACAATATTTGGCATTAAATAATTAAATTTCATATCAATTTGGAGTTTCTTACAAGAAAATTTTTAAGATAAAAAGTATTTAGGCAAAAATTTTAAATTCTTTAATGAAAAATTCAAATTTTTAATATTGATAATTAAATTTTTTTGAAAAAATCTTAAAAAATTCAAAATGTCTTGAAAAAAGCTACAAATCATAATGAATAAATTCACATATTCAATTAAAAATGATAGATAAAAAATAACTGATCTCAAAAAGAAAAATCAAACATTAAAGACTAATTTTAGTTGGGTTTATTAAAAATTTTTTTACTTAATTTTCCAAGCATTTCTTTTGGTTGTTATAGCGTTTTTTTTTTAAATTATAATTATTTTTAATTCTAAAAACGCTGAATTTTAGGCATTTTTTAATTTGTATTTTTTGGTTAACAAGAGTCAAAAAATTACCACAGAATCTATCCAAGATTACTATTTAAAATCAATAGAAAAGAAAAAAATTCCACTTACCTCTCCTTCATTTCTTTCAAAAAGCTTAATTCGTTCCAAGACTGCTTCTTTTTTGAATTTTTGTGGAGTTCTTGGTATTTGAACAACGGCAGCCCTTAAAAAAACACTCTTAAAAAATGGTACAAAAATAATTTCAACCAAAATTAAAAGCTTTAAGATTTATATTCATGCCAATTTAAATCACATTAATCCATGCTATTAAAATTTTTTCTTTACTTACGACTGAGCACGTATCTCGTCGAGCAGAAAGCTAATTTAAAGAGAAATTTTAATTATTCTAAAGACATGTTCATCATGCTTAAATTTCGAATAACACAAGTTTACTATTAATCCTAAATTTTTATCTATTTAAGTCCGTAAACTTGAATTAAAAGCTCTTTCCATTTTTAACTTACTTGTACTCATTATCATTTAAGGATCTGGAGGAAATAAAAAAAACATGTTTTGTGAATAAAGTCAAAATTAGTGTTCAATGTAATTGAGAAATTACTTTATTCTAGCCAGAATTTCGGCCTGTTGCTGCCGGAACTCTTTGGACTTATTCAGCAAATAAGCTCTTTTGTTTTGTTGCTCAGCTTTCAAGTTTTCTTCTTGCTGAAATTTGGTATGAAATTCATCCTGTTCTTTTTCCACTTTAAATTTATCATATCGCGCTCTCAGCATTTCCAAATTCAAATCGGTTTGTCTTGGTGTTTTGGCTTTTAAATTCTAAAAAAAAAAAATTTTTGATTTTTTTTATTTTTTTAAATTAAATACTTTTTGATAAATTTTAGATTCATGCTGTTCAAGCTTAACAGGTGCGGCAGGTCTCATGGTCTCCATTGCTGCACCGGTCAAATTTCGCCTTTCCTTGTTTGTTAAAGCGATGTACATTTGGTATAGAAGCTGAGTAGCTGTGGTATGCTTTTCCTGCATTATCTCCCTGGCGATATTTGTGTTAAAGTTAATCTCCAGAAGGTTGATGGTAGGCTGAAGACGCATGAAGTTATTAAGCTTTGAATTGGCATGTCTTAAGAGAGGTATGAGGTTTTGTTCTAAAAAAGAAAAAAGTGGACTACTTGTTCTGAGAAAAGAATTCGAAGTCATCCTGTAAACCATGCTTGTGCAAAATTTCGCCGAGTAGAAATCCGTTCGAGAATTTCTCGGCTAAATTTTGAGGTTCGATGCGCTGTGATAGATTAACATCTTCATTGAGCCATCGGCATAAAATCTCTGTCATCTTGTAGCATTAAAAAAATTATTTTTAAGTTTATGTTTTAAAATAAGATTTACTAGTCGAAAATTTAACAATTCAAAATTATTTAATGTTTCTATGGCAATTGAGATATGCTTGTAAAACTATTACTTTTGAAAATTTAGTTTTAGTTACAGTATAAAAAGAATTTTTTTTCCTTTGATTTTCTTTATTCTATGCTTTATTAGATTAAAAATGTTTGGTCATTTAAATATGAAAATAATTTTTTTATTTTTTCAATCATTTGTTTTTTACTAGATTTCAAAGAATTTTTTTCAAGAATTTTTTTTTTAAATTAAAAAATTAGGAATCTGTAATTTTTGATTTAAAAAAATCTTGTCTTCAACCTAGATCATACCATAACAATTTTTTAAATTTTATTCAAATTAAGGCTATAAAAAATTTTAAGAACACAAAATAATTGAATATTTGAAACAATTGAAAAACAGCTTCAACATTAAAAGAAGAATGTCTTTAAAAAATGCTCCAAAAAATTTTGAATTCTAGAATTTAAATTTAAGTAAAGTTAAAATGATTATCTTACCGTTTCATTCCAAAGAAGTCTAGTCAAATAAACTTCAGCATTTAATTTGGTCAATTCTTCATTCATTTTTCAAAAAAATCTTCATCCAAATTTCTTTCTGCTTACCCTTTCCCACTAATTTTGTCAATTTGTTCCATTAGCTCTAATAATTAGTCCCTTTTCTATCTTAGTGGATAAAAGGGAGGCGCTCATCTCCTTTTCCAGTACCTTTTTAGCAAGAGCTTCCACCTGACACAGAGGTTACTGCATCGAGTTGATCATTTTCACCACTTTTATTTCCCGAAACTGGTCTCCCTTTTTATGTTGAATGAGGTTTGATATTTTGCACTGCAGAGATATTTTGAAGATTTTTTCACCCTTAATGGGTTTTGAACCCGCTATCATCTGCTTGAATGACTAACATACATAGCATTGGCTTTCCGGTCTATGTTTGTTCAAAATATATTTATTTAGCAGAATTTCTAACAATTTTTCTCATAAAATTTTTAACGGGTTAAGACAAAGTTTCCGGACTAAGTTGGTCCGACAAGAAGACAGATTTTAAATCCTAAGAGTTTTTTTAGAATATGTTACTTAAATAATAATTATATTGACTTGCTGAAACTAAAAAAAATGGTTGCAATTAATCAGATCGTTTACCAAGATGAAGAGTTTGAGCATGAAATTGGTTCCCTTCATCAATAAGTATTATAAAGACAAAAATTTTATATTCTGGCCAGACATTTTGGTCAATATTGAAAGGTAAAGTCTACGAAGATGACTGGGAAGCGAAAACACTTCATCAATTGAGGCTCAGCAAACTAAAATGTCTACTAGAAATCAGGCTAACATTAATACAGACCCTAATGGAAGGTGTCAAAAGTCGGATGGACAAAATTCGAAGAAATTATTTAATAGAAAAAGTTTATTAATAAACTTTATAAAGCTTTAAATTCTCTTTTAAAAATAAAGGAGTTATGACCTTTTGAAAAATTCCGGAAATTTTGTCTTCACTCGTTATTAAGGCCTCTTATCTTTGCATGCTGATTTCAATAATTTGAATACCTTTTGAAAAATTATCATTTTAAGTTTTTACATCTTTTTATCTTGACACATTAACTTCAAGTCTAATAACACCACTGAATGTACATTGATTATTTTAACTATTTTTTATCTCTTTTAATTTGGACGTGAAGTTTTTATTTTTATATTATATTTACTGGACCTAAAAAATTTTTTTTTCAAATTTTTGATCATGACGAAAGAATTAAATTTGACTATTAATTTTACCCATTGATTTTTCAGAAATGAAAGTACACAATTCAGAATTTTGTATTCAAGATATATTTGCAAAAAAAATCTTATAAAAAAAGTTAATTTTTTTTGTTTTTGAGAAAGAAAATATGATTTGTTTTACTAGTTACACTTAAACTTAAAGTCTGACCACTCCTTTAAGCGTAGTTAAAGATAAATAATTTGTTTTTTAGAATATTTTATTAAATAATAAAAAAAGTGGATCATAAAAACCAAAAAATAAAGAATAAGTTACTTCAATTTATAGTGAAGTTCCTTATGCTAGATTAAAAATGAGTATAAATAAAAACTGGGAAATAAAGCTTTATCATTCAAAATAAAATAAATTTTTTTATTGTAATATTAATTGATTGCTGCAATTTATTTTAAAATCTATTAGTTGAACAGAGAAATTTTTTTAGATTTAACTTGGGAATAACTTTTTCAAGTTCAAATGTTATTAAGAAATGGAGTAATTAACTTTCCTCAAAATTTTTTTGCTAGATACTTAATTAAAATGAAATCCGTTAATGCTGAGTAATAATTATTTTTTAAGTTTTTAGTAAAATCCTCTTAAATCCTCTTAAATAAATAAAAATTTCACAACATTTTTTATTAAAACTGAACAGCTCTATTCAGATTAATAGATTACAATGTTGAATAAATATTTTGATACTTGAAATCGTATAAAACAAATTCAGATTTAAAAAAATTAATTTTGAAATTCTTTAATAGCTAAAATTCATTTTTCTACATTAAAAATGAAAAAAATTGAAATAAAGACATAAAAGTTTAAAAATTACTGCAATACCAAAATCAATTAAAAAAACACCTTTATTAACAAGCAATTTCTCTGTAATTAAGTCTTAAAAATGAAAATATCTGCTTTTCTAATTTACGGAAAGTTTATTTTAAAAAAAGTTTAGTTTAAAAAAATATAAATATTTTCAAAATAAAAAGTTTAAAATTTAAAAAATCTAATAGTTATTTTCTTTTGTTAGTCAATTCTGGTCTATCATGAATATAAAAGATAAATTCTAAGAGTAAATTCACGTATGTGGCATTTACTTGATGCAATATCTGAACCAAATTGTTGTCCATAGACTCCAAAATACCCGAATCATTTATTAAATGCCCATACATACCTAGACAATATCCCACTTGATCTTTGTTAACCTCTACTCGAACACCTATCCGAAAGGGTTCAAAGTATTTACCAGATGCAAAACTCTGGTAAATATCTGCTATTTTATTTAGCATGGGACTCAATGCTACACAACACCCGGACGAAAAAATTTCTATAAACTTCTGCAAATTAAAACTAGATTCTTCTATTTGAGTCTCTTCATCAGCTTTTATTAAATAAATTTGACTCCATTTTATCGCTTTGGCTCCTTTTGGCTCCTTGTAATCAATACTGTTTGCTAGGCGCAAATTCTTGACGCCTTGTAAGCACCTGCCATCAATTATGCTGCTAACATTTCGGCTCAAATAGCTGTCCACACTCAGCCATTCAATTTCAATCACGTGATCAGACTGGGCTTTGGAGCACTCGATACGAAATGGCTGCATCGATTGTAGAGCTTGTTTCAAATTTTTCATTGTATCATAGTCAATATGAACCATGAGGCCGTCTTCAATAACAGTCTGTTTGGCATTTTGGGTGGCATTTTTTTTAAAGGCACCATTAAAAACCACAAAACAAGCTCCAGTTTTCTGGTCGTCTTTACAACTAAAGTTTACTTTTTTCGATGAGTAAGAATCTAAATTTTCATTTTCAGCAGCAATTAGGTAAGAGTCAACTTGTTCATTTATTTGTAGAGAAGCAAAGCTGAACACATAATCATTTGAAGTCAGCAAAGATTTCATTAAGAGGTCATATTGAGACTCGGGTATTGTAATTGAAGTGTTAAGTCCATCTAAAACGATGTTTATTCCGTCAATTTGCGGAATGGTGTACTGAAAATTGCGCACATCACTTAGCAAACTCATAATGCTGTGTCCGATTTCACCATAGACTGGTTTACGGTCGTGATCGCTGACAATTGGACACGGATATGATTCAAATTGTTCACCGAAACGCAGCATTAGCCGAAGTGGGAACAATTTGGCCCAAGGAACTTCCCATTTTTGAATCAAATAGCCAAGTACATAGGGCTCTTTTGGCAGAAATTTTTCAATTTTTTTTAAGCTCATTTCTAAATGCATTTTGGTGGGCCGAAAATAGAAAAAAGCCGAGTTGTTTTTATTTTCTAGCAGGGTGCTTTGAGAGACAAAATCTGTTTGAGAATTGTGACGGAGAATTTCTGCAAAAAATTTTTCATTCTCGTGGTTATATAGCATGTGGTTCATGTAGGAAACACGGCAGCCTTTGGCTGACTTCTCGTAGATGTCCATTATGTGATAGAGTATTTGTCTCGGAACTTGTTTAAATTCCGAGTCAAGAGGCCTTAATATGAACACAAGCTCGTCCTGAGCGTTTACACACATTCCATTTGTTACATAAATCCAACATTTACCACATTTGTTTACTAGTTTATTTATTAATTGATAAAAAACAATTATTTTCAACAAAAATACCCTCTTTTAATGTAACATTTACTCTCAAGTTGGCCATAGGTTTAAAGATAATGAAATTTTCATCTTGATTATCTTTTTTTAGAAAAAATTAAATAAGTCAAAAGTATTTATTTTAAATCTAATTTCTACACACTTTGTTCTCTTATAAAGTTTATTTTATTATTTAATAAACATACACTTTGAAGATAAAAAAAACAAAATTAAAACTGATTAAATAAGCGAAGATTTTATTTTTTTAAGTGAAATAAACATTTTCAGTACTTGAAACCTATAAAATGGAAAATAATACTAGAAAATAATCTTTTGTTGAAAGAATTCTGTTGAATTTTAATTAAAATTATCCTACAAAATTAAAAAGCACTTAGATGGCTACTTTCAACAACTTAGGATATTTAATGAGAATGTTAGCTAGATTTAAAATCTTGATATAGAAATATTTTCCATATTTTCCAAAGACTTTTTTTCCAAAAAATCAATATCCGAATGTTTATACATTATACTTACTTTCCAATATTTGACTGATTGCTTTATATTCGTCAAAACAAGCTTCTGAAGCATCGAATACAGTCTCTAAAAAACAATGTTCAGGTGATTAAAAAGCTATTCTCAAAAAAGCTTGAGAAAAATCAGTATTTAGATTACCTAAATTGCTACTTTCATTAAGTGGCGTTGATTGACCAGGGAACAAACCATCCGAAAAGCGAACATTTTTGCGTCTATTTGAACTGGTTTTATCTAAAACTTGAAAATAAGCTTTGGATAAACAATTACAATAAAAACAAATAAATTTTTTTCAAGAAGGTGAATTCTCATTTCCATAATAAGTCATTTACTTGAAGACTTTAAAGATTTTAAATTTATTCTTGCTAAGTATTTTCTTAAGATTTAAATTTAAATTTTAGATTTTTTTTTAAGTTAAAGGATATAAAGCCTATGTCAAGTATTTTTTTAGTTAAATAAATTTCTTATTTTTAATAATGAATAATTCATCAGAATACTACTCTGGATATGGTCGGAGCGGAGACAACCAGCAGCTCTTGGAAAGGCAGTCTAAATTGAGGGTATGGAAAAAACTGCACAGTCCAGCTCACACCATCCGCGACCCGTTCAACCCGTACAGAATGATTTACAACCACCAGCCGCATGACTTGTTAATGAAAGAGGTATTTTTTATTTTCGATTCGAATATTTTTAAAAATAAATTTTAAGTTTATTTTTATTAGATTTTATTAGAAGCCCTTTAGTTATTGTTATAGCTTTATTATATTTTAAAATAAAAATACAATTTAAAGAATAAAATTTGTCTTGCAAAGTGATGATCAAATGGTAAATTATTTGGAAGTGAATAGCGATCATTAAAAAGCAATTAAATTGAAAATTCTTTAAATTTTAAAAAGGAAATTACGCAATCAATAAAACAATAAAAATAATTCTTATAATAATAGAAACAAGTTGTCATGGAATCTTGGTAAATAATTTTCATTTCAGAATCTAACAGGATTCAAGCGCTGGATTCACATATAAAAAACAATATTGCATGTCCTATACTATTAAAAAGAAGTCTTAATTGAGTAAAGTTGTATAACCTAGGATCAAATGATAAGCATTAATAATCATGATTCAAAATTTTTATTGTTTTTTTTTCTTCATTATATTATGTTGCCATACAGTTTTTGTTCATAAATTTTCCTCGCTGTTCTAGCTTTTTCTAATTCACTGTCGTGCTCGGTTCTGATCGCATTTTTTAATTTAAAAAATTTAAAAAAATATTTTTTCATTTTTTTGTGATAAGTACCGAATAAAATTACATGTTAGTAGTCTAAATTGATTTTCCAAAATAAAATAGAATTCATTTTCTACCAACCTGGTCTGACTTAAAAAAGAGACTGTAAATATTTTCATAAAACAGCAACATATTTAATAAATAATAAAAATTAAATTAAATTTTTTAATAAAAAATTACGGGCTCTAGAAACTAGAGTGTTTGATAAAAATATAAGAGAGGTAAGCTCTTGGGTTTGGTTTAATAATGGTTTCTTAATTTGTAAAAATTGTCGATTTTTTTTAGGAAATAACTAAAATTTACTAAAATAATTTTTTATATTCAGTCTCGGCCAGTTCTGCAAGATTGGTGAAATTTAAAAAATTAAAAAATTAGAATTTAAATTTTTTTTATTTCTTTTAATCATCACAATTTTTAGAACTTATTTGAAATTTTGAAATATCCCTAACAAAAAAAAGGTAAGCATTTATTACTTTTTTTAGTTATAAATCGCGCAATTAAACAAGCATAGAGAAAATTCCAGAGTGACAAACATTTACATTTTAAGTCAAATAATTTTTTTAGTCTTGAATTACATGAATAAGTTGTGGAAAGAAAAAAATGGAAAAAAAAAGCCTAATTTAATTAAGTCTATGCATTTATATGAAGCCGATCAAACTTATTTTAAATTTCCATTTTCATTTAACTTGAGATAATATTTACTTTACGTGAAAATTTGTTTTTTGTTTCTCTTCGATACTCTTTTGTTTAGCCGAGAAAAATGAAAAAAAATCAAAATTTCATTTTAGAAAATAGTTTAAATCGATTTTAAATATGACCCTACCTTTTTCCGAATATTCCCGCAACAGTCCCAATAAGGTATTCTAACCACCTAAAAGAATCAACCTCTTAGTCTAATAAAAAAATATTTTTTCATAAATTTTTTTTATAAGCAAATGGCACGCCGAATGGACAGAAAAGTAATAAAGCTTGAGGCTGCATATGGATCCGAGCGACAATTCATAGTGGTTACCAGAAGCCAAGACCTGATTGTCCGCGATTTGATGGAAGATGTTCAAAAAACATTCAAAATTCCCATGAATGAACAAGTCATATTTCACAAGGGCACCAATTTATGTGACTTTCCGACCGAAACATTGGAACAGTTGGGAGTAGAGAACAATCATCCGATTCGGGTGACTCGAGACTCCGAGTTACCGCTACGGACTGCTCGATCACACGAAAACCACATGGCACTTGCACCTAATAACATGTTTGCAGCTCCTAATTCAGTTGGTTCACCTTCATTTGCCCAAGAAATGTCAACTAACCAAAGCTATCAGCAGATGTTCAAGTATTTTTTTTATTTAATAAAAATTTTTTTAAATCTTATCTAAATTCACTTTCTCAGCCAAAATTTAGATAGAAACAATGTTGTTCTAAAGTTGTATGTGTCATTCGGTTCGGAGCGTGAATACATTTTGGTAAATGGCAAAAAGCCGCTGACAGTAAGCGATTTGAAGCGGGAAATCTATCGAGTTTTCAAAATTCAACCAGACCAGCAAAATATTGTATTCAAAGGCTACAATATTCATGAGTATTTGGATGAAGCTCCCTTGGAAGCGTTCGGCTTAGAGAACAACAGTCCAGTATCTGTGTGGCCAAAAGGAAATAATAATGTACCAGACATTAGACTACCAAGAGGCACTACTCCACCGCCACAAGCTGACATTTTTTCACCTCGTATTCCAGCACCCCCGGGAAACATGTCTTATAGATCACCTGGTGACAATCCATCCGAAATTTTAAAAATTGAGGTCCAACACGGATCCGATAGACACATGATTTTGCTCAAAGGCCAAAATAAGAACTTGACTGTGCTCGATCTCCAAAATGAGCTGGAAAAATTGACTTCAGTTCCTGTAAGAGATCAGAAATTATTCTTTAAGTCTCAAGAGTTGAACGCCATGCCGTTCAGGACACTTAAAGAGTTTGAGCTTGAGAACAACAGTCTTGTGAAATTAGTAGGAGAGCCGTCTAAAGTAAGATATTCAAACTATTTTGGTCGTTTGGCCTTACCAGCACAAAACAATCCACAGGATGTGTCGAACCAACCTCAGCAACACCAATTTTATGGCCAACAACAACAGCAACAGCAAATGTATCAGCAAAATTTCAACCAAGGCTACCAACCAAGTTTTTATCAACAAAATGTGCAACAACACCAATCACCATTGGGACAGCAACAGCAGCCATTTGGTCAGCAACAACAAAATTTCGGATATGCTCCAAATTTTTAAATTTTCTTTTTGGCTTGTAGTAAAATCGCATGTTTTTAAAATGGTCACTCAAATGCTTCGAATAAATTGTTTTTAAATTTAAAAAGATCGTTTTTGCAACTTAACTTAAACAAAAATGATAAATATAAAGCTTTTTTAAAAATTCAGATTTATAAATAAATAATTATAATTTCTTTGTTTTTAAAATAAAATTGAAGCTTTAACTTATAAGTTCGGGAATATTTAAGAAAATTGTTGAAATATTATAAATTATTAGAAGAAGATTTTTGAAAATAAAATATTCAAAATATTATGAAGAATTTTCTATGGATTTTTTATGGTCTTTCTTTCTTTGAGAGAAATTCGATGAATTTTTGAGCATTCTTTAACTTGGTTTTTATTAAATCTTTCATGAATTCTCGAATAAAACTGAATTTTTTTTCAAATGTTATAAATTGTTAAGATGATTATTTTTTACAAGAAAAAAAGGTAAATACTGAAAATTTAAAAGTTTTTATAGAAGTGATATTAAAAAATGAGATATATATCTTTCTGCTTGCAAATTTTTTTTAACTGCTAGTAAAAAAAATTAATTAATGATTGCTAAATTTTTACACTTGATAGCTAAATTTGACAGTAAATAAAAGAGAAAAAACAGTTAATATTAATCAAAAATTTGAATTATTTAACACTTGATAGCAACAGCGACAGGAAAAGCAACAAGCTACTCCTTTGGAAAATTCGTTTCAAGAGTATTACGATTTATCCAATGTTATAAATAGTGAAAACTTATCAAGTCCTTTAAAATTAGATGAACCGAATGATTTAAATATTGATCAAAATTATCAAGCCGATGCACAAAAATCTTCTAATGGTCCAAAACGCCGTGGCAGACCTCGTGGTTCTACAACTAAAAAAAAAAAGAAAGAAAATAGTTCTGTCAGATAATCAAAAAGATAGTGAAAAAATTAAACTTGAACATTTACATTTGAAATTTTTATTTTTTTTTTGTCGGTACTAAGCTTAATTTCTTTTTTCTTCTTTTCAAACTTAATATGAATAAAATTTTATCAAAATTTTTTGTTTTTTTTTTATAATTTTATTTATGCTATCATAAACATAATTTTAGAAGCAGGTGAAAAAAATTACAAGCAGAAGAAATAACGTCCTTAAAAAATATAAAAAAATTCACAAATGCACTGTGATTTTCATTAATTTTTATAATCTTTTCTTATTTTTTTTGATAATGTCTACAATTTAGAAAAAGAATAATATTTTATTTTATTAATAATCCTTTTTAGTTCAAAAAAAAAAATACAAACTTTTTGAATAATAATAACTTAGAGTTTTATTGTTTGTTTTATCCAGAGCTGTTTACAAGTTCGAGACTTTGACTCGGACCTTCATTAAATAAGGAAGTGAAAAACAAAAGTACAAGTAAATCGTGGCCTGATTTTTAAATTTAAAAAAAATGATCTAATTTGGTTTGACATAGCAAATTTAGTACCTAGGAATATTTTTAATTAATTTTCTGATAAATAATACAATCAGGATTGAAAAAAGATAAAGTTTTTATTTTTAAGGTATTCCATTGAAAGATACAAGTAAAAAAGAAAAAAACTTTTTAATTTTTAAGAATAAATGTATTTTTAAATTATAAATTCTTTTTTTACATATATTTTATAATTTATAGTAATTTGGAGTAAAATTTCAGTTTCTAAATCATTTAATCAATGCAGTTTAACTTTTGATTTTTTTTTCTGTAGCATTCTTACAATAATCATAAAGTAATTATTAGAAATTACAAAATGTGGCAAAAAATTGTTGTGTAGGAAGTAAAAAAAATCCTTAAAAAATATGAAAAATATATAGATATTTGATAAATACAAAATCAAACTAATCAAATTAAAATTTTAGGTGAGCATTTTAAACAATAAAGAAAATGAAAGTTAAAAAACAACATTAGAAACTAAATTTGTCAAAATTTAAATGTTAATCAATGCATCAAAATTCTTCCTTCTTAATTGTGTTCAGAACTAATTCTTGTTATTTTTTATTTTCATTTTGTGTTCTAAGTTCTTTAAAAGAATATTTAGTACATTATATTTAATAATAATTGTTTTGTATCATTTAAAATTTTATGTGTATTCAATTTTTTTATGTCTTAATTCTTAAAATAAAAATTTTGATTACATGAATTTTTTCTAATCCTCACAAGAAAATTTCATTTTATTTAATTATTAATTTCTTCCTGATTTATTGACTTAAGAGAAGTACCCATAATTGAACAAAAAAATTGGTGAATTAAAATAAATTTAATTAACAATAACATAAAAACAATAAAATAAACAAACAAACCTTGTTACACTTGTTTTTTCTTTAAAAAATATGGTTTTTTGAAAATATTTTCGATAAGTCTAATTTTTTTAATAATTTTCAAAATCAGTCAAATATATCAACGTTTTTTTATTTTAAACCTATAAAAATTACAAAATACTCTGACTTTTTTTCTAAGTCCAAGAATATTTATCTTTATACTTTAAAGTATTATTAACATACTTAAAAGTTTTTTAAGTATACAAAAAATATTTACAAATCAAACATACATAAATATAGAA
This sequence comes from Brachionus manjavacas, assembly GCA_019054805.1. Taxonomy (NCBI): domain Eukaryota; kingdom Metazoa; phylum Rotifera; class Eurotatoria; order Ploima; family Brachionidae; genus Brachionus; species Brachionus manjavacas. The sequence goes on along the minus strand of JAHQIY010000015.1, from coordinate 603,709 downwards.
AATCATAAAAATAATTTTAGCAAACATTGAAGCTTTAGGAAACAATAGTTTTTTTAAAAAACATCCTTGCATTTAGTAGAATTAAAATTTTTAAATTAAAATTAAATGTGAATGTTTTCTTAATTTTGATTAATCGTGGGTCTCTTTAATTCTAAAAGCACCCAGAAAGCCTAGCCGGATCCTAGTTCTGGTCAGAAAAAAGCTTCGAAAGCATTTGCAAAAAATCAATTAGGATTAAAATTTTGATATTTTTTGGAACTATTACAAATATACTATTAATGGTATTTTTAGATTAAATTAGTGTTTGCTAGAAAGTTTTTAATTTTGTTTTAATGATTTTGATGTATGCTATAACAACTACTTTTCATAGAACTGACAAGATTTAGTAAACAACCATTACAAATAAAATAATGAAAATTTTTCTGAATAGGATGAAAATTTTATTTAGGATAAAGAATTGGTTTACCTTCAGGTTCCGAGCTTGTAATTTCGGTTGATTTACTCTTTTTTAGCACCGAAACAATTGGTTTGTTTTTGTCTATTTGATTTATTTTTTCCTTTAATTCATTAACTTTTTTTATGATACTGAAGCAGAGGACACAAACGCGCGAAAGCTCGTTTTTGGTGGACTCTTTGACAGCTTCGTTGTTGTTTAATTTGTATGCAAGTTCTAGTTTTTCGTTGCAGCATGACGAACAAAATATCAGACCACAAGCTCGGCAGTGATGGCGTCTTTTGCGAAAAGTAAATCTTAGACCACATTTTAAGCAGTTATCGGCTTCTGAATCAGGCAACCAGGCTGGAGCTTGAAGACCCAGTGTTTTTTCGCTATCTGATAACTGATCCCATTCGGATTTGTAATCTGTCACTTCAATTGTGATGGCTGATGAATTTTCTTGACAATTTTGTTCTTCTTGAGTTGTTTCTGTTTTGGAACTTATTTTTTTATCAATTGAAGATGTTTTTTGATCGGTTTCATCCTCTTCGAGAATTTCTTTAGCATTCCTTTCTGGCTTGGCACAATCTAAAGCAAATTGAGACTCGATTTGTAAAATCAAACTTTCCAATATGTCTTTTATTACACTTTCGTCATTATATAATTCTGTTTGGCGATTATACTCGGACTCTTCAGCTTTAAAAAATTTTATTTTTAAAATTTTTTTAAATTAATACATCAAGTTTGAATACCATCAAGCTTTTCCAGCTCGTCCAAGGCCTTGTCTAAGTCGAATTCAAAAGATTCCATTTCATTTAAATAAGATGGATCTATTTAAAAAATAAAAAATAAGATTCATTTTAAATTTTGAATTCATAATGTTGCTTTAAAAACATTACTTGACATCACTATTCCAACATAACATAATCAAAAGATAAAGAACAAGTATTTTTTGAATATTTTTTAAAATTTAAATTTTTAAATCGATTTTTAGAAAATTTTTGGCTTTTTTCTAAACTTGGTTCTTATCTTACTTAAATTTTTTTAAATAATATAATGTTAAAACTTATCATATTTCATAAGTTAAGTATCTGAATTTTAACATTTAAATTAGGGCTTGTATTTATTGTTTTTAAACTTTTTTTGAGTATATGTCATTTTTTTTTTCACTTTATTTCTCTGTAATTTCGATTGATTTTTCAAATTTTTATTGAATTTTACGTAAAATTTGTTGAAAAAAAGAATAAAAATTTGAAATCAAACATTATAGAATTTTAATAATAAGAGTTTTGATAATTTTTTTTTAGAATAACAGAGCAGAAAAATTTCCCTTACCCTTTAAAATGTAAAAGAGAAGTTTTTTGTATAGCCTTTTGTAAATGATATTATAAAAAAGACAACATATTTCATTTGGATTATTAATTGCGTAATTTTACGTAAATTTTTTTGAATTTTTTAAAATTTATATCTGGTTAAATTAAAACCCATTTTAGAGATTTTTTCAGTTGTTTATTTTTAATTTCTTTTTTTATAAATTTTTTCATAAATTTAAAAAAGTTTACTTTAAAATTCGATTTTTTAATAATAATAGAATGCTCCTTTTCTATTCAAGCGAAAAGCAGTGGAGGAGCTTCATCGGTTTTTGAATTCGGTTTTGGGTTTTTTCTTAGGCAGCCTAGGGTAGCTTAATTTTAACGTAAATTTGTGTTGTATACGTTTGATCAAATCAATACTCTATTTATAATTAAATAATTTCAATTTTTAGAATTAAGATCACAGGAATTTAGGGAAAATTATCAAAAATCAAATATGAAGTCGATTCGGTTAATCTTTTGAGTAAAATAAAGCTAGATTAACTGAGAAAGAAGAGAATGAAAAATGAATAAGAAGCAATCATGACAATATTTGAATTTCAAAAGAGCTTGGGCACATCGAAAAATGAAGGACATCTAAAAAAGGCTTTATTAAATTAATTTCTTCCAAAAAATTTTAATTTGAATAAAAGGTAATCATAATAATAATCCGAAAAAATGAAGATTGGTCTAATCACTAAAAAACTTAAACCAAATATTAAAAAATAAAATAAAATTCAAAAAGGCAAATTGAAGTTTCAGATCAAAACGATCATTTAAAATTTAAATACTTAATTAACCGAATGTTTTTGATAATTTTTAAAAAATAAATATTAAACATTACTAGACATGCAATGTCTAATAATGATTCAAAATCAAATTAACATCAAAATGATTGATCTCTAATTTATTTAACAAAACAATCAATAATTTAAAAAAATCAATAAGGTAAATTCAGAAATTCATATTCATTATTTTAATATTCATTGATTCAAGTTTAAAAAAAAAATTATTTTCCCATTTAAAAAATGAAAAATTTTGAAACATCAAATTTTTATTGTCTTTAGAAATTTTTTTAAAATCAATTAAAAACCTTAAAACATACTAAAATTCATTTAAAAGGAATATTTTAAAATTGTATGAAAATAGACTTGACATAACATCTAAAATAATTGCTCAAGTATTAAAAAAAATATGACATTTTATATTTTGATATTTTGATTTGGATCTCATAATTAAATTTCCCTTCAAAATTTTATTTTTGACTTAATTTAACTCTTTTTTTTACTAGATTTTACTAAAATTTACATGCAAAAATTTAAAATTTTTTTTGGATAAAAAATCTTAAAATGAATATTTTAAGCCAAATTTGCAGAAAAAAAAATTTTTTGTTCCTTTAATGAGTAAATTTACCTAAAATCACCGAAATCTTGGTAATTTTTGGGTTAATTATCGCAATTTTATAAAACCATCTTTAAGTAATAAAGCATTCTTTTACTTATTTTGCGTAATAAATGATAGATTACCCATATTTACTTAAAATCATCATGGCGTATCAGTACTGTAACAAATAATTACCCATATATTACAATTTATTGGTAAAAATTAAATAATATTCAAATTTTCACATTTTTTAAAATTCCTAATTATGTTTAAAAAATTGGGGTTGTGAAGTTCATTTCAATTCGATCGTTTCAATTCAGAAAAACTTGAATAACTTTTTTACTAAAAGAGATAATTCAGTTCTATAAAATGCTTAATGGTTAAGCAACTTTGCTTAATCCAAAAATATATGTCTGCAAAAACTCTGCAATGTAATTGCACACTTGATTGGAATACTTTTTAATGAGCTGCAAAATGCAGAAAATTGCAGAGTATTTTGCAGACTTATTTTACTGCATTAAGCAAATTTGCTTATATTTAAGCATTTTAAAGAACTGAATTATCTCTTTTAGTAAAAAAGTTATTCAAGTTTTTCTGAATTGAAACGATCGAATTGGAACGAACTTCACAACCCCTAAAAAATTTGACATAAGGCAATGTAAGAAATTAAACTCAAATTTAAAAACAAAAGATAAAAAAATTTATTAATTTCTTTTGATGTAAAAATATAGAAATAAATCATTTAAGTTTAAAAGAAAGTATCACTGCACCAACAATAATGGTTAAAATAACTGCAATGATAATAAACAGATAAAGTCTTTTTCTTCTTGCTTTGGACTAAAAAAAATTTGTTAATTTAAAAAAAAGATTTTTTAAGAATTATTACTTTATTCTTGACAGCTTGATTTAGTTCATCTTTGGCATTCATTACCAAAAGTTCTGTATTGTTAATATTACTCTCGATAGTATCTTGAGGAAAAATTAAAATTTGATTCTAAGGAACTTAAAAAATTCCAACCGATGGTTTCTTGCTGGTCGTTCACTATCACAGCCAAATCTTTAAACATGGAATTCAAGTCAATTACATCGGATTCCAATTGATGAATTTGATTCTCTCGATCCTTGACAAGTTGAAGTTCTTGCTCATTTTTAATTTGAATATTGATTTGATCGGCGCTTCGGCCAAAGTTTGACTCCACCACTTCATTTTGAAACATTACCTGATGCTGTTCAGGCAGTTCGGTTTGCTTCTCTTTTCTCAACGAGGACTCAGTTACCCTCTGAAATTTCTGAAATGTTTTGATCAACTCATCACCCAAACGATCTTTTTGAATTTTCAGCTCACCCTTTAGATAACATCAATCAGATTATTTATAAATTAACTTTGGTTAATTTACCAAATTGCTATTTGGTATGCTGTTCAGGTCTTTTAGATTTTTCTTTGCATCTTGTGCTATTTCTTTGGAATTCTGCTGAATGTCCGCTCTAGTATAAAGATTCAAGTTTTTATTTCTAATTGATAACTTTAAAAAATAAAAATTTACAAATTTTTTCGTAAATTGTTCGAATCCTTGGAGGTTCCTATTTGGTTCGACAGACTTTCAATTTTGCTGACTGAAAATTGATAAATCAATAGAGCATTTTTTAGCGCAAGCAGATTTTACCTGATTGATTTAGCTTTTGTATATTGGAACGCAAATTTTGGATCAATTCAGCTGCCATTTTTTTAAAATTTACAATACTTTAATCTTAATATTAATTTTAGCTCACGAGCAAATTATAATGATAAGACTTTCATTATTATTTAAACATAAAATATGTGAATTTTTATTTAATTTATTAATCACCAAAAATGAGCGTATTGGAAAAAATTTGCAAGATGAGACAAAATTTACAGCCACTGTTTTAAAATTTTAATTAGAGATTAAATAATAAGAAAAATTTAATTTTAAAAAATTTATTTAATTAAAAAAAAATTCGTAAAACTGATTGTGAATAGTTATAAAATAAAATTTGTTGTACTAAAATTGATAAAATTCATGTTAAAAAATTTAAGGCTTAATTAAAAAATTAAAATGATTTATCTTGGCCAAGTAAGATAATTGTCTTCATACTCTTCGTCACTCGATTCTATATTTTGAATAGTGTTTTGCCTTTTAAAAATCATAGCTTGCTTTATCACTGAATCAATGGCACTGTATCTGCGAAGCATTATCGGTAAGATATTTTCTTGTTGATTAACTTTGTCGTCTGGTGTAGGACTAAGCTCAAGCTGGTTAAACAAGGCGTCCCAATAAGCCAATTTTGTCCATTCTGGCACCCAGTTAAACTTTTGTAGCCAAGTTGGCAATGAATCCATTAAATACTTTCTTAGAATTAATATAATGGCGTAAAGCATAATTCCAGCAAAAATTGGAATAAAAAAAATTGCCAGTCCAATCCAGTGGGGTATGAGCGCCAAGCCAAGGACCAAAGTTGGCAAAATAACATAGCACATAAATGCATAAACATACAGAAACCATTTGTACTCATAAATAACATCACCCAATTTTCTGGAAAATATTTTCGGGAATCGCATAAACGGCAGCGGTAACCACAGGACTACTCCGAATAAATTGAACAGTGTATTGACAATGGCCAGTTGCATTGATTTTTTTATGGCATATGTTGGTTGGGTTAGTGCGCTGAGAATTCCGGTGACTGTTGTTCCAATATTTGAGCCTAGAGTCATGACATAAACTCTATGCAAAGACACCATACCAATGCCACACAATGGAACTAGAGTAGCTGTGATTATATTAGAGCTTTGAACAACAAGAGTCAAAAAAAAGGCAAAAAAAAATAGTATCACTTGTGTGAGCCACTTCATTCTTCCGGGCAGTGAGGCATTAACAGCGCTTCGGACTCCGCGGGCTATCGGTCCCACTATAAACAAGCTGAGCATTTTTACAATGCCAAATAAACACGCAGTAAGAATTATCAATGAAAATATGATAAAAAATAATCCAGTAAATCCGTCACCAAAATGGTCAATCATAGGCATGGTTAAATAATCACATTGGCTGCATTCTGTCTGGTTCATTGTACCATTATCTGAATCCAAAGATTCACAGCACCTTGACGCAATCTCTGTGCTATTTGATCCATATTGAATGGCCTCTATGCTAGTTTCGTTCAATTTGATGAACAAATCGCTCACAGGGCGCAAAATTCCTTCGATAAAATTGGCTTTTTTAAGATCCTGGACATTTTCGGGCATTAAATTGGTGATTTTTTTGGACAAAACTTGCAAAAAGTCAAATGTTACATCGAGAAAAAGAAGGATGATGGTCGTGAGGTAATTGAAAATGTCATTTAGTGTTGCTGCGCTGAATGCTCGCTTAAATTCAATCGGGTCATCAGAAAGAGTGAGCGCGACCAAGGAGTTGGTTACACATGTTCCGATGTTTGAGCCCATAATGATCGGAATCGCTTTCTTTGCCGAAGGAATGATGCCTGCACCGACCATTGTCACTACTATAGAAGATGTCGCTGTGGCACTTTGAAGCACTGCTGTGACTAGAATGCCAATTGAAAGGGCCGCTAATGGGTTTGAGAGCAAAAATTGGATGGCATGGTCGGCTTTAAGAGCGTGTGGAGACACCAGTGTGAAGCCAATGGTTAAAAAATTTAATGATAGTAAAAAAACATAAAGAAATAAAGTGAGAAAAAATATTTTAATTGATGACAAGAGAATAAAATTGAGCTTTTCTTTTCTTGAATAAACATGCCATGGACGATCAGACTCGTCCTCTTCTTCTTCAGATTGAATAACTTTTTTCAATGATTCATATTCGTTGTCCATTTGAATTACTTTGGCATATCGGCAAGAATTTGGATTTTTTTGGTAATTGGACATTTTTACAACAGTGAAAAATTAAATAGATGTTTTAGAAACAAAGTATGTTGAAGCTTGTAGAAGAAATTTTAGCTTTCAAAAACAATGGGGTGTATAAAGCATGCTTATTTCAATATTTAAATTAGAGACCGTTCTCTTGGTTTTACCATTTTTTTCTTATTCTAAAGCATCAAATTTTCAAATTTTCATGTCCATTTAGAATCAAAAAGAAATAAAACTATTCAAAAGACATTTCCGTGACTTAGATTTTAAATCTATTTATTTTTCTAATCTTTGTGCATACCCCTTTTGCAATAGACTATAAATTGGCTCAGTTATAGAATTTAATTCTTATTATTCTGTTCGATAGCTTATTTTTTTGCTCCATTTTTATTCAAAAAATACTACTTTTTTAAAATTAATTGATAAAAATTTGAAACTTTTTTTAAATTTAATACAAATTGAACAAAAATACTTCTTTTGTGAAAAATTTAAATTAAAAATACAAAAAAAATTTAAAAAAATTTACCTAGAAATTTTTTTATTTTTTAATCAAATAAATTAAATCTTAACGATATTTTATTTTTTGACTTCTGGGTCCATGGAAATATTTTTTTGGGGGTTTGCTTAGAATATTTTTTATCAAAAATTTTCAATTCAATTTGTTTTTTGATTTTACAACGCCAAAATTTAACATCTCTTTTTGATCCATTTTTTGATAAAATTTTGATCCAAAATTTAAGCTTTTAAGGTAAAAAAAAATTAGTTATTAAAATTTAAAATAAGTTTAATATAAGGAATTAGCCTTGTAGAATTTTGACTCAATTTGATCTAAGATTTTAATTTAAAGATTAATATTAAAATTTAATCGAAAATTGAAAAAAAAGTTGTTTTTTTTCAAAAGTTTATTGATTTAAAAACTTGATAATCATTTGGAAATGTTATTTTTTAACGAATTAAACACATAATAACTAATAGATAAGAAAAAATTTATAAATTAGATAGACTTAAATCTAAATTTGCTCCATTTGACTATTGTTATTCTGGCTTGATCGCTCTTGATCCATTTACTGAGACATAATGGAAAACTACAATTAGCAAAAATATTGATACTCCAAGCACATTAGCAAATATGGCCAATTGAACATCAGTTATCATTGTGTTGGCGATTTTTTTCGATATCTAAAACGGTAAATGTGTTCAGTCGACAAAAATTAAAATTGAACTTTTCAAAAAAAAAATTTCAAGTCAGCTATACATGACACGCCATCAACTCAAATAAGAGCTTTATATTTCAAAATTCACCATAGATTCTAAATTTGTCTTAGATTTTTTTCAAAACTAAAAATTCATTTTTTTAGCTTAATTCAAAAAATTCTTCTCTTTTAAAAAATTGATTTAGCTTAGCATTAATTTTTATCTGAATAATTTTTTGTTGTTTAAATATAAAAGATAAAAAGACTGCTAAATTAATTAAAAATTTTAAATACAATTTTATTTTTTGGGAATTTCAGTTTTTAGCAAATAATAAAATAATGATCAAATTTTGTCATTCTTTTTCGTAAAATGAAAGTTATTGAATTTGATTAAAAATATTTTTATAAAAATGATGGACAGGATCTAAGATCTGAGAATAATTTATTTTTTAGAAAACATTTTTAGGAAAAAATAAAAAATAAAAATGAAAAAAAGAAATTAAAATGGGTCCTGCTAAAACACCGACCTCCAATTTTTTTAAAATTTTCTAACTCCCATTTTTTTGCAAAGCAAAAATATTTTTAAAAGTTTTAATATTTCAATTAGTTTGATTAATTGATAATTTTTTAATTTATAATTTTTATTTTTTGGGAAAATTTAATATTTTTATATTTTTAAAAGCCTAATCCCCAATTCATACGACTGACCCCAAACTGGTCCCTAAATCCCTTAAAGAGAATTTAACGAGCTTTTTAAAAATGTGCTTAGTTTTTCTCCAAGAAGTATAATTTTCGAAAATTTTTGATGATTTCATAAAAATTGGGAAATTCAATTTATAATTGTAATATTTGATATTTTTTGTTTTATTAATTAAATAAAAAATCTATGTCTATGTCTTAAATTTTTAATTACGTAAAAAGATGATAAACTTAAACGAGGCGAAATTTGCCACTTGGAATCATTTTTGAAAATTTTCTTGGAAGAATTTTTTGCTTTTCGTCAGTTAGAAGAGACCAAGAATAATTTGAGACTGACAATCTTCTGAAAAGATTAGCAATTTCATAATCATTGGAGCCATAAATCGCTAAATTCGTATGATTTATCTGATTTTTAAAATATTCAAGTACCTCTGAAATTGAATTTGTTTTCAATTTTATTAACTCAGTTTTTATTTTGTTGTTAAAACTTTCTTTATAATTTGTTTTCTAGATCAAATGAGATCCAGATCTTTGATTTTTTTTTTTTAAATGTTTTTTAAATAACATTTTTGAATAAAGCTATAATTATAACATTGATGAGTATTTCTAGAAACTTCGCTAGCCCAAAACCCTTTATTTACCATTTCTAATGAAATCATTTAAAATTTATGAAAACTATACTTCTTGAAGAAAAACTTTAAAAAAACTTTTTAAATTATCCTCAACGAAAATGGGGCCAGTTTGGGGTCAGTGGTTAAATTGACTTAGTAAAAATATATATTTAAAGATAAAGTAATATCCGAACTTAAGTCGCAATTAAATAAAAATTACCTTTTATTACATTTTTTAAAAATATATTGTGTAAAATTATGTAATAAAATGTAAATGTCAAGTTGCGAAAAAATTTTTATAAAAATAAAAAATTTATTTACGTAAAATTACGTAAAATGATGTAATTTACCCGTTCATCGGTTTAAACTACAACACTGTAGAAGACATAACATTTTAACATTTTATAATATATACAACTCCGGTAGATTCACAATTTGAATTTTTTTGAAATGGAATACAATTATCTTTAAATTTTAAATTATAACTTTTATTTGTAAAAATACTAGTTTTACAATCATTTAAATTAAACTTATCATTGAAAGAATTATAAAAAAAAATTAATATTTAGCGATATTAATTGGATTTAAATTAAAAAAATAATTAATTAAATCGGATTTATTTGTTTTACGGATTGCATCAGATTTGAAAATTTAAAAATTGAAATCTTCAGTTCTATGAATTTAAAAAAAAATTAAATATCTTTTTAATTATTATTAATTTTTTAATTTGATAAATTTAAAAGACTTAAAAATTCTGTGCCACTCACTTCGTAATAGATTATTCGCTAAAAACGCACTTTACTAAATTATGTAAGTGAAACAATTAATTAATTCTTAAGTGAGCTTTAAAAAAAAAATTTTAAATACATTCTGGTTTAATTTATTTACTTTTCTTGCTCTAGAGCTAAATTAATTCACAGTGTGCTTATATCTGATTTTCTTTACGGAAAATTTTATTTCGTTAAATTCTTCCAAATTTGAGTTTTTCCTCTTCTTTTTCAAAATGGAACTCTATTGGTATCATTTAGAGGACAGGCGTAGTAAAGGCGTTCTAGGTGGCAATTTTCTTTTAGTAAATCATGGAACAAATAGATTTTTAAATTTTTTGTTTTTGAACACTTGTTATGTTATTAGGATGCTTTCAAAAACATTTTAATTTTTAAGTCAAAAAATTATTTTTTTTAGATCTAAAAGCTTCTTACTTATCTTATTAAATTTTTCTCAATTTTTTTTAGCTTTTATTCAGTTTAAATTGACAATGTGGTCTGAAAATTTAGTATGATGGTAGAAAATCTTTTATAAATTGGTAGCTTTTTTTGATAGATTTAAAATTAAAAGCTTTTGAAAGTTTTTAAATAAAATTTTTGGCCAAAAGTTCTTTTTCTTTAGATCATTATTATTATAGAATTAAATTTTAAATTAAATCGTTCGAGTTTATTTAATCAATGATGAGCCATTTCATATTAATAATTCCGATATTTTGCCGGAACACAAATTAAAAAAATTTTGATAAAATTTTTAAAGACTGTTCAGAGCTCTAACGTTTATCAATAAAGATAAAAAAGAGTGCAGGAAATAAAATTTAGATTAAAAAAAGCAGAATTTAAAACAAAAAAAATTTCAGTTTATTAGTCAAATATTTTAAAATGAATCGTACGACAATTCTGATATTTCTTTCGATTTTTTCTAGTGCCAATCTAGAGTACCAGAATCAGACAATTTTGAGTCTGTACGAATCAGTTCAAAATTTAGCTATGACAAAATTAGCCATTTTTAACACAAAGAGGCGCTTTTTCGGCGGACTGCAATCTCTATCCATCTTGATGAACTTCGATCCTGACGGAACCTCATCACTGCATCTAATCAACAATGTTAATGGTGTTTACTGGTCAGATAGCGGTAATTGCAAACACGGACAAATGTATGACCCAGTAGTTGGATGCCGCGAGATCTTCTGCATGGAAGGATACATCCTAGACTCAAATGGATGTATTCCTGATCCCAATTTCAACAAAACCAATACAGAAAACCAAATTAAAGCATCGTCCAGAATGCACATAGAGTTAACAATAACCCACGAGCTCTGTCAGCTGGATTCGTTCAATCAGACAAATTGTTCTGAGCTATTTTTAACAAATAATGAAAATTTTGACTTAAATTTCAAAAATTTTGTATCAAAAATTCTAGCCATCGCTTCAAGCCGCATCGATCAAGTTCAAATAGTATCTCACAAGCTTAGCAGAACAAAAAAGGAAGTAAATGAGACAAATTTTATTTTGGTTAGTGAATGCATTCGAGTTGATTTTTGGATTTTGGAAAAACAAAATCCACAAGAAAAGGACACAATTCAGCTCTATTTTACTCTAATAGTTGTTGCCATTGAGCAGTACAGCCTGGAATTTCAGAGTTCAAGGATAATATTAGCTAATGTAATTGAGTTAAAAAAATCCGACCACTTGGGCTGGTGTGGCGAAAAAAATGAAAAAAAAACCTACATATCCAATGATTTCCGAATTTTGGTCTCATTTGAACCAACAAGAACATATTTTGTGTATACAAACTCAACTGGCCGCTTCTACGGACCCGGCTATTTCTACCTGACACTTCTATACCGCACTAAAATCGAGAAAAAACATGTAGATAAGATTTCGAAAGGCGAACATACATATGAGAATATACACAACCATCACAACCAGCATAATCAACAATTGTGGTACATCGATTTCAGCCGGTTGAATTATTCGGATGTGACCAATTTGATTATAGACAGGAACAATTCGGCACTAGAGGTATCAACTATATTGACAGTGTGTGACAGAGCGCCTAAGATACGAGTTAACTGTGACAACTTTACCATTTACAAAGCCAAGATATGCGAGTTCATCTATTTTGAGCACAATCGGTCATTTTGTTGGCTAATGTTCAAAAACAAATGCTATACCATTGATGAATATGAGTTTGATTCTAAAGAACCGGACAAATACATTCGCATTTGTCAATACATCCCCAACACTACGGCTCATAGCCAAGTTCTGAGCTATATGGTCAAATCTACAGTGCCAAGTTTGACATACCAGATATCAAGTTGGTTCTCTCTGGCCGCCAACTTGATCTCTCTTTTTTGCATGATATTGACTTTGCTAACTTACAGTCTGTTCCGTGAATTGAGGAATATACCTGGTTGGAATTTGATTAATTTAACACTAGCGCTGAGCATTGCTCAATTTTCATTTTTTCTTGGCTCTTTTTTCAGCCATCTGAACATTGCTTGCTTTCTCAATGCCATTTTGACCCATTATGGTTTTCTTGCTTCATTTTTTTGGATGAATGTAATGGCTTTTGATTTGTACCGCAATTTCCGTTTCAAAGCTTCGCATATTTTGCTACAGACTCAAAAAGTGTCCGATAGATTGCCCAAATATGCCTTGTATGCCTGGCTGGCTCCATTGAGCATTGTGATGCCGGCAGTGATCATTGACCTGAGTATTCGAGAGCCCATCCATAAAGTTCCTTATAGACCATGCTATGCTCTTTACCTGCCTGGTTGTGACATGATCAGAAATATTTTGCCAGGCAAAAATGTTTGTCCGAGAGCGGATGACATTTTGTCCAAATCATGCTGGATTCAAAATGGTAGAGCTAACTTGGTGTTCTTCGGAATTCCGATTGGTCTCATAATATCCGTGAATGCAGTCTATTATTTCCTGAGTGTGTTTAGCATCCGAAGACAAAAGCGCAAGAATACTTTGAGACGCTTTTCCAAGAACAGATTGCCAGGTGATGAGGAACTCAAGTTCTACGTTCAAATGGCCTGTATTATGGGTTTTACGTGGATAAGTGGATTTTTGCTATCCAACATTAGTGAAAAGAATGTGCTTTATGCATTTTTTTCATATTTTTTTATATTATGTAATGGTTTTACAGGAAGCTTTATATTTGTAGCATTTATTTGTAGAAAAAATGTAGTTGATTTGTATTTGAATTTGGTAAAAATCAAGGTGGACGATGGAAATAAATTAAATAGTCAAAAGAAAAAGAGCTACAATGTGTCAATAGATACATTAACAAGCTCGATTGAAACCCATTCATGAAGAATGAAATGGATTTTGACAATTCAAATAACTATTTATTTGTATCAAAAAAAAATTTTTAATTTAAAATTGATGTTGTCGGAGTACATTAACTTTTTAAAATATTTTTAGTAAAATTTTATAGTTTAACTTTTGAAAGTTTTTTTAATTAAATTTTAATAAAATGTAAATTGATGTTCACTTGACGTGTTACGAACAACTAATGTTATAAATAAGACAAAGAAAATTCCGCTAGCTGTGCTTAGATGTTCAAATGGAAATTCATAAATTGAAAAATGTCCAGTTGGAACACTTTTTGATCCCTACTTTAAAGTTTTCATGCTCAAGTTACCAACTGCAATTCAAATGTTTCTCCACTCAATTTGGCATATGGAAGTTCATGCAATGTCAATAATGATTACACACAAGTTCCAAATGATTGCTCATGATACTTTAGATGTGTAAATGGTGTCTATCAAGTGCAACAGTGTCAATCAGGAACATTATTTGATACAAACTTACGACAATGTGTGAGGACCGAAACAGTAACAACATGTTTTAATCCTCAAAATGCCTAATACAACAAAATGTTGTTTTGTAATTTGTCTGATGTAAAAAAAATATGGTTTGAGATATTATTTTTCAATTAATTTAATTAATTTTTTTTTAAGTATCTAAAGTTTTGGGGTTGTGAAGTTCGTTTCAATTCAAAAAAACTTGAATACCTTTTTTACTAAAAGAGATAATTCAGTTCTGTAAAATGCTTAATTATAAGCAAATTTGCTTAATGCAGTAAAATAAGTCTGCAAAATACTTTGCAATTTTCTCCATTTTGCACCCCATTAAAAAGTATTCCAATCAAGTGTGCAATTACATTGCAGAGTTTTTGCAGACTTATTTTACTGCATTAAGCAAATTTGCTTATAATTAAGCATTTCAAGTTTTTCTGAATTAAACGATCGAATTGAAACGAACTTAACAACCTCTAAAGTTATGTTTTCTTTTAAATTCAATTCCTAAAATGGTTTAAAATTTTTATTTTTTCTAATAAAATATTTCAAATAAATTCATAAAAAATTACTTGATGCTACATTTTCAAATGATGTTATTTTCAATTTTATTTAAAAAAAATATTAATATAAATTAAGGTAATTTAAGTGGTCATAGAAAAAACGAACTTTTTTTCACGTAATTTTATTTGATATTTATAATTTTACATTTTTTAATTTTGAGTTTTTTTCTGTTCAAAACTTACTATATTTACTAATATTTAATAAAAATTACGATTTTCAAATAAAATTTCACGAAAAATTACGTGAAAAAAAGTTCCTTTTTTCTACAATTAATTTTTTTTTTCCCAATTCAGGCACAAAAAATTTTAAAAAAGTCAAAAAATGTCAAAATTCTCAAAAAAAGGAGAATCTTTTGGAATTTTAACTTTTAACAAAAATTTACGTAATTTCCGGTATTCAGGTAATTCAGGTAAAATCCGGTAAATTTACTATTTTTCACTTTGGTAATTTTACGTGAACTACATAAATTTACGAAATTTCACGTAAAATTACATAAAAACAGAAAATCATACTTTAAAAAATCTTTTAATGTAAATAAAAAAGTATTTTTATTTTCTCTAAAATTTTTATTTTTATTCTATCTTCTTTATTATTAATTTGTTTTGCAGAATCTTTAACAAATCTTTTGTGAATAACTTATTAAAGAAAATGTTGAGATATTTTTGAGGAGAGATAGATTTTAAAATGTCTTTATTCTATATATTTTATTTTGTTTATATTTTATTATTTTATTAAATTATTATCTCGATTTTTTTTTAAATGATTGTAAAAATATCATCATTTTTCAATTTTTAATCAATCGGCTAGTTTTTATCGAAATATTTAGGATTTTGTTTCTTATATTGACAGCAAATGCCAGCAAAAATTTTGAAAGAAAAGACTTAAGCAGGAATTTCATAAAAATTAAAAATTTAGTTATAGGTGTCAACCCTTAATTTTTAAATTGCTTATAATGCATTTTCTTTTTATTAAAATTTTAATTTAAAATGAAAATTAAGCTATTTAAAGCATATTTAGCGATCATGGTTTTCAACTTTATTATCTAAATCATTGAAAATTTATCAATCATCCAAATTGGCCCTAATAAATAATAATAACGCTTTAGCCTTTTTGAAAAAAATTTTTAGATTTTTTAGAGAAAAATGTACGATAACCTGAAAAAATAACCCTACAAATTCGTATGGCAGTAAAGGACAACGAACTAAAAATAAAGCCGGACAAATGCTTTTGGTTTGCATGAAAAATCAAAATTTTTGGTTTTGTGTTAACATCATCATCGATAGAGATGGATCCTTCAAATATGCACTTCTAAGGAAAGACGTAAAATTCATATGGGAGACTGAACAAGAAAAGGCTTTCAACACTCAAAGAAATCCTAATATCCGAGCCAATACTTAGACAACCAGATTTCAGTAGAAAATTTAAATTACATACGGATGCCTCAGGATATGCAATAGAAGCTTTTCTATCTCAAACTGACGATAGTGGTAAAGAATACATGTGTTCCTATTCTTCCAAACTGCTAAAAGGAGTAGAATGAAATTAAATTGTTACCGAATACGAATGCCTATTTCTTGTATGGGGAATAAAAGTCAATCATACTTTTTTGTACGGAAAAATTTTGACGTCATTACCGATCATATCGCCTGGTTAATGTCTATTAAAGAACCAAGTGGAAGACTTGCAAGATGGTCTTTCTTTTTACAGACCTATGATTTTAATATTATTTATAGAAAAGGCTCCAACCACAGTAATGCCGATGCTATCACTAGACCTGTAATAACATTCAAAGCTTTGTATGGTAAGGAGAAAAATGATTGTAATGAAGGAACAAGAAAAATTCTAGAGAAATACGCAGAAAAACCACTTTTAAATTATCTTATTTATAGTAAACACTCTCCTGGATTATCGATATAAACATTACTGCCACCGAGAAGCACTTTATTAGTCTTCTGGGGATCTTTTATTCTCGTCGCCAGATGAAATGTTTACATTAGTACCCTTGGACCCGTCTATCCGATCTTGTCGTAAGACGTATTGGAGCAGCTATTTAAGCTCCTTGTTAACTTAAACGCTCATGGTTAAGTTAATCAACTTTCCAGTGATATCGACTAAGATGTCGCTATATCACATAAACCAAATCAAAAAATATAGAATGAGACAATTTTATAAAGTATCTCTTCTCAAAAATATCTCAAAATTTTCTTTAAAAATTTATTCGCTAAAGATTTTTTAAAGAATCTGTAAAGAAACTACAAAAAATCTCCAAAAATTTTTGACTGGTAGAACAGATTAAAGATTTTAAAGAGAATTTAGAGAAAAAATAAAGATTTTTTTATTTAAATTAATGAATTTTATGTATCTCTAAAATATCTCTATTTTTTCTTCAAAATAGGTCAATTTTTAAAGATTTTTTAAAGAATCTTTAACGAAACTTCAAAAAACCTCTATAAAATGTTGTACTGGGAAGGTAAGTCAAGATATTCTAGCATACTAAGCTGTTCTTTACTTGATTTTAGAAAAATGTCTTGTTTTTCATGCAAAGTTGTTCAAACATCTCAAAGATCAAGCTTTTTTACAAAAGTTTAATTCTTGAAAATTTCTTGATTTCCAGTGCTCTTTTAATTGAAAAATTTTGTCTTGTGTCTAGTTCATTGTGTTAATTTTCACTAATATAGATCAAATCTAGATGATATCGAAAAATTGATTGAAAAAATTGTTTATAGAGAAAACTTATTAAATTAGGAAATGCCGATTTTGGTTAACAGCCTAGTCCGTTTAAATATTAAAAGCTCCTGTCAACTTTTTTCCACTTTTCATCAATAAAATTCGTGATAAAATTACTATCACCTATCGGGAGACCTTAGTATTCTATATTTTGAGTCAATGGTATCTAAAAAATATTAATAATAAAGCTATTTGTACACAAAGATTTCTGAAAGATAATCGCAGCAGATTTAGTCTGGTTAAAATCTATTTTCCTGCTTTGATCGAACTTTAAAATATGTCCAGGAGTAATTAACAATGTCGAGATGTAGTTACTAGTAATACAATATCATTAGAAAAACCTACACAGGCAATCTTTTATTTTGATAGAAAATTAAATTTTTAAATGATGTGTCAATTTTATGATATCTAATTAAAATTGATGATTTTAAAAAGATTTTGGCGAATTGATCTAATTTATTATTGATTTTAAAAAACCTTTTCAAACTTCCCGGGGCATTCCTCTATTTGGGCGGCGGCCAAGCCTGGCCGGTCCGAACGCGGCCAAAATAAGGTGGCCAAAAATTTGGACCGCCGAGTTGGCCGGCCAAATGTACCACCTAACTTAAATTTTTAATATTGTTTATTTTTTAAAATAAGAAAAAAAATTTTAATCCTCATAGGCAAGTTGCAAGAAGCACAATTAAACAAATTACAATTTTACAAAGAAAATAAAAAAAAAAAATAAAATTATGAAAATTATGAAAATTTTTTGACATTTCTTTTATTCAATTTAATCTGAGTTAGATTAATTGAAAACAAAACAAATGCATCCGAAAATTTATATTAATAAAAAATTATTTTTTAAATTTAAGGATTTTAAATTGAAACAAATATTTTTTCAGCCAAGATTTACAAGATTTTAGGGAAATTTCCGTAATTGTTCCGAAAGATTTAAGTAATTTTTGGCCGCCGGTCTGACCCCCAAAGTGGCCGTCCGCTTTTATAACCGTCCGTCAAGGCGGTCTTGTTCGCGGTCAATAAAATTTTTGGCCGCATCAATGGCCGTTTGTACAGTTCCCAACACTATTAAAGAATTAATTTTTACTTTAAAATGTTGAAATATTTTGTATGTGTGCCTTAACAGCACTTAGAGAAATATATCATTTGATAAACATGGTTCCTTCACTTTTGGATAAAATAATAAAAATTTCTAATGCATTCAAAATGGTACTCTACCCTTTTGCTTATCTGTACATGTATTTTTTCTGTATTAACCAAGTCATACATTTTGACGTGGTGATACTTGAGAAATGCAAATTTATCCTTAGGAAAAAACTCATAATTTTGAAATTTACCAAAATATAATACTTATACATGAATTTGAAACGTAAAAAAAATCTAAAATAAACATTTCAAGCGACCAAGACCTTTGATAAATCTTAAACCGCCAACAGTACAAAAAAAATATTTATTTAAATCATAATTTTTAGATAAGTTTTATATTTCATTTATTTAGACTTAAATTTTGAACAAAAATGACCAATACTGTATCGTCAAATTTTGGATGGGAAGTTGCCGGCGGCAAAAAAGCTGCCAAAAAAGTTGATCCGAAGCCAAAAGCAAAAAAAGATCTACCAAAAATTGACATTGCACCTCCAATTCAAACCAGTTCAACCATTTTTGAATTTATACGGGAATCCGATGATGAGGAAATAAACAATAACAAAAGTACAAAGCTGGTCAAAGCAGTCACAGAGCCCAAGGTTGACTCGCCCAAAAAACCTGCACGAAAGGAACCAAAGGAATCTCTCAATTTG
This sequence comes from Brachionus manjavacas, assembly GCA_019054805.1. Lineage (NCBI taxonomy): Eukaryota > Metazoa > Rotifera > Eurotatoria > Ploima > Brachionidae > Brachionus > Brachionus manjavacas. The sequence goes on along the minus strand of JAHQIY010000015.1, from coordinate 584,486 downwards.
GTGAACACAAGCATGAATTCAGTTCAGAAAAAAAAAGTCAACTCAAAACAAGTCATAAAAAATACTGATCAAGAGCTCGAGAGTTTGCTAAGCGACTTAAAGCTCGATGAATTCGAAAAGCAGCTGTCTCAATTGGAATCTTTGTTTCCAAATAGCAACCTTGTTATTAATGAAAATTTGATTGCTTTTTTGAACAAAAAACTAGAGTCCATTCCAGAGATAGACCCGAGTTCTTCTCAAGAACTAGGTAGCTTTGATTTTTCTTTTTAAAAAAAATAAAAAAAAAAATTTTTTTCTAAGTTTATCCCTTGTCAAAAATGGAAAAAAGTGTTCTCAAATTTTTGAACATTCAATTGACCAAATTGAACAAAGCCGATGCTGAAAAACTTTTTGATTATTGTTTAAATAGCCTTTTTATTGACAATCAAAAAGTTCCGTCAAATCACGGACACAAGATAGCTTTCCAATTGATAGCAAAATTAAATCCGAACTTGTCAGTAAATGTAGAAAAAGTAAATTTTAAAAAATTAATAAATATCTTCTTTTCATGTTTTTTTTATCTTTTTCAAAGTTCAATGAAACAGTTAATGCCAATAAGCATAGACATCAGCGTGTGCTGATAGCTCTATGGGCCCTGGGTCAATTTGGATACTACAATTTACAAAATGGACTTAGCATATGGTTCGATTCAATGCTTTGCCAATTGAACATAAAAGGCTGCTCCAATTTTATCACCATTTATCTCAATAATTTATTAGAGTAATTTTTTAATGTCACAAAAATAGATAAGCTTTCAAAAATTTCAACATTTAGGCATCATAAAATCGGCTCTAGGTCCAAAATAGTGGTTAGACTAGATCAATATGATAAAATTTACGAATTGGTCAATGACAAAAATTTGAATGTATCAAAGGATGCAAGTGTAAAATTGAAGAATTCCTTTGATTTACTGCGAACTCTATTGAAACAGGAAGTGATTAGAGATAGCAGTTATTTTGAGGGTCTTTTGCACCGGTTACCGGTCGACAAATGCCCAAAACAGGACGATATAATGGAACTTTTGCTAGATTCTTTGCTTAACAACAAAGACTCAATGCTAAAGTGGAAGCAGAGCTATTCAAAAAATTTGGCCCAGTCGTTTCTTTTGCTAGAAGAAGCCTCCGAAAACCATTTAAAACAGCTAAAATCTTTAAAATACACCCGGGATACATTGATGTATTTTGATGAGCAAAGCACTCATTTGATGACTAAGCTAAATTTATCTACGAGGGACTCGCATGTCAAAGCGCACCATTATGCTCGATCTAAATCAAGCAAAGTCCACTCGGAGACTGATCTAGTAAAAAAATTTAATCATCTTGTCAAAGTATTTATTTTGAAAATTACAAAAAAATGGGACAGACTAGGTATCAAGACTAAAAATTAAATAATTTTTGGCTTAATGAGCTCAAATTCAGGCCACCTTTAAGACCAATTGTGACACCTTTTTAGAAAAATAGTTTTGAAAAATCGATATGAATTTTGATTTTTAGTGAGATGTGTCATGCATTGAGGCCTCAAACATATATTGTTTTATCAAATGACCATTATAAAAATCAATATTTCTAGTCTAATTTTATGAATTTTTAGTCCTTAAAATAACTTTGTCTCATTTTAATTTAAATAATAATCATAGTAACTGTAATAAATAATTTTTTTTCTCTTGCTTTTAAGCGCATTAATCAAACACATTACAAAAAAATTTCGCTTGGTCAAATGGTTTTCAAGACGCTCTTCTATTCCATTTTGGCAATTTCGCTATTTTTTTACTGGGACGCCAATTATAATAAATCAGTTTATAGTAATTTTATTACTTTTCATTTAATTAAAAATGTTAATATTCAATTTTGTTTGTTTAAGCTAATTCTGTTCAAAAACAGCTTCGAAAATATGGCTTGTTGGATCATACCCTTAAAGTAGTCAATTCTGTCAAACAATTGATCCATTCAATTCAAAAGTAAAGTGACAAAAATAAAAAAAAAATTATTTATTTTTGTTTCTAGGACTTTGAGCTATTACATTCCAATTTGGCAGCGAAAGCTAAGAGAAACGGTGGTACCATTTACCGAAAGAGCTTTGAAAACTAGCAAAGAATATGGAACTTTGGTATGGGTCAAATCTGAGCCGTACAGAGACATGGTTGTTCAATATTCAAATGAAGGAGTCAAATACGTAATTTCAATGAAAAGGAAAAAAAATTTTTAATTTAAAAATTTTGAAGGTTGAAGCAAATTATCCATTTGTTTTGAAAAATTTGAACAGTTGTGGTCAATTGGCTTTGGACTATGTTTTAACAGTCAGTAATTTTGTGGCTTATTATGTCTTGAGTCTGGTTGATTATATTGGTGTTAATTTGTTGGGTTTCAAAAATGGAGAGTTGGAAATTGTTTTTTTTGATTCTTTCAGATTTGTTTTGGATAAAGTTGCTGAGACTCTGTTACAAGTTGCCAATTGTAAGCTTATTAAAATCTAAATATAAATTCTTATTAATTTGTCTTTTTTATTCTAAAGATATTAACAAACTCTAAATTGTGAATGAATTAGAGAAAGCGTAACGATCGATAATTGTTTTTAATAAAATTTTTTAAATCCATTTAACTCGAAATTTAATTTCAAGTTTTATTATTTTATTTTAATCGTAAATAAAAGTTTAATACTATTTTTTTTTTCAATTTTAATGACAATTATAAAAAGCAGTAATAAATCTAAATTTTTCAAATAACTTAAGCGAAAAAGATATTTTTTGATGTTTTCTTAAATTAAAGAATTTGCCAATTTTTACAGTTAATTAAAAGTTCATGATCATGATCACATGATCAAAACTTAAAAGATTAAAATTTTAATTTAAATGATGAAATAAGAATTTTTAATTTTTTTTTAATTAAATATAAAATATTTATTATCTTAATTTAAATCCACATTAAGATTTCCATATTATGACTCAAACATTACAGCGAAAAAAGGTTAAATAAAGTTTCAAAATATTGATTAAATTTCATTTCATTTCAAATAAAAACTCCAAAAATCATGTTTGATAGAGTTTAGTCATTAATTATTAAAAAATTGAAAAAAACCTTATATAAAAACTATAAATTAAAAACTAAAATTTTAATTTAAAATTTACATTTGATTATAAAATTCAATTTTCCTTTTTCAGAATTAAAAAAAAAAATTTTTTAATTTATTTCAATATTGAAAAAAAACAGAAATTAAAATAATTAGAGAAAAAAAAATGATATTTCTTATTTATAGGTCTATCATTTTTTACAGATCAGGGAGAATTTTTTTCTAAAAATATTTGTGACAGGGTAAAACAAAATATATGGATAGTAAGAATTAGAATATTTCGTAATTGATTTAAAAGTTATGAAAGCATTGAATTAATCAATCCCGCAAAATTTCTGTAAAATAAAAAAACTTAAAAATAATAAATCAATTATGAATTTAATTTTTAACATTAAAAAAGGTCAAAATTCACTTATTTTATTAATGGTAAACAGTTATCAACGTCAGAAACCGAAAGAGATCTTGGAGTTATCTTCAATACAAATCTTAAATGGAAAAATCAAGTAATAGAGGCTACAAACAAAGAAAATAAAAAGTTGGGTCGCATCAGGAAATCATTCGCTCGTTTTGATGGTAAGTTATTTAGATCATTGTATTTAACTTTTGTTCGTACTCTTTTGGAATTTGCTGTATGGTCTCCATTTCTTAAGTCGGACTGTGAAAATCCTGAAAGGATTCAACGCAGAGCTACGAAATTTGTTTCTTCAATTAGAAACAAACCGTATGAAAGCAGATTGAGGGCTTTGAACATTCCAAATCTGGTGGACATTCCAATTCCAAAAAGAGGTGATCTAATTCAATTATACAAGTTCATTCATGGAATAGAATTGGTTGAAAAAAGCAACATTTTTGATGTCACCAAAATCCAAAGAAGAGGTTACTGCTTCAAATATCACAAAAAAATTTCCAGAAAAAAAATTTCCAAAAAATTTACATAGAGATAACTTTTTTTTCAACAGAACCGCTAACACATGGAACTCACTGCCAAATCAATTAGTAGAAGCCCCCAATGTTTATAGCTTTAAAGCAGGCAATGCTTGCTGGATGAGCAGCAATCAATCACATCAGCTGTCTTAGTGTGACTTATTAGCCCACTCGCTGGCTAGCCAGCTATAGTCAAAACTACTACTACTACTCCTAATAAAATATCCATAAAATTCTTATAAATTCTTAAGTGCTTAAAAATGTTTATTCTCTAAAAAAACACTTTTTGGCCTTATTTTTATTTTAAATGATGGAAAGTAGACCTACAGTAAACTATATAATAAATTTTAAAATTAAGAGTCTTCATAAAGTTAGAGTTAGATTAGATTATTTTTATTAATTTAATTAAATAATTTTTATTTAGATCCATTTGACAATGCATTTAAAAATTTTAAATCATCAAAATTTATAGTGCATTTATACTATTACTAATGATTAAATTTTTTTTGTTTATTTAAATCTAATAATGACCAATTTAATATAGATTAGTATTTAACATCGTGTAAATTAATTATCATATGCGATCTGTTATAATTTTTTTTTACTATTTTTGTTATTTTTTTATATTTTTTTAGGCTAAAAGTGGTCATTTCTTTCCAATAAAGTTATTTATAAAATATTTCTCTTATTTTTTTTTATTTTATAAACCATCCAAATCTCATTGAGCTAAAACAAATTAAAATCTTGTTTTAAATTTCTTTTGTTTGAAAAAAAAATACCAAACAATCTTTATGAATTTTTGAACTTTTTTTTATCTCTTTAACAACTTTAATAAAAAAAACTGGATATTCTCAATTTGGATACGAAAAAAAGAGTGCATGTAAAAAAAAGAGTCCATGTTTATTTTTAAAATTGTTTAATTGACCAAATTTACTGATTTGAAAGTTGGTGCAAAGATTATCGGTTTAAATATGTCATTTGCTGCATACAGCGATGAATTAGCTTTTGCACCATCTGAAAACATTACTAAAATGCTGTTAAAAACATACTAGAATTTGAAAAATGAATTGATTTAATGACTCCAAATAGGCATCAATCTTTTTCGTAAATTAAAAATACAAATTGTAGGATAAATTTTTTTAAATCAAGCAAGCTTAGTAAATAACCTAAAAATTAAAAAATGGTAAAAGAAAATAAATAAATATCATTCAAAATAGTAAAAAAATAAAAGATCAGTATTTTTTTTTGTTTGATTAAAACAAAAAAATTTCTTAATGATTTTTATAATATTAAATAATTAAAAATTTTAAATATTAATTAGAATTCATCAATAATTTTCATTGATTTTTGGAAAATTTATCTAGCATTTTTTTTAATTTTTTTTAAATTTTGAATTTTTTCTCTTAAATGAAGGTTTTTTTTTGGTTTTAGTTGATGTAATTTTCCATTTTATCCATTTAGTCCGACGAAGGTATAAGGATACCAAAACGCGTCGTTTTATTTTGGAAGATAATTTTTGAAAATATAATTTATTATCTTTAAATGGAATTTTATTTAATTGAACTTCATATGTTTGATACTAATCAAAGTCATTTTTATTTGAATATTTAAGTGAGTTTTATTTTAAATTTTTCTCCTCTTTTTTTACTTATAAATCAAATATAGATTTGTTCACGGGACTTAAAAATAAATTAAATAAGCAAATAAAATTTAAATTTAAAAGTTTTAAATCTTCGCAGTTAGCCTTGATAGCACTTGAAAGTCTTTTTTGAAGAAAACATTCTTCATAAATAAATAAAAAATTCTTTTTTAAAGTTTATTTGATTAAGAGAATAATTTTAGGATTTTTTTTTATTTTAAACAAAATTAAACAAAATCATCATAAAAGAAAATTGAATCAAAGAGTTCATAAATTAAGCAGCATTTTGTTTATCGTGTCGAAGTGTTGAATTGCATAAAATAAGCAGCAGTAGGCTCATTGGTATAAACAACTTTGTCCAGATAATTTTTATGACTTTTTTGTTCATAATCCAAGCGTTTGTTTTCATCTACCATCTGTTTGAGTATTTCTTTTTCTTTTCTTTCGAGTTGTCTTTCGGCAATGATACCAGCCTTGGCCTCAATGATTCTTCTCTTGTCGAACTCTTCGTTCTCCAATCTATCCATTTCTTCATTTCTCTTTTTCTCCTCGACTTGTCTCAATTGTTCCTGTCGTATTTTTTCTATTTGTTCCGGTGACATGCCTTTCCATCTGTCTGGCACAACTCGGTGCGGACCGAACGCACTAACTGCCTGATCGGGGTTTTCGGTGAGCATGTCGCTGAATATAGCATTGGCAATCTCTGTCATATTATCATCTTGCTCCTGCATTTTCTTGATCGCATTTCGCTGCTCTTGTTCACGTTTCAGCGCATCATTGTAATCCTTCACGGCCGAGTTAATAGCTCGTCTGCACTCTTCCTCGGCCTTTTGCAGCTCACGTGCTCTCTGGTCCAACTCCATCTGTTTAAAGTCATACAACTTATCGGCCATTTTGTCCTGCATCTTGGCAACATTTTTCTCGTGTTGCTGCTGCAGTGACCATTCTCTGAGCTGTTCCTGCTGGTACTTGAGCCTTGCCATTGCATTCAGGTCTTCGCCATCGAATTTTTGACAACTTGCTGGCCCACATCTCGGGTCCTCATCACTCACTCGAGCCGGCTTGTCCTTTTTAAGGTAGTCTGGGTCCTGTAAATCCCATTCGCGTCTGCCATCTGGTTGCTGATGCAATGCTCTGAATTCGTTCAAAGCTCTGCTGAGCTCTCTGGCATCATGTTCTTGACGTTTGTCAAGCAGGTAGGAAATCTTGTCATTTCTTATCATGTCATGGGCTGACAAAAAAAGTTTACTTAAGACTGGCATAGGAAAAAAATTCATCTTAGTTACCGAATGCTTCGCTTCTCTTTCTTTCCATTTCCTCCATGAACATTTTGTCCTGTATTTGCTGCTCCAAAGCATTTTTGTCCACGCCGATCAAACGGTGTTTGTTATTGAATATTCGCGCCTGCCTTTCTTTTTCTAATCGTCGCCTGCGCTCGATGGCTGCCTGCTCTTTCAGATCGATCGGCAAGTCGAGTTTATACATTCCAAGTATATATCAGCGTTTTGGTTAGATGAGAGTTTAATAACGAAAATTTTAAAGAAATTCTTAAGCTATAAACTTAATATTAAATAAAAAATATATAATTTTTGTTTCTATAGAAACTAGAATACAGAATATTTTAGACTCTAAGAGCCTCTATCAAAGCAACGATTTTTACAAATCTCAAAAGCCCTTTTTTTAAATTCATTTTCATAATTTAAATTGAAAAAAAATTAACTAAAAAAATAAATAAATAAATTTTTTAAATTAAAATTAATTTTTGATCTAATCAATTACTGCGGTACAAACTCATAGATTGATAATTAGATTGAAAGGATATCAAACAATTTAATTATTATTATTATTTATTTGTTTTTCTGTTCGAGCATAGGTTCCTTCAGATTAAAAAAAAAAGAAATAAAATAAAAAAAAATAAGATAAAATAAAATAATTAAAACAGTTTAAAAAACTTTTACATTTAAAGTAAGTTATTTTTTATTTATGAATGAAAAGGATGAGATACAAAAATAATAATTAAAGAGCTGTGAGAAAAAAGAAAAAAAAAACAAAAAAAATAGATAATGTTGTTCGTTTTAATTTAAAGACCAAGTCCGAACTTAAAAAAATAAATAAAAGTCATTGATTTGAATTTCTGAAAAAAAAATTCTGGACCTGGACTTGACTTGAGACTTTTGACTGTTAAACAACTCTGGTTGGTACTAATAATATGTTGACGATGAGCTTATTTTTAGCAGTAGTGGTAGTAGTAGTAAATATAGCTGTGACATAGAGGTACATGTGTGGATGTAGGTTATAAGGCTACATCATATCAGCTTTTATCTGTTCTGCCAAAGGTTACACTCGGTTTACCGATCTCCTCAGATCACCGGACGCCACGTGAGCATTCAGTTTAGCTTTAAAGCTGTTCACATTACTCGCATTAACTATACTGGGAGGAAGTAAATTCCAAGTAGTTGCTGTCCTATTAGTAAGGAATTTTGCTCTAATGTTAGACCCCTTACAGTCATCTCCAACGATCTGATGTGTGTGGGTGACCTGTCTTTATTATTTCTTCCTATTTTAATTCCCAGATCCTTTTCTTTCTCAGTTTCTTTCAGTACCATTTTACAGTGCTGCTACGATACCTTGAATTCACCATATTTTACGTAAATTATGGTAAATTCACGATATTTTACCATATTTACCGTAAAATATGGTATTTTTATTTATAAAAAAGGATTTTTTATTATTTCATTCAATTTTTTCTCTAAACAAATTATGAAAATTAATATTTATTTGTCAATTATTTGAAGATATTAAGTACGAAAATGTTAAATTATTTTCTTATATACAAAAATTATCAAAAATCATTTATAAAGAGCTCTATAAAAAAAAGATATACAATCAGAATTTAATGATGTGACCAGTCACCATTTCTTTCACTTACAATCTCAACAACCTAGAAATGTTTTATTAAAAAATTAAAATAATAAAATTTTTTAATATTTTTTACATATTTAAGATGATTTATATATTTCTTACATTTTTCAACTGTCAAAGTTTTTTGAAATGCTTAATATCAAAAGTAAAATAATATGCTTTAAATGAAATCAAAAGTTAGACATAAATTTTTTTAAAAAGCTGAGCTTGTAAAATTTATTCCAAAAGGATCAGCATTCAAGGAGCATGGGACAAGACAGCTAACAGCTGAAAAGCAAAAAAAGCTAGAAAATAAAATTTATTTTGTAAATAATGTTTTAATATTAATTTTCAATAAAAAATTAATATTTAAACATTATATATTTTAATTTGTTTAGAGAAAAAATTGAATGAAATAATAAAAAATCCTTTTTTCCTTTTCTGTTGAATTTTTATCATTTTATACCTTTTTTTACAAGAATTTACCGAAATTTACGTCAATTTTTATCAAAAAAATTTTTTTTGTTTTCCTTTTTCAAAAATTCAAAAAAAAATTTTTTTCATGAAAATCGGTTTTATTCGAGAAATTTTGGAAATTTTTTTTTTCACTGAATTTTACAGTAATTATCGGTATTTTACGATAATTATCGTTATTTTACGAAAAATACCCTTTTTTAGATTACTTTTTTACGGTAAATATGGTAAAATATCGTGAATTTACCATAATTTACGTAAAATATGGTGAATTCAAGGTATCGTAGCAGCACTGTACTTCCATTTTCCTCAATTAAGTACTCCTTTTTTGGATTTTCCTTGTCAAAATACATCACAAAAAAATTTTGCGTCGTCTTGATTTTCTTAATAAAAAAGTTTTATGAATGATTTTTTTAATAAAAGTTAATCTTAATATTTTTGAATAAATTTTTTCTTCCTTTTGGAATTATTTACAAAAGTTTTAATAAATTTAATAAAGTTTTCAAAATAAATAATTGATCGATTTCAGAAAAAATGGTAAGATTTTAGCTCTCCAAACTAGGAGATTCTCTTGTTTCAACAAAATTATTTTCTTTTAAAAAAAAATGAAAGCTTTTTTTTTATTAGCTAAATCCGTACATTTATTTCTAACAACATTTTAATACAAAACATTAATAGCCTAGATAATCTTCTGTACTTGAACTAAACAAAGAAATTTAAAAACATTAACAAGGCAAAACAAAAAAAAAATAAAAAAGTCTCTGTTGTTGATAAATTTATTCATTTAATTTCAGAAATTTATAAAATGATTTTTTTTACAATCAATTAAAAGTAATGCCTTAACTAAATTGAGTCAATTTAAAAAAAAATTTCAGAGAGAATGACATGAAGTATCATTTAAGTTTTAGCAACAAAAAAAGTCAAAAAAAAATACAAAACTTAAATGTATGCGAATTTACTAGTACATCTAGTGAAAATTTTTAAAATAAAATTTAAAATAATTAATTAGAACAAAATGCCTTTTTTAAGTAAAAAAAGCAAAAAAAAAGTAAATTTGATTACAGATAATAATCAATCAGAACTGAATGAACTTGAAAAAATTTTGGAAGAAAAAAAAGAAACTCTTAGACGCCTCAATTTAGTAAAAAATTATAAATCTAAGGTAAACTCTATATTTTTAAAAGTTTGTTGCTTTAATAAAATATTAAATTCAAAGACAGAAATACAAAATTTGGACGAATCGATTAAAAAATGGACCAAAGCATCACAAAAAGCTATTGAACAGTTGTATTCGTACTACACTACAAATGCTACAAGTCAAACTGAAGTTTTATCAATGAATGAATTTTTAAAAAGTCTAAAAGTAAAACATCAATTTAAATTCATTTAAATGAAAATTTCAAAATAAAATTTTTTAGGTTGATCCTGAAGTTGTTAAATATGACATTGAAAATGAATATTTTAAAGAAATTTAAAATTTTAATAAAATTTTTTGAATTAATTAACTTTTATTTTTTAGATTAAAAAAAAATGTTATTTAAAAAGGTAGAACTTAAAAACGGTATCCTAATGCCGACTATTGGTTTAGGTACATCTCTTAGAAACAAACCAAACAAAGTAGATAACCAACAATTTGTAGAGTCTGTAAAGCATGCACTAAAAATTGGTTACCGACACTTAGATACAGTAAATTATTTTGTTTAAGTATTTTAGATGAATTTTGATAAAAAATCTCAAGGCAAAATGCTACAATAATGAGCATTTAATTGGTCAGGCAATTAAAGAAAGCGGCATAGATCGAAAAGATGTATTCCTGGTAACCAAACTATTTCCAGATGATATGGGTTATGACAAAGCTTTGAAAGCTTTTGATAAAAGCTGTAAGCAATTAAAAGTGGAATATATTGATTTGTATTTGATTCATTTTCCGGCTAAATTGAGGGGTCAAAATAATGATTTGGAAAAATCTAGACAAGTTAGGCTTGAAACATGGAAAGCTTTGGAGAAATTGCTCTCAGATGGGAAGTGTCGAGCAATCGGAGTGAGCAACTTCATGCAAAGACATTTGGAAGAAATTATTGATGCTGGCATGACCATTCCATCCGTAAACCAGTGTGAATTTCATCCTTACTATAACAACAAAGGGCTTTTAGATTATTGTGCCAAAATTGGAATTCAATTTGAAGTATTTTCAAGAGCAAATTTTAAATTTGAGATTTTTATTCAATTTTTATTTTAAAAGGGATACAGTCCTTTAGGAAAAGGAAATTTATTGAATGATCCGGTTGTTTTGGAGTTATCTAAAAAATACTCAAAAAGCTGTGCTCAAATTTTGCTAAATTGGTCGATTAGGGTGACTTTAAAGAAAAAAAAATTGTAAATAGCTTATTAATAGTTGTATTAGAATAGTGTTGTGACAATACCTGGATCGACTAATCATGAACGTATAGAAGAAAACTTTAATGTAAAATTAAATTTGATGAGTGATTATTTAAATGGTATATTTCAATTTTTTTTCAAGATTTTTGATTTCAGTCTTAGTGATGAAGATGTTGAACTACTTTGGACATTGAACAAAAATGAAAAAGTATCATGGGATCCAACAAACATTATCTAGTTAAATAAATAAACAATTTATCTAAAATCTTCTTTTTTTAATTGTCTCTTTATTTAGACTAGATTTTTTCAGTATTTTCTTTGAGAACAAATTCTCATTTTCATATTCTAAAGAAATGACAAAAGAGACTCGATTCAAAAAAAGCCTTGGGCTAAAATTTTTAATTTTAATTTTATAAAATATTTTAGCGTTTTTTTTCGATGTTTCTATTAATTCTAAGAGTTCTTAGCTAAAAACATTAGTCAAGTACGCTTCGGAATTAATTAATTACGGGTGTGTGTTGTAGAATAAGGAAAAAACATTATCGAAGATAGGAATAATTCTACCAACTTTTGGGATACAAATTTCAAATTATCATAATTTTGCAAGCTAAATTTAAAAAGCTGAATCAATTGTTAAGCATAAATTACATACATCCCAACCAAACAATAACAAAGCTTTTTTATTATTTATAAAAAAAATCAGCGCTTCTTTTGGCATTTATTGGAAACAATTCCGAACAAAAAGCTTTATATTTTTGAAATTTAAATTCTAGATAAAATGATTTTGAATCAGAAAGAAATTCGTTCTCAAGTAATAGAAGAGTCGAATTTTAACGAGGGTAAACTTTTTAAGCTAGAACAAGGCTGGATCCTTCGACTTAAACTGTCGACCAAAATAATTGACCAAAATGTCAAAGTCTATTGCAATTTGCCGCCGGATCCAGCAGTCGAATTTACGCGCTCAAAGTTCCATGAATACAAATGGAAGTACTTGGCAAATAGCATAAAAAATGATGAGTTTAATAGATTTGTTGATATCAATTGTCACCTTCCGGGTGCATTTAATTACTACTTTGTCTATGCTGAACAACCTGAGCAAAAAAAAGGAGGGTCAAATTTTCTAGTCGACCCTAAGCTTTGTCTAAAAGATGGCCAAGAGGTACAAGCCGAAAGTCTTCAATTTCACACATTTCTTTCTAAACTGCTCGGACCACTGAACGAATGGAAGTCAAGATTACAGGTGTCCAAAGAGACTGGCTACAACATGATACATTTCACTCCGGTTCAGGGCCTGAGCCGCGAGTCCAACTCGTCCTATTCCATACGAGATCATCTAAATTTACTGGAACCGGCTGATTCTAGTGGAAAATTCGGACTAAATGATCTAAAAAATCTAGTCCAAGAAATATACAATGATTGGAACATGTTCAGTTTGTGTGATTTGGTCTACAACCATATGTCAAATGATTCGGAATTTTTGAAACAACATCCCAATGGTGCTTACAATTTGGTCAATTCGCCTCATCTCATACCTGCATTTGTTCTGGACAGAATTTTCTACCACGCCACTCTTGACATATCCAAAGGAGTCTACACGGCGAGAGGAATTTCAGCCCAAAATCCCAGCCCAGATTCAATGGAAGCCTTGAGACACATTCTTAGATGGGAAGTAATTCCCAGATACCACTTGGAAGAGTATTTTTGTGCCGATTTGGCCAAAATATTGAACAAAATCAAAGACATTGGACTATCACAATTGGCTTTTATTGAAAAAAATTTGGACATGGTTAAAAATGCACCTAAAAAAGGTTTAAATGAAGAACAGATAAAATCCGAATGGAAAAAATTTGCAATAATTCAAGACAAAGAATTCAAAAAATTAGGCTCTTGTGTAGACTATGATCTGGTTGTTCATTTGCTTTCAATTGAATTCGAATCACTGCGACTTGATTTGGATCTAATAAATTCAAGTGAAAATTCGAATTTGATAATAGGGGTGTATGAAAAATTTTCCATTTTGCTCAATCAAAAAAATGAAGAAATTAAATCCAGAATAAATGAGTATTTGACCGAAGCGGTAAACAATGTGATATCAAATTATTACTACTTTTTTTTTGCTCCTGATGGTCCCAAATGGTCGCAAATAAACAAAAAACAGCCCATAGTTCAAACTTACTTTTATTTTCCTTTCGAAGATGACAGCGTGTTGGGTGATGAGAAAAAAGTGGCTTCAAAAGATGGTCTGAGGATTCAGGCCCACAATGGATGGGTTATGGGCGATGATCCGCTGAGGAACTTTGCTGATGAGAGCTCGACTGTTTATTTGCGTCGTCAACTGATTCCGTGGGGAGATTCAGTCAAGCTCAGGTACGGAAATTGTCCCGAAGATAATCCGCAATTGTGGTCGTTTATGGAAGATTATACGCGACGAACTGCGCAAATTTTTCACGGTGTCAGATTGGACAACTGTCACTCTACACCAATTCATGTGGCTCAGTACTATTTGGACATAGCTAGACAGGTGAGACCCAATTTGTTTGTCATTGCCGAGTTGTTTACAAACAGCGAGTTTATAGACAATAAATTTGTTGCCGAGCTGGGCATTACCTCGTTGGTGCGAGAGAGCATGAACGCTTGGAACGCTAATGAACTGGGCAGATTGGTGCACCGATTTGGAGGCATCCCAGTGGGCTCGTTCTATCAGTCATCGAACAGACCCTTGCAGGAAGGAATAGCCCATGCTATTTTCTATGATGTAACCCATGATAACAAGTGTTTGATCACGAGCCGAAGTGTCTATGACGCTTTTGCGTCAAGCAGTTTGGTGCTGATGTGTGACTGTGCGGTGGGAAGCACTCGCGGCTTTGATGAGCTGGTACCGCATCACATAAATGTGGTCACTGAGGCCAGGCCCTACAAAAAATGGGACCAAAAGATAGACCAAGGCATTCAAAAAGGAAAATTGCTGATGAATAATCTGCATTTTGAGATGGGTGTCAAAGGATATTCGCAGATTTATGTGGATCAATTTGATGATGATACTACAGTGGTTACCAGACATAATCCAAGTAGTCACGAGAGCTATATTTTGATTTCTCGGACCAGTTTTGGCCAGCCGAATGAGTGGACACCGAAAAATGTGTCCAAGCCTTTGTATGTGCCATCTAGGATTGAAAAAATTGTGTTTGAGGCTAGTACGGTAAAAATTGCCGAATCGCATTTTAAACCCAGTGATGAGTTAATAAATGGATTGGAAAATTTTCACCTCAATATACAGGAAAATGTAAATTTGGCTAATTCAAGTTTTATTGATTTTATTGATTATGATGGCTCACGATCTTTGGTTAATTTCAAATATTTTCCGGCTGGAACTGTCATATGTTTCAAAGGTTAGTTTTTTTTAAACTATTTTTATTAGATAGGAATACAAAAAATTAAAAAAATACATTCACAGTTAATTTTTTTTTAATTACTAAACTAATCATGGCTCGGCAGCCCTCTTTAATCTTAATTTTAGAGGAAAAAAATTTAAAATTGACGAGGCTATCTTTTAAATTTAAATTCAGACTTATTAATATTCTGCTTTTTATGAATCAGAATTTTTTCAGATGCTGAATTTTGTTTTTAAATTTTTTTTTCAACTTTTACAGCTTCGGATCAATAAAATGAATACTTTTAAATTTAAATATATAAAAATTTCGAAAAGCGAAATTTTCTCTTAGATCATCGTGGTTTTTAATGATAAGAAAAATTAATCACATAAGTTTGAAATTACTTTAATAATTTAAAATTCTGAAATAATATTTTTAAATGGCAAAAAAAAGTTTTACATTAAAAATAAAAAAATTTAGCTTTTTTTGTTCGCAGAGAGAGGATTTAGAAATGACTATTCTACTTGGTCTTTTTAAATAAAATTTTTACATCTTATTCAATTTTTTTAAAAATTTTTATCTATAAAAATAATTTTGAAAGCCTTAAAAATTGACTGTTTTTATACTGTTCTGTTACTCAAGTTTATTAAATTTAAATTGTTATCTTTGCACCAAAGCAATTTAACAGAAAAAAATCAAAAGATATCAAGTAATTTTAATAATTAAAATTTCTGCATTTTTTTGAAACCCAGATCACTTACGGTTAGTGGATGGTTCTTCTTTAATTACTCTAACATAGCCATGTAATTTTTTTTGCTTCTTTCGTTAAAAATTATTTTAATAATTTTATTATTAAAATGAGTACAATAAAATACTATACAAAATAAAAAGGAAACAAGGAATTTCAAACTGAAAGAATAAGATACTGGGAAGAAAAAATATTTTTCTATCCATCAAATGTTTATTTTGTGATGAAATAAAATTCTTATAAACATAGTTCTGACATTCTCCATTCTAAACATTTACATTTATAAAAAAAAGAAAATTGCTTTTTTATTTAACTTCCATACATAGAACAAATTACATTATTTTTATGAGAAGCAGATTTTTATATAAAATAATATTTTTAAAGAAATAGTTTTAAAAATTTTCGAGAAAATTCCGACAATGAACTTCAGATTTTTTAACCATAATTTTCCTGGTGTATTCTGGAATTACTTGAAATTAAATTATTCTTGGCATTTCAAATTTCCATATTATTTTAAATTAGGAAACAAAAATAGAAGAAAGTTGTTTTTTTTTTTAAATCAAATATTTTCACTTTTAAATGTTCATTTAAGAGTACCTTTTTTAAGAAAATATAAAGAATTTATTGAATCATTAGAAAATTTATGATATAATTAAAATTAGACATTTTTTTTAAATTTTCTATATACTCGTACAAAAAATTGATTTTGAAAATCAATTAAGATCTGTTTCTGTTTCGGGAATTGAAATTTTAGTCTAATTCCAAACCAAAGCAAAAAAAATTAAAAAAAAATCCAACTTTTAATTTTAAATATTTTAGTTGTGTTAAATGATGAAAGTAAATCTCAACTACCATTTATCCGCAAATCAATAGCAGAATTGCTCAACACCAACATAAACCAAGAAGCATTCAACAATGAAATAGAGATAATTCTAAATCGCCTAAACTTTGATGAGCTAAATATTCTACTTTATCGTTGCTCCCAAGAAGAGACAAGTGAAGGTATATTTTCAGATGTATATAACGTGCCAAACTATGGTCCACTTGTATATGCTGGTATCCAAGGCTTTATCAGTGTGATGGAACGTGAGCGTCTAACCAACAACCTTGGTCATCCTCTGTTCCAGAACTTACGTGATGGTGACTGGATACTGAATTACACTGCCGATAGACTTAAAAAATACGCTCAACTAAGCAGCAGAGAAAACTTAATGGCCCTACATCAATGGTTGTTTAGGCTCTTCGGCTCACTTAGCCACCTTCCTCGATACCTAATCCCGGCTTACTTTGATCTAATCATATCGGGATTGTATAGCAAGTCTGTACAAAGATCTCTTTGGTTAATGAGTGCCAGTAATCACATGAACACAAAATTGAAAAATTTTAATCTGATGAATGCTTCAAAATTTCTAGAGGGTCTTTGTTTGGCCGGAATTTCGCTAGTAGGAAATTTGACCAGTGCCAAACTGCCTGATACAATTATTCGAACTGACACAGAGCCTAAATTATCTCTAAGTGCCGGCCTACCTCATTTCAGCACTACTTATATGCGCAATTGGGGCAGGGACACGTTTATCTCAATACCAGGTCTTTTGTTGTTGACAAACAGATTTACAGATGCCAAAAATTTAATCTTATCCTACGGCTCTTGTCTAAGACACGGACTAATACCCAATCTTTTGTCGGAAGGAAAATCAGCCAGATACAATTGTAGAGACTCCATTTGGTGGTGGCTGAAATCGGTCAAAGATTACACCGAGTTGGCTCCCAATGGATATGAAATTCTGGATGATTCTATTTACAGACTTTATCCGACCGATGATTCTGAGCATCCGTCCCAAGAAGAATTAGCAAACCGAAAGGATTCGTCTAAAATTCAGAAATTAAGTGATGTGATCCAAGAGGCCATGAGCGTCCACTTGAATGGTCTTAAATTCCGCGAAAGAAATGCTGGCACACAAATTGACGACAGAATGAAATCAGAGGGGTTTAATAATGAGATTGGAGTTGATTTGGAGACTGGGTTTGTGTTTGGTGGCAATGAGTGGAATGCTGGAACATGGATGGATAAAATGGGAAGTTCGGAAAAAACAGGAAATACTGGCTTTCCGGCTACGCCAAGAGATGGAAGCGCTGTTGAACTTGTTGGTTTATGCAGATGTGCACTTGAGTTTTTAATTAAAGCTAATGGTTGTGGAAAGTATCCGTATGATGGAGTAGTGCTTAAGTCTGCCAAGAAGATAACATGGTCCCAATGGGCTAAAAAAATTGATGAAAATTTTGAAAAATATTTTTGGATAGGAGATGACTGCCAAGACAATTTAGTAAATAGACGCAATGTTTACAAGGACACAGTGAATTCAACTCATAAATGGACTGATTATCAGCTGAGACCCAATTTTTTGATAGCTCTTGTGGTCGCACCGCAAATGGTCAGGCCAGAAAATGCTCTCAAGAGTTTGGAGCAGGTCAAGCGATTTTTGATGAATGATCCGCACACTATTGGAATCAAAACTTTGGACGAAAGCGATTTCAATTACAATGGCTATTATGACAATTCAAATGATTCGTGTGACAGACGCGTCGCTCAAGGCTTTAACTATCACAATGGACCCGAGTGGCTTTGGCCGGTTGGTTTTTATCTTAGATCTTTGCTCATGTATTCAAATGATAAAGAAAATGTATTGAGGTATGTTAAAAAACATCTTGGAAAATTGTATGACACCATGTTTTCTAATGATTGGAGAAGTTTACCTGAGTTGACAAATAAAGATGGACAAGTGTGTAGTCATAGTTGTGTGTCACAAGCGTGGAGTTTGGCCACAATTTTAGAATTAGCTCATGATTTAAGCAAATTAGATGATTAATTTATTTAGTATTTTTTAATTTAGAATCAAATTCGGTTTTAATATTTTTACTTTTAAAATAAAAAATTTAGTGATTTGAATTTTTAGGATTTTTATTTATAAGCAGATCCTAGTAGAAATAAATTGGATGTGTAAAAAAGAATCTTTTGATTTGTAACAGCTTTTTATCTTTGACATTTTGTCACAAAATTTTTGCGACCAGTCAGTTAACAGAACACTTGTTCCCCAAATATGTGACCAAATCATGTTAAACAATATTTTTTCTATGATTCCAATATAAAAACAATATGATTTATTTTCATTTCTTATTTCTTTAAAAAAGATTGTATACATCCAATAAAACTCTAGTGCTTTTTACTTGGCGTTGTATTAAAACATAGAATGAAATCGAATTCAATTTACCTGTAAAAAACGTAGAAAAAGGTAAACATAGAAAATTGAAACGTAGAAAAAAAAACATAGAAAAGAAAAAACATAGAATGTCGAATACATAGTTTATTGATTAAGTGAAATAATTGAATAATTAGTTTAACTGTTATTTATTTATTGAATTGAATTAACCGCCTTTAAGAAGAAGTAAAAAAAAAAAAATATAGAAAGATTTTTTGTGTTTTTGTGTTTTTTTTAAAAATGAAAAATTATTACCTAAAAATAAAATTACAAAAAATAAAAAAAAAGGAACATTAGTTCGAAAATAGAAAAAGGCATGAAAGTTATAAAGCAAGATAATTTGGACCAAAATTCATGAATTTCTTTTATTTTGAATTAGAAATCTTGAATTTTGAAATCAGATTAATCTTAAGATTTTCTTTAAGTTGGTTTGTATTTACTGTAATTTTTGAGGTTTCAATTTTAAAGTACTTGGAAATAAGAACCAAGTCAGAGGAAAAAGATTTATTAGAGGGGGGGGGGGTCATTAAGCATATATTTTAAAAATTGTGATGATAGATAATTATATTTAATTGTATCAATAAAAGTTATTTTTGAAAATAGATAAAGTTCATCAAAATTGAAAACTTTGAGTATTTTTAAGACTCGTGATATGTGACAATAGGCTTTTAAACCAAAGATTTGTCTAATTAAGTTGTTTTTTAGTTTATTTATTGAATCCTTTGTGGACGAATTAAGAGTGAGAGCCTCAAGACCGTATGTGAATTTAGATAAGCAATATGTTTTGTATATAAATGATTTGAATTTAGGTGAAGAGGAAGGACTATTTTTAGGCAGAAGATACGAAATTCCAAAAAACTGCTCTGAACTTTTTTAAAATTTATAACTGCCTGTGTATTAAGGTCAAGATTAGAATCTATAATGAATCCTAAGTATTCTAACTGATTTGCTTCTTTAAGTTCGGATCCATTAAGGTGAAATACCGACTTAAATAATTGAATGCCAAAGTTAACAATTTTTGTTTTATTAGGGTTAAATTTTATTCTCCATTTATTCCCATAAGTCCCACAAATATCCAAAAGCATTTGTAGATGGGAGTCAACTGGGCTTATTAAGATTATATCATCTGCGTAGACAATGATAGAAACATTAAGATTTTTATAAAGAGCTCCAAGTTCATTGTTAAGGCATTCTCTATAAGATCATCAATATATATGTTAAAAAGAAATGAAGATAAAATAGCTCCTTGTTTTACACCAGTTTCAATTTTGAAGGGTTTTGTTGTTAGATTATTTGGAAGAGATAAAACAGCTAGGGCTGAGTTATAATAAATCCTAAGCAATACCCAGTAGGAAGTATACAGTCTCTTTAATAGTTTAAAGAATAAGCCATCACGCCATATCTTGTCAAAGGCCTTTTCTGCATCCAAAGATGCTATCCTACATCCAGAGCCCCTATTGATGTAGTTAAGAGTTGTTTCTTTCAATACAAAAATGGCATGGTTACAAGAGGTTTTTTTCCTAAAACCAAATTGGTTATTACTTACTTTATAAAGCTCAGGGGAGTTAATTAGAATTAGTTTTTCTAGGATTTGAGCAAAGCAGTTTGAAATAGAAATAGGTCTTATATTGTTTAGATCATAACTGTTTTTCAAGTTGTCTTTTAGAATAGGATTGATTTTTGAAGTATTAAAATTTTTTGGGATCTTATTGAATAGGAGAAGTTGGTTGAAGAATTCAATTAGAATTTCATGAAAACCAACAAAATTAACATTTTTTAAAAGGTTTTAGGAGATTTTGTCAAAGCCAGTTACTTGTGAGTTATCAAGTTTAACTGTTATATTAATAAAGCTTTTCATTTTTTTTTTAAATTTAAAAAATTACTAGTTACACCATTTAAATGTTCCAAAATATTGCCAACATGGCATGAATTTTTTCAATTTGAAAATTAATGTAATTTAGCGGTGTTTTTATTTTTCTATGTTATTATTATTCAATGTTTTTTATTTTTGTATGTTTTGATCTAATCCCTTTTACTTAAGTCAAGTTTTGAAAAATTATGATAAAATGTTTATCTCTGGTGTAAAATTATTTAAAATTTTTGTATACAGATTCAATAAATTGCGCATTTTTTTTATTTGGAAATTGTTAACATTAAAAAATAAAATAAAATATTATTTTAAAAAAGGGAAAATAAAATACAATCGTTCGTTTATTTTGAAATTAGTTTTTTCTTATCAATTTTAAAAAAAATAAAAAATGGTATAATAATTAGGAATTTTTTTTAATTAAATAATTTTCAGTACTTTTGAATGATTTTGCCATGTATTAAAAGTATTTTTTTTTACCATTTTTGTAGTTCAGCTATTTAATTTTAATATGCTTCAGATCAAAACAGGAATTATTAAAATATTGGGACATTTTTTAATAGCAAAAATTGTAAAATTTTGAGTCAAATTTACTTGGAGTAGGGAACCTGGAATGCTAAAGCGAATGTTTACAAGAACAGAGGAAAGGCTGTGGGTAAGATTGTATACATCCATGGCGAGATCTCATCTAGATTATGCAGTGCAGGTTTGGAATCCAAGCAAGAAAATGTATGAGAATGCGTTAGAAAATTTGCGAGAGAGGACAACAAAAATACCATTGTCTCTAATGTCATCTTAAATGTCGTCTGAAATGAGGTTGACAAAATTAGGACTGACAAAGCTGAGTGAAAGAAGAATGAGAGGGTTCTTGATTGAAATGTACAAATTAGTGGATGGAATAAAAAAGGTAGGCCTGGTCAAGAATCTGGTGAAAAGATCAGAAAACAAAGGTTCGCCGGGGCGTCAAATGTAAATAGCATCAGAGTCCAAAGAGGAAGTTTCTCAGCTCAAATTAGAAACGATTTTAAAGCTGCAGTAAGCGCCAGACTTTCGGTATTTTTCTCACTTCCGCATTGAAATAAGTTGCCAGAAAATGTGGTGAAATCTAAGTCAACCACTAATTTTAAAATGGCTTTAGACAAATTCAATGGAATCGGCTGCTACAGCTCTACACGGCCAATCGGCGGTGATGGGCTCAGACACTCTACATACTAGGTGTCGCAGAAAGAACTACTACTACTAAATTTGAGTTTTTGAAATTTTTAAAACTTGATAATTATCAGTTAAATTTTTAAAGATTTTATTTATTACTTTTTGGTATAAAATATTCCATTAGATAGTAAATTGAGTACAATTAGTTATGGAAATTCAATTTTTAGCATATTAAAAGAATAAAATGACATTTTTCAAATAAATTTTTTCATAATTGATTTGTCTATAATGAAAAAAAAATTCTAATTTTGGTTCGAAAATATATTAATTAGACAGCTTAACTACGAAATGGTAAAAAAATTAAGAAACTATAAAGGACAGCAATACTTTTTATTTTAAAAAATTTTACACATATAAATTCTATACAAAAAAAAAACGAAATTTAATTTTCACTTATTTCATTAATAATTTGTTCCAACTCATCGGCTGATCGGCTCAAAAACGCAGCTGATTCTCTGTAGCTATTGATCAACGATTTTACAGTCTGAATTTCTGAACTGCTCAATTTGGACAGTTTGCTACTTAGCTTAAACTTTGACGAAGCCAATGATGACGCTAAAGTGTTCTCGTTCTTACTTGCCTGAATTCTCATAGACTGTGTCGAAATTGTCTTATTACCATTTTGTTGCTGTTTATTCTCTTGCGGAATTTCTTTTTTAGCTGTTGTTGATGGAGAAAACGATTGTGCCGAGGGAAAATTTGGCTTGAATAAATTAGAAAACGAGTTGAAGTTGTTTAGATAGGGATTTGTTGACAGCGAGCTAAAGTCTGGAAATCTTATCAGAGGATTACTGTTGGCAGCCAGTCGCAAAAAATCTGGGTCTATTAGACCCGGATTCCATGTACTAAATGGACTAAATGATGAATTAGCTGTTGGCGAGGCCTTGCTCGTCTGAGTCTTAAAATCAAACATAGATGCCTTTGGAATATCTGTAGATGTTTTGATTTTTTTATGTGAATTTTTGGCATCTGTTTTAATCGAGTGTTTTTGTGATGATGCTGATGAAGATGATGAAGAAGGAGATGGGATGGAATTGTAGCCAGATGAGGAGCTAGCTCTAGATGGCTTGGATTCAATTTGAGAAATGCTTAGATCAAGATCATTCAAGCTTTGGTCAAACTCATAAATAGAAAACACTTTTTTTGCTGTTTTTAACAACAGGTTTCTTCCAATTGATGAAAATTTTTTCAAACTTTTGTCAAGTATTTGTCTTGCTAGTCGATCGAAATCTTCCCTTGAATTGTTCAGATCACTTAGATTATTATTGATAAGAGATTTTAAGTATTCGATAAGATCAGTTTCGCTTGAATTCTCTGAATTTATTGAATCATTTAGCTCACTGTCGCCTTCCTTATCGGTTCTTAGTCCTGGACCATTATCTTCATCCGTATTTGAATCATCTTGTTTTTCATTCTTAAATTAATATTTAATTCATTTAATTTTTTTTTTTTTTTAAATGTTTATTGATTAAAAATTTATATTAAGTATTTTTTTTTAGAAGAAAACAAAACATTCTGTTCTGTTCAGAAAAGATTTTAACTATAAAAGTTCTATAAATAAATTATTTGATTAAGAATGTTTAAAAAAGAATTAATTAATCTAAAATTTATAAAAAATAAATACTAAAAATATTATTACGTTTCGGATTCTGGAGATGATATTAAGACGTAAAATGAGGCAGTTGTTAATAAAAAAAATTGAGCCTTTTTAAATTTAAATTTCTTAAAAAAATAATTCACTTAATATGTTGCTATTTGAATTCAATGCTTTTTTTTAAATTTTTACAGTGGTGCTAGGATAACTGTATTTTAAATTATTTTATTTATTTATTCAAAGAGAGATGAAATAATAAAAAATTCGATTTTTTCTTTGTCGATTTTATTCTCAACGTAGAATTACGTTAATCGACAAGAAATAAAAAAATGGTAAATTTACGTAAAGTACAGTTATCCAAGCACCACTGTATTTTCTAATTTTAATAAAAATTGAATTTTTATTCCCTGATCAGCTTCACCTTTCTAAAATTATAATTACCTAATTGCTTCAAAAAAAAAGATTTTTTTGTAATACAATATTTTTCCATTGAACAAAAGTCAAATTTTTTTAAAACATTTGGGTTATTTTTTGTGGTTCATAAAAATTCATTTACAGAAAAATAGAGTAAATTTTTAAAAAATTTCGTTCTAATTTTATTAAAAATAAAATGAAATTTTATATTAGGAACTAAAAAAAAAATAAAAACAAAATGTCTTGTGTTTTACTCGAATGAATCCGATTACAAAGACGAGTCCAAAGTTTTAATTTTAGAAAATTTTTCCAAAATTAAACTTGATTAATTTTCTTATATTTCTTTATTAATAAAATTTAATTATCTAGTTTTTAACTTTGAATTAAAGAACTATTCTTCGCATACATTAATGTAATATTCGCAATATTTATATTTTAAAACCGTTAGATTAATTAAATAATTAAATTCAAATTTTGAAAAAATTAAATTCAAATTATTTTACTTATTTAAGGAATTAAAATTTTGAATATTCATAAAAAAAAATTTAATTTTTAAATTAGTTGTTTTCTTATATTCCTTATATATACATTTTTTAAATACAAATAAAAGAATAATGCTCGAATTTTTCTTATTTCCTTCTCGGTGTGTTCGAGAGGTTGTTTTAAAGATTTTAATTTCGAGAGACAATAGTCTCAAATTTTAATTTCTTAAAAACAAATGTTAGATTATTCATTTTTAATTTTTGAAAAAAAATAAATTTTCTGCCATGTTGATATTAATTTTTCTATTTAAATTCAAAATAAAAAGCCGATTGTTATGTACAATTAATTTTTAGATAACTTTGTAATTTCTAATTTTCGTAAACTTTTTAATTTAAATTTTCCGCCCAGCACATATCTTCCCTCCATAGATAACAAAAAAAATATTTATTAAATAATTGGCATAAAGTTTATTAAATAATTTTTTTTTTTAAACAATCAAATTACTTACCATTATTTTTGAAATGGAATGAAAACCACTCTTGAAGCTATCGCTGTTTTCATTTTCTATTTTTTCGTTCATTTTTACTTAAAAAAATTTAAAGCGAATTTTCTAAAAAAAAATTAAAAGTTTAAAAAGCAATGCGTAAGTAGTGTTCAATATTTAATTATAATTTGATATACTTTTATTTAGATCATAAACATGAGTTATTTTATTCATTTTGATTATTGATTTTGGCTTAGTAAATAAAAGAATAAAACAAAATAATTTATTTCCTCTTCAAATCTAATTTCGTCGATTTATATTTACCTTTTAAAAAGCCTGCTATAAAATATCTTCTTTTTTATTAGAAGCCAAATTTCATCCATAACAAAAAACATAGATTTATTTAGCTCTATTCACTCGATTAGACTTGATTGATTAATGTTGATAAGCTAATTTATTAGCTCTCTCGAGCAAAATAATCTAGCTAAACACATTTTTGTTCAAATCGCACCAGATCTTCGGAGCCTTGCTACTCAATGCAGCCGAAATTAAGATTGATAGGCACATCATCATGGCACAGATAGAAGCAAAGAACTAATCACAATTGCATTAAATGCAGTTCTTTTCTATTTCATAAATCTGAAACTAATTTACTTTTCAGAGTCTGCTTTTTTGCTGGGTTAACTGCCTTGGAAATTAATTTAAAACTTTTTTTTGCTTTTAAGCTCCACGAGAATTTCATCAGATAAACGCAAAACCCGCTTTAATTAAATAATTTGGAACTTTTTTTTTTAATTTTTTATTTTTTTTTATTTAATTATTAATTTTATATTATAAATTTCAGTGACATATTTTTGACCCCTAAGAAAAACTGCACAAATTAGAGCTTTGAGTTTTATTACTCGCGCAAGGAAATAAACAAGTTAAATTAGCCTAAAAGCCATTTGTGACTATAAAATGCCGAACTTATTTAAACTTGAGCTTAATTTTAGTTCGGATTTTGTTATCGATTTTTTTCTTTATAGCAGTTTTTGCTAATTGCTGCTAAAAAATGAAAAAACTTTGCAAGTAAACTTTCTTTTACAAAGCCATAGAGAACGAAACACTGAAAGAGAAAAAAAGAGAGAGAGAGAGAGAATCTAAAAGAGAACTTGAAAATCGAATAAATTTAATTAGTTAAAATATGTAAATTAATCAAAAAAATGAGAAAGCTTGAGAGGAACGAAGAGTGGATAAAAAGTATTTTATTTATGTTGCTTGCGAGGAATTTTATAAATTTGTTAATTATCTACTTTGTTTGAATTGAAATCAGATTTTTAAATGAAATTAGACGATTTCCTAAAGCGTCTTTTGTGCCTCTTATCTAACTGCATTATCCTCGAGCAGTCACTCATCGCATTCAATACATTACATGGTTGTATTGAAAATGCAGCCCAGTGATATTTGCTGTGCTCAATACGAACGCGGCTTACTACTACTAAATGATATTTAAATAAGTAGCCTTATATGGGTCATTTGTTAAGCGTGTGATTTATCAATAAAAGGTTAGAAAAATTGGTTTAATTACTAAAATAAGAAAACAAACTATTTGTGGGTTGTTTTCTCATTTTGAGTACCTAAAAAAAGTAAAACTAGTATTGTGATAAAAACAAAATATTTGGTTTTTGAGTACTTAAGAAAGTGAAATTTGATAATCTTAATTTAAAAATGCAAGGTCATGTTAATGCACTTAACAAATTTTGTTTTAGTCACAAAAAAAAACTTAAAAATGAATATTTTTATTTGATGACAAATCGATTTTTTTGGCTTTCTTCCGTTTTCTAAAACGATTTAGTAAAGAGAAAACATTTTTTATTTTGATTTCGTGATTAATAATTTGATATGAATACAATTGTTAAATTTAATACTTTGTTCTGTCTTGGTTGAGCAAAAAGATCGACAATTAGCTGCATTCTTTTAGTTTAAGATTTGATTTCCGCTATTAAAAATTGGGCAAATAATTTTTTTTTGTTAAATTTCAATTAAAAAAATTGGTGCTACAAGCAAAAAATTCAAATAATAATCTTAATAAAATTTTTATCTCATGCAAAATGGTAGCAAATTTTCTTCTAGTAAAATATTCATCCAGCCTAAAAAACGATTGTCTCAAAAATTTATTCAGATTCAGATCATAGTTTTAAATTAATTTTTTTAAAAAATTTTTAGTTTTTTAAACAAATTCGTATTGTAAAATAGAGCTAATTTAATTTTTAATTAAGAGACCATTAAATCCTATGAGATGGTGATTAAAAGGAAGGCTAAGGATAATCCAAAATTATACAAAAGATTCTATCAAGTCGTTATGAGCAGATGATGGGGAGAATGTTACAGATAGGAGAAAAATAGCTAATTTATTGAACAATCAGTTCAAGAAAAAAGCAAGCCAGTTTTGAAAAAAAAGCAAGCCTCAAAACATTGATTTTGTTTTTATATACATGTTTTGCAAGTTTTGTTTAACATTATATAGGTTTTTTTTGTTTATTAGTTTTCGTTCATATTATTTAATTGTTTTTGGTTTTAGATTTGGACCTCGAGTCTCAATAAAGTTATTTTAAAAAACCTTATTGCTTTGATCCGAAACCCTCGAGTACAGAATAGGACTTGAGAAGTCTGACTGGACAGAGTAAAAGAACCTTCCAGAGAAACAGAAATATTACACTGTGTTTACAGTCGATGAGGAGGAGGATATGCCGGAATTTAGGACAAGAAAAAATGCTATATTTAATGGAGATGTTCGAAAATGTTTGTTAAGAGTGATATCGAAATAAAATTAGAGAAACTGGATGGAACATAAGCTATGCGAAGGAATAAAGTGTCGTCGATGGTTCTTAAGAATTTTTATGATGAATGGGCAAGGTTCTGTTAAATAATAGAAGGAATAATTAGAGATGAGATGATGAGATTTTTTTATGAGAATAATTTGATTTCGAAGCAACAACATGGGTTCGCAAGGAAGAGGGGTTGTTTAACTATTTATTGAAATGTCAGAATCTAGTAACAAGAATTTTAATGCAGAGAAATTCAGCAAATGTGCTGTATACTTCTTTATCAAAGTTTTTGAAAAGGTTTCTCACAACAAATTAATTCATAAGTTGAAAGCTTATGGGGTAAAGGAAAAGATGTCGATTTTTTCTGATTAATAAACGACTCACCGAAATGTCTGAATAATTTGTGTAGAAAATTGTATCCTACTTTGTTAAGGACCCACTTAGAGTTAGTGTCATCATTATGGAAAACTCAATAAAAAAAGGAAATTAAAAAATAGAAGGGGTTCTATATGAAAAAATGTTGAAGAACTTGTGAACTAATACAGCTATACAAAATAACACATGGGTCCGAAGAGGTGGATCTGGGAATAAAAATAAGAAGAATAATAAAGGCAGGCCACACACACATTAGATCGTTGCAGATGACTGTAAATGGTGTAACATTAGAGTGACTTGGAATTATTATCTCCCAGTATAGTTCGGTATATCCAGCGTAATCATTGGAAAATCAGATAAGAGCTGATATGATCAGGCCTTAAAACCTACAAGTACGTCTGCGTCACAGATTTATTTACTACTAATAGTACTACAATTTTAAAACGCAATTTTTTTTTAAAAATCATACATTATTCATATTTTTCTCCTTACTTTTAAAGTTAATTGGACTCTGAAAGCATTGAAAATTTTTCGTATTAATTAATTTATAAGTAAATAAAAAAATTGAAATTATTTAGACTCAAAAATCAAAACCATCTTTATACATTTAAATTAAATTTTTAAATTAGCAATAAAACAAATTTAAACATTAGATTTTTCTTTTTCTGAGTTTTGGTAAAATTTTTAATTAAAAATTTCAAAAAATATTAATTTTTTTTTATTCAACTCCTTAAAATTGATTTGACAAAATTTAATTTGTTTTAATTTTTTTTATAACAAATTAACTTAAAAGGAACTCAATTTTTTTAAGAAAAATTTACAAAAATTAAAAAATTCTTAATCCTAAATTGATAAATTTTTTGTTTTGGTATTTTACGTGAATCATCTCAATATTTTGTCAAATAACGCAAATTAGATATTTTAACCCTCAGTGTACGTACCGATATTTCAATTTAAATTTTTACTTTAAATATGAAATTGTGTTAGGTTGTTAATAATTGAAGATTTGAATAAATCATTTTTTAATGTTTAGAAATACCATTCAAGTCGATGATTATAGAATAGGATTAAATATAGTAATAAAATTTTTTATTTAAATTTAAATGCAGCTACGATACATGGTTCTGAGGTAAATTTACGTAATTAAACGAAATTTTACCGACATTTTTCGAAAAATTATGAAAATTTAAATAATTTTAAATATTTATTTTTAAATAATTTCATTTTCAATTGTATTAGTTATTTTTCATTAATTTAATTAATTTCCAGATCAGTCTCCATCTTATTTGTAACTATATCGATTACCTTTGGTTTTTAAAATTTATTTAGAGATTTTCTTGATAAAAACATTATTGGCTGGGTTAAAATCTCTAGAAAATCGCCTAAAAGCGAGGATGAAGTATTAAAGGCAATTTTTAAATTCAAGAAATTTCTCACTTCATCAAAATATAAAAAATATATTGATCATTTGGATAGTTTTTTAGTATAAAATTAAATAGAATTAATATTTAGAAGAATAGATTTAATTTTTTTAAGTTTATTTTTCGTTTGGCTTTCTAATTCAAAAGTAATCTCAATCATTATTGAGAATTTAAAAGAACTAAATATTATGGGTCTCAATGAAAAAAAATTTAAAATGACTAAATTTTTATTTAAAATTTTAATAATTGAATTTAAATAAAATAAAATAAAACGGACAAATATAAGAATTAAAAAAAATTAAAAATCTAATTTTGTTTTAATTGAGAACTTTGGTTTTTTGTTAGCCAATTCGCAAGATTTTGATTTTTTTCGAAAAAACTTCATGTCTTGCTTATGATCGTTGTCTGACATTGGCATATAAGATCTCGGTTCACAGTGATGGATACTTTCCTCATAAAAACGTTTGTATCCACCTTCCAAAAGATAAATTTCTGGATAGAACAAATTTGGATAGTTGTCCTTATTGAGAGATCTATCTCTTTCTCTAAATTCTCTCATCAGTTTAGGTCCTCTTTCGATTGAGAATTCACAATGAAAAATAATGACCACTGGTTTACCATTAGAACTAGTTAATGGATAGTCAAATAATTGTTGCAATACTTGATCTTTTTGAAATGCACTTTTGGCACTGGACACATGACCACCATTGAATTCGTATGGATATCTGGCATCCAGAATAATGTATTCTCCAATTTTGTGCTCATATTTGCCATTTAATAAATCAACTAGAGTTTTTGGTTCAATGGAAGCCAAATCGTTGTGTCGTGATTTGGCAAGAATTGGGAGTGTATGGGTGCGGGACATGTCTCCAATTAATTTTTCATTTTGACTTGTGTCTTGTTGATTGAGTCGGAATCGAGAAAATGGCGACTCCAAATATTTATCTGGCAAGTTTGGTTCATTTGTTTGTTTTGAGCCAAAACTAAATGAATTATCTAAATCGCTGGACTGGCTCATGTCATCCATTTCACTGCCATGTTCAGAAAAGGCACTACCACACGAGTTTTCATCGATGTTTTCAATGAACAATTTTCTTGGCTGTGCCATTTTGATCGGAGAGTCCATGCCATCTTGTTCGTCATCAAAAACCAATTGTTTAAATTGCGATTTTTTGCTCATTTTTGGTGAATCAAACTGCATTTTTCTCTTGATTCTTGAAGATGTGAACATTTTTGCTCTATTTATTTTTATATGAGTTTATAATTGTCTATTTTTTTAAATGTTTTTTAATTTTCAGAAAAGAAGTATTTAAATAGAAACAGTTGCTAATTTTCTAATTGAATGATACATTTAAGTCATTAACAATGGTCTTAAATGTTTGCTATTATATAACTTAGTCTTCAAGTTTTTTCTATGAATAGATTCATTTAATTATCGATCATAAATTGTTTAATTAGATTACATGTCTCATTAGGATGATATTCATTGAATTAATGAAAACTAGATGTGAAACAGGTAAATATTGGCAAGAGATTGTAAAAAAAATTGTGAATTCAGTGCAATAATTAAAAAATAATAACAGTTTATGGGCGAAAAAGAGATGCTATCAAAATTTATGCTACTGAGAAAACTTTTAAATTTAAATAGGAAATTTACACGCTTGACCAAATGCAATACAGCGTGAAATATATCACTGTACGAAATCTACTGAGAGAAAGGCAAACAGAGAGAGAGAGAGAGAAAAAAGAGAGAGATAATTTACCTAGGGTATTTTTTTTGAAGATGCGCGCTAAGTACTGTTGAAATGCGAATCTTTATTAAAAACAATAAATTGAACAACATTAATAATCCAATCAGGCCAAAATATCGCTGTGAACATTCAGCTTCAAAGATGCTTATCATCATCTTCTAATCGTGTTGTAATCCTCAGGATTCTTGTTATTCTATTGTTTATTATTTTTTAAAGTTTTATATCTTTGTTTGAATTAGCCGTGTTCTTAATGTCAAGATTAGCTTGAGTGCTTTGTGAATTGTGTAATCTGAACAAAATTTTACATTTGAGTAAAAAAAATTTGATAGCGGTGGGATTCGAACCCACGCCTGTTACGACTGGTGCCTAAAACCAGCGCCTTAGACCACTCGGCCACGCTACCTTATTTTATTTTAGAATTATCTGCTTTATTTTTTAGATATCATAATTTTAACTTGAAGCGGCTCGAGTTAATAAATTTTTGCATATAAATAATATTAAAAAATGAAGATGAAAATTTTTTATTTTTTGTGCTCACCATTAAGGGTATGTTGTAGATCAGAAAACTCTTACCTTATTCCCTCATTCGATTATGCTGCACCACAAGTTAAACACGCTTTTGAACCGTGCACCAAAGTACATCTGGCCCATGCTATAATATTGTTAATTTTGAGCGCATGCTCTAATAGCGTAAATACGCGTTTATACCTTTTTTGAATTAAACATTTGGTGCAGCACCAAATATTTAGAAATAAAAAATATTAAAAAATTCATTTTTTTACTTTTCGATTAGGTAAATAATAAAATTCAAGTTATGCTGCGGCCTTATTTTTATAAAAATTCAATAAAAAGACTAAAAAAAATTAAAAAAATTAATAAATCAATTCTATTAAGAATAAATGACTTATTAAATTGCTGTTTTTTTGGTCGACCATTTCTTCTAACTCCGTCAGTTTCTTGTTCTACGGAAGTTGGCATAATTGGAATCGTTGTTTGTATCATCACTGGAATTTGACTTACAAAACGAAAAGATGATGGAAAATTCTGGCTAAAAATGAAAATCGGACTTTCACATTGGAGTTAGGTCTCCCCCACTACCGGATCACAATGATACTGGGCCAGATGTACTTTGGTGCATGGTC
The DNA here is from genome assembly GCA_019054805.1 of Brachionus manjavacas. Taxonomy (NCBI): domain Eukaryota; kingdom Metazoa; phylum Rotifera; class Eurotatoria; order Ploima; family Brachionidae; genus Brachionus; species Brachionus manjavacas. The sequence goes on along the minus strand of JAHQIY010000015.1, from coordinate 552,138 downwards.
CAAAAGTGTGTTTTAACTTGTGGTGCAGCATAATCGAACGAGGGAATACAATAGTTAAAATTAAAAATTAAAATAAAATTTAATTATTTATATTACAAATATATTTATATTCATAAGACAATTTAATTTTTGATATAATGGATTAAATTGCATTTAAAGAAAAAAAAACAATTCGGTATTCAGAAAATGTTTTCAATCAATATTATTATTTGATTATATATTGATATTGAGAGTAAATAAAAAATGAAATAATACAACTTAAAGCAGTTTTAATTTTTAAATTTTAGCTTAACAATATTAACCCAAAGAAACATTAATTCGGTTCTCGAGGAACTATTGTTCTTTTAATCACCTAAAGAACTTCGAGTGCTATAAGATTCTCGAAAAGCTGTTTTCAAGTCAGACTTGAAATATTATGGTAAGATTTTTATTGTAAAATTTTAATTAAAGAATTTTTTTATAAAATTTTTAGAAAAAAATAATAATTAAATAGAAAGATTTGAACTTTAGCAATTAAAATTTGGTAAAACATTCAAATTTCTGGTAAAACTAGAAATAAAAGAAAATTTTTTGATTTATGTACCTTTGACTTAAAACAAGCACTAAGTTCTATTCCAACCTGCACTGGCGTTTCCCAATTTGCCAAACTAGATTTTAAATAAATAAAAAATAACTTGGTTCTTTTTCAAATTACCACCATTTAGCTAAAAACATTTTGTCACATTTTTTGTTTTCGTACATTTATAAAGATCGTATATGCTTTTCAAAAAAAAATTAAATCCAAAAATTAATTTTTGAATAAATGATTTTGTTTTTGTTTTTATCGTTTTTATTCTAGTAAATGTATGAACAATGTGACAAAAAATAAAATAAGAAATTATTAAGAAAATAATAATTTATTTGATAGTTAGGATTACTTGAATATCTTTCCAAGAAATCCAAAACTTTTCTTTGATTTTTCTTTCCCTTGACATCTTTTGATTATTACTTTTGGAAAATGGTACTAAATTCAAAAAAATTGACAACTCGTAATTTAATATACTTTTTTTTTTTTTCATCGCCTTTAAAGCGTTCATTGAAATAAATGTAATGAAACAATAAAAATTTAAATTCATCATAAAAATTTTCTACTCCTAATAAAACTAATCCCTGTTTATTAAATTGATCTTGAATATTTATAACATAGCCTAATTGACTTATCATTCTTTTCATAAACTTCTTTTATTAAATCTTGAGTTTTTTTATTTTAATAACGGGACAATTTTCTTATGATTTTTCGGGATAAATAAAAAAAAATTATAAATAATTAAAAAAAAAAATAAGGTAGCGTGGCCGAGTGGTCTAAGGCGCTGGTTTTAGGCACCAGTCGTAACAGGCGTGGGTTCGAATCCCACCGCTATCAAATTTTTAATTTTTATTTTTACTGAATTTCAAAACTTCTTGGTAGTCGTGATTAAAACAATTGATGACTCAAATAATTTTGAATAAAAATAATTTAATTTATTCTGTCTCCTTGATAAATTAGTGGCTTTAAATATTTGAATTCTGTAAATTAAAAAAATAATTAAATTAAAATAAAATATATTTTTATTTAAAGTTTATTTTTTTTTGAAAAATTGTGACTTTTTTTTAAGTGTTTTAGTAATTTTTCCGGCTGATCTTCGAATATTTTTGCGCTCCAAATGATGCTGCATTATTTTTCTATCTTCATCTTGATTTCTTCTGGCTTTTTTACTCAAAAACGTCATTTGTTTATTACCTAGCGAATCACTTCTGAACACCAATTCATCATCTTTTGATTTATCTTTGTTTTTGTTATTCAAATATTGAATACGATTTGCCATTGGCAAGCGTTTCATTTTTTCATTTTTTATTATATCGTTAGTATCTTTGTTACGCGAATTGCCTGAGTATAAGTCCATTCCATCCTTGAGTTCGTAAAATTTAGGCTGTTTAACATTGTCTTGCTTTTTGCGTTCCATCTTTTCCTTTAAACGCTTTTCTTGCTGAATTTGTTTATATTGTTCTTTGACACTTTGTTTCCACTGATGTTCGTCATCTGATGAGCTCTCCGAACCGGAATCATTGCTATCCTCCGACATGCTCTCCTGCTCCACGTCACTCTCTTCAGATGCAGCCACATTTTCAACCACTTTCTTCTTTAATTTTTTCTCATTTACTTTTTGAACAACTGGATTCAACAGTTTATATTCCTCGGAATTCATGTCTATTTGGTAATTTGGATCAGTGAATAATTCAGCAAAACGCTTATCTTCCAATGGATTGAATAATGGCTTTTTGCTTTTCACCTTTGATTTTAACTCATCACACTCCTCGATTATTCTCTTGGCAAGCTCGGTATTTACAAGTGGTAATTTTCGCTGAATCTTGACCCTGTTTTCTCTTTCTTTTTCAAGTTTTTCTTTAATCTTTTTCTTCTTGAACTCATCAAAGTTAAACGGTTCGTTGATTAATTTGGCTTTTTTGTAAAGTCTGATATCGATAAAGTAACCATGCATGTAGGCTCGCAGGACATTTGTGCCAATTAGGTTGTCCAGACCAAGAGTTTCGAGCTCTTGCTTGGTTAGGAATTTGTAATCATCATAGACTGTGCTGGTCGGGTTAGATTCAAGCTCTTCGGTCAGGTTGTCCAAGAACGAGCACCATTTGGGAGCTGGTCCGATAGATGGAATATAATAGACTTGTATTTTGGGAGATTCGTTTGCCATAAATAGCATACCACTGTTCGGTACAAGGCATAAATTGTTCAGTCCGGTTCCAGGCTCGATAGAGGTGTAGGGTTTGCCTGTGTGACGGTCCCATATTTTACAAACTCGTTTGTCTATTGAAAATATCAAATCGCTTTCCTTGTGCCACTCGATGTCTTTGATAGGTAACTCAAATCTATGATCTTTTACCAGTAATGGACGATTTGAGCGTATGTCATATAGAAGAATCTTGAAAATCAGATTATTAATTTAGATTATTTGGAATTTTTTGACGCTTTTCTTATTATTCCAAAAATTGAAAAAAAAAAGAAAAAAAATAATATTTTAATTTAAGATTAATTTAATATTAAAAAACCACAAAATGATTTTTCCTCCAAAATTTTAATTTTTTTTATTAAAATATTTGTCGATATAGTTTTCTAGTTTAATCATTAAATCATTAATCAAAATTTATTATTAGTATTTTTTGAAAATTTGTAAAATCTAAAAATTTAATTTAAATTAAACAAAAAACATCAATTAAAGTTACCATTATAAAATACCTAAAAAATTCCAATAATTTGTCTTAAAGATTTTATCCACTTGATTGCTAAATTCAAGTGGATTTTCTTAGAATACTTTTTTTAAATTTTTTTGTCAATTAAGTCCAAGTTAATGTTTTAAGAATCAATAAATTCTAATTTTCTAAACTATGACCAAAGAAAAACCAAAATATTGTTTAACTATATTTTTGATCATTAATTTTCAAGTTTCATAGTAGACAAGCATTCTATTTTGAAATAATCTATCAAATTTAATTTTTTTTTCTTTGGAGTCTACATTCAAAACCCTTCAAGTTACCCAAAGATTGATTTTTTATTTAATAGTTTATAATAAATTGTGAAAATAAGAAAATGTGCTTCTTAGAAAAAAAAATAAGCATTTATAATATTAATTTATGAAATAAAAATGGTGCAATGTGCCTTTACACCATTTTTTGATTCAGATCAGCCGCCAATACTTAGTTTAGATGGCTTCTGAAGTTATACATTTATGAATACTTTTGTGAATACTATGTTATCAATATCAACATTAAATTTGTATAGAATTTTAAATTGAAAAGGCTACAAGCTCTTTTCTTGTAAAATCGAGAATTAGTATAGAATTGACATAAAAGTATCCCAATCTTTTTCGGACTTAGTCAAAGTTCCAATCCAAATTAAAGGAACTGTGTTATTTTGATTAGATTATGATATCAAATAAGAATATTAAGAAAAACTTATTCAAGATTCAAAAAATTTTACTGTACGAATTTGCTTGCTAATAAATTCATCAAGGTTTTTTTTACTAGCAAAAGGTAGAGTAAAAAATTTTGACAATTTTAAATAAATTGAACTTTGAAATTGAAATTGTTCACAAGAAAGATGTCATTTTTATCTGAATGCATATTAACCCGTCATATAAATAATTAAATTGGCATAAAATAAAAAAAATCGTTTAATTACTAATCTTAATTCTAACGGCATATAATTATTACCTTGGTTTATTTTATGCAAAAAAAAAAAAACTAAAATACTGAATTTGGAACAAAATTTTTTATTCATTACTTTTTTTAAGAAATATATAGTACTAATTATATAAATAGAACAAAAAATTAAAAATAAAAACAAAATATATTTTTTAAGGGCAAAAAAATCAAATTCTCTATCGAGGAATTTTTTAGCTTCCTCCAAGAAGCGAAAACTTCAAGAAGGAAAATAACATTTACCTTTTCCTCTAGTTTTTTCCTTTAGTATTAGCTTCAAAGGCCTGATCTTGAGATATGTTACTAGGAATTTCTTCAATTACAGGCCTTTTTTTTAAATTCCCGAGTCATTTTGAAGATTTATTTATTTATTCGATTAACTATATGGAACTAGAGATAAGGCTACATTGGTTTATATTTTTTTGAACATTATAGGATTAATTAATAAAAAATTTAAGTTTTTTTGATTGTATAAGAGTTTCTTTTCAATCAATTATGTATTAATAAATTAAAATAGTGATCAATTTAAAAGTAATTGACATTAATTACAAAAAAAAACTAAAATGTTTTGTTCCTAATTGAGTATTTTAGTTTTTAAATTGCATATTATTGTTATTTAAAAATATTATACGCGAATTTTAACTAATAGTTCTTTCCTTTAAATGTAAATGTTTTTTCCTTTTTATCTTAGATAGATATTTTCATTTAAAAAAAGTTAATTTTTTAAAATTTTAACCAAAAAAGAAAAAAGTATCTTTATTAGATTATGTAATAGTTGGTATTTAATTATTCGTCTATCTGTGCCGAGTTAAACCTTCTTCAGATTAAAAAAAAATCAAAAAATCAAGAAAAAATTAAAAAAAATTAAGTAAAAATTTAAAGTAAAAATAATATTAAAGTAAAATATATTTAAATATAAAAGAACATTAAATTGCCAGTACAGCATTTAAAGAAAGAAATAGTAAATAAAAGCATGATTAAAATATTACATGGATTTAGACGTCTTATTCCCCAAGGTATCACCAATCTCTCAGCCTATTAATATCACTATTAATTTATTAGCAACGATTGTTACTTTGCTTAATCGAATTAGTTCCTTAATAAATCTTTTGATTTCTTTAGATACCTGTTAGATTTTTAAATTAAAATCAATAAAAAAACCTTTCACATTTTTTATTTAGAGTTCTTGTAATTCAAATGATCAATTTTACATGATCTAACAGTTGAGTTTGTATCTAAAAGAATTACTAATTAAAATCAGCCCTTCGGTAAGAAAATAGAAAATTCAAAATCAAGGTATCCTAAACTAAAATTATTTGAATAAAATTATTTAAATTCAATTAAAAAAAAAACCTTATTATTAATTAAAATTGAAAAAGGTTAAAAAAAAAGCTAAAAATTACATGTCCAGTAGATGTTCCAACAGCAAGATTCAGACCATCTCTGAACTTGAGAGCAGTGATTGCACATTTGGCTTTTTTATCTGACAAATCTTCATAAACAGAATCAATGGCACAGTTTAAAATTCCGATCTGCTTGGGAGCTCGCGGGTCCCAGCATTCAACTAGCCCATCCGTATTTCCGCATGCAAAGAGCTCGTGAACAGGATTAAACTGACAGCAGTTGTTCTCTTCGGTGCAGTTAGATTTCAAGCTGGTCTGAAAACGTCCTTGTTCCAGATTAAATCGGTAAATCTCGTTGCTAGCACCTACTAAGTATAAATCACATGCCGAATAGTTATAGTCAAAATCTCGGCCAAATTTTGGTATTCTGATTTTGTAGTATTTTCCGTATTGGGCATGAAACTCGACATATCTGTCGTTGTGCAAAAAAACAGCTTTTGAGTAGTCATCGGATAAAATTTTGTACTTAATGCATTCGGAGTCAAAGCATCGTTCAAATTTCATTGAATATTGGGTCACATCGAAGCATTTAACTCTCGGCTTGTAGACACCACTGGCGAATATGTACTGACCATCGGGAGAAATAGCCACCTGGTTACTCACTATTGGCATGTCAAAGTCTTGGATTAATTCAATACGGTCACGTAACTCAGGGTCCTTTTTGATCAATGAGCGACGCTTGCGGTCGCTGATCCACTTAAAATTTAAAATTAGAAAAAATTTCCAGACAGGTGGCTCTTACATCTGGCAAGGACTTTCCGGCACTTAGGTTATAAATTTTCACATTATTTGGGGATATAACTTGCATTTTTTTTTAAATTAATTTTTGCCAAAAACATGCAAATTTAATAAAAATAATAATGTACGTTCATTTAAAATTTAGTTTAAAAATTTCAAATAATTTACATGCTCTCGAACAAAACTTGGATTTTTTTGTCTTATTTAAATAGAAACAAAACAAACTTTAAAATATTTATATTTTTTTTAATTCATTTTTCTGTGACGGTCACCGGTTTAAATTAAGCGCAAACAATTTCTAATCATTTCAAATCCAAAATTAATTGATTTTGGATTAGAAATTTTTAATGATTTTAATTATTTATTAGAATAAAATTTTTTAAATATTTTTAAAATAATTTATTTAAATTTATTTTTATCCTTGTCTTTAAATCTGAATTTTGATATTTTTTTCTCGGTTTAAACTAAAAAGCTGCGTTTAATCGTTTTGTAATTTATTTTCCATTTATCAGTTTTTTTTCCGAATTTCGGATCTTAGTGGAGGGGTTCTTGGCAAGGGAATATGGTAATTTTATTTTCAGCAATGAGTATGCTAAAAGTTAAGTTATGCTTTTAACAAATACAAAAAATATTGTGCAAATTTATAGAAATTTCATTATCTAAACAATTTTCAATTATGCCAAGCATCGAGACTCCTGAAAAAGTAGTAATTCATATCAAAATAAAATAAAAAAAAAAATAAAAAGAGATATATTGAAAAAGAGAGTTACATGAGACACATGTTTGCCTAGTTGAAGGTTCAAGAAAAAAAAAAAAAAATAGTATGATTAAGCTTCAATAAGTTTGAACATTTTTTTAATTTTTTTAAATAGTAAATAAATTGATAAACACGATTTAAAAGGATGATGAATTTATCAAAAAAATTTGATCAATTATTGCTAAGATCGGCGAATTTCGAGTCAATTAATTTAAAACTCTTATTCAATAAAACTAAAAAATTGATTAATTTTTTAATGGTCATTATATTCGTTTAAAATATAAAATTCCGGCTCTAAAATTTAACGTTCAAAAATGAATATGCTGTGAAATTTCGCTGCTTTTCAAAGTTGGTTCTCATTTTTTTTTGCCAAATAAAAATAAATAATTATTAATTAATTAATTGATTTAATTTTTATCACCAAAAAATATTAATAAGTAAAAATTATTTTGAAAAATATTTATTATATTTTTTATTACATTTTTGTGTTTATATCTAAAACTTCAAAAAAGATAATCTTTTTAATTTTCATTTTTCATTTTGCGGTCATATTTTTTTCAAGCATGAGACAGAAATGGATGGCTTAGTTTATTTCCGAAAAGCCTGAATCAAATCCAAATTGAATTAAGTAAAATTCTTTTAAATGTTTACAATCTTATTTATTGATACTAAATAATTAATTAAATATTTTAATTGAAAATTTATTTCAGAAAATAAATTTGTTTTTTTTTTTACTTTCAAATAGATAAATCACATTGAACCAGAACCAAATGAAAGTTAAAATTTTCCGTTTGGTTTGGAAATCCAATTTTTTTTGTCTTATTAAATAAAAATGAAAACCAACTTTCAAATATTTCTGATTTTTTTTAACCAAATTATAACATTAAAGAAAATTATTTCATCAGCCTAAAAAGATGATAAATAGGTTAGAGAAAATGAAAAAAGATTAAATATAATTTCTCGAATATTCTCCTATGTACTTGTTTTTATCAAAAATATTTAAATAAATTTACTTGATATCATTAAATAATTTTTTTAGACTTTTTCATGATGTTTTTTTTTAAAAAAAAATAAAATAAATTACCTGAAAATCAATGCAATTAAAAAGTAAGAAAATTTTCCTAAAATTGGTTCCACAACGCTTATTCTAGACTAGCAAAATAAAATGTAATATTTAAGAAAAAAAAGCAAAATAATGCATTTATTTGTTCCAGCCTTTAACAAACTTAAGTTAAAAATAATCTAATTTTGAAATAGTTTTTTTTTTTGCATTCATTCTATAGAAAATGAAAAATACCTAATCATCACTGTGCACTATTTCATAATTCAAAAATATCTTTCATACACACATTAAGCTTAAATTTGTTATCTTTAAAATAATTTTGAATCATAGATACAAAAAAAAATGTTAGTTACATTTAAGACATTATCTAATCTAACTTTTAAAATCGATATTCAGCCGACTGACACGATAAAAGAAGTTAAGGAGAAAATTTTCAAAGAAAAAGGTGATGATTACAGAGTAGAGAACCAAAAGTTGATTTTGCTGGGAAAAGTATTGGAAGACACCAAGACAGTTGGAGAGTACAATGTCACTGAAACAAGTAGCATAGTTTGCTTTGCAACTAAACCAAAAGCTGCCCCCGCACCATCATCTGCACCAGCACCAATTTCAACCCCAACCCCAGCACCAGCTCCGACTCCCACCCCAGTTACCACAACTCCTGCAGTCGTTCCGCCTCCTACTGAGCCATCTACTCAGAGTGCACCAGCTCCAGTTGCTCCGGCGCAAACAGGAACTGGCGTCGGAGATACAGGACTAGTAATGGGCGAGGAATACGAGCGTTCTGTGCAAGAAATGATGAGCATGGGATATCCGAGAAGTCAAATTGAGGCTGCTATGAGAGCAAGCTTTAACAATCCAGACCGAGCTGTCGAGTATTTATTGTCAGGTAATATACCAAGTGTAGAGGAAGGTGAACCGGGCGAGGAAGCCAGTGGAGATGAAATGGCCGGCGAAGGAGCTATTCCTGCTGCTGGAGAAGATCCCCTTTCTTTTCTAAGATCACAACCCCAGTTTGCCCAAATGAGGACCTTAATTCAACAGAATCCGACACTGTTGGGACCTTTGCTCCAGCAATTGGCCCAAACAAATCCACAGCTACTCCAATTGATAAACGAAAATCAAAACGAATTTTATAATATGATAAATGAGCCTTTGGAAGGTGAAGGCACTGGCACTACTGGGTCAGGCACTGGAGCTGGAGGCAGGACAGCACCTGCTTCTGGTGGTGCTCCACCAGGATCCAGTTATATCACTGTGACGCCTCAGGAAAGAGAAGCAATAGATAGGGTATATAAATGTTTAGTAAAATTTTTGATTTTTGAGTTTTTTTTTTAAAGTTGAAGGCTTTGGGCTTCCCAGAAGCAATGTGCATACAAGCTTATTTTGCCTGTGACAAAAATGAGAACTTGGCGGCCAATTTTTTGCTGCAAAACGACGATGATTAAATTATTCGTGACATTTTCTTGTTTAAATTTGTTTAACAATTAAATTGTGTCTTCTTTTAGAATTCTGATGTTCAATAAAATTTAATTTTCTTTTTAAAAATTATTTTTAATTCAAAAAATTGATTGTCAATCGATGACCAATTTAGAAAAAAAATATACTTCTATAGCCGAATCTTTATTTAAAATAAAAATTGATCAAAATTTAATGTTTTTTATTTTTTAATTTAAATAATTATTTTTTTTAAATAAAATTACAAAATTTTTTTTAAATAGGATTCAAACTGTGGTAGAGTAGTAAATTTTTTTTGAATCAAGTAAGAAAATAATATTCTTTAAAAGGATGAAAATTTTAAAAATTAAAGAAAATTTAATTTTTTAATCATTTAAATACTAATCTAAATGATGGTTTAAGAAAATTTAATTAATTATTTTTAAATTAAAGAAATCAATTTCTTTTTGAAGTTTAAAATGAAGAGCATTTAATTAGTTTTTTTAACTCTAATAATTATTGATATCAAGTAAGGATAATATTAGTAAATAGGATGAATTTTTCATCATTACTATTGAATGAATCTGAAAAGACTTCTTAATATTTTTAAGTAAAAAAATTCTTATTTACTTTATTCTTAAATGTTTTACATTTTTAAAATTTTCATTCATCTTTTTTAAAGAAAATTATTTTCTACTCGTAACAATAAAAAATAGCTTTTGTTTTTATTATATTATTCAAATATTTTATTAAACGAATTTTTTTATTGATATTTCTAGTGCTGATTTTATTTATTATTATTTTTTAAATCTTTTTAATAAAAAATTCAAAAATAAAAAAATTAATCAAAGAATTATTGAAATTTTTAATTAAATTAGAAATCATTGACAATTTTTATAATTAATTTAGTATAATTAAACAAAATTAAAAAAAAAATTGAAATTTTGTTCAATTTATTTTACTTTGAGAGAATTTGAAGAGAATTAATTTTTAAATTACAAAAATTTCAAAAAAATAATGAAGTATTACATCAAACACGTGACTTTATAAATCAAGCATTATTTAAATCAAATTTAACTTTATTTTAATCTTCGATAATCAACAATCGACCCGATGCAAGTGAAAATCAACTTAAAAATCAATTTAATTATCAAATTAAGAATTTATTTATTTTAGGTTATTGGTAAAGTTAACTCAGCAATCTAGACTTACCAGAAAAATATTTGAAAAATTTTCTGTAACTCAAAGTAAAGTTCTAAATTATTGAAGAAAACAATTACCTAAAAATTTTTAGTCCGAAAGCATGGTGAATACGAATGGCAAGATCCAAAATCTGAAGACGAAGTGTGAGTCTATCAGTGGAAAAATTTGAAAAAAAAATTAAACAATTTTTTTTTAGAGTCAACATCACCTATGTTTTAAAAGATGGTGTTCGAGAGCAAGTCCGCGGTAAAATTGGAGACAATATTTTGTACTTGGCTCATCGATACAAAATACCACTCGAAGGAGCTTGTGAAGCATCACTGGCATGCTCCACTTGCCATGTTTATGTAGATCCGAAGTATTTAGACAAATTACCGGAACCAAAAGAAGAAGAAGAAGACATGTTGGATCTTGCACCTTTTCTCAAAAACAACTCTAGGCTCGGCTGCCAAATAATTTTAAATAAAGAGCTTGAAGGGATGGAGATAGCTTTACCTCAAGCCACTAGAAACTTCTACATAGACGGACATGTACCAGAGCCACATTAGAAAAAATTTTATTAGAATAAATAATAGATTAAAAAAATTAATAAAATCTCTTAAAAATTTCTCCAAGTTCTTTAACTTTTTGCTTGTCAGTTGAGCTAATCGAATATTCGTAATAAGCCGAAGAGCCCATGGGAACTTCATTGTTTCGATAGATCATTTTTGATTCTCTTAGAGATCGGCATGAAGAATGAAATTCTTTGACCATTGTTTCCTTTAATATAGATTCTAAATTTTTGCTATTAATTCCCGCACCGGCAACAATTGATACTCCATGACTAATATTAACCAATTCTTTTATTACCCATCTTCCATCATATGCATTACTTTTTTGCCCTGAAGTCAAAAGCTTGTCAAAGCCCAGCAATTCAATCTGCTGAAAAGATTTCTTCCAATTTGAGCAAACATCAAAGGCCCGGTGAAATGTTTTAATAACTCCATTGGGTATTTGGTTTAAAATTTGCTTAACAAGGACTTCATCGACATTTCCATTTGGATCCAAAGCACCGAACACTATTCCGTCAGTTCCCAACTCGATCATTTTTTTTAAATCTTCTTCCATTGTTTCCATTTCATGATCACTGTAATTAAAGTCTCCCGGACGGCACCGGATCATTGAATAAATTTTAAATCTTCTTTCCGCATCCGCTCTTTCCAAATATTTTCTGGCCGATTTAAAAAGACCGTGGGTTGGCGTCAAGCCTCCCTCATTTAAGCTTGAGCACAGCTCAACTCGATCTGCGCCTCCTTCAAAAGCATTTATCACTGATTCAAGAGAGTCAACGCAAATTTCCACTTAAAAAACTTAAATACAATAAAAATTATTTTATTCAAGTATAACTTATAAAACAAGTTAACTTTATTTATTAAAACTGAAAAAAAAACAATATTTTAATAGTTTATTATTGCATTTCTTCATTCTTGGACTCGACATAATTAATAAATTCAGGCTGGACCTTGGCAACTTTTCGAAATTCTTTTTGTAATGTGACAGGACATTGCATTTCGTTCCAAGATACTGGAATCATTCGGTGGCCAGCTTCACTGTGCGCAATTACAACGCCGAGCTCGTTTTCGGCACAGCTCATAAAGTACGAGTTCAAATCACCGAGGGATATAACTCGAGCAATTATAACATCACCACAACGGAATGATTTTCCGATTTCAATTTTATCTTTTTCGGTAGCCCGGACATCCTTACGGCTTTGGAAGACATTAAAAAAATTTCTCCAAAAGTTTTCATTCTTTGATTCTTACTTTATTTGTCCAGAAAATTTTTCTTTTACAATTGTGTTATTTACAGACAAAATTGAACATTTAGCATACCGCGGATTTACGCTAATAATCTTAATAAAATTTTTTAACTCTTTTTTTTTTAATTTCTTTTATCTTTAATTTACCTTAGCTATTACCAAGCTGCCGATATGTGGTATAACAACTGGATTTTCTCTAATTGTTTTTATAGATATTATTGGCATTGAGGTGATTTGTTGTGGTGATGTTTTATTTTCGGCTGATTTGGTGCTTAATTCGCGTTCAATTTTAGCTCGACCGATCAATGATGCATAGATGTAGCCATCTCTAACATAAGTGCCGTATCCGCTTCGAGCGTGACTTGCCGAACATATTTTTTCACCAGGTATATAGGTATCTTCTGAAATTATTGATTCCATTTTTTTTAAAAACTATATATTTTTTTTCAAAGTAATTAAATTAATTTAAAAATTTTAAAAAAATTTCAATTTTTTTATAAGATCAAAATTACTTTAACTTTTGTTTAGCTTAAAATAAATTAATTAAAGGAGTTTTTTTTTCTAGTTCATAAATTTAACAGGTTTAAAATAAAAATTTGGTCTTTTCGATTTGAAAATTTTTAATTGCATTTAAAACGATTTTGTATAACTTTGTGAAAAGTAAAGTTTTTTTTTATATAAATACAAATTTATCTCGATCAATTAAAATAATTGAGAAACAGGAGCTGAGAATCCAAAAAATCAAAATTCTTCAAAACTCATGCTTTGAAGAATTTTAATGCGATAAAATAGATCTTTTTTGAAAAAACTAATGCCTTTTAATGATTTTTTTATTAAATCTAAAAAACTTCTAATTTCGAATTTCTTTACTTAGTAATAGTCTTCTCAGTTAAAATTTTTAATTTATTTAAAAATTGATATGCTTAATACTTCGGTTTGTGAATTGGGACACTAAAGATTAAAAAAAAGCTTTCTTTTTAATAAATAATTTTTTTAAAAAAATTTTACCATGTTTAATTTTACATCCAGTTTTATCAATATTTATATAGTCTTTTTTTCGTTGATCATTATCTTAGATTAAATATTAATTCTATCTAAATAATATCAAATGATTATTAGATACGGATAAATTTTAAATACTAAGAGATTAATAAATATTAAAGAAATTTTGATCCAAATACCAATGGAAAAATAAAGAGAAATTGATTCATAAATATTGGTAAAAATTTAGGTCTTCTTTTTTTATAAAGAATATTAAAAAATATAAGAAAATGTAAAGCAAACTATGTCAAATAACTGAAATGATCATTAATAAATTCGTATAAAATTTGAATTTGGTGAATTTTTACATTTCAAAATTTTAAAACCTGCTCAAGATGGTTCGTCTGACACCTGAATTAATAGAAGATAGCTTTCAGTATATCAACCCAGTAAAAGAATATGAGCTTTGTCTCCGAGGTCATTTAAAAATCTTAATACTATTTCAGGAATTAAATTTTTTTTTCAGGCTACAAAATTGGTCTTATAGAAAATTTGGGCGCTACTTTAAACCAATTCGACACAATTGATTTTTCAGACAATGAAATCAGACGACTTGATGGATTTCCTTTGATGACTAAAATTAAATCTCTATTATTAAACAACAATAAAATTCAGTAATTAAATTTTTCAAATTAAATTTAAAACAATTTTAATTTCAATAAATTTTTTAGATATGTTGGACAAAATTTAAACCAATTTTTGCCAAATATTGAAAATCTTGTTATGATTAATAACAATATAGAAGAATTAACTGAAATAGACAATTTAAGTTCATTAAAAAGTCTAAAATATCTTAGTTTGCTGCGTAATCCAGTAGCCGCTCTAAAACACTACAGATTGTATACCATTTACCGCATACCGAGTTTAAGAGTGCTTGATTTTAAACGCATTCGTGATAAAGAAAGGGAAGAAGCACAAAAATTATATAAAGGCAAAAAATTAAAGAAAAGCGAAGTTCCAAGAACTTTTGTTCCTGGTGAACAGTTGGACAAACTGAGCTTAAATCAACCAGGAGGAGAAAATGGGCAAAAACAACAAAGAATCGAAAGAGCTCAACCATCTAAAGAAGACATCGATGCCATTAGAGTAAAGAAAATCTTTATTTTCTTTCTTAATAAATTACCTATTTTTAAAAATAAAGCTGGCCATTTCACAAGCTAAATCAATTGAAGAAATAGAACAGCTCAACGCAATGCTGCGGTCAGGTATTATTCCTAGTCATTTGAAACAAAGAGTAGCGGACGATGCAGCTAAAAATAATCAATCCATGGTCGAAGATGAATAAACTTTTTAAAATAAATTTTTCTTTTATCATATAATTTCAATTTAGTGTCGATTTGTTTGTTCAAATAAAAATTTAAAAAATAATTTAATACTTGAAAATTTACTATCATGTCTTATTAATTATCAGATTAATAATAAAATTTCAAAATTTGAAAAAAAAATTTAATCTTAATTTTAATAATTCTAATTTAAGAATTTTGAATATTTTTCCAAATTTTTCTTTTTTTTCTTTTTAAAGTTAAAAAATCGCTGCACTAGAAATTTTAAAAATTACTAAAAGTGTGTTTGGTCTACAATTTAGATTGAAACTGGATCTCCAGGATCAGATAAAATTAATTCTTAAAAATTTATATTTTTTACATTTCAGTGTCAATTAAATATTTTCAACAGGTCACGTTTGTAAGTTATGGTACCAGATGATTGGAAAATTACCACTTGTAGCTTTTTCTCATTTGACGGAATTTCTGTTGTCACGATTAATTGAAAATGTTCAGCTGCCAAAGTAAATAGTGCTATAGTTCTGATTAAGAACTCTTTTAAATTTCTCTAAAAAAACACTTTTTATTTTTTTTAACTCTAAAAAATAATTAATTTTCTTTTTCTTTTTTGATTTTTTTTTTGTAAACTAAATGAGATTTTGCATATAAATATAGATAAACAAATAAATTAATAATTTATTTATTTTAAAATACTAAGATACTAAATCTAGGGTTCTCGATAATGCTTTAATGGATACTGCTTTATTAAGTCCCTCATGTTTTGCATGTAAAATATTTTAATTTAATTTTCAGTAACAATTAATAATAATATTTTTCACTTAAAAAAATTTCATTAGATTAAGAAAAAGGGTATTACTGAAATTAGAAATAGTATTTATAGAGACAGAAAAGAAAAGACCATGAGCGAGTGAACCACGACTTTTATTTCATTTTATTTTTTTTCAATACATTAAAAATGAATATGTTTTAATTAGATTAGATAATTAATTTTAATTTTGTTATTGTTAGTTAAAAATAACCATATTTTAAGTATTTTTGTTTTCAAAATATAATAAAAATAATAATAAGCTACAGCGGGAGACCTGTGGAGCAAGACTAGATGTAGTTTCGCTATGGTAGCTATCTTTCTGCGAAAAAAAAATCTTCATTATACGCATTAGAAAACAAAAAAATAAAAAAATTGATTATAGAGTGTATTTTTGCTAGCTGACAAATAATATTTTTTTTATTAAATAAATTAAAGGAATGAAAACAAGAAAAAAATAGCAGTCAATTCAAATTAATAATCAAAAAAAATATTTTTCAGCTAATTTTTAAACTTTCTAAAAAAGACTTTAAAAAAATGTGTAACAACATTTGTTAAGTTTATTAGAAAAGTTGAAATGAAAAATTTATAATTTTAAGTTTTTAAATGTTTTATACTGCTTTGTTAAGCCTTGAACACAATAGATTCTAAATTGTAGAAAAAGTTTTAGATTTAAATTTAAGCGCATTTTAAAAATTATCTTTTTACTAAACTAGCAGATACTCTGTTTGATTGATTAAAATGTCTGGCATTCATTCGATGCTTTTATCACCTACATCTAAAAGCATGAGTTCATCAAGCATTAATCCAATGCTTATCTCAAATCCACTTCTCTCATCATCAATTGACGAAAAATCACAGAAGGACATCACGGAAATTTTAAACAAATGCATTGAGAACTCTCGAAATTTGACTGAATTTTCCAAAGTTCTTCAAATAGATAACATAAGTCATTTTGAAAAGAAAAATAAAATAGTAGAAAAATAATAATCAGTTTATTCTAGATGCCCCAACTATAAGTGGACACACAGATTTTTATTATCCGAACCTTACCTTCCAATTTTCTCATTTCCATCAGGAATTGCCGGAAATTTCTAAACTAAAACATGTGCCAATACCTGCCGAACTCTTGGAACAATTTGGCCGTAATTTTGGGAAAACAATTCAAATTTAATTCAAATTTAATTTTTTATAAAAGAGATGCAAATAAACTGTGCCATGGGCCTTTTTACGTGCATATCTCGAGCTTGGCTTACAATAGATAATTTAATTTTTTTCTGGAATTATGAGGACGGCAGTGACATTTGCTTCTATGATAATTTGCTCGAGCCCATATTAGCTGTGGAGCTGTTTGTTCCCAAAGAGGGCACATTTGACGATGGAGTCGAATACGGCCTTTGCCTAGCCACAAATAGCCAAGTCGCTCTTCTGTCAGTTGATTTTATTCGTTACACTAAAGGCAACGGTGCCATAGTGAACGAAATGAGATTTTCACCACAACCGGTGTATTCAATACCAACTGATAATTTGATAATAAATTCCCTAAGATCGGCCAAGAGCACAGGTAGAATATTTATGGGCGCCAAAGACGGATCTTTGTACGAGTTTTTCTATCAAGTAAGTTGAAAAAAATTAATTTATTTAAATCAAAAATTTATAAAATAAAAACAATTTGCTTTAATTAAATTTTAGTTAAATATAATTTTTTATTTAATTTTTTGCCAAGAATCAAACCAGTTGGTTCAGTTCGCAAACAAAAAAAATAAATCTGTCTCACAGTAAATTTCACTATTTGGTCCCATCGTTTCTCAGCTTCACAGATGCTGATTCAATTATTCAGATTGAAATTGACGAAACAAGAAATGTTTTGTACACACGATCCGAAAATAGCACCATACAAGTATTTTAATTAAAAAAAAGTAAAATTTTTTAATTTTTCTTTTAAGGTGTTTTATTTAGGACCTAATGGCATGGATACATCTAAGATAAGTAGTCTCAGTTGTAATTCAATAGCGTCAAAAGCAGCAAATTTATTAAAGTAAGAAAATTTAATTTTATTAAATCATCAATCTAAATAATTTATTTATTAAATTCAATACGCTTATTAAATCTTAATTATTTACCTGATCAAAAATAATTCAAAAAAGGCGTTTTTTAAAAAAAAAAGAATTAAAAGTAATAAACTCTTTCCCATCTTGTCATAACCCTTTTTTCTAAGCTGATAAATATTTTGGATGGTTTTTAGTAAAATGCGGACTTCATGCTTTATAAAGAAAACTGGGCATTTTCCATGCTTTTTGGGCAATTCTGATAATAGAAGCAAAGCCCTTTTTTTTTCATTTTATGCAAAATTTAAAAAGCTTTCACTATACCATCAGCCAGTTTAAGCTCTGCTTGGATCTGCAAAAATGATAGACAAATAGCACTTTTTTAACATATTAATTATTAATCCAGTTTTTATTAAATTTATTTTCTTTTAGCTTGTAAAATGAAAATAAATTTGCACAATAAAGTAGCAAGATGGTCTTTGGCTAGAGTCAAAATCAGCTAAAAAGTATAGATACTTTTTTTTATGGGAGATCCGCATATTAAGAGATAAAATATTTTATTTTATTAAAAAGAATTTATTTAATTAAAAACATCACTTAAAAAAGTTTTCAAAAAGGTACACTTCATTATAATAATAATATTTATTTTAAAAGTTTAACTTATTTTCAAGTTCAATTGTTTTATACCAAGATGATTACATTAAATCGAATAAATCTAATATCTTAAATTTTATGAGTATTATTCAAAAAGAATAAACAAATAGACAAGCTTTTAACAGACTTGTTTTTAAGTCACAAGTCTTAAGTCAAGTCAAGTCAATGACTTAATTTTTTTTTTTTTAAGTCAAGTCAATGATTTAATAAATCCATATTTGATACCAATAAAGTGGTTGCTTTCAAATTCCTGGGCGTTAATCTTGACCTTTGTGCTCTGTAAATGTAACCAGATTAAGAAAATAATTCTATCAACTGGTCCAGATGAAGCTGGTATTGATAAAAATTTTTGTGCAAGTTATAACTTTGACTTAAAATTTTGTGACTTATAAACAAGTCTGGCTGTAAATAATAAATATCATTTCTAAAATAAGCTAAAATATTCTCTTAATATTTGATTTTTTATTAATGAATAAAAAATTAATTTAATTAAAGAGTTTATTAATTAAAATTGCTATTATAATAAATAAAGTTTAAATAAATCAATTTTCAAAAAATTAAAAATAAATAAGCAAAAAAATCAAGTTTTTATATCCAAATATTTTTAGAACTTAAAAAAAATGTTGGGAAGCATTTTAACCTAAGCTAGTGCGAAGATGCCACCGCCACCTTGTTTACCAAAGCTGACTTATAACACGATGTTCATCGTTTCATACCATGTTTGAAAGAAAATTTTAATTTTTTTTTTTAAATCAAAAACATTATAATTTTAAAATTTATCAAAAATTTTTTAAATCTAATATTTTCTCTTAACTTGACAAAAAAAATTTCGAGTTCCATTTTTTTATTTAATGATAAAATCTTTTTAAAGCTCGAACGATAAACATTTGTTCATGCCATTGATACACATATCAGCTGTGAAGCAATCAGAGTCAAAAAACATCAATTTGGTAGCAGTGAGCCAATTTGGAATACGACTTTACTTCTCGGTAAGCCCATTTGAACAATTCCAGCAGATGGTGTCGCCTTATCAAGCCCCACCGTCAACTTTTCAGCTGGTTCATGTTCGCATCCCACCCAACATCGAGCTTTCATCTCACAACCGAAATGGTCCAGTGAGCTCGGCGTACATCAACGATGGAATCAGTCTAATGATGACCAAACGAGACGAGCAAAACGACACTGTCCTTTTGCTCAACAGAGACCTTTTCCTATTGCACAACAACTACAAAGAGTCCAAGTGTATATTTGACATTGATGGCCGCATTTGGAACTGTGAAGAAATAGTGCCCACACTGAACGCCATTCGCACAGCCGCCTTGGAAAATGACAATCTTCAGACAATCAAATCAGCAACTGGCATCGAAAACATACCCAAGCTGTCTAGCGAATATTTTGACATGCCGCGCCGCTTTGCCATGATAACACCGCAGGGATGCTTTATGTGGAACAAAATGCGGCCCATTGACCAATTGACCATTTGTCTCCGCGAGTCAAACGGACCCAACTCGGACAGTGTGCGGCTTTTTTTCAACAAAATCTACGAAAAGTCCGAGGCATGCTCGCTTTGTTTAGCGGTGGCGCTGAATCATTCTGGTGATGCGAGGCTGTTCGAGTGGGCTACCCAGGCCTACTTTATGTACTCTGGCGAGCCTGAGATTCGCAAAAAAAGCTCTTATACATTCGGCTCGGCCAATCCTGTAACTCAGTCGAACCAGCCTTTCAACCCCCAGAACAGCCTTGTTGACCCTGGCATGGAACAAAACGAAAACTCGATCTATGATGTTACCATGATAAACCGAGTGCAGCCCAAGACAGCGTTCAATTCGGTTTCAATTTTGAACAGTCCACAGCAAATGTCCACACCGATAGTGATGCGAACCAAAGACAATTTCCAAGCACAGAGCAGACCTTTGCGCAACCAGTCGAACATTCCTGCACAAACAGTGGGCTCTGCTCAGCAGCAAAAGAACGAATGTGAAATTTATTTCTCTGGAAAACATGATGCCATTTATATCTATCTATCTCGTTTGCTAAGTCCAATTTGGGACTTGAAGCTGCTGAATGAACTGCCCGGAAGTCGCATGCAAGACACGGACACCTTTAATCTGAGCGAAGCGACCATATTCGCCACCTTTGCAGATATTCAAATCCAATGGTTTTTGAACAAATTGAACGAGATCAGAAGCTTTATTGAGCTCAATTATCCCCAGCTTAAGACTGTACAGCATTCGCATGTCACTGGCTCTCTGTTTGGCTTTGGTGAACAAATAGCTCAGACTGCAAGTGGTTCACGTGTGACTGCGGCGCCCAAATTTGCCACCCAATTTCAAAGTCTAGCTCTCAATCTACATGCTTTGAACAATTTGACAAGTTCGGGTCTGCCGCTTACTGAGAAAAAGATTGCCGAAGAAATCGAAATTGGGTCCATTTATTTGGTGAAACAATTTTTAAATAGAACTATTGAGATTTTTGGTCTGTGGAAAATTTTAGATGACCACAAATTTCATTTTATTAGCACCAAGTTGGACAAGCAAACTCAATTGATGCTAATGAATATGCAGATTAAAAATTTTTTAATGTCCGATGATAACCTTTTGGATCAATTGATCACTGCTTTGTTGTACAGGTAAAATTTTTTTATTATTTTTCCAGATTAAATCAAATAAAATGTCTTGATTTTTTGGTATAGAGAATTAAAAATTTTGATATGAAAATTAAATTTTCAAATTTTTTAATATTTTATTAAACAAAGTTGCTTAATGATAAAAAAAAAGTTGCCATGTTTGAAGTATTTTTATTTTTGTGACTCTTCAATTCTCTTAAGGCAACAAATGACCACATGGTTTTTCATTTTTTTTAGGGATTTGGCCGAACTATTGAATGATATTTTCAATTTTTTTTTCACCGTTTCGCAATTCAGCTATCTAAATATTTTATTTTTTAGACCAAAATTAGAATAATTAATATTTTTTTTGAAAATTCAAACTTTTCATTAATAAAATTATGAAAAATTTGTAAATTCAATTTTCACGTTAATCTTTTAAGTTTTGATCGACCAAATAGCACTAAGATTTTCGCAAGAGTAGATAATTTGTTACATATTGCTTAAAAATTGGCATTTTACCAAATATTTAAACTGAAAAAAGATCTAAATTTTAAAACAAAAAAAGCAAAATAATAAGCTTTAAAACTAGATAAAATTTTTATAAAAATATGGATCTTAAAAGTCATCTTCAAGTAAAATCAATCTGTGAGAAATGTGAATTTGATTAAAAATTTAAAATAAAAATCTACTGAAAGGCTAAAAATTAAAATAAAATTTTTTGAAATATTTATACTTAAAAGTCTGGATAGATGTATCTTTACAACATGTTTCAGATAAAAAAAAGTATGAAAGATGTCTTTTTTAAATATTTATTTTTAGCCTTATAAGAAATAAAATTCAATTTTCCTGCTACAATTAAAAAAAAAAAAATGAAAATTGAAAATGTATTAAAAAATATATTTAAAAATTATTCAAACTTAGGTATAGAAAATTTTTAATATTCCTTTCTACTTATTTTTTGGTCTTCTTCTTTTTTTAATTACTGAAGTTCTTTCATGTTATTGTTTGGACAAATTTTAAGTGGCATCAGACTATGATGACTTTGATAATTTTGTAAATGATGAAGGGGAACATAAAAAACTATCTGACATTAACGCTTTTTTAGGCAGTAAAAAATATTAAATAAAATTAAAAATTCATTTATCAAAAAATAAAACAGTTAGTGATATTTTATTATTAATTTTTCAAACATTTTTTTAAGATTTTCAATTTTTACAATTAAAATAAAAGCAATCCATTTTTAACAAACAAGAACAAACAAAAAAATTAATTTTTCCCATTTTTCACAAACATATTTATTTGTTTAAAGAATAAATTCTTTTTAAGATACATAGATGATAATGCATGCACAGACTTGCTGAACCAAAGTCTAAAGCAGATGTGTCCATCATTGTACACGAACGAGAATGCCATATTTTCCAAGGCCTGTGAAAAGCTTAAGCAAGCGTTGAATATAAAAAATGATAGCTACGAAAGAGACAGATTGTTGAAGGAGGCCGTCGATTTGGTCAAGCAAATTGGATACGTGGCCAATCTGGGTCAAGTCTGCGACATGCTACACACTGCCGGATGCTATGAAGCAATATTCGAGCTGTGTATTACTGCGGCAGAAAAACGCGACCCTCAAAACATCGCATTGTACTATTACCGAAAAAATGAGCCTCCTGAGGACATTCAAGGCCAACACTACTACCAACTGAGAACAGAATGCTACAAGTCAATGCTGGACTGCTTAAATAATTTGGTCAAAACTCCATCCTACTCTTTGGCTCAACAAAAAACCAACGCTTTTATCTCTAAAGAAAAGCTAGAAGAGGAAATTAATTATCTAATCCGCTATGTAGTAAATTCTAAAGACGAATTGGCTCAGGTCAGTTTGTTCAATTGGATGGTCAGCACTGGTTTTGAGAAAAAATTGGTCACTTTGGACTCGACATTTTTGGAGTTTTATCTTATTAGACAATATGAAAATCAATTAAAGAACAGAATTTATCTAGATTTGTTATGGAGACATTATGACTACAAAAAAGACTACATAAAAGCATCTAAAGTGTTGATAACTCTGGCAGAAAAAGAGAGCGCAACTTCCATTTCTCTGCGAGAGCGAGTTGAATACTTGACCCAGGCTATAGTGGCTCTGAACAGCTCACAAAAGTCATCTGTAAAAGACGAAATAGCCGAGTTGAATGACCGAAAAGATGTGGCTTTGTTGCAAGAGGAAATTTTTGAAGAACTTGGCAAAATAGAGCCAAGAACCGAAGCAATCCAGGAGGCAATGGGACTGCTAGACTCAAGACTGTATGACATAACCAAACTTTTCTATGAATTCGCAGAAAAATTTGAATTGTCTCAATTCAAGTTGGCTATTTTTAAAATGTCGCGGCATGAGGATCCAAAATTTATTGAAATTTGTTGGAAGCAAATTGTTGCCAATGAGATTGACAAACTAAGCAGGCCGGATACAAAGCCGAGTGATTTAAAACACGAACTAGCTGAGAATTTGATTTCAATTGCCAAGGACTATGTTGATGATGAGAATTATTTTCCTTTGAACTCACTGATTGATTCGTTGGAGTTTGTGAGTTTGGTGCACGGATTTGAGCCTGAATGGTGCTGTTTGCTGCTAAGACGATTGAATTTGCCTTTCGAACAGCTCATTCAAGCATATAATGAAGTATACATGAAAAAAGATATCAAATGGGCTGAAAATTCGTCAAGATTTATAAATGCCATCTATTGTCTAATAGAATTGTTCACCAAGGCTCCCAGAGCAACTAGCGAAACAGACAAGTAATCTATTTTTCATATTTTATTGAAATTATAAATTCTAAGTTAAATCAGCCATAGTAAAATAAATTTTTATTTTTGTCTCAAAACTTTTAATATTAAACAATTAATTAATTTTTTGAACGAAATTTAATTATTTTTTTAAGAATATTTTTCCTGCGTTCGGTCAAGGATTTGATTCCAAAATATCTTACCGAATTGAATGCAATTACAGACAATTTATCTAAAGAGTTGATTACGGGCTTCAAGACATTAAATTGTATGCTAGACAGAATGTAGAACAATTTCGACACTTTTTTTTGTTTATTATTTTTTAATAAAAATTCTTCTTTCTTTCACAGCTTATTGAATTTTTTTCTTAATTTCAATTTAATTCAATTATTTTAAAATTTAATAAAATATAGTTTAAAATATTAAATTTTTTGAAAAAGAATAATTTTTCAGATATTCATGACGATGTGCTATTTTTGTTTAGTCGTTGTTTATCAAATTTAATATTTTATTTTTTATCAATTATCAAGGCATGGAATGGACGCAGAAAAAAGAATAAATAATAAGTAAATGACTGCACAATGTTGTCGACATATCTTGATTGCAAGTTTTTTTGTAGGTTTTTAGTTCCCTTTTTTTGAATTCAAAGATGAAATTTATTTTCTAAAAATGTCTTCTTGAAAGTGGATTTTTCCTTCCTTATTAACAAAGTCTTTATTTTAATTTCAAAATTTAAAAAAAAAAATTTCAAATCAAATGTCTTTTGATTGAATTTTTTTCATTATACATTTTAAATATTGATTTGATATTGATTACTTGCTAATACTAGTAGCAGTAGTAAGGGGTAGGCTACAAGTCGCGAATTGCAAGCAGCATGATGCAAAACGCGATGGGTGACGCGTTTTGCTGTTTTGTCAAGCTTGCCTTTGAAGTCGTTGGTACTTTTGGCGGTGATGATGGAGTCGTAAAGATCGTTCCAGTCATTGACAATTCGGTTGCAGAAAAAGTTATGTCGTTGATTAATATTTTTTAATATTGGAATATTTCTTCAACTTTCTATTTTGCCTTTTTTTATAAGTTTACTACACTAATGATTTTTTTCAAGATATCTACTTCCAAGGTTGTTCCAAAGCAAGGCCTTTAATTATTTCTTTTATTGTTCTTTTTAATTTTCTTGTAAAGGCTTTTTTTTAATTTTTTTTTCAACCATTTTAAAAAAAAAATCAAAAAATTAAATTAAATCAAAATACGAATAAATTTGAGGGTATGAGAGAATGGGGTAATTAAGCTTAAATTTAATGAATGATAAAATAAATTGAGTAAGCAATTGACTATTTGAGAGGTGGAAAGAAAATATTGGGTTTGTTCTAAAAAAAATTGTTTTTGTTGACTCAACTTTTAGTACTTAATTAAATTTTGTATAAAATAACTTTTTTTCACTAAAAAATCTTAAGTTAAAAATAGTGTTTATTAATTTTTATTTCTAATTAAGTAGTTTTTTAAGTAATGCTACTCAACTATAAAATCACTTTTTTGTAATTTGAAGTTAAATATGGTTAATTAACGATATTTTGTCATAATTCCCGTAAAAGCAACATTCAAGATAAATTATAGATTAATTCAGGTTAATTCAGGATGTTGTTTGTTATATTTAGGGGGAAAATATCAAAAAAAAAATTTTTTAAATAGGAAATTAATTTTTTATTTTGAAAAAAAATTGAAATGGATTAAGATTTTTTTACGTTTGAAATATTGTTTATGAATTTAAACAAAAACTTCTCATTAATCTCATTAAACCTTTAAAGTTTATAGATCTGAGTGTTAAAATAATGACAAATAAGCTTTGGTAAATTTTATCTTAAAAAAATTAATAAAATCTGAGTTAATAATATCTTCATCAAGTTTGTTCCAATATAAAAAAAAATTTCCATTTTTTTGAATTTTTGCTCACGATTTTTGCATACGTGAAAAATTTTCTTTTCTTTTAGAAATTCAAACTAATTTAAAATGTTAATCGAAGGCTTCATTTGTCTGACTAAAGTAACCACGAGTTTAATGGCTGTCAATATTATAATAGCTATTAAAAAAGACAGAGCTAGGTAAGCGGCTGGGGTTCTTGAGCTCCAGTTTTTTACAAGGATACCTATAAAAAGATGAATTAAAAAAAAAAAATTCTTTAAATTTTTTTCCTAAAATTACCTGTATATCCCCAAATTAGCTGCACATAGGGACTAATAGTAAATCGAGTGTATTTTTCAAAGACAACAACATCTAAGAAAACATAAACAAATACCAAAAAAGTTGCTAATGACAATGAAGTAATTGAGGCAACATCTCGTTTTCCACCCCATTCGTAGGTCCATGAAATTGCTAGGTTTAAAAATGTGGCCAGTGTAGTCCAAGCAGCATAGAACGCAATGCCATTGTTCACCAAAATTCGATACAACCATAAATAGCTTTAGAAAATATTTTTAAAATTAAATTCAATCAAAATTTTAATAATATCAAATTTAATTTAAAAAAAAATTAAAAAGTTACCTTTTGTTGTCTTCGAGCTTTTTCTCAGCATCATAAATATTTTTGTGACTTACCACTGCGGCAAGATACAAACAAAAAGTAGGAATGGCCAGGAAAACAAATGAAATTGTGAGATAGTTACTATCTAGTACGAACAGCCAGCCGTACAAATAGCCATAGTGCAAAAATATGAACATAAAAAATGATGGTGTAAACACAGCTGGTTCTTGGTACAATTTTCCATTTTTTGTTTTTAGAAATATGGAAATAATTGAGTAAAGAGTCCAGAGAACTTGGAGAGTAAAAATTACACCCCATGTAGAAAAAGTAAATCCAGCAGGGCTCACATCAATTGGATACATTCTAGATGAGTTAGCGATTCCACCTCTTGTAATACCTAGACTAGCAGCACCATAATTTAAAAAGAGCAGACCTGCTAATAGAACTGCATTTAGAAGATAAGTAAAAATGATGCCAATATTATGCGGCTTGTTGGTCAATTTAGCCCCTTCAAGCTCAAATGTAGATTTTTTGATCATGGTGTAAGCTCTTTTTTTCTTAAATTAAAAAACTAAAAAAGAATTTTCTATTTATAGATAAATTTATTATTATGTAAAAGATTGTTTCATTATTTAATAGGTAGATTTAAGCTTCTTTCAGTAAAAATCACGATTTCTTTATTACGATAAGCGTTAGATAATTTTCGTTTTTCTATTTTAGATTCTTTTTTTGTTATTTAATTTTGTTATTTAACATGTGGTTTTTAATGTTTTTAGGTATAAACTAAAAAGATATGAAAAAAAAAATAATACTAGATGATTTAATTGACTCAATTCACTATGATTACATAGTTTCTTTTTTAAATAAGTTGTAAAAAATAAAAAAAATCAAAAAATTGTTCAGAGACATTATTTTTTTAGAATTTTGAAAAATATTTGAAAAATTTATGCTAATCTACCTTTGTTCTTGGGATATATAGAATGTTATAGTTTCTATATTGAATTTAAACATAGCTTATTTAAAAAACCACCTAAACAGATACCTTAAGTGTAAATATAAATTTAGGTAAGCTTTATTTTTAAATTTAGTAGAACGATACTTAATAACTTTTATTTATTAACCAAGCCTTACCTTTGATCTATTCACAGCAATGAATTAAATTTTCAAATAATTTAAAATTTTATTTTTAAATTTAATTTAGTTCAAGGTTTTAAAAATAAATAATTTAAATGATGCAGCTAAAAAGAACGGCAACAGATAAAACTAATGTTATTGAATTGAACCTACATCCGTAACTTTCTTCAGACGAGTGAGAGATATTAAAAACAAACTACAAATATGATCTTTTTTGAGTGTTGACTCTTAATTGAGAGCTTTAGATGACGTTCAAAAATAATAAGTCAATAGTTTACAATTGATCAGTACAAGCAATATAAGCAAAAAGAGACTAGTTGAAAAGACATTTTACAAAATAGCTAAACATTTTTATAGCAAGCTTTAGTCTGAGAATTAATTTATTTTTATCTTAATTTCTAAATCTAGCTCTATGATCTCATGCGTTTAGCATGCGCGATTTGAAACCGATTTATAACATTGGCGTCAAACACCAAACACCTTAGGTATACCTAAGGAGTTTTTCTTTTTAAGAATAGAAACGTATCAAAATTTAATTCTTTCCTTCCTCAAAAAATGAGAAGTATATTCACAAAAGCTTTGATGTTCTTTTGCATCAAATCTACGTGGACATTTAGTTTTTTCAAAGAGCTCACGATTTTTGAAAAACTTAAAGCTTTTTTAATCCTTGCCTTTACAAACACGGCACAATTGTTAAAATCCCTAGCGATTAACTTATATAGATTAGTTTGGCAATCGTAACAGTGATCCTGTACGAGATTTTTAAAAAAGAGGGAGGCATCGTACGCTCCAAGCAAACTTAATTTCCATCTCAACAAGCTTAACGTTTACAATACCATTAAGTTTGACATGGAGAGGAACTTTGATAAAACCCATAACAGAATTATAAAACAATCGTTGAGAACAATATTTTACTGATCAAAACAAATGCTCGAGAACCTTATGAGAATCAATCAATTTCTGTAAAAATAAAGAAAAATTGATAAAGAATAATATAATCGATAGATTACTAAAAATATTTCATTATTGTAATAAACTTAAATTTAAATTAAATCTTAATTTTAAATTAAAATTTTTATTCTTTCAAAAAAATGGTATCAATAAGACTAAAATATAAAATTATTTAAAAAAATTTATTTAAACAAAAAAAATTATATTTAAAATAAAAATCTATTCATTAGACAATTTTGGAATAAACTAATGGCTTTCTGTATTTATTCTCAATACATTTGAACTTTCCATCGGAAAGCTAAAGAAACGTGCCTCCCTTCAAACATCTGGATAATAGATCATTAAAAGTCTAATTTGGAATAAAGAAGTCGAGGAACATTATGAAAAGCTAAAAGACTTCATAAATAGAGGTCTTTTGTTGGTACTACCCAATTTCGAATGCCTAATAATTTTCCACTTGACGCTTGTGACTGCGGTTACAGTGCAGTTCACGAACAGCTGTTCGACGGGAGTCAATTGCCAATTGCGCTTTTAAATCGTAATTCGTAATGGTGCTGAGGAACAAAAAATTTATATTTTTGAGAGCCTGACACATCTCATTCTCTCCAAACAATACGACAACTCTACGTTTGTTGTTGATTTTCTAACGGGTGTTCAATAAAGGTTGGCGCGAGATTGTTTTCGATAAAATCTGCTGATTGCTTCAACCAAAACTTTTGAAATTTTATGCATATATACATTAGATCTTAATGAATACAAAACACTTTGTATCATATATCTGCTTTATTTACAACGGAAATTAACAGCATAACCTTGACCTCACCTAAATAATCTCAATGTCCTCCTAGTTAATGATATTTTTTCAATAAGTTTTATATATTATCTTAAAGTTAATTAAACAAGGATCAAAATGATAAATAGATCTTTTTTTTATTACATTCGGTTCAAAAGATATACTCAAAAGACCCTTAAATTTTATCCTTATTTTAAAAGGTGAATTTTAACTGTTGCTTTGTGTTTTTAATATCAGAATAAAAAAAAATTCTTTTTTTTTAAAAATTTATTAATTATTTGAACATTTTCCTTTTGAATACTCTACATTACGAACTCTTTTAGTAAAAGGACAAACTGATTTTTTTAGCTCGTCTGTTGGAACTTTATTAATTACTTTTTTTATTCCTTCAGTAAATTCATGTCTCGTTGCAAATTTATTCAACCTCATTCGCGTAACAATCGCATTTCAAAGATAAAAATCACATGGGTTTAAGTCAGGAGAATATGGCGGCCTAATTTCGTACGAAATAAACATATGTAGATAAGTTTTACAATAGTTTTGGCTTATTTTTGCCGTATGTGGCTGGATCTTATATTCGCCCCATCCTGCTGGAATACCCATTTATTTGTTCCACATAACCGATTTCCATCACGCTTTGCAAAAGGCAAGATTTTTCTCTTGTAATAAATAGAGTTTATTGTCTCACCTTTTCGAAGTAATAAAATTAAATTTATTAACTTTAATTTTAATTAAATTACCTTGGCCTATAAAATAAGGTTTAGTTAGGCCAAACTCTTTCATTCCTATCCAAACTATTACTGAAAGAAGATTTTTATTTATCCCATAATGCCCTTTAAATAAATTTTTCGATTATTTTGAATCTTTTTAAAATTATAATTAATTACCCCTTTTTGTCAGCTTCTTCGCGAGAAATTGCATAAATTCTTTGATTTTGTTTGTTTAAACCCCCATCCACAGTGAATATTTTTTCATTCGAGAACAAAATCGGTAAGTTTTTTTACATAATTTTATTTTTTTCCTCCAAAGCTGTGAAAATGAGTAACGCTTTTTCACATGGTTAGTGGTGAGAAGAGAGATTTTTCTCTTTTTATATGGCTACGAAAAAGAAATTTTAATAGAAAATAAATTAGAAATTGATTACAAAATTTACTTTGAGTTTCAATTCTTTTAAAATTTTTGAAACTGACCCCACAGAAATCATTAGTTTAAGACTAATTTGACGTTGCGAGTGAGTTTTGAACAAAGACCTAATTCGTTTTTTTTAAATATGATTGGAAACGGTTACTGGTCTTCCAGGAGATTTAGAGTAAACAGTTGTACCAGAATTTTTGTACTTTTGTACTGTTTGTACTCTCTTATTTTTTAATATAAAGATATTAAAAATTTTCAAATTTTAGGAGGCATTGTGAATTCTGGAACAAAAAACAAAGAAAATTTTTCAGATTGAAATTTTTTTTGTTTAGGTCTAAAAGTTGTATTAAAAAAATTTTCAGACTATCAAATACAAACTTTTTATCACTCAAATTGATTCTCTGCAAAAACTCTGCAAATCTTAAAAGCAATAAAATGCATTAGAAAATCATTTAAATTTGACTGCAGAGTCTATACACAAACCCAAAGAAAAGTAATCATCGTAAATAAAATTTGCAGAACGAGTTTTAGACCTAAACAAAAAAAATATTCTAATTTTAATTTTCTGTTTTTTTTCTCTTAGTTTTAAAATTCAGAATGACATTTTTAATCAGAATTAGACCAATATTTGGCAACCAAAATGACCAAGTGGCTAATATTCAATATAAAGTAACAATAACAACTTATTCTTTAGAAAATAGCGATAATAATTTTGCAATGTAAAATTTGATCTATTCAAAAATCACCTAAATTAGGATGTCAAGTCTAGAAGATTTAGAATCGTCTAAATAAATGAATTGTCAAGTTTACTTTCTTATATTTGTATTGACAAAAAGGCTGGAATTATTGAATAAAAAAATCGAATTCAATATAATATTCAAGGTAATAAAATGTATCAAAATTACCTAGTATTGTCTCTGTTTTTAAAAGACTCATTAATAATATTCTCTAAAAGTTACAGAAAGAAAATTTTCTTATTTCATTTCAAATAATAATTGTTTTAATTTAAAAAAAAATTTATTAAAATTAAAATATAAAGAAAATTTAGGCTAAATCATTTTTTGGAACCTTCATTTGTTTGACATAAGTAACGACTAGTTTAATAGCTGTTAATATTACAATAGCTATTAATGATAAGAGAGTAAGATAGGCAGCTGGGGTTTGTGATTTCCAATTGTTTACCAAGATACCTTTTAAGTAATAGAATTTTGAAAATAAATATTTTTAAAATTCTTTAAAAAATTACCTGTATATCCCCAAATTAGCTGCAAATAAGGGCTAATAGTAAATCGAGTGTATTTTTCAAATACGGCCACATCTAGGAAAAAATAGGCAAATATCAACAAAGTTGCTAACGATAATGAACTAATTGAAGCAACATCCCGTTTTCCATTCCATTCGTAGGTCCATGAAATCGCGAGACTCAAAAAATGTGGCCAGTGTAGTCCAAGCCGCATAGAATGCTATGCCATTGTTCACCAAAATTCGATACAACCATAAATAGCTTTATTAAATATTTTTAAAATTAAATTCAATCAAAATTTTAATAATATCAAATTTAATTTAAAAAATTAAAAAGTTACCCTTTGTTGTTTTCAAGCTTTCTCTGAGCATCAAAAATATTTTTGTGACTCACTACAGCGGCAAGATACAAACATGTACTAGTAATTGCCAAGAATACATATGCGACTGTAAGATAGTTACTATCCCATACGAACAGCCAGCCGTACAAATAGCCATAGTGCAAAAATATGAACATAAAAAATGATGGTGTAAACACAGCTGGTTCTTGGTACAATTTTCCATTTTTTGTTTTTAGAAATATGGAAATAATTGAGTAAAGAGTCCAGAGAACTTGGAGAGTAAAAATTACACCCCATGTAGAAAAAGCCCATCTAGCTGGATTTATATCTATTGGATATCGGTTAGATGAGTTACCGATACGACTCCTTGTAATACCTAGATCAGCAGCGCCATAATTTAAAAAGAGCAGACCTGCTAATAGAACTGCATTTAGAAGATAAGTAAAAATGATGCCAATATTATGCGGCTTGTTGGTCAATTTAGCCTCTTCAAGCTCAAATGTAGATTTTTCGATCATGGTTTGAAGTTTTTTTCCAATGACAAAACTAAAATATCGCTGCTTATTTATAGATAACTGATTATATAAAACATTATGTCATTATATAACAGGTAAATTAAAGCTTCCATCAGTAAAAATCACGATTGCTAAATCACTATAAGTGTAACAGTATTAGATAATTTCCACTCGTAGGCCTAAGCTATTTTAAAATTTATTTTGGTAAATAAATTTAATTATTTAACAAGTGGTATTTGTTTTTGTAAAGTAAAAACTAAAAAGATATTATAAGATTAAATAAAATTGGATGATTTTAAAAAGTGAATTTAGTAAGATAAACTCATCGGTTGTAAAACACCTAAATTCTAGTTTTATTTATTTAAAATTTAATTTTTGAATGTCTTCGAAAATTTTTGACTCAAAAAGGGCAAGTAATTTTTCGATTTTTTTTTAAGAATTAGTAAAAGATAATCGAATTTTTCTTTATAGATTAATTCAAAATTTATTAAATCAATTTTTAAAAATACAAAAATTTTTTTTTATTTTAAATCTAAATGTATCAATGTTATTAAGCTTATGCTAAATATTATGGTTTCCATATTGAATTTATAAAAAAGGTTTAGTATTCAAAAAACAGCTTTAACTCAACAGATACCTTTAGTCTAAATATAAATTCAACTAAATTTTACTTTTATAATTAAGTTGA
This sequence comes from Brachionus manjavacas, assembly GCA_019054805.1. Lineage (NCBI taxonomy): Eukaryota > Metazoa > Rotifera > Eurotatoria > Ploima > Brachionidae > Brachionus > Brachionus manjavacas. The sequence continues at coordinate 518,974 of JAHQIY010000015.1, read as the reverse complement.
ACTATACCTAAAGACTTTTTGTTTTTAATTTTGATCACGACTTGAAGTTAAACTTTTCAAATCATTTTTTACTTTCGATATTTCTTTTTATAATTTTACTAATAGCGTAACCTAAGGTGTCCACGCTATTCCCCCATACACAGTCTTTTTTGCTCTTCCTGCATTCTTTTTCCTCTAAAGAGCCAAAATTATCGAATTGGTTTTACCTCATTTGTCATATGTCAAGTCAAGTCAGTAATTTTATAATTTTTTTTTTTTTTTTTAAATAATAAATCGGACAAAAATTTATTGTACTGTTCATCTGGGCCTAATGGTTTTGACGATTTAACAAACTATGCGGTTTTTTATTGTTTATTGACTTTTGTTCTGTCAAAACAATTTTTCAAGGATTAACTATCTGCATTCAGTTTCTCAAATAATACAATTGAGTTTTTGGTAATCAGTAGTGCTGCATGTCCATGACTTTGTCCCATGAATGTTTGTCGCTTATATTGTTACTCTTTATTTTGATTTTTAATTGAGTTTTGTTCCATATTGACTTCAGGCTTCAAATACTATTCTTCTCTTGATTAGGGCACTATATTTGAGATTTTAAATAAAACTGCCTCTCGGATAAATAGATAGAATGTAAATCATAGAATAAAATCAAATGTTAAAATATTAAATCAGCAATAAAAATAAGCATTTAAACTCATTTATAAAATTCGAGTATTGATAAAATGATTTCTGATTGTAAACATTCTTACTTAGACTCAAGAAATCTTAAGAATCTCTTTAGAAAAAACCTAATAGTACAAGTCCCCAGTCAAACATTTTATAGAGATTTTTTGAAGTTTCTTTAAAGATTCTTTAAAAAATCTTTAAAAATTGACCTATTATGAAGAAAAAATAGAGATATTTTAGAGATAAAAAAAATCATTAATTAAACAAAAAAAATATTTGTTTTTTCTCTATATTCTCTTTAAAATATTATTATTCTTATATTTCTTTAAAAAATCTTTATAAATTGAATTATTTTGAAGAAATAATGGAGATATTTTAGAGATTAAAAAATCATTAAAAAATAATTTGAAAAAAAAAAACTTTATTCTTTCTCTATATTCTCTTTAAAAACTTTAATCTGTACTTATACCAGTCAAAACGTTAAAGAGATTTTTTGTAGTTTCTTTACAGATTCTTTAAAAAATCTTTAGCGAATAACTTTTTAAAGAAAATTTTGAGATATTTTTGAGAAAAGATGATTTATAAAATTGTTTCATTTCTATATTTTTTAAGTTTTATTTTTTATCAAAATATTCTCTCAGTTATTTATTTTATGATTTAATATTACTATTATTTATTTTTTATTATTTTATTTGTTTGTTTAATATGTGCCGATAAATAAATAAAAAAATTTACCTCCTATTTTAAGATATAAAATTTAAAAATACCCTTACATACAAATTTTTATTACTTATGAGACTTTTAGACATGAGCATTGGACTTAACTATAAAGTCTCATCAATCAAGCATGAGAATTAATCTTTATTTTTTTATTTAATTGTTTTCTGCACAGAGCTACGGCTCCTTCAGAATAAATTAAAATTAATAAAATGAGATAAAAAAAATCAAAATAAAATAAATAAGCTAAAAAAATATAAGTTTAGAAGACATAGATTTTTACATGTGGCAAATGTTTACATAGTTCTGGTTTCAGGAAAAAAAGAGGAAATAGTAAGGTAGAAATTACACAATATATTTGGGTAAATGAGAATAAAATCGTGAGAGAAAAGTTTTTAAACAAAGAATAATATTCGAGTTAAAAATTTGAAAGGTCGGAAAGATAAAACTATTAACGATGCATCAAAAAACATGTGATTTTTAGATTTTTCTCAAGAACCATTACTAATTAAATCAAAAAGCCCTTTAATTTTTACTTAATTGATAAAATGTTTTAATTGAATAATTCTGTACGTTAATTTGCTTACCGGATTGATAGCGGTTACTTTATTTTATTTTTTTATTATTAATAGAATAATTTTGGAGAGGAACTTCACAAGCTTATCCGTAAAAGCGGTAAAAGACCCTCTTTTCAGCCTGCATTCTTTAAAGATTAAATAAAATAATTAAAATTACAAATCAAAGAGTTGTAGAAAAAACGAATAAAATAATAAAAAAAAAATAATTATCTGGTTAATTCTCCGTATCATCGCTTTCTTTCACTATCATTGTTCCATAATTGGCAAGTAAGTAAAAATATCGGCTAAAGTTCAGAAAAATAGTGAAAAAAAGCAACTAATTATGATTGACCAATAAATTTATTATTTTTGTATTATAATAAAATTTTAAAAAAAGAAGGCGTTAATTAAGCTAATCAAATGCAAATTATGCAAAAAAATAAAAAAATAAAAAATTAGTAAATAAAGTCTAATGAACAAAATTTTTTAAAATTGAAAGTAAAATATTACGGCGATAAAAATTCATGTCTTTTGCCAAAAACAAAAAATTGTTTGAGCCTTTAGATAAAATCTCACCAAATTTACACACATATACTCCACAATCATAACCATTCGTTTGAACTGGAATAATTTTGACGTAACTAAAATCCCAATGTTCTGTTAAATTAACACCATAAGCTTGCAAATATTTTAAATTGAGAAAAAGTTTTCAAGTAAATAAGGATACTTATATTTTTCGTGGTCGTTTGTAAGCCTTTTTTTGCTCAAACTAACTATTTCAGTGTTAAGACCAGCAGTGGTTATCGAAGCCTGACACTTGCACGATGAAAAATATTCTTTCCAATAAAAATTCCCATTTGGCCTTACTTGATTTTTATAATAAAGATAATCGTCAACAAACAACATTGGTTTTTCGTGGTTGGTTTTGATAATTTTGTTGGTTTTAAATTCCATTTTAAGTTTTGTTTAAATTTCAAATAGTATACTTGCAAGTGAGTATTCAATTTCAAATTTATATATTCATCCATCGTTTAATTGATTATTTAATCTTTAGAATATAGGTCTAAATCTGAGTTTTAGTTTTAATTAAAGTTGTATTGCAAGTTAAGCGTAATAAGATTAATATAAAATTGCAATTATTGCAATAGTGAAAAAAAGCAACTAATTAGTATTAAAATTAATTTTTTCACGCTGCATTTATAATTATTTCACGTCTTAATCTAATAAAATACCGCAAAAATTATCTATGGGAGGAGTTATAAAATAGTGAAAAAAAAGTGAAAAAAAGCGATGTTGCCTAATTCTCTAATCAAAAAATTTGGAGTGTTTTGCTTTATACAGTAATTGATAAAAAGTTTATTCATTCGTTCTTTAACTTGGTATATTTTAAGGCTTTGCTGTTTGTGAGAAATTGATCTCTTGAGTGGAAAGAACTTAATGTGACTAAGTATTTTCTTCTGTATTTTTTGCAATCTTGATTCGTAAGTCGGTGATCCAACTTGGGAGATCACAAAGCTGTAGTCGAAAAATGATCGGATCATAAATTTGAAAATTAAAACCCTTAACCCTGTGCTGTTTTTTAATTTTAGACGTTTTAATTTACCAATGCTGTTAATTTTAACTGCTTTTCTTTTATCTATGTGCTTTAGGTGCGGTATGTAACTTAATTTAGGGTCAAGTTCTATGCCTAAAAAAATTGGGAACAAGTCTATTGGGATGTTTTGTTCATTTAATTTTGATCACTAGTCCGAAGTTTTTCTGATAATTTTTCCTGTAACCCGCTGTGGTAAAAATGGTTTGTGTGGTTTTATTTTTGTTTATTGTTAGACCTTTTAGGTCACAAAAAACTGCTAATGCTATTAATTGCTGCTTGAAGTTTTTCCTTTGATTTCCTTTCTGTTAATGCCAGAAGTCCAGATTACAAGGTCGTCGGCATAAATGGCGTGTTCAACAGGGTGAAGAATTACTTTGGACGTTTCGCTTAAGTATAAAATGAAAAGGGTAATTGCTGTTTTTATTTTTGTTTTTTCTTCGTCAGGTAAATTAAACAATTCTAATCCAGAATACATCTCACAACCAAATAAAGCTTTGTATGGAGTCATCTTAATGCCTTGAAAAAACTAAATTATGTTAATCATCAGAAATATGAAAAAAAAATACCCTCATGATATTTATTATTTTTTATTAATTGAACAATAGGCAAAGCTAGAGACCAATTTGTAGATTTATTTATTCGCATCCAACTGCCCAGAATATTTTGAACGTAACCATTTGAGCGTTCAACACTGCCTTGAGTTTGTGGCCTCAGAGCACGTCCGTGCAGAATTGTGCGGTCCGGCCACAATAACTTCAAAGACTCGATAAAAGCGTTTCAAAATTCTTTACCATTGTCACTTTGCAATATACGAGGAGCTCCTAAGATACCAAAAATATCAATAAATGCCCTAGGAACTTTCTTTGCGGTTTTTGATTTTAAAGATCTTAACCAATATAACTTTAAAAAATGATCTTGGGCATTTACAATCCAATTATACTCTCCGTCGAGCATTGTTCTAAAATCAACTAAATAGATTTGGATTCTTTCGTTGAATTTATTTGATCGAATAGGTTTGACTATTAGACCATTATCTCGAATTCGTTTACGTTTTAGCTGATATTCTTCGGAATGGTCTAATAAAATTTCGATTACGTTACGGCTAATGTTTGCGTAGTACTTGCGTGAATCATTGGTAATCGTCCTTGAATTCCTACATCTTTGTGTATTTTGGAACACACATCGTACATCTCTTCAATTAGTACTATTAATATTCCATTTTCATTTTCAGTTTGATTGTCACATTTCTCAATAAGTTGCTTCAATTCGCTAATTGTTTTTACCTCATATTGCTTCCTATAGTAATAATAACCTTTGGCTTTCGTATTTTTGGTTTTCAACATTTCAATTAGATAATCTATTATTAATAAATATTTGTTTTTGTGTAATTCGTGTTTTTTCGATCGAATCAAAAGCACTTTATTAAGGTCTTTTTAGAATTTTTCGCACAATTTTGCGGTGAACAACGCTTTTAAATCGAAATCTACTTGTCGATTTAATCGAGGATTGATAAACTCGTTCTCAATCCTTTGAATATCCTCAAGACGATTCCCATCATCCATTTTACAAAAATAAATTAATTTGCTTTAATTTTTCTATTTTAATATTTTAATTTGCTTTAATTTTATTATTTGACATTTGTCAAAATGCAAAATAAGTTCTTTTATTATCAGATTTTACAATTATAAACTTACAACTCTATATTTTGCCAATGTCATTTTACAAAATGACATATTTTACATTTTGACAGTGACATTTACATCAAAATTTTAATCAAATTAATAAGGAATTTTATTTCTTTCAATACAATTGTTAAATAACACAAGTTTTAAGTCAAGTTAAAGTCCGGACTAATAATAATTTGTTTAAATTGCGTTCTTGGACTTATTTGAATCTTATTTGAACTTAACATACAATAGTTATTACTTTTACAAATCAAACAATTAGTTTTCATTTAATAAATTGCTTATCCCTTCTTTAGAATCTTAAAAACTTTTAATCCTTATTATATTTTTCATAATTGAAGGAATGATTTCAAATTAACGAATTTCTCATAATAAAAAATTTGCCATATAAATCAATTACAAATTATTGTCCATTTCTTGATTTTAGATTTTTAAATGAAAAAAATATTAATGTAACGTTTAGACATCATAAATCTAAATACAAAAAAACATTGTGCATATATCATCTGTTTTTAATTTTTAAGGATTTGGCAAGTGATAATCAAAAGATTTTATTACTTTATTTGGATTGCCTATGATATATTTTCTTTTAATTATAAACAATAGAATAATATTATTTTTTACAGGATACTTTCAATATTTTTAATAGGAATTACTTTGAAATTCTTGATCTTTTCTTAGTTTCATCTTCATTAATTGACAAAATTACCGACTTTTGTGTCCTCAGGACACAAAAGTTTAGTACAGGACACGTAAGTTTAGTTCTTGACTATTTAGTAAATAGTCAAGACATGACTAGTGACCATTTCCCAATCGAAGCATCGATTTCCATGGGCTATCAATTAGAAAATAAATCAGCAGCTAAAAATTTTAACTATAAGAAAGCAAACTGGCAATTATTCAGCGAGATTTTAAATTCTCAAAAAGTGAATATCACTGAAAGTTCCCTCACAATAGATCAACTAAATGATTAAATTACAAAAAAAATGATTTCTCCTTCACATAAAAGCATTCCTTATCATTCGCAGAAAATCTACAAAACCAGTCTTCCCTCGAACATTGTTATTCTGATAAAAGAACGCAGGAAAGTGAGAAGAAACTTTCAAAAAACTCGCTGTCAAAATCTCAAGAAAAAATTTAATCAACTTACATTCGAGTTAAAGGCCTCTTTAAAAAAATTTTGGAATCAAAATTGGTTTGATTTTATTGAGAAAATGGGAAAAAACCCACTGACAAGTAGACCATTCTGAAAAAAATAAATAAATTTAGATCAAAAAAAGGATCAAATTTAATCCCAAATTTGTTTTTAAATGACAAGGAATTCAAAACTAATGAAGAAAAGGGAAAATGCTTTGGAGAACTCCTATCTTCAATATTTAGTCCTAATTCTGATTTAATCGATCATGATAAAGATTTCGAAATACTTAATTCTAACTCTGAATTCTTTAGAAATTATGATCAGTCTAATTTTAATGATCCAATTTGCTTAAATGAATTAATTATGGCTCTAAAAAGATTGAAAAATGAAGCGGCATCAGGACCTGACCAAATTCATAATATAATGTTAAAAAACTTACCTAGAAATTCATTAATAGAAATTATAGAACTTTTTAATTTATCTCTTCGAGAAGGTAGAGTCCCTAAAGCATGGAAAACATCGAACATTACTATGATTCAAAAAAAAGCCTCTTCTTTACAAGATCTTTAAATTATAGACCAATTAGTATAACGAGTTGTTTAGGAAAGCTCCTGGAACGCATGGTATTTTCAAGATTATACAATTATTTGGAATAAAATTCACTCCTTATCCAGGAGCAATCTGGATTTAGGAAACACTGGCGAACATCAGATAATCTTTTCTTTTTAATTCAAAAAATTGTGGAATCATTTAATAGAAAAAAAAGAGTTTGTGGCCTTTTTTTTGATATTTCTAAAGCCTTTAATAGGGTTTGGCATGAAGGTCTACTTTTTAAATTGATTAAAATGAATCCACCTCATTACTTGACTAACTGGATTAGATCCTTTTTAGATAGTAGGACATTTAAGGTAAATGTGAATGATCATCTGAGCGAAGAATATAAAATAACTCCAGGTGTTCCTCAAGGCTCAGTAATTAGTCCTCTTTTATTTAGTATATATATTTATGACATCCCAAAAAGAAACAAAACAAATAATGAATACTCTCTGCTTTTCGCAGATGATCTAGTTACATTCTTCATTTATAACAAGAAAGGGAACCTAGAAAATAAGATTAATAAATACACCAACGAACTAGAACAATGGCTTATTAAATGGAAAATGAAGATATCAGTTGAAAAGTCGTGTTCAGTAGTCTTTTCTAGGTACAAAAAAAAGGGTGATAATCTAAACTTAAAAATCTATGGGATATTCAGATAAATATGCAGATATTCTTATTGCGCAGCGATCGCTGCTTTTTTGACTCTAACTACTAAGTCTGCCTGCGTCTGAATCTGGTTCTGCTGCTGTTGTTGTTGCTGGTCTGCCATCCTGCGCGTTGGATCTCGATTTGCTCCTTAGTTTCTTCTTCTTCGAGTTAATATTTTATTTTCTATACTTCCTTATTCTCCTCGTGGAGCATAGGGTGATTACTTTTGATTTCCACTCAAGTCGATCTTTTGCCTTTACCCTTGCTTCTACCCATGTCATTCTCAATTCGAAGAGCTCTTTCGTGATAGTTGACCTCCTTGTTACTACTTGTCGTCCTACCTTACCTCGCCTTTGAGATGTCCATTGAAGGGCTGTTTTTGGTATCCGTGATTCTTTCATTCTAAATATAATTTCCATTCCAGGCTTTATTCAATGATGTTCATAAGTGTAAATATCTGGTCTATGCATCCTCTACCTAGTCTAAATCCTGCTTGCTCTTCTCTTAGTATTACATCCAACGAGTTCCTGATTCTTTCGAGAATCATGCTGCATTAGCATTCATCGATTATGATACATTTTGTGTCATTAAATTCTTGCTGAATTTGGATTAGTATGTCAAAAGTAAGATTATTTTGGTCTTTTATTATTTTTATTTTTATTTATTAGCGTTGATTTTGAAACAACTTAAGGTAAACGGATTGGTAGTGGGGTTGGTAATTGGGTTCCTAATTCGAAGAGGCCGCTTGAGTTGGTTAAAGAGGAAATGATAAAAATTGAAAAACGTAAATCTTTATACTGAAACAATAACCAAATTGAACATAAAAATTTATTCATATATTATTAAGAGAAAGAGAACCAGGGTCTGGAGTATAGTGGTGTTGCAGTATTGGCAATCTGACTGGAATTATTGATCAAAAAAATTAAATTAAACTTAATCTCTTTTTCTGAAAGTTTTGTCTGGTTCGGGTTTGTTTTTGGTTCTGTGTTATGTAAAATTTAAGTTTCAAATAATTCAGCTTTTAAATTAATTTTACTTAAAATTATTTGATGAATTTATTTTGTTTTTGAAAAGACTCAAAATTAATTTTCAACCAAGTTAGATGAAATAAAAATTTTCATTTTAAATTTTTTAATTTAAAAATTTTTTTAAAATTAAATAAAATATAAAGAAAATTTAGGCTAAATCATTTTTTGGAACCTTCATTTGTTTGACATAAGTAACGACTAGTTTAATAGCTGTTAATATTACAATAGCTATTAATGATAAGAGAGTAAGATAGGCTGCTGGGGTTTGTGATTTCCAATTGTTTACCAAGATACCTTTTAAGTAATAGAATTTTGAAAATAAATATTTTTAAAATTCTTTAAAAAATTACCTGTATATCCCCAAATTAGCTGCACATACGGGCTAATAGTAAATCGAGTGTATTTTTCAAATACGGCCACATCTAGGAAAAAATAGGCAAATATCAACAAAGTTGCTAACGATAATGAACTAATTGAAGCAACATCCCGTTTTCCATTCCATTCGTAGGTCCATGAAATCGCGAGACTCAAAAATGTGGCCAGTGTAGTCCAAGCCGCATAGAATGCTATGCCATTGTTCACCAAAATTCGATACAACCATAAATAGCTTTATTAAATATTTTTAAAATTAAATTCAATCAAAATTTTAATAATATCAAATTTAATTTAAAAAAAAATTAAAAAGTTACCCTTTGTTGTTTTCAAGCTTTCTCTGAGCATCAAAAATATTTTTGTGACTCACTACAGCGGCAAGATACAAACATGTACTAGTAATTGCCAAGAATACATATGCGACTGTAAGATAGTTACTATCCCATACGAACAGCCAGCCGTACAAATAGCCATAGTGCAAAAATATGAACATAAAAAATGATGGTGTAAACACAGCTGGTTCTTGGTACAATTTTCCATTTTTTGTTTTTAGAAATATGGAAATAATTGAGTAAAGAGTCCAGAGAACTTGGAGAGTAAAAATTACACCCCATGTAGAAAAAGCCCATCTAGCTGGATTTATATCTATTGGATATCGGTTAGATGAGTTACCGATACGACTCCTTGTAATACCTAGGTCAGCAGCGCCATAATTTAAAAAGAGCAGACCTGCTAATAGAACTGCATTTAGAAGATAAGTAAAAATGATGCCAATATTATGCGGCTTGTTGGTCAATTTAGCCTCTTCAAGCTCAAATGTAGATTTTTCGATCATGGTTTGAAATTTTTTTCCAATGACAAAACTAAAATATCGCTGCTTATTTATAGATAACTGATTATATAAAACATTATGTCATTATATAACAGGTAAATTAAAGCTTCCATCAGTAAAAATCACGATTGCTAAATCACTATAAGTGTAACAGTATTAGATAATTTCCACTCGTAGGCCTAAGCTATTTTAAAATTTATTTTGGTAAATAAATTTAATTATTTAACAAGTGGTATTTGTTTTTGTAAAGTAAAAACTAAAAAGATATTATAAGATTAAATAAAATTGGATAATTTAAAAAGTGAATTTAGTAAGATAAACTCATCGGTTGTAAAACACCTAAATTCTAGTTTTATTTATTTAAAATTTAATTTTTGAATGTCTTCGAAAATTTTTGACTCAAAAAGGGCAAGTAATTTTTCGATTTTTTTTTAAGAATTAGTAAAAGATAATCGAATTTTTCTTTATAGATTAATTCAAAATTTATTAAATCAATTTTTAAAAATACAAAAATTTTCTTTTATTTTAAATCTAAATGTATCAATGTTATTAAGCTTATGCTAAATATTATGGTTTCCATATTGAATTTATAAAAAAGGTTTAGTATTCAAAAAACAGCTTTAACTCAACAGATACCTTTAGTCTAAATATAAATTCAACTAAATTTTACTTTTATAATTAAGTTGAACTATACCTAAAGACTTTTTGTTTTTAATTTTGATCACGACTTGAAGTTAAACTTTTCAAATCATTTTTTACTTTCGATATTTCTTTTTATAATTTTACTAATAGCGTAACCTAAGGTGTTCACACTATTCCCCCATCCTGATTTGGTAATTTTATGTCTTCCTTCAAGTAAGGTTAATTTCTATCAGCTCTTTTTTAACCATTCTTCCACGGGTCATATTTGTTCTTCCTGCATTCTTTTTCCTTTGATTTGGTTAAAATAATGCTTCTCAAAAGAATTTGACCTCTGGTATTCAAAATAAATCCTCTTGACTTGTCTCCGGTTAATGGTGATGCACAGTTTAAAATAACATTTTCCAAGGGATTCGTAATATTCCTATAGAAATTCATTTTGAAAAACTTTGATTTACTGTCATTTTGATCCAAGTCTTTTATTACAACGAAGTTTTTTTGGTATTTTTGGCCTTTAAGTTAATTTTGACATTTGAAAAAAAATTTTAACTGACAAGAATTTCTTTAGTTTAATTTGAATTTTTTTCTGGATTTACAATTAAATATTAAACAAATTTAAAATAAAATAATTTTATAATTTTTTTTTTTTTAAATTAAATTAAATTATGGAGCTGCTGATCTAGGCATTACAAAAATTGACTCTTTATTCAATTAATTTTTTATTTCTAAAAACAAAAAATTGAAATTTTGTTTTCTAAATCCTAAATTAATAAAAAAAAACTATTAATGATGGATAATTTAAATAAGATTCATTTCCAATAATTGTTTCAGTGTCAATTACTGTTTTAGTCTCATCCAGACTGTTCAATGTTGCTCTTAAAGAATCGAATATATTAGTTACACTCATTCCTGCATATTGAAGTTAATGTTCTGATAAATAAAACAATTCATTTAATTTTTAATTTTATCTGATGAAAAAATTCGCTCAAACCCGCAGTTTGAGTGAATTTTGAATTTGGTGAAAATCCAATGAAAGAATATTTTTAATTGTATGAGAAGTAAAAATTAAAGTTTACAAAAATAAGAAATCAAATAGAAATATGAAAAATTTAAGAATAAAAAAAAAAAATATATATATAAAAAATAATCTTTTTCAAAAACTGTAAAATTAAGAACTGTAGACCAAAAGAAAAAAAATCAAGACTTTAACTTGAAAGATCCGATAAAATTTCTAAGTAGAGTCTTACAGTACTTAGACTTTAGATTGTTAAGACATAATTTGAAATAAAAAAATGAAATTGAAGCGAGTTATTTTTGATAAAATGTATACCTCTATCAAGGTAAGAAACAAGAAAAGATATATCCTGTTCAAAATTCTTAATTCTAACATTAGTGTTTGATTGATAACTGAGTCACATGTAATTAAAAATATAAGAAGCAAGTTTATTATATTTTAGATTTTTGATAAACGAGAATTTTTTTCCATACCTAGAAACAAAATAGAAAAAAAAATTTTTAAACTTTTTTGAATTTATCAGTAGCTGTAATATCAAAGTCGAGATTAGAATTGGTTGTAATTCCAAGTAGTCTAGATTATCTATCTTATTCAACTTTTATTTATTTATTTATTTATTATTTTATAAATTTGAGGGAAACCCTCCGGCTACTCAGAATGGATCAACGTCCTTCTTTTTAGCCAAGCGATTGAAAAGACACAGAAAATTTCAGTCTAATTAAGTTCATAATAAGTAAAAAAAAATCAATATAGAACAAAATAAAACTTATTCAACTTTTGATTATTGATGAAAAAATCTTTGAAGAGTTTTGAAGGGTTAAACTTGAGTCTTCATTTTGACCCAAAATCTCATCAAATATTTGACTGTAAATTTAAAAAATGGTTGGCATACTCCACATCATTCTTTAATATTTTGATTTTCTGGGAGATTTAAATACAGTTGTCTGTGAAGAAATAAAATTAAGGTTGAGTCGTTTTAAGTTTAATTTAAACACATGAATTTTGTTCTTTTTCATTTTTTTACATTATTAAAAATTTTTAACAAAGATAAGTTGTAAGTTAATAAATAAAATGACTGGAATTTGACTTACATCTCGAAAAGTTGATCCATTACTGGATGACAATGGTGATGATGAATTTGTAGCTTCGGGTATTTCAATTTCATTACTTCATCATCATCAGCATTCTCATCCAGTAATGGGGGAGGTAGGTCCATCCAATGTGAAAGTCCGATTTCCATTTTTAGCCAGAATGTTCCATCAACTTTTCGAAATGTAAGTCAAATTCCAGTGATGATACAAACAACAATTCCAGCTATGCCAACTTCGGTAGAACAAGAAACTGCCGTAGTTAGAAGAAAGGGTCGACCAAAAGGTTCAAAAAACAAAAAAAACACAGTTTAATTAGTCATTTATTCTTAATAGAATCGATTTATTTATCTTTTAAATTTTTTTAGTCTTTTTATTGAATTTTTATAAAAATAATGCCGCAACAGAACTTGAATTTTATTATTTATCTAATCGAAAAATATAAAAAATGAATTTTTTAATATTTTTATTTCTTAATCTTTGGTGCTGCACCAAAGGCATAATTAAAAGAAAATTGTTTTTTATCTTTTACTTTAAAATCGAGTCTTGATGACGCATTAAACTAAGGCTTTCAGTGTTTGATGCGAACCTAAACGCGTGATTTCGCTATTAGAGCATTCACTCAAAGTTAACAACATTATAGCATGGGCGAGATGTACTTTGGTGCATGGTCCAAAGACGTGTTTTAACTTGTGGTGCAGCATAATCGAACGAGGGAATACGGTTATAATAAAAGCCTAGAATTTAATTTTTTTTAAATTTTAAGACATGAAATTTTGACACGATCGCGGCACCTATCCAGCGTGTATACTTGGCAAAATGAATCTTAGAAATTTAAGTCTAATAAATTTGATAAATTTAAGATAACTTTTTAAAATGACTCTAAAAGTTTATCACGATCCTTCTTCAGCGTCTAATCCGCATCTATTTTATACCAAACATGTAACCATTGACTGGACTATTGACTTCAATCGTCAAGTTTTATCCGGACATTGTATTCTTCACCTTGTGGCCAACGACACACCTGCTAAATCTTCTGATTTTATTGTAATCAAATAAAAAATTTTTAAAAAAAAATTTGTTTAATATTTTTGCTAATTAAGATTTTGGACACAAGAGAAATTAGTGTTAAAAAAATTACCTCTGGAGATTTAAAACTAGATTTTGAATTCGGCGATAAAAATTTTGCCGGTCAGTCTCTTAAAATTTCTCTTTCTAATATTCCCAATCTTGATTCGATTAAGTAATATATAAAAAAAATTAATTTTTTTTTTTAATTATTAATAATTAAATTAAGAGAATTGGCTTTGAAAATTTATTATGAAACAAGTCCCGATGCCAGTGCTTTACAGTGGTTCGAGCCCAAGACAACCTTAGGCAAAAAATATCCCTATTTGTTCTCGCAGTGCCAAGCTATTCATGCTAGAAGCATTCTTCCATGTCAGGATACTCCAATGGTTAAGTTCACCTATGAAGCTTCAGTGAGCGTCCAAAAACCATTAACTGTTTTGATGAGTGCTATCAATACTGCCAAAGAAGAGACTGGTGAAACTATTAGGTACAAATTTTTACAAAATATCAAAGTACCCAGCTATTTGATAGCTATTGTGAGTGGAGATTTGGTGAGTAGTGATTTGGGACCAATAAGTCGGGTTTGGACAGAAAGAGAAATGATTGAGAAATGTGCATGGGAATTTGCTGATGTTGACAAAATGGTCAAAGAGGCTGAGTCTTTAGCTGGCGAATATGTTTGGGGAAGATATGACATTTTGGTCTTGCCGCCCACTTTTCCCTATGGTGGAATGGAAAATCCGTGTTTAACTTTTGTTACTCCGACCTTGATTGCCGGTGACCGATCACTTGTTTCTGTTATTCAACACGAAATTGCTCATTCATGGACCGGAAATTTGGTAACCAACTGCAGCTGGGAACACTTTTGGCTAAACGAAGGCTTTACTAAATTTTTGGAAAATAAATTGGTGGGGATTAATCAAAAAAGCGAGTTGTATAGACAATTCGAATGCATTGATGGATGGAGATGCTTGGTAGAAGCGGTCAAAGACTTCGGTGCCAAAAGCCCATTGACTCAATTGGTCTGTCCATTAGATCAAGTTGATCCTGATGACGCCTTTTCATCAATACCATACGAAAAAGGACACTCGTTGCTCTTCTATTTGGAACAACTTTTAGGTGGCACTGGTAATTTAAATTTTATTTAAATTAAAAAGAAAAAAATTAAAAAATAAAATAAAAAATTCAAAGAAGTGTTTAACAAATATTTGAGAGCTCATATTGAACGATTCAAGGGTCTGTCGATAGATACTAGTGATTGGAAACAATTTTTGTATGAATATTTCAGTGACAAAGTAGGAGAAAAATTATTTTTAAATTTTTTTATCCAAAAAATTATCATGTTTTTAAAATAGAGAGAAATTTTGGATTCAGTAGATTGGAACGCATGGTTGAACGCGCCAGGAATGCCTCCAGTAGTCCTTAAATTCGATGAAACGTTAGCTAACCAAGTTAAAAACCTGACTGAAAAATTAACAAACGAGGAAATAGTGGAAAAAGAGAATATTTTTGACAAGTTTTCAAGTGACCAAAAGCGAGAACTTATCAGTCAACTGTTGAACAACGAACCCCTAAGTTGTTCTAAAATCGATTCATTGAACAAATACTACAAATTTGGTGAAACCCAAAATTCAGAAATTCTATTCAGATGGATTCGCTTGTGCATCAAAGCCAAATGGGAGCCGATACTTCAACCAGCACTCAAGTTTGTCACCGACCAGGGTCGCATGAAATTCACCAGACCGGTTTACAAGTAATTTTCAAACTTTTTTTTTTTTAATTAAAAATTAATTTTTGCCAAAATAAAAGAGATTTGTATGCATGGAACTTTTCCAGAGAGGCAGCGATTGACACTTTTTTGAAACAACGAGAGTTTATGCACAAAACAACAGCCAGCTTAGTCGCTAAAGACTTGAACATATCAAGCTAAATAAAAAGTCCTAAATAAACACTTTTAATTCCAAACTTTTAGATAAAAATAAAATATTTTTTATACATTCAATCGATTAAAGCCTTACTTAAAATATTTATTAAACTTACTATTTTATTTAATTTGATTTGGTTACTAATAGTGACATAAAATTTTCTCTTAATTATATCATCTAATATTTGCCAAACAATCGAGCTCAATGTTCGCTAAGTTACCATGGGGCTTTTATGCTGACAATATTTATAATTCTTAAACATTAAAAATTTTGATTTTAAATTTTAAGAAATGTCTTCGAAATATAATAATTCGAGCTCGGTAAATTGGATCCGAGACAGTGATCTGGCAGATGAGATAGTGTCCAGAGCAGGCCCGGGAAATGTGTACTACCGCCCAGGCTATCAAAGTGAGGTTTCCAATGTGACAAAATACTCGACCAGAGTGACTCATTTGCCAGCCTCAGTAAACACGGTTCAGTACCGAATCAACGACGATCCTGATCCAGTGCGAATGGTTCGGCCCACTGAGCCGATAACGATGCGCCAAAATGTAAAAGTGCGCTACTTGGACCCACCGACTCCCCCCACGCCAGCGCCCATCATAATCAAAGAGAGACAGTTGACTCCCCCACCGCCTGCTCCTCCAGTCCATATCCGCCAGTACGCTCCATCACCACCGACCCCACCACCTCTAGTTATCCGAGAAAGGGCTCCAACACCTCCCAGAATGCCCGATCCGACCATAATTGAAAAAATAATACCTGCGCCAAGTCCACCACCAAGACAAGTCATTGTAGAGAGAATACCAGCTCCCGAAAAACCAAGAGATATAGTCTATGAAGTTAGTATTGAATAAAATATTAGAAATAAAATTTATTTTATTAATTAATTTGATTGTTTATCCAAGAAATGGCTTCCTTATCAACCACTTCCAGATCGTCAAGTAATTGTAGAAAGAGGTAAAATATATGAAAAGCAACCAGCGCCTAGAAATGTAATAATTGACTACGAAAATCCGAGAGTCAGAATTGACCGTAGGATTTATGACGAGGGCATAATTAAGATAAATGATCCGAGAGGCTATGTTACTTCAAGACCCAATGGGGAATTGAGAGTAGTTAATAGAATAAGTGATTTCCCAGTGCCAGATTTAGTAAGCAGAAGTACTGTAGTCTATCAGCCAGAATGGACTTATGTCCGTCCGAAGACTCCAACCCCCAAATACTCGTCTGTAGAAAGTTTGAGAAGCCGGCCAAAAACCAGCTACGTCAATTCGCCGATCAAAGGGCCCCATCAGTTTGTCGGACCTTGGAATACCACTTACAGAAGCTCGTATTCAGGACGAGGATTCAACAGACTATAAACTTAACTTCAGCAAATACATTACAAAGAAATAAATTTAAAATTGATTAGGATTCTAGCCTAAAAGAACCTGGAAAAGATTCTTTAAAGTTTTTGATTAAAATTTACAAAATTAATAAATAAATATTTTCTTAAAGCAATATTAGTTCTTTTGATTTTTGATAGTTTTTTTTAAAACTATGTTTGAACCTTTTTTAGTTAGTGCTGGTTTCAGAACTATATTTGAATGGGGTCGAGTGAATTTTTTTTTACAAGGGAATATTAATAATTTAAATAAAGAAAATAAAATGATAATGAAAAAGCCCAGTTAAAATATTGCTTCAAATCTTTAACGATCTGAAAAAAAAATAAAATGTTTAAGCCCTTAATTTAAGTTAGTATTGTATACAGTACCGGTTTGACAGGTGGATTTCAGGTAATATTAAATTACTTAAAATTACTTTGTAACAAAAAGTGAATTTACGTATTTTAACGTAAATTTACGCAATTTTACGAAAAAATTGGTAAAAATGAAAATGCCAAAAAAAAGCTCGATTTTTTGAATTATTTATTATTTTCTAATAAATTTTGAAAAAATTAGTTTCTATTCTAAATTTTACCAAAAATTACATTTTTTAAACTTTTTTTTACTAATTTTACGTAAATTTATGTAGAAAAAGGTCAAATAGGGTAAAAAAAAGTTAAAAAATGTAACTTTTGGTAAAATTTGATTTAATAAATAGAAACTAATTTTTTCAAAATTTATTAGAAAATAATAAATAATTCAAAAAATCGAGTTTTTTTTTGGCATTTTCATTTTTACCAATTTTTACGTAAATTTACGCTAAAATACGTAAATTCACTTTTTGTTATAAATCCACCTGTCAAATCGTTCCTGTAAACAAAAAAATTAAAAAAATTAAGTTTGACTAAATAAATTTACAGGTAAGATTAACAGAATTTAAGAAAATAAAAAATTTAAAATTAAATAAGTAAAAAGCATGATCCACAAAATTGTAAAAAGGATTTGGCAAAATTTTTTTTTTTCTGTTTAATGAATGAATTTGACTGGATTGCATATTTAATGAGAATTTTTTTTTTTTCTTTTTTTTTTTTTTTTTTTCTTCCATAGCGAAACTACATCTAGTCTCGGTCCACAGGCCTCCTGCTGTAGCTTATTATTTTTATTATCATTATTATTATTTTTCAATAAATCTTGAAGTAAAAAGACCCCAAAAAAGAATTGGTTTCATTTACAAAAATCAAACAAGATAATATTCAAATTATCTTTTTTAATAAAATCAAATCATTGAAAATAGTCTTTCGAGTTATTCTCTTTAAAAATTGAAAGATCTTTAATGGACTTTTTTATTTTTTGTTGAAATTTTGGGAACAAATTTTAATAAAATTATCGAACAGAATTTTTGTCTAATTTTGCTTTTGAATTTTAAAAGATTATAAAAATCAAAATATTAATTAGAAAATAAAGTATTAATCAGTGAGTCTAATCACTTATTTTTTAAATTAAAGATTTTTCTTTTTTTTTCAATTTGCATCCTTGTTTATTTTACTTTAAAACATTTATTTTTTATTTTGTTTAAAATTTAAATAAATAGTTTGGCGAAGTGGTTTAAATTGAAGAACTTTATGTGTTTGAGCAAAGCATAAGTCTGATTTGATCCAAATTTTTAAAGAATAAGGCAAAAGCTTCAGTTAATTTTATTTAAAGAAAGGCCCAAAAACATAGTATTCAAAATCGTCACATTCATTTTCAATTGTTTACTTTTAATTATTAAAACCTGATCATCATATTAATTTTCTATTTTTGAAAAAAAATTTCTGGCTTTTTCTGAGTTTAATTTTCAATAACTGAATATCTTAAAATGTCATTTCAATTTTTTTTTTATTTTAAAGAATTAAATTTTTTTAGAAGAAGTGATTTTACATTCTTTTTTCAAGCTATTGTTTGATTTAATAGGTGTGCTGTCCTGAAAAAATTATCCTTTTTTAAATTAAAATTTAAATTAAAAAAATAAGAAAATTTTAGTTACTAAGAATCTAAAAAAATAAATACTTTTTAGCTTAAACTTAATTAAATTTATTCTAAATAATAATTAATTAAAAATTTCTTAAATTTTGAAAGCGTTACTCTGTTTTTCATTTCTTATTTATTTTATATTAAACTAAAATTACCTATAGTTCATTTAATTTTTAGATTTTGGCTTATAAAAATTTGATTCCAAATAAGCGACGTTAAAAAAGTCTTTTTGTATGTAAATGTGAAGCAATTAGAATTAATTTAATTTTCTGCATATTAACTACCTATGAATCTTTTCAAGCGATTTTTGCATATATCCCATTCTATAAATTTCAAATAGATTATTTATTCAAAAATAAAACATTCATAAATTTTGATTGATTTAGTATTTTAAATCGATTATGATGGCAAAATTGAATAAGTTTAATAGATAATTTTATTTACCATAAAGAAAATGAATAATGTTATTTTATTTCAGTTTGGAAAATGATTAAAAATAACAGTAGTTAAGACCTTATGAATTTGAGAGTAATTAAAATGACTTAGCTTAGTGATTTTGAAGAAGCTGAAGAAAAAAAATGAAAGGCATAAGATTATTTATACTATCAAAAAAGATTCATGTTACTATCTAATTTTATTACTGTATGCAGTGCCGGAAATTAACTTGTCACATCATGTCATCTGATATCATTTAATATCATTTTTTTAAAACTTTACTAATATCAGCTATTATCATTTGATATCAGATAATATCAGGTTAATTAAAATTTTAATTTTTTTATGTAAAAATTTGTAAATAATTTTTTTTTCCTGATATCAAATGATATTATATGATATGATGTGACAAGTTAATTTCCGGCACTATAAAAAAATTATTTTCACAATATAAAAAGATCTAGTGAATACACAATTGATTTATTTGATATAAATTTTTGGTATTAAAGTTTTTTTTAGGTATAATTAATTAAAGCAAAAAAAAAAAAAAACTATCAAATTTTTTGACGCTTCGATGATCTTGTTTCAACATTTGTGACACGATTTGAACTGGTTACCGGTTACAACTCTTTTTTTTTCGACACGGCTTTTTCTTGTCGATTATATTATCAACATCCTGGGATGTTCCCGGATGCTCATGTGCATTTTCTTTGATGAAAATGTATCGCTCACCGAAAGCTTCAAATTCTTTTTCGCTCACTTCTTCTTTTATTGTACAACCTCTTGTCCATTTTTTGCTGAAATTATTTACTGCGTTTATACAGTAATAAAATTAGAAAGTAACATGCATCTTTTTTGATAGTATAAATAATCTTCCGAAATGAAGCTAAGAATGCTACAGGACAAAATAAAACTAACTTCAATTTCTTACCTCTCTTTTTTAATTAAATTTGAATTTTATTTTCAAATTTTTTTTTAATTTTTTAATCTTGTGATCTCATAAATCTAAAAATTAAGATACTGTCAAATAGCTTTTGAATGATATTCTTTTTATAGTATTATAATCTAAATTCTTCTTTATTTTTTGTTTGAAAAAAGCTAATCAAAAAATTAAAAATTAATGAAAAACACCTGTTTATTAAAATTTGTAAAATGTCACTTAATTAAAAGCTTATATTTCATTTAATAAGTGCGCAAAATTTCTAGTCAATATATAAACTTGATCAAAAGATATCTAAAAAAATGATGAATTTTCTAATTTTCAATTATTTTACAATAACTGTAGGTTTTTAAGGTTTTTCAACATAACTTCAGCAAAAATTAGCAAAAGAAATAATTAATTTAAAAAGTGATGTACAGAAATAGTATTTTAAATTTATTAATCACTGAGAACAAAATCCAGTTACGGTATTAATAAATTCTAAAGGTTGGACATGCAAACAAGTAATCTTAACTCTTACTTTGACCTAAAAATTTTAAACAGGATATTTTTTTTTTCAGTACTTTCTATGTGTTATGTGCAAGGAGCTACCATAGGTGACCTCCTAGTTGGTCATCTCCGCAAGCTAGTCTTGCTGTAGCTTATATATATTATTATTATTATTATATAAAATATTTTTTTTATATAGATAATATAGTATATTTTCTATATTTCTATATCGTGTCAAATTTCCAAAATTATCAATATTCCATCAGGTCTTTAGAGACAATTTTTTTAAAAATAATTAATAAGAGAATAAATGTCACATGTTTTCCTTAAATTATTTAATAATAACATAATTATACACTAAAATTAAATATAATTCAATTTTGATATTACGAATAATAACTTTGATTTGGGCTCAATATGAAAAAACAAATTGAAATAAGGAAACAGTAACTAGACTTAGAGTTGTTTAAAAGTCACAAGTCTCAAGTCAAGTCACAGTCCGGACTACAAACAAGAAAAATAGGAGGATATTTACTTGAAATGTTTAAAATTGTTAAGGGACTAAAAAAATGACTGGCATTCTCCTAAGTCTTCAAGAACAACCAACATATTGCTTATTGTCCGGTAGACCTGGAAAAAATAAGTGAGCACTAGTGGTTCAACCTTCAGAACTTCAAGATACAGACAATAGTGATAATGAAATGAATGGTTCGTTTGAAATATTTTTTGACGATGATGAAGATGACGAAACTGTTGAAATACCTAGCAATGTTTTGGTTGAACAAACAAATAATATTGAGGACATTAGCTCAAGTATTCGTGATGATTTTGTAGCATTTTTTTCAGCTAATAATGAAAATATTGAACCGACTGTAAAAAGAAAAAAGAGAGGTAGACCGGCTGGCTCAAAACTAAAGATCAATCAATCGTTTCAAATGCTCAAAAAAGACCTAAGCGAAAATAATTATTTTTTTTCCTTTTTTTATTATCTTTCTTTATATCATTTTATTATTTCTTATATCAAAAAAATTATTTTATATCATTTGTTTTTTTTTATTTAAGAAAAATAAATTTTTATAACAGAAAATAATAAAATAATAATAAAGTTTTTTTAGCATTATTTTATTATAGCAAAGAGTAAGAATATTATAGCACGAAAGATAACACCCATACTTAAATACTTCTAATGAATTTAAAAACAAAATTGATAAAACGAATTTTTAATTAAGGCTAATCCTTCATTTCATGAGCTTGGCACATTATAGATTTTTCATTATTATTATTAACATTTTTTATTAGTCTAATGATTTGATACAAAATAAAATAATCAAGGTTGTATATTTATTTTTTAATTAAAAAATTCAAAAAAATACAAAAAAATACAAAAAAATAGCACATGTTAAATTATTAGTATTTATTGATTTCAGAAACAAATATAATTTTTTTAAATAGACAATTTATAAAAAATTTATTCAGATTATATAAAAAATATTTTCAATTTTATAAAACACTGTAAGTAAAATTAAGCAACCATAACTGCGTTAACATGAACCTGGGCTTTGGAGAGTTTCTAGAAAAAATTTTTAAAAATTTGAATTTTTTTTACAATTTTTATTACTTTTTTATCCGCTTCTAGTGTATGAAAATTGCTCAAATTTTTAAGATGAATTGCAAGACGCTTATGTTCAATCAACAAAGGTCCCCAATCTTTTTCAGGCTCTATTAATGTACGCAGACTTCTCTTGTTTATGCATATGGCATCGATGAGCATGTAAATAGCCCAGCCGACACCTCCGGATAAAATTGACGCTGTCATCAAATGTCCTATCCAGTTAGCCCATTCAGGAAACACATAATCATCGGTCTGCAACGGTTTGTATTGTATTATGGAAAAAATTGCCAAGCCAAAGAGTAAAATTGGTGAAATGAATTTCCAACACAGTGACCAATACCAAGATAAGCAACAATCCAAGCAACTTTTACCAATCATTAAAGATATGTCTTTTTGAAAGTTGTTGAATCCATAGACCCATCCAATGCAAATACATTCCAAAGTACCTATTAGCAGAACAGCCCATCCGGACGCAAATCTATCCATTATTTCTATCCAGTATTGACCGCCCTTGAGAGCAATAATTAAAATAAATCAATTAAAAAGATTATTCTACCTGAGTGCAGTAAGTAAGACCTAATAGATACATAACTGTGCATAGAAAAGCAATCAAGAGTTTTTTGTACTTTTTAACTCTAGGTAAACCATCACAAACCGAAGTGATAATTGTCTCTAAAGTGGCAAACTAAAAAAAAATTTGATTCTTTTATTTTAGAGAAAAAATTTAAATACTTGAGAATCTAAACCAAGAGTAAGCATCATGATAAAAAATATGACCGACCAGAATGGAGCTCCAGCAAGTTGTGTAACTGCAAAAGGAAAGACAATGAATGAGAGACCCGAACCAGATGATACCACATCTTTGACCTCCTGTTGGGTTACCTCGGCAAGGTAGCCTATGTAAGAAAAAACAACAAATCCAGCGAATATAGCTGTCAAAGCATTGCTTATTGTAATAATAAATGTATCTCTAAGGGTATTCTGATTAAATTTGTTGTAACTCGCCAAGGTTATCAAGCCACCATAAGAAGTGCTCATAGTAAAAAATATTTGAACAGCTGCGTCAAACCAAACGCTTATTTCCAAAAGCTTATTGAAATCTGGTTTTAGGTAAAATTCAATACCAATACCCGCACCAGGTAACGTCCATCCATTTATACCCAAAATTAGAAGAACCACGTAAGGAAATAAGCTTGTAAAATAGACCACTTTACCGCTTGATTTTATACCTTTATATTTGAAAAATCAATTATAAATTTTTTTTTTAATTTTTCTTATTTTAAAATATTTAAAAAATAAAACTAATTTTAAAAATTAGAAATATAAGAATAATTAAATTATTATCTTGAATTTTTCTTAAAAGATAGTCTAAGATTTTTTTCTTAAAGTAAAATTTTTCCATGATCACATCAAGATATTAAATATATTTTTTATTTTCTATTAATTTATGTATATGATTAATGATCAAAATATTTTTAGGAATTTTTAATTATCTTTTTTTAAAAGAATTTTTGACAACATTCTGAATTTTGCTGCCAAATAAAGAAAACAAAACATACAAAAAAGTCAATGCTGTAAAATATACAGACCAAAAATTTTCTGTAAATTTAGCAAATAATAAATCCTCTGTACCTTCAATATACTGATCCCGCAGTTTAACTCTAAATTTTCTTGTTAAATAATCAAATGAAAAGTTAAAAAAAAATAAATTTAAATCTACCACAACTTTTATTATTTTTTCCATATAGATAGAAATTTTGACAAAAATAATGCAAAATAATAGACCAGTCAAAGATTCTAGTAGGTAGTGCAGTGATTACAGGTATTATTAGACTTTGATTAGCATCAAGAGCGTATTCTTTTTTTTTAAACGCATCATCAAAACCCGAAAATTAAGATGGTACGCCTGTGCTTTATTCCATTTCGCCCATGTTATAAATTATTTAACTTGATCAATATTTATTTCAGCAAACATCTCATAGGCTTTGAAGATATAAATTTTCGGAATTTAATGTCTAAATAAATCGTAAAATTTAAAAGATGCGTTAACAAAAAGAAGGTCATTTTTAGTAATTCCCTCGTTCCATCATGCTGCACCTCAAGCTAAGACACACTTTAGAACAAAAAAATGCCGCACTTAACTCAAAATTTAGTAAATAAAGTAATAAAAATAATACAAAATTAATTTTTCTAATATTTTATTTTCTTAATTTGTGTTGTACCAAATACATTATAAAAAAAATTCTTTTTATTTTTTGTCTTTAAATTAAGTCTTGATGGCGCATTAAAAAAAAAATTTCCGAGTTTAATGCGGCCCTAAACCCGTGATAATCCTACTAAACCATGCGTTCTTAATCAAAATTGTTTTTTCACGGGCGAGATTTACCTTGGTGCATGGTTCTAAAGTGTGTTTTAGTTTGTGGTGCAGCATAATGGAACGAGGGAATATGGTATTTTAGTGAATGCTTTTTCTTTTAAAAAATTTATTCACGATCTTGATTCCCTATTTAAGAAACTCTATTTTATTTGCTATTAAAAGTTTCATAATAGATTAAGTATTAGTTATAAAAATCCCTTTAGTCCCTAAATACTAAAACAAATTGCCCTGGTTCTTAAATTGATATGAAAAAAATATTTTTAAATTCCTAAAATTATAGTACGAAAATAAATTTGAAATTATTGTAACAATGATTATTATTTGAATTTTTTTTAAAGTCATTTATTAAATTAAAATAAAATTTTTCAGTAAATTTTTCAATTTAAAATATTAGAGTTAATCTTATGAAATGGTGTACACATTTTTACTGAGGTTAAAAAAACAGCTAAATTTGGCAAACAGAGGTTGATCGTTGGTTTTGTGAAGTTCAGTACAAAAGAACAGAACAAAGTATTAAAAAATTTAATAACTTTTTATCTAAAAGTTTAAAATAAATTCTGTAAATCCAGCATGGTGCAACATTCAAAGTTACATCAACTGTTAAAGTCTGCTAATGGTGTGCAGAATCTCTGCAAAATGCACCACGCTCGATTATTTTGAAATTTAATTTCTGCATAACTCTGCAAAATTAGCAGGCTTTGATATTTGATGCAACTTTGAAAGTTGCACTATATTGCATTTACAGAACTAAGTTTAAACCTTTAGAAAAAAAGTTATTCAATCTTTTTTTCATTTTGTACTGAATTTCACAAAACCTTGATTGTTTTGGGAATCAATAACCAAAAAAATAAAAATTTAAGATCAATAGCAAATTATAATAAGAATAAGGCAGTAACTAATTTAATTTAGAAAAGGTCAAAAGCCGAAATAATTACCTTTGAAAATACATAAAAAGACTATAATCCATGCGATGCCTAAGCACAGCACCAATTGCCATACCAGTGTACCTGAATTTTCTAAACCCGGTGTTTTTTGCAAGATATAATTGCTTCATAAAAATAAAATAAAAAATAATGAAATCATACAATGTTTGACATTTTACTTAAAATAATCTTGAGAAGGCAAAATAGGCTTTTTGAATTCGAGACGCTTTTGTACGTTCCACCAGCCGACCGGTGTTTTACCGGCCGGACCACTGTAATTATAGCACAAGCCATTGTCGTCTCTGTAAACGTCCGCCTGGTTACATTTGACCACAAAATTTTCACCAAAATCATCAGTGCAATCTTGCAAAATTTTTAATTAAAAATTTATTGCTAAACTTTTTTTCTTTATTTCTTTACTAGGACTTGACCAGCTGTACTCGCACTTGGACCAGGGCAGAGGCGACTGAAATGAATTGTACAAAAAGTATATCGAATACGCTATGATCATGTTATAGTAAAGACAAAAGTAAAAGCTTGATATGTTCATTGATATTCCAAGTCCTTTGAAAATTGGCGCCATTTTCCAACACAATATTGGTCCCTGGCTCGTAAATTGACCAATGTTCAACTCGAGGTAAAAAAGCGGTATGCCCACAAAGAATAAAAATATTAAATACGGAATCAAAAAAACACCACCTCCATTTTTATAGCACAAATAAGGACTAAAAAAAAAGAAAATTATTTTTTTTTATTCTAATTTAATAAAATTTAAAAAAATTTAAAATTGAACTTAATTACAATCTCCACACTGCACCGAGGCCAACAGCGTAGCCCAAACACGACAAAAAAAAGTCAAAACGACCACTCCATGTGTCACGATTCTGTTCTTTGTGACCACTCAGGTCGATTTCTTCACTTGGCTCATATTCACCGTCGGCATAGGCCGTGTCCGTGAACACCTTGTTCAGGATGTATTTTTTGACTCGTTGAGATCTTCGAATTGTGTTCGGATTGGGATAGAGCACTGGAGTTTGTACAGTGGCCTTTGAGCCATACAAAGAGTTGCTGCACGACGACTTGGTGTCGTAGCGTGTTTTCAAGGACCTTGCATTGTGCCCATTGAGCACATCGAACGACAAGCTAGAGCCGTTCAAAATACTAGGCGTCTTGGAGCGACTATCGCTTTGATAAACTGGATTTTCGTTGCTACTCGTTTGTCCGCCACTCATTTTGTCCTACAGCTTAACAATATTTGCATCAATATCTCTGGCCTCAAAAAATAAATTAATTATTTACATGTCACTTGATACTAGTCCGCCACGGCCGGTGCTTATTTATTATTCTAAAACTAGGTTCTTCTAAAATCAATAGAAATTTAGTGATTGTCGTGCTACATTTGTTCAGGTAAATTCGATTTTTACTTTTTAATTGTTAACCTTTTTTAAATCTTCTTTTTTTATGATTTCTGTCTGTCTACATCAGCTTTTTTAAATGCTTCACTTGAATGCAAAGCGTTGCGCAATTTAAGTCAATTTAAATCTATTTTTTTTCTAGATACTGAATAGAACAGTGCTTACAAGTGTATAGAATTGAATTTAGTTTTTAAAATAGAACAAACTTTGACTAGAGTCGGCTAAAGAGTGAAACTTTTTTATTTTGAGATTATTTTTTTGACAAGAATAAGTGTGCGAATAAATAAGGTTTCGTCTTATTTTCTAAGATGATCAAAGTGACCATTAATTAGACAATAGCCCGAGGAATTGTGTCAACAACAACAAAAACTAGATTTTCTATTTTTGAAAAAATGTCTCTCAATTTTGTATTCAGCTACTTTGAACTCTTTCATAGATTTTTTTCTAAAATTCAAAAGGTTTTATTCATAAATTAAAATTGTATTTAGTTCATTTTGAACTCGATAAAATTTGCTGGCCTAAATGACCTCTCTCATTGTCCACTTGATTTAAAAATTAGTATTTTTTCTTAAGCTTTAATAATTTTAGTTTCAATTAATTGACTCAAATTCTTTACAGAGTTCTTTAGAAGAGTATTTCTTTTCATGAGCTAATCTTGGGCAATTCTTTTCCTTGTTCATATTCATTCTCAGAAGCTTGCATCAAAAAATTACAAGTTATTCAAAATTCAGCAGTTCGATCTATTTTGAAGCTGAAATATGATACCAAGAGGCTTTCAATAAATTTAAACTCCTAACAGTCTCACATCGACTTTATGAGTTGGGTGAGAGATATGTGAGATTGGTCATCAGACTGGTGGAAGAATATAGAGAAGGTTTTGAACCAAGATATATTGAATATCCAACTCTGTTGTGTAATTGCTACCTTACAATTTTTTCTTTTTTTCCTGCACTTTCAAATATTTAAGCATATCTAACCTTATTTATCTTTTTGGTTGGTTTTGTGAAGTTCAGTACAGAATAACAGAAAAAAATGTAAAAAAATTGGAAAACTTTTTTTCCAAAAGTATAAAATTAGTTCTGTGAATGCAGCATGGTGCAACATTCAAAGTTGCATCAACTGTAAAAGTCTGCTAATGATATGCAGAATCTCTGCAAAATGCACCACGCTCGATTATATTGAAATTTAATTTCTGTTTATCTCTGCAAATTTAACAGACCTTGGTATTTGATGTAACTTTGAATGTTGCATTATTCTGCATTCACAGAAATAATTTTAAACTTTTAGAAAAAAGTTTTTCAATTTTTTTACATTTTTTTCTGTTCTTTTTATCTTTTTGTACTGAATTTCACAAAACCTTTTTAGTTTATTTTTATTATTTTTTATTTAACTTTATTTTAGTTTTTTTAAATATTTTTATTCTGAAGGAACATTAGCTTGGTACAGATTAACAAAAAAATATATTTTTTGATTAGGTTAAAAAAATTATCTGAAGAAAAAAATATAGACTAAATTTAAAAAATTTTAAGAAAGAAAAACAAATTAATTATACCAAAAAAAAAGATCTATTTATGTCTCTTTTAGGGTGTCCAAAGAATGGGCATTAAAAACATCTAAATAATTTCAATTTAAAGATTTTAATCTGAAATGTGGAGAAAATTAACAGACAAATCGATCAATAGAAAAGATAAACAACTCTATACAATTAGCTAAAAAATATTTTTCTAATTTAAATAAAGCTTTTAAATTTTATTTGATTTCAATTTACTTTAAAAAGAATAAATTTTGAATTTCAAGCATAATTTGAGGACGCAAAAAAATCCCAAAAGAGTTTGTTCTATTAAAGGTCATCTGATGAATAATGATAGCTTGATCAAACAGCTAATAAAATGAATACTTGAGCACAGGTCAATTTTTTTTATTAAAAAATTCTTTTGTTAATTTTTTTTGTATTAATTAATTAAAGTTCTTGAAAAAGTTAAGAAAATTTTTTATTTTGCTTTTTTTTGAAAATTTTACATTAAAATTACAAATAAATCTTTTAAATGCAAAACTTCATTTTAGTGTTTTAACTAACATTTGAGTTGATATTAGTGTTTAACGAAAATTTTCGTAATAAAGGCAAATTTTGAAATTGCAAAATTGAGTAAAATTTGGAATATTTTGGTAAAAAAGTGTAAAAAAATGAAAAATAAAATCAAATGTTTTCAATTTTTTTTAAACTGTTTTGAATAGTGATTAGACCAGTTTCCATTTTTTCGAATTACGATCTGAATAACCTTTAAAAAGAATTAAAAAAATTTCTTATCATAAGGATTTTTTTTAAATATCTTTTTTAGATGACTTACATATTTGTTACATTTTCCAGGCGTCAAAATTTTTTACAATTATCACGTATAATTCAGATTATAAACTTTTACAAAATTTTACTAAAGTTTCCTGCTAAAATTTATGCAAGTAAAGCAATGATTTTTATATCATGGTATCATTTAAAATTTCATCTTTCGATTTTCAAAAAAGGCAATTTTTAGCACATATTTAGGTAACTTTAAATCAGTGTTAATTGTTAAAAAAACTTGATTTAATTCTATTTTAACAAGCATTCAATTTAAAATTTAGTGAATTTGACTAAATGTTTGTATTTAGACTCAAAGTTGAATTTATTTTATTTTATTGATTTTAGATATATTTTAATTAAAATATATCTAAAAAATTATTAGACCAAAAGAGTATTTAACCCAAAAAATTAAAAAAAAAGATTGACTACAGTAAGGTTCTAAACAAAGTTTACCGCTTTAATTCCAAATTTTAATTGTACTATCGTTTGATCCACTCGCTAGATCACCATTATTAAGTACAACAAGTGACCTTACCAGTTTAGAATGACCAGTCCATGTCATTTTTTCACTTCCATTGTTTGTATTCCAAATCTTAATTTTACCATCACCATATCCACTTGCCAATTCACCATTATTAAGTACCACAAGTGACCATATTGATTTAGAATGACCAGCCAATGTCGTTTTTAAGCTTCCGTCATTAGTATTCCAAATTTTAATTGTATAATCACCTGATCCACTTGCTAGGTCACCATTGTTAAGTACTACAAGTGACCATATCCAACCAGAATGGTTACTCATAGTCATTTTTTCACTACCATTATTTGTATACCAAATTTTAATGGTACCATTATCTGATCCACTAGCTAAATTACCATCTTTAAGTACCGCAAGTGAGAAAATATTACCTGAATGACCAGTCCATGTCATTTTTTCACTTCCATTACTTGCATTCCAAATTTTAATTGTTTTATCACTTGAACCACTTGCCAAATCACCATTTTTTAGTACTACAAGTGAATTAACCGAATTAGAATGACCAGTCAATTTCTTTTTTAAACTTCCGTCATTAGTATTCCAAATTATAATCGTTTTATCCGTTGATCCACTCGCTAGGTCACCATTGTCAAGTACCACAAGTGACCTTACATCTTCAGAATGACCTGTAAGAGTCATTATTTCACATTCATAATCTAAATTCCAAATTTTAATAGTCTGATGTGATCCACTTGCCAAATCGCCATTGTTAAGAGCTGCTAGTGAAAGAATCATCGACGAATTACCTGTCAGATTAGTTCCTACTTTAAAATAAAATATTAAATTTCGTGGTTGTCCCTAAAACGCAGACCCGTTTGCAATTAACCTTAAACAATCTCTTACTTAAAAACTTTTAACTTTATTTCACTACTGATTTTGACATTTAGCATACTTTTTTTTAATTCGAGTTGTTTAGCTCAAGAGCTTTCGATTGGTATGTTTATCTTCAAAAAAATATCATGTTTTAGGCTATATAAGAAGGGATATGCAAAATTTGAAGGGGTTTGCATAAAATGTTAAAAAGCATAAAATTTGCTACAATTTGGTATATTTAACATTATTAAAAAAATCTTCCTATTCGAAAAAATGTAGGGTCTGCAAATACTGATTTGCAAACGGGTCTGCCTTTTAGGGACAACCAATTTTGTCAACTAGCTAAAATTTTTATTTTACATGTAAAATTTGAATCAATTTTTGACTTTTTGATCAATTTTTTAGTTAAAAAAACTGAATTTGTCTGATTAAAATCAATTGTAGAACATTTGTTTTGAACTTTACAGTGTTGTTCATCTTTGACAGCCATTTTACAATCTTCGTTTTGCAAACATTTTAAAGCGCATTCTAGTACATTACTTTTGATCATATTTTTTCCAAAATATTGATTAAAATAACCTTGTAGTTGCTCATTATTCGACTTGGATATTAAAATTGTAGAGACTATAATGAAAATAGCATAATTTGCTATCATTCTTAAAACTTAAAAAGTGTGGGTTAATATATTTTTTAATTTTTCCAGTAAATAATATTGAACTAATAAGGAATCTTTTAAAAAAAAAAAACTTTATAAAATTTTAGAATGAAATTTATTTTTTAAAATTTTGTTAAATAAGAATTTTCAAGAGAAATAAAAATTTTAAGAATAATATGTTTCTTGATCAAGTTATCAGTGAAATTTAAAATATTAAAAACATTTCCTTTTTTAATTATAGATTTTTTCATTATAAGGAAATTGAAATTAATCAAATAAAACGTTATTATTTAGTATTTTCTTAATTCTTTCGGAATTTTTTATTGATTCAATTGATAACTATTTTGAAAAAAAAGTTAAATTATTATTTCAAAATTCGCAAATTAAATCCATATTTTCATGAATTAAAATCTACGATAACAGTTAATCGAATAATCCTAAATGAAATATTATTAATCTTCATAAAATTTTAAAAAGAGATCCTTTACTTAAAAATTATGGATCAGAAATAAAAATAAAATTAAAAAATAGATTAATATAAAAAAATAAACAATATTTTATCTATAAATTTTCAAATTCTCAAAAATGTCTCCTTTCCGATACGATTAATTAGTATCTTGGTGAAAGACCTTTTGAAATAAGTAAGTTATTTTTTTTACAAATAACTTCAAAATTCAAATAACTTTTGTTAATCATTTAATTTATATAAAAAAATTTAATAAATCTATACCGCAGTAATTACTACTACTATTAATAAAGATGTCTTCTTTAAACAAAAAAAACTTTTCTAAAATCATCAAAAGCTTAAAGTTAAGCTTGAAAATTTTAGAATGAAATTTCTGTTTAATAAGAACAAGGTTTTACCCGTTGATCCGCTGCCGGAATAATAAAAATAAAAAAAAGAGAAATCAGTTTTGATTATTTATTTTTTATTTTGAAAAATTCTTTTAAAAATTAATCCTAAAAAAAATTGTTCATATGAATTGATTAAATGATTAAAAAAATATTTCTGTGTATTATGTCACAAAAAGTTAGAATCAATATTTTTTTCCTCTATTTGATTGTCTTTTTGTTTATTATTAAGTTAACTCGGCTATTTATCTTAAGTCTTTGTCTGATTTTTCAAATGACATACGATTTGCCATCGTTGTTGAACAGCTATTATATTTTTATTATTATTATTATTATTATTATATTTGAAATGAATTAACCTTCTTAAAGGAGAATTAAGAAAAAAAAAATAAAAAAGAGAGGAAAAAAAAAAAATTGTGATTTTGTGTTTTTTTTTTTAAATGAAAAAATTATTACCTAAAAATTAAATTTTAGAATAACTTAAATTAAAATTAATTAAAATTTTTACCCATTGTTTTTCTTTTTTGGCAAATTTTAATTTAGGTAGTCTTTCTTTAATGGGATCGAGAAATTAGCAATGTTTGGAAAGTATGTCCCAAAAAGTTATAAGCGGATCCTGGAGAAACGAAACGATCAAAAGAGATTCTTGTATTCGGCTAAATACATTTTTTGTAGTTAATTAAAAAATAGATCATTATTTTTAAGTCTTAGTGTTATAATTGATTAAAAAGTAGTAAAAATGAGCTTTAATTAGATAGAATTCATTATTAACGATTTTTTGGATTTTTTATTTTTAATTTTAATAAAAACGACTGACTCGTGGTCAAGCCACCGGTCAGCCAGCATTTTTTCGTTTTCAGTCAGTTTGATTCTAACTTTTTGTGACATAAGCAATATTTCTTGTAAGAAAATTTTGAATGATTGAACTTCAAACTTTTTTTTTCTTCTCTTCAATTTTTTATATAAATTTTATTTTTAAGTTGTAAAAAGCTAATATATCAAAACTTATCATGTTATACATAAAAATGAATTAAGACTTTATTTAAATATTAAAGCTAGTTTTCGCAAGTAAATGTACGAAAATTTTTCTTTTTTACACACATTTGGGTTTTAAATATTAAGATTTTCAAGAGAATTGTTTTTTGATCAAGTTATCAGTGAAATTTGAGATATTAAAAACATTTCCTTTTCCAATTTATAGATTTTTTCATTATAAATGTAATTTTTAAAATAAAAAAACGTCAGTAAATTGTAAGGTTAAATGCTCCAAAAACTCCGGAATTTTATATTAAATCATTCAGAGAAACTGCGCAATAATCTTACATATTCTTGATTTTATTTAAATTATTTCTGATGTAAATGCTTTTACTTTTCTCAATAAAATTGCTTTATTGTTTAAATATTAACTAAATATTGACAATAATTATTGATAAATAAATATAAATATAATGTTAATTATAATAAATTAATTTTATTTAAAATGATATGTAACAAACAAATAATTCGTAAAAAGTACTATATTTAATAATTTAAATTTTTATATTTTTTCAAATGCAAGATTCTTAATCTTTTTTTGAATAATGAAACAATCATTTATACTCCTTTAATATTCCCAATGTTTTTTCTTTAAAAATTTTTCAATTTAAGCTACACTCTTAAATCTTTTTCATTAAAATTTTTTATTTTGTTTCTAAAAATCATTACAAATTATTAAAATTTAATTTTTATTTTTTTTTTCAGAAATTAAATTTTATACAAGCCATTACTACATTGAAAGAAATAAATAAAAAAAAATTTAAATAAATCTCCTATTATTAAATAATTTGGTATTGATTTAAGTAATTTTGCTTTTAAATATTTTGAGCTTTTTTCAAGATTTTTGGAATTAATTAAAAAATAAAGCAAAAATTCTTATTTTAGAGCTATAAGTAACTAAATTTTGATTTCTAATTGATTTTTACCAAAATTTTATTTTTAAAAT
Organism: Brachionus manjavacas; assembly: GCA_019054805.1. Taxonomy (NCBI): domain Eukaryota; kingdom Metazoa; phylum Rotifera; class Eurotatoria; order Ploima; family Brachionidae; genus Brachionus; species Brachionus manjavacas. The sequence continues at coordinate 484,654 of JAHQIY010000015.1, read as the reverse complement.
TTGTCCTGGTGTTCATTTTGGTCAAAAATTATTATTGTTCATATATCGGGTAATCCTTTTAAAATATTTAAAATCTGCTAGTCATTTTTTCTTAAGTTTGACACTCAATTCCGAGACAATAAGCTTCTAATTTTCTTTTATCATTTTCTAAAACGATAATTTATTAATATACTCATAATTTAATAATTAAATTTAATCGAATAACAAATATTGATAAATAGCATTGCGATCAATAGTTTGATTTTATTAACTGTGCTCTATTTACCGAAATAATTTGGAAATGCTATCTTAAAAAACTTATAAAATTTTTTGACAAATTAATCATAAAAACTACTGCTATAAAAATCTCTAATAAATTATTTTTATGTCTTTAGTTAGAATTCTATAAAATTTATGATAAAAATTTTGAAAAATAAAAAATATCTGAATCTCTTTTTATTTAAAATAAAAAAGTTATAAGGCTAGCTAACAAAAAAATTGTCCTAATCAAGAATTTTATTTACGACTCAAAAGTTTTCTAAAAAACGATCGGGCTGTACAGTCGTTTACTTTAATTGGAACACTGAGCACTTGTTTATCGCTAATTTCAGTGTTGGCAGCGCATCTACTGTATCTAAATTTTGAAATAAATAATTAAAAAAATAAATTAAATTTTATTTTTAAAATCTTACATTTCGTCAACCTCAACATTGGTCAATTTCAACTTGTCAAAGCTAAATTTGACTGCATTGGGATCAGAACCAAAAAACGGTTTAGACTTTTTATTAAATTGTAGATTCACTGCAAGAACATAGTTTAGGTCACTAGGTGTCACAAACATTCTTGTTATTACCGAACCAGGATTTATATCATCACTAATCCTTTGATAGTTTTAAAAATAAGTTACCAAAATTTTCAGTTTTCTTTATTCTTACTTGGTCAAGGCAACTTGGTCACCGGCATTTGTGTCAATTAAAATCTCTCCAGCTGTTTTTTCCGAATTTGAGCTTACCTGGAGCTCGAATTTATGATGATATCCACAAAATGGAGCATCAACAGTTGTCTTTAAATACATTGATCCTCTACCCCTGAAGTTAAGAGTATAATAGCCCATAGCCGAGCATTTGTCATTCGTGCAACTAACGCACTGTCCATTTTCAAAACTTTCTTTAGAATCACAAGCAAAGCCAACAAATGTACAGGGCGAGCGAATTGACTCTATAAAGTAGTCCAGAACCTTGTTGTGACTGCATCCAACCTTTTGAGTCGGGTCAGCATTTCCACCTATTAGCTCGCCAATTATTGAACTCAGACCTGGACACCCTGGCTGAAATTCACCTCCATTTACATAGAAATCTACATGGCCTACTGGCATCATAATACCAAAGGCAAAGCTGAGCAATGTGCCCGCATTTGTGTGAATAGAATCAACTAAATCAGCATCAGTTGGATCGAGTCTTACTGCTGGATCCATCTCTTCAAAAAAAGGACCAGCTGTGTCCAAACCAGAAATTCTATTGAACCGAATTGAGGCTGCATTGGAAGCAAAACCACATGCATGGGCACCTAAACTGTGGCCGATACAATGAACATTTAAACTTCTCGGATTAGCGCTGTAATACTCTTTTCTAATCTCATTTACTAAAATACCAGCTTGTTTACCTACCAAGCGAATATTTGTCGAGGCGTTGTTGTACAGTGGAAACGTGGCACCATTTCCCCATCCGACAATTATAACATTAGCTGACTCCTGGTTTAGTATTTCATCTTTCATTCTATTTAGCCAGCTAGTTGATCTATCATTACCAAAACCGTGGATTATCATTTTCAATGGAAGCAATCGGTTGAAGTTGGTGGAGGCCAAGTTTAGGTTTTTATACGACAATAGCTGCTCTTGGTCCTTGTTTTGTCTAGTAAAGAGCAAAAACTCAGTATTAAGCTCGTCCGGATTCAAAGGCAAATAATTTCCGGTAAAATTAAATGGATAGCTGTTGCTGAAGCATCCTTCACGATAAGTATTATTTAGAAGTAAATAATTATTATTTTTTTTTCAATATTTTTATAAACTCAATGACTTGTAAAAAAAAGTTACCTTCTGGATAGCAAATTTGTGTATCAGGAGGATAGGGTCCATACAGAGGTCTTTTAGTTGTTGTAGTTTCCTGATTATATGCAGAGCCTTTTGAGATTATTTTAAAAAATTTTACTTTTTTAGAATTATTTTTACCTATAAAAAGCCCGATTATTAACAAATGATAAAATTTCATTTTTATTGAATAAAGATTTTTTAAACATTTTTATATACTGTCATTTCTTCTACATTAACTCGTGACTTAGATAAATTTTAATTTATTTGATTTTGTTTTATCTAGCCAAAATTATTATTAGAATGTCTGTGGCAGTAGGCTCATTTACGCAATTTTGATAATAAAAAATAATTCTTTTTTTATAAAACAAAATGAGATAATAGGAATTTAGAAGATAAATTTCTCAAAGTTTTATTAGGTAAATTTTAAAGTAAATTTTCTTTAATTTTCTATTTTGACACAACTGATTTATCGAATTTAATTGTGTAATAAGCCCAACCATCGGAATGTATAATGTCTGTTTTACATGGCTAAATGGAACAATTGTATAAATTAAAAAATAAATTGATTAAAAAAAATTACAAAGTTGCTTTCGTTTAAAATAGCTTCAATTATTCCAGCGTTTAAATACGCACAACTGAAGTTTACTTAAACATTAGCGATAAAAAATAAAATAAAGTGCCAAGAAAATTACGTCTATCATTAGGCAAAAATTTGTTTATAATTGGATCCTTTTCCATTATGTAATCTAAATAGTAATTTTTTAAAAAATAAGTCAATTTTGTCTTTCCTTACAAATCAAAGGGTCATTATAATCTCTTTCAAGCTTGTCGGCTTCTTTTCCGTAAATACTCTAGCTCATTAATATAAAATTGACCCTTATTAATAAATTAAAAATTACTCTCCAAACATATTTTTTAATAAAGTTAAGCTGTTCAAGAAATTTGACTTCTCGCTTGTTATTTCGGTCCCTGTAGTAAGTTAAATCAAGCAAGCGGACTCCGATAAACCTGCCAAACTCTGCCATTCTGCTTTGAAAATCGGTAATATCATTACTCTGCTTGTTCGAGTAAATAACCATTTCAGCAATCAAAAAGGCATATGTGCTCAAGTTAATCTGAAATGAAAAATGATGTAATTATTAACAGCATTTATTAATATTTATTTTAAAAAAAAATTAAAAATGTATCTATGTTACCTCTCCCCTTTGCTTTGGTATTGACTTGTCCAAACAAGTTGGTTTGACATTTTCAGAATCCATATTTTTAAAACTTCAAAAAAAAGAATTTACCCTAATGATCACATGCCACTATTGCTTATAGTGAATTTTATTCAACTAGTGTTAAAAATATTGTCTTTATTAATTAAAAATTTGAAAAAAAAATTTAATTTTTTTGATTTTAATAGCCTTATTTTAAGATTCATACTTACGGGTGTTCAAAAAAGAATGCAAAAAAAATTATTTTAAATAGATTATTAAAAATTTTTAATGACATTTAGGTCAAAAATTTTTTTAACTTTTTTTGCAATTTACTTTTTAAAAATTTAACTTTTAATTTAACTTTTTTAGATGCTCTAGCTCTGGCGTTGCTTTAGCAGTGGAGACTGTGCTTAAGATAGCTGCATTCTAATTTTAGAAACGAACTGCATCAAATATAAAGACTAAAATTTAAAATTTCAGAACTGAATTAATCGAAGAATCAGCTTTACAATATAAAAAAATTAAAAATTTATTTTTAATTTTTTGTAAATAATAAATATTAAAAATAAAGCAGTCTTTTCTAAAAGCCTAAAATAGTAAATCAGTTGAAACAATTTTCAGTTTTAAAATTTAGACTCAAAGAAGATTTTTCTTCATTTTAATTTTTTGTTCAAAAATTGATTATGCCTTAAAAAAATTGATCTCAATTTTATCCTTTTAATTAATATAAATTTGAATTTGAATTTAAAAAAAAATGGTAAAAAAAGAAAAAAAAGTCAAATTTTTATTAACTCATTAAAATTTTATTTACTTTTATATTGTCCAAGTTAATGGTAGCTGTGGGCTTTGGATCATTATCCTGGTGAATTTTAAGATTCTTTTGTTTTTCAATCTTTTTTAACCTTTTACGATTTACGAAAAAAAAGCTTATTTTCGTAATTATACGTAAAGAGGAATCCAGGATTTATATTGAAAATTTGCTTCTCGTTAAAATTTGCATTAAGCAAATTTGCTTGTAATTATGCATTTTACTGAACAAAATTTTCTCTTTTAGTAAAAAAGTTTTTCAAATTTTTTTGGATTGAAACGATCGAATTTTTTCGAAATAAACTTTCCAATTCCTCGAGTCAAATGATAAATTTTCTAACCATCAGGGTTATATGAATCAAAGGATATTAATATTAAAAAATTAAAAGATTTTAAATTTTGAAAAAAGTTTCAGATTAAATTTTTGAATGTTCGATGGTTTTTTTTTTATTTATTTCTTTATCTTTAATCAATTTTTTTACTTTTTAAATTTATCAAAAGTAAAGTAATTAAGTAAATTTAGCAGAATTTATGTAAAAATGGGCAAATAGTAAAGATGACAAAATAACGGTATTTAGAGGATTTTGGTGATTTTTCATTACTTTTAATTTCTTAAAAGAAAATTTAATAATACTTATATCTTGAATGTTTATTAAATAATTATTTTGAAATCTAATTTTCGAAATTTCATTTTAAAAAAAATTAAGGACTAAAGAGTCTTTTGTAAATATAAAAATAAAAAAGGCTCGAATACAGCCTAAAAGAAAATTTTATTCACAAATATGTCAATAACTTTTTTGAACAAAATATAAATTGAGTATCTTAATACTTGTTTAATATCTTTCAAATAGAAAGTCAAGTTGATTTTAACATTAAACTTAAATTTTCTTTTTGCTTTACAAAAAAACACTGGTTTGACAAATTCTTTAATAGAGCCTGTCTACATAGCATCAAGTATACCATTTGAAAAATCTAAAAGTAAGCCTTAAGAAAAAAATATTATATTCAGATTTAAATATTTTTTTATGAACAAAAGTTAACTTTTATTTCAATATTTTAAATTTTAAAACATTTTGTCCATTTCCATTTTCTATATTTCTTAATCCATAGCTAAAGCTTTCGACTTTTTTAAGAAATAGAAAATAAATAATTATAATTCAGGGAAATGTTAATCAAAGGATATTAATATTAAAAAATAAAAATAAATAAGAAAAATTTTTTTTTAAATTTTGAAAAAAGTTATAGATACCAAATTTTTGAATGTTCGAAGGTTTTTATTTATTTATTTTTTTAATCCATCTCGAAAATTTTATCTATTTGACAAAATAAAATTTTTATTTTTATCCGAATGCTGATAAAATTCAAAATTAACAATTTTTTGAATAATAATGTAATAAAATTTTTGAACAGTGAATTTTTAGTGCTTTAAAGTTAGCTAACTTTTCTTATAAATACTCTTATGATCGAGATGCAAAAACCTCATTTGAGTGCAATCCATTCAATTATTTAGATTATTTTTCTGTACATTTAAGGGAACAAAGTTCATAAGAATTTTTAATTTTTAGTTAAATTACTGTTCGGTGAAAGGGAAAATCTTTATTTTCTAATTTCTTTTTCAAGATGCGTAGATCTTGAAAAATTCAAAATTAAAATCAAACTGAAATTTTTGTATTATGTAAATAGTATTCCCAGGTAGCATGTTGTACTAATTGGTCAACATTTGGAAGGATCCTGTAAATATATAAAATTTAAAATTTAAATTTAAATTTTAAAAAATCTAAAAAACGACCTACTAATAAAAGTCAAATAAAATTTCATTTAAGTGCAATTAGAAAAGCGTATTTTAGGATTAGAATCAATCGAGTATTGGCAAATTTAACTAATAGGACTTAAGATCTTAAGAAAAATTATCAATCTAAATATTGACTCTTAAGTTTAAGCCTAATCCATTATTATAACATCCTATTTAACTGCTAAGATTAAACATATCAATTTTTGAATCATTTATAAATTGTCTAGCCATTACTTGGCCATAATAAAATTCGGCAGTTTATTTTTTGTGGACATTTGTTTTTGTCTAAAATGGCCGAATTTAGCGATTTTTTAATAAACAAAATGATGTCTAGCCTAGAGCCTGAAGATTTGCAAATACTCAATGGCTCTAGATCATTTAATAGACACGTTGAGACAATTGAAGAAGATAATAAGATTCGGAATCATAACACATCCTGCACAGACTATTATCTGATGGAATCGTCAAAAAAATCACTCGGCACCAAGTCCAGAAAAACCCCACTAAGACACAAACTTGAAAACAGCAAAAAAAAGCGCTACACTCACAGACCAAGCACTCGGTCCACCAAATGGAAGACCTACAACCTAAGTGAAAAAAATTACAACCACTCGGAAGAAGTATCCCCATCGGATAATTCAAGCGGCATAGTAAACAACCCCATGTACCAGACCAATTATATGGACTTGACCGAAACAAAAAAATCAATCTACAAAAGTCTCGATAAAACGAGGAAAAAAAAATCACCCAAAAGCTCACGCTCTTCTCACTCGGACAAAAAGTACAAATACAAAAGCAGGGAAGGAATTTTGTCATCATGGGATTTGATTCTAAAGGCAGCCGATGATCCGAAAGATTTGAAAAAAATTTTGGACAAAAAATTGTCACCCAAATGTTCAAAATCAAAAGTCAAAGACCTAGACTTGTCCAAGAATAGCAAAAATTTGGACTTGTCTGCAAGCAGACCGGATGAAATGGTTAAGAGTTTTTTTTCCTATCTAAATAATTATGGAGATGATGGATGCACTTTAAAAAGTGGTCTGAATAAAACCAAGGAAAAAAATTCTTTCATTAAAATGCACTCGATTTTCCCACTTTTCCGCAAAAGCCAGCCCAAGCCCAATTTTTCCGATAAAAATGCCACCTTAGACAATTTAGTAAATATTAGGCAACGAAGTCACAGCGAAAATAAAACCAAAATATGGCTGAATTGTTGCGGCAAAAAGCTTTATGATTCTAATCTAACAGTCGAGTCCAAATCAAGTCGGATTATTTCCGACGATGACTTGGATCAATTTATTGAGAGACTTGGCAATGATGAGGAAATTTTGCAGAAGCTCAAAAATAAGCTCAGTCTTGTTATAAAATCAAAAAAAAATCAAAATTTTTATTTTGCTGTAAGTCCTCAGCACAAAACAGTGGTTAAGAATGAGAACTTTTTGCGCGGTCTTTGCAAACACTTGAATTCGGCACAATTGCCCGCCTCTTCCACGCCAAATCCCGATTTGCTGATTCAGAATTTTTCCGCCGACTCTATTTCCAAGAACAACTATTTTCTCAAAGAAAATCAGGAGCAATGCTTGCTCTCGTCAATAGAACAGTCGACCAATTCGGCCAAAAATATGAAAAAAAAGTATGCGGATGGAAAAATTTTCGAGCATGAATTTGGTAAAATATTGGTTAAGCCAAATGATCAAAAAAGTGTCATGTGGGCTAATGAAAAGTGTAATTTCAAGAAGGCTAAACAGTGCAATAGGAACGGAAACAAAATTGTTCAGTTGAATACAAGACGAACAAGGGTCAAATCGTCCAAGCAAATTTTGAAGGAGATTTCTGAAAAATGTGAGAAACCAGCGACTAGTGCAAAAATGGAGAAAACACTGCCGAAAAATTCGTTCACAAATTATTGTTATTATGAGGACAACTTGCTGAGGAAAGACAATCTGAGGCCCAAGACTGATAAGGTCAAGACTAAAAAGCTAAATGCTTTTCTGGCACATAGCGACAATATTTACAATGATCCGGCAAAAGGCAGGTTTTTGTATTAATCATTCAATCACTTATTTTAATTATTAACTGTATTTTTTAAATTAGTTTAAATTGAGTTTTAATTTTTTAAATTTTAATTTAATTGTTTTTTAGTTCTTTACAAAGTTGAATGTGATAAAAGTAATCTCGAAAGAGATAAAAAACTAAATAAATTATTTAACAAAACGACTATTTATCTTTAATTAAATTAATGGTAGTTAAAAATTTCATTGTTCTACAATAGATTTTTTTTTGAAGTTAAGTAGTTTATTGAATGAATATATAAATGGCACAATTGATGACAAGCACCTGTAAATTACTTTATGTATTTTTTTTTAAATTAAATTAAATGATTAAATGAAAAAAAGTTGTGTTGTATTGAAGAAGTTTTTCTCTAGTGTGGTCCAGCTAATCTGGAGAGTTTTTGTTTGTCAAAGCTATCTCTTAAAGCTCGAATGCATTTTTTTACTATACCTTATTTTTGATACCAATGATTTTAAGGATTCTATTATGGACGCTTTTAATATTGGCTTGGGTCTAACTATTCCCCACAAAAAAAAATCTTTTTCCCACAATTCAAAGTCTTATCAAGCCTTATAATATTTTTATCAAAAACTTTTAAGCACAAAAAAAAAGTTAAAAAATTGATGCTTTTTCAGCTATCCACTTGATTTTTTTAATTTTTAAAAATACATTTAAATACTATTTATTTCATATTTTATTCAAAAAAAAAGAATTTTTTTAACTTTTTTTTTGCTTAAAAGTTTATTATAAAAATGGGTGTCAGTATCAAACACAATAAATTTAGTAAAAATTACCACAAACTTATATAAAGTATCAACAAAAATTATGTATTTTTATCTCTATATTTTTTTCCAAGCATATTTTAAATAAAATAATTAAATCAATGAAAACATAACAAATCTATTAAATTTAAAACTTTTATCAAATAAATTACAACTAAAATCTTAAAAGCTCAATATTTTTTTTAATTGACAACAAATTAAGCACTCATCCAAATTTTAAATGACTTGAAGTTTTTATTGATAAAAGTCAACATTTTTATGCAATCCGTCGATCAGACCAAATCAAGTGAAAGCGTATTACTCAATCCTGAAGAAGAAACTCCTAAGGATGCGGAATCATTTCCATATCAAAAAGTCTTGCAAAAGTCTAACAAAAGGATAAGAGGCAAGAATATTGAATTTTAATTACTTGAATTTTTTGATTATTTTTAAGGAAATGGAATCGAAAGTGCAAAACGGTGAGATAAACGGGAATTTTTGAGAGTTAAAGAGCAAACAAGATAGGATTAGTCCATGTTATTGTCGGTTCATGGGTCAGCTTTGGTTTTAGAATTGATCAATGATAATCGAAGCAAACTCGAAAAATCAGAGGAGACTCATTCGAATCATCCCGAACAAAAGGTTGTATTAAGAAAAAAAATTAAATTATTTAGTAGATTTTCTTTTAGGTTTTCTTTTACTAAAAAGGTTTTTTATTGATTAAATGGAAAAAATTAAATTTTTTTGGTATTTTACTTTTTATGTTTATTTTAAATAAAAAAAATTGACACGATATTAACTTTATTTTTTTTGGCGATTTTTATTAATTCTGTGTGAATTTTTACTTAAAAAAATTGTGCACAAAAAGAAGAGGCTTTAAAAATATTGAAATTGTGATAATAAGAATTTGAATTGTGGGGAAATGCTATTACCTTATGGGCTTTAATTTCGCAGGAAGCTGTCATCAAAATAGGACTGTTAAAATCAAGGTGACAAATACTTTTGAAGGCATTCATTACAAATTCAGGTTTGAAGCCAAGTTTTTGAGCTGTTTGATGAATATTTTCTGAATTAAATTATTTCTGAATGGTTGATGATTTTTTAGTTCAAAAATTAAATTAATTAAAATTATAAATGCTAAATTCAGATATTAACAATGAATAAATAAATTTTTATTCAATTTAAATAAATATTTAAAGTTTAATTAGATCATTTAAAAAATGAAGGATTGATTCCAAGATACTTGGCCAAAGTTTTGTGAATAGACATTGAGCAATCTCTGTCTATTTTATAATAGTCAAAAAAATCTAGAACTTGTTGGTCAGTCAGACTTTTGAAATGTGCCAAATCTTCACATTTATGAGGAAATCTTTTTTCATCAACCTTTCAGATCAATCTTTGAAATTAACAATTTAATAAATAAAATTACCTTAATCCAATTTATCAAAGACTCGTCACTAGTTACGTAAACATTTGACAGTCGAACCACTGTGTTTTCTTCAAATTTTTTTGTGTTCTCATCAATTCGGTCAATCTTCTCGTTCATGCTATTAATTTTCTCTGCCATGTCATAGACTTGATCTGACATATCATCGATTTTCTCTGACATGGCACTAATTTTCTCTGACAAACTATCGATTTCGTCTGAGAAACCATCAATTTTTTCTGACATGTCATCAATTTTCTTGTCCATTTGGGTTATCTTTTCATTCATCGAGTTCAAACCACTGGCTACGTTGTTTATTGCAGTCACTGAAGCTAAAACTTGGTCAAAATGAGAAGATGCTGTTTTAAACAGCTGCAGAGCTTCTATACCTTTGTCAGCAATTTGATTAAGCATTCTTTAATTTTGAATTTGGCAAAAATGGAGTAATAAAAACTTATCAAAAAGGCTTATCAAAATTCAAGGCTTGGATCAAAATTTAAATTTAAAATTTGAAATGCACTACAAATGATAATTTGAGGGTTCAAATATGCTTTGATATTTCATTAAAGCCTTACATAGTTTTAAAAAGCTTAAGCTTGGTAGATTAGATTTTTATAAATATCCTTGAAAGAGGCACACTAAAATGTTTGAAATAAAATAGAATCATTTTATTTTTGCTTTCAATCAGTTAACCAAAACACTCTTAAAAATAGACTTAAACTTTTAGTTTAATTCGTGTTTATAAAAAAATTAAAATAAAAAAATATTAAAAAATTAAAATTATTAAAAAACAAAATTGAATTTAAATTGATATTGCTATATATTGCTTTAGTAGTAGACATGCTTAGTATTTATACTAGTTTTTTCCAGCTTTAATTTAAATTTGAATTTTTAGCGTACATTCATTAGAATTCTAATTCATTTAAAAATTTAAAAAACTTTCAAATTGCTTATGGTCTTTATTTGTGCTCAAAATGGCCAGTCTGGATAACTTTACCGGAATATCAAAAATTGGTGAAGGCACTTATGGTGTAGTTTATAAGGCCAAGGACAGTGCAAGCGGAGACATGGTTGCACTCAAGCGCATTCGTCTTGACACTGAGGCCGATGGTGTTCCTTCGACAACCATACGCGAAATCTCCCTACTTAAAGAACTCAATCATTTGAACATTGTAAAGCTCCTCGATATCATTCACACGGACAACAAACTGTTCCTAGTCTTCGAGTATCTTGATCAGGATTTAAAAAAATACATGGAATTGTACGAAAATAAACAAGGACTCCCTCTCAACTTAGTCAAGTCATATCTGTTTCAAATGCTGCAAGGAATAGCCTATTGTCACACACATCGAATTTTGCACAGGGATCTTAAGCCACAAAATTTGCTCCTAAGCGTTGATGGACTAATAAAACTTGCTGATTTTGGTCTGGCTAGAGCGTTTGGTGTCCCAGTGAGAACTTTCACACACGAAGTGGTCACTCTGTGGTATAGAGCACCTGAGATTTTGCTTGGATGCAAATACTACTCGACAGAGGTCGACATTTGGAGCATAGCTGGAATATTCTCGGTAATTTGAATAATTGAAGACAAAAAAAGAGATCAGTGTTGTTTTTTTATTTAAGGAAATGGCTACACACAGAGTACTATTTAAAGGAGATTCAGAGATAGATCAACTGTTTCAAATATTTAGAATTTTAGGTACTCCGGATGAAAAAGTGTGGCCAGGAGTCAGCAAACTACCAGACTTTAAACCAACTTTTCCCAATTGGCAGCGCCAGGACTTGAGTTTGCATAATTCTCAACTGAACGAAGAAGGTCTCGATTTGCTCAAGAGACTTTTGGTTTTTAGACCCGAGGATCGATTAACTGCCAAAGCTGCTTTGTCTCATGCATTTTTTAGAAATGTTCAAATTATCAAACCTCCTTTTCTCTGATATTGTGCTCTGTAAACACGAATTTTCTATGCTCGGTTTAATTTATTGTTAAATAGTGTCATTTTAATACTAGAATTTAAGGCTCACTGTTTCGCATCTGTTATTGTCTGTACTCTTTTTTCTATTATTTTTTAAATTAAGATTTTTCATTATTTAAAAATAAATATGTGATGCTATTAATTGTTTTTTTTTATTTTTAATTAATTACATAACCCCAAAATTTTCCAATTAAGTATTTTTTGCAAATTATCATTCAAGTTTCAATTTAAAAATGAGATTTAATTAAAGATTTTTACATAAACAAGATTTAATTGATATAAATTTATGAAATAAATTTAAAATTTTATTTTGTCACTTTAAATTTCCGAACATAGCAACCTTTTTAAATTTTGGTTTTGTTAATCATCAAGTTTTTAACTTAAAAGACACATATAAACTTTGATAATTTCTTTTTTCTTTTTAAATTTATCAAAAGTAAAGTAAAAATTGATTATGCCTTAAAAAAATTGATCTCAATTTTATCCTTTTAATTAATATAAATTTGAATTTGAATTTAAAAAAAAATGGTAAAAAAAGAAAAAAAAGTCATATTTTTATTAACTCATTAAAATTTTATTTGTTTTTAAATTGTCTAAGATAATGGCAGCTGTGGGCTTTGGATCATTATCCTGGTGAATTTTAAGATTCTTTTGTTTTTCAATCTTTTTTAACCTTTTACGATTTACGAAAAAAAAGCTTATTTTCGTAATTATACGTAAAGAGGAATCCAGGATTTATATTGAAAATTTACTTCTCGTTAAAATTTACATTAAGCAAATTTGCTTGTAATTAAGCATTTTACTGAACAAAATTTTCTCTTTTAGTAAAAAAGTTTTTCAAATTTTTTTCGAAATAAACTTTCCAATTCCTCGAGTCAAATGATAAATTTTCAAACCATCAGGCTAATATGAATCAAAGGATATTAATATTAAAAAATTAAAAGATTTTAAATTTTGAAAAAAGTTTCAGATTAAATTTTTGAATGTTCGATGGTTTTTTTTTTATTTATTTCTTTATCTTTAATCGATTTTTTTAATTTTTAAATTTATCAAAAGTAAAGTAATTAAGTAAATTTAGCAGAATTTATGTAAAAATGGGCAAATAGTAAAGATGACAAAATAACGGTATTTAGAGGATTTTGGTGATTTTTCATTACTTTTAATTTCTTAAAAGGAAATTTAATAATACTTATATCTTGAATGTTTATTAAATAATTATTTTGAAATCTAATTTTCGAAATTTCAATTTTAAGAAAATTAAGGACTAAAGAGTCTTTTGTAAATATAAAAATAAAAAAGGCTCGAATACAGCCTAAAAGAAAATTTTATTCACAAATATGTCAATAACTTTTTTGAACAAAATATAAATTGAGTATCTTAATACTTGTTTAATATCTTTCAAATAGAAAGTCAAGTTGATTTCAACATTAAACTTAAATTTTCTTTTTGCTTTACAAAAAAACACTGGTTCAACAAATTCTTTAATAGAGCCTGTCTACATAGCATCAAGTATACCATTTGAAAAATCTAAAAGTAAGCCTTAAGAAAAAAATATTATATTCAGATTTAAATATTTTTTTATGAACAAAAGTTAACTTTTATTTCAATATTTTAAATTTTAAGACATTTCGTCCATTTCCATTTTCTATATTTCTTAATCCATAGCTAAAGCTTGTTTATTCAACAAAAAATAAAATTTTAAGTCATTTAAAATTTGAAAATTGTAACATAAATTTTTCAAAAATGCATTTTTTCATTATATTCTTTAAAAGTAAATTAATGAACTAAAAACGAAAAAATATTTATGAATTATAATTTTTCAAACAAGTCAAAGTTTTGACTTGTAATTTTTTCAAAATAAATTTTAGGTTCAAGCCATACTTTGACTTGTTTTTGACATGTTCAGATTTTTTTTGTTCCTGCTTTTTAAAACAAATCTGCATAAAAAATAAATCAAAAAGTAAAGATGAAAAAACCATAGATGGGATCCTACTGTTTCCCATCTTTGCAAGTCTAGCTTGCTAGCTTGTTGTTACTTATATTATTATTAAAGTAATAATTAGAGTTTTTAACTTAAGCATTAGAGAGGCAACATCACACAGAATTTTTGTCAATTGAGATTCTCTTTAGGATCGAATTTTTCATTAATTTATTGGAATTTTTTTTATTAAATTTTTATTTTAAAATTGATTTGGAAGGTTGATGAAAAAAGATTTCCTCATAAATGTGAAGGAATCAATTGGGCAAATTTCAAAAGTCTGACTGACCAGCAAGTTCTTGATTTTTTTGACTATTATAAAATAGACATAGATTGCTAAATGTCTATTAACAAAAATATGGCCAAATATTTTCGAACTAACTGAACATTTGTTTGTCGATTTTTTAAACTGATACATTAATCTTACAAACGTTGTTTTGACCATGTATTCTTGATGTATTCTTAGTATTCTTTTGAACGAAAAAATACATCATTTTTAAATTTTATATTCCCGAATACTCAGAATTACATATTATAAGCTTAGCTTCTAATTGAATTATGATTTCCAGATATTTTTGAAATCTTGTTTAAAATAGTATTTAAAATGAATATTTGAATGAATTTTGTATATTTTTTTATTTTAATAATTGTTATATAAATTTGCTTTCTTTGAAGATTTTAATTTTATTTAGAGACAAACTGAAAAGTATGGGTAGCGTGGCCGAGTGGTCTAAGGCGCTGGTTTTAGGCACCAGTCGTAACAGGCGTGGGTTCGAATCCCACCGCTATCAAATTTTTTTTTAAACATTCATCATTTAAGACTAAATAACTGCATAAATTTTCATCTTTTATGTTATTTAAAAAAAAAGCAATATTTAATCTACAAAAGGTTTTTCCTGCTCTAAAGCTTAAATTGTTTGAATTACTTGAAAAAAAATATTCTTACTAATACTATAGAATGTCATTGATATATTTTCCAGTTATTAAAACCTTATTATTTATTATTATGGTAAATTCACGATATTTTACCATATTTACCGTAAAATATGGTAAATTCACGATATTTTACCATATTTACCGTAAAATATGGTAATCAAAAAAAGGGTATTTTTCGTAAAATAACGAAAATTATCGTAAAATACCGATAATTACTGTAAAATTCAGTGAAAAAAAAAATTTCCAAAATTTCTCGAAAAAAAACGATTTTCATGAAAAAAATTTTTTTTTGAATTTTTGATAAAGGAAAACAAAAAAATTTTTTTGACAAATATTGACGTAAATTTCAGTAAATTCTTGTAAAAAAGGTAAAAAATGGTAAAAATTCAACAGGAAAGGAAAAATAGATTTTTTATTATTTCATTCGATTTTTTCTAAACAAATTAAAATACATAATGTTTAACTATTAATTTTTTATTGAAAATTAATATTTAAACATTATTTACAAAAAAAATATTATTTTCTAGCTTTTTTTGCTTTTAAGCTGTAAGCTGTCTTGTCCCAAGCTTCTTTGAATGTTGATCCTTTTGGAATAAATTTTACAAGCCCAGCTTTTTAAAAAAATTTATGTCTAACTTTTGATTTCATTTAAAGCATATTATTTTACTTTTGATATTAAGCATTTCAAAAAACTTTGAAAAAACTTTATTCAAATAATAATTTTCAAAAATTATTATTTGAATTTTTTTTAAAGTCATTTATAAAATTAAAATAAAATTTTTCAGTAAATTTTTCAATTTAAAATATTAGAGTTAATCTTATGAAATGGTGTACACATTTTTACTGAGGTTAAAAAAACAGCTAAATTTGGCAAACAGAGGTTGATCGTTGGTTTTGTGAAGTTCAGTACAAAAGAACAGAACAAAGTATTAAAAAATTAATAACTTTTTATCTAAAAGTTTAAAATAAATTCTGTAAACGCAACATGGTGCAACATTCAAAGTTGCATCAACTGTAAAAGTCTGCTAATGGTGTGCAGAATCTCTGCAAAATGCACCACGCTCGATTATATTGAAATTTAATTTCTGCATAACTCTGCAAATTTAGCAGGCTTTGATATTTGATGCAACTTAGAAAGTTGCACTATATTGCATTTACAGAACTAAGTTTAAACCTTTAGAAAAAAAGTTATTCAATTTTTATACATTTTTTCTGTTCTTTTTTTCATTTTGTACTGAATTTCACAAAACCTTGAAATTTTCCTTTGAAATTTTCCACTTTTTATATAAAATAACATTTTTTAAACACATTCATTAAATTTAACAATTTAAAAAAAATTTAAATCTATTAACTCTTTTTTGTAAAGTTAATTTTGGATTTTTTTATTTCAAAGTTATTGGTAAAAAAAATCGATCTTTCGTTTTATTACTCATTCGGTTTATTATTTGAATTCCAAATTTAAATTTAATTTTGAACTCTAGATAAAAATTAAAAAAAATTTTAACTTATATTCAATTTTTTTAAAATATATAATTATTATTCTTAAAATAAATTTTAGAAATAAACTAGTTTCTACTTTTCAACTAGACTGACAACTAATAGAATAAAATTACTTCGTCCTCCCACTACATGTTACTGTCATTGAAGAATCTTTTGTTCTTTTTTGTCTATTTCTATCTCAAAAGAAATATCTCCCCAACTTAGAAAAAGAGGTGGTACTTTTGTAAAATCAAGGATTTTTTAGTGGTTGCCTTAACTAAAATGATAGATGAAAAATGGGTTCCGAAACGCAGCCTGTTTTATAGAATCGGGTTTTAAAGATTTTAAAAAAAGTGATATGTCAGATATGATCAAATTTTAGAGAAATTTTTTCCAATAAAAAATAAAAACAAGTTACGAAAAGGAGCCCTTTTTTGGGGCTCCTTAAGATATAAGAAAAGTGTTTTTTTGTTTATTTGTTTGTTAAAAATAAACAAATTGGCACATAAAGGCAAAATATTATTGAGACTATGTACACAAAATAATTTTTAGTTATTAAAAAAAGGCTTATTTCCAATACCTCCCCAGAACTGAATGTAAATTAATTATTTATTTTTTTTCTGTACTGAGCTAGGGCTCCTTCAGAATAAATTAAAAAAATCAAAATAAATTAAATAAGCTAAAAAAAAATGAAAGTTAAGAAGACATAGATTGTAAAAATTTAAAAAATGTAAAAACCTCTAGTCACAATTAATAAATGTTTGCCAGTCTTTCATTAAACATTCAAACTGGATATCGAAAATTTCAAAATTTTGTTCAGATTACACAATTCACAAAGCACTCAAGCTAATCTTGACATTAAGAACACGGCTAATTCAAACAAAGATATAAAACTTTAAAAAATAATAAACAATAGAATAACAAGAATCCTGAGGAATACAACACGATTAGAAGATGATGATAAGCATCTTTGAAGCTGGATGTTCACAGCGATATTTTGGCCTGATTGGATTATTAATGTTGTTCAATTTATTGTTTTTAATAAAGATTCGCATTTCAACAGTACTTAGCGCGCATCTTCAAAAAAATACCCTAGGTAAATTATCTCTCTCTTTTTTCTCTCTCTCTCTCTGTTTGCCTTTCTCTCAGTAGATTTCGTACAGTGATATAATTCACGCTGTATTGCATTTGGTCAAGCGTGTAAATTTCCTATTTAAATTTAAAAGTTTTCTCAGTAGCATAAATTTTGATAGCATCTCTTTTTCGCCCATAAACTGTTATTATTTTGTAATTATTGCACTGAATTCACAATTTTTTTTACAATCTCTTGCCAATATTTGCCTGTTTCACATCTAGTTTTCATTAATTCAATGAATATCATCCTAATGAGACATGTAATCTAATTAAACAATTTATGATCGATAATTAAATGAATCTATTCATAGAAAAAACTTGAAGACTAAGTTATATAATAGCAAACATTTAAGACCATTGTTAATGACTTAAATGTATCATTCAATTAGAAAATTAGCAACTGTTTCTATTTAAATACTTCTTTTCTGAAAATTAAAAAACATTTAAAAAAAATAGACAATTATAAACTCATATAAAAATAAATAGAGCAAAAATGTTCACATCTTCAAGAATCAAGAGAAAAATGCAGTTTGATTCCCCAAAAATGAGCAAAAAATCGCAATTTAAACAATTGGTTTTTGATGACGAACAAGATGGCATGGACTCTCCGATCCAAATGGCACAGCCAAGAAAATTGTTCATTGAAAACATCGATGAAAACTCGTGTGGTAGTGCCTTTTCTGAACATGGCAGTGAAATGGATGACATGAGCCAGTCCAGCGATTTAGATGATTCATTTAGTTTTGGCTCAAAACAAACAAATGAACCAAACTTGCCAGATAAATATTTGGAGTCGCCATTTTCTCGATTCCGACTCAATCAACAAGACACAAGTCAAAATGAAAAATTAATTGGAGACATGTCCCGCACCCATACACTACCAATTCTTGCCAAATCACGACACAACGATTTGGCTTCCATTGAACCAAAAACTCTAGTTGATTTATTAAATGGCAAATATGAGCACAAAATTGGAGAATACATTATTCTGGATGCCAGATATCCATACGAATTCAATGGTGGTCATGTGTCCAGTGCCAAAAGTGCATTTCAAAAAGATCAAGTATTGCAACAATTATTTGACTATCCATTAACTAGTTCTAATGGTAAACCAGTGGTCATTATTTTTCATTGTGAATTCTCAATCGAAAGAGGACCTAAACTGATGAGAGAATTTAGAGAAAGAGATAGATCTCTCAATAAGGACAACTATCCAAATTTGTTCTATCCAGAAATTTACCTTTTGGAAGGTGGATACAAACGTTTTTATGAGGAAAGTATCCATCACTGTGAACCGAGATCTTATATGCCAATGTCAGACAACGATCATAAGCAAGACATGAAGTTTTTTCGAAAAAAATCAAAATCTTGCGAATTGGCAAACAAAAAACCAAAGTTCTCAATTAAAACAAAATTAGATTTTTAAATTTTTTTTTTTCTTATATTTGTCCGTTTTATTTTATTTTATTTAAGTTTTATTTTTAAAATTTCAAATAAAAATATTTATCTGTTAAAATAATATAATAGATTAATTCTTTATTCAAAAATTCAAAATAAAAGTTGTCACGTTGTACAGAAACTTAATTGATTACTTCATTTATAATCTTTTTTTTTCGCTATTATTTACTTTAGTGTAATACATAAATTTAGCTTGAGCTTTGAAAGCTAAGTACACACATAAATTGGTATCATTAAATTGATGAGGTAGAAAAAAACATGTAATTAATTTAACAAATTTTACTGAATGAGAAAAAAAAACTTTTAAAAATTAAAAAGAGAGAAACATGACATGAAAATTATTAACATGTATTTAAACATGTTAATAATACATGTTAATTATTTATTATTTTAATTATTAACAATATTTAAACATTTATATTAAACATGAAATAATAAAAAGACTTGAATTAATTAAAATGAGGCCAAATTTATACTGCATTCCCTCATTCATAAGCTAAACTACCAGCTTTTGGACAATGCGCCAAAGTACATCTCACCCATGCTAAAATTTTTTGTAATTTAATCTTTTATTTTGCATGTCTTAACTTTTAGTGCAGCATTATCGAACGAGGGAATACAGTAATTAACTCTTTACTGGTAACTCTATTAAAAAAATAATATTATATAAAAAAAGTTGTAATTCGAATTAAAAAAAAAACTGTAATTAAAGATGATTTTGTAATTCTCTGAAATTAAACTTAACAAATTAAAATAATCTAAAATACCATCCAGTGAATGATAATAATTAAGTAATTGAAGAAAAAGCTTCTTACTACCCTTTTACTTTTAAAATTTCAAAACTCGTGAGATAATCATAAAAAAAAAATTTTAATTTTTAAAATGACTTCAGTTGAATATCAAAAAAAATTCGATGTTTTACACCTAAATTTGAATAGATTTACTCTTTTCAATTCCTTTCGACTTGGGTTAGTCCTAATAATTGCAAGAATTTGATAATGTAAGATCGACAATAAGTTAAGACTTTTTGGAAAACTTTTTAAAATACAAAGTCTTTAATTTGACTTTTTATTTTAAGATTTATTTTTATCTGTTTGAAAAAAAGAACAAAATAAAAAAAAATATTTCAAAATTAGTTCTGTGAATGCAACGTGGTGCTACATACATAGCTGTATAATTTACCAAATTTTGCTAAATTTTACAGAAACTGAACTTGAATACTCTTTTACCAAACCAAAATTGGTATTAAACTAATCATGAGATAGTGGCACAAAAAAAATCGAATAATAATGGCAACTTTTAGTGAGCTATTGAAAATGAGCTTATTTTTAAAGCCAAATATTCTTTCGTGTCCTTTTGTATTCTTAATACAGATTAAAAATTCATTATTTTAAAAATAAAAACAAAGAAAAAAATTCCATTCCAGGCGAATAAACAAAATAAAAAATACTTCTCTTTTATCTCAATTAAACTATTTTCCTGAACCAGGGTTCCGCCCTGGACCCCGTTAATGATCTTAAAATTAAAAATTTAAATTTAATTAATTAAAATTTAAATGATAATTATGAAGCGAGATATTATTTTTGCTTTTTAAATTTAAAGATTAAATGCTTAATCTCTGAAATATAAAAAAACAATTTTTTTTCCATTAGATCTTGAGTTGATTCTTCTAAAAAACTGTATCTGAAATCTTTAAAGACAAATTTAAAATTAATATAAATGTTTGAAATTTCAAAATATTGATTACTATATATTACTAACTTATTTATTTTTCTTATTAAATAAAAAAAATAATATTTAAGACTTTTTTTAATACAAATCTTAAAATCTAGATCTTAGATTTAAAGTTGATCAAGTACTTCAATTTGCCAATAATCAGTATTTTTTTTGTCTTATTTTATTAAATTTTAATTTAAATAATGAATAATCAAATAGAAAAAAAAATTTCAGAGTCTTGTTTAGAACATTTGAAACTCTGTTGAACTCTTTGGAAACATGAAGTTATCTTTTGAATAAAATAAAAAATAAATTTTTAGCATTTAGAATGAAACAAGAAACATCATAAGATGTAAGTTTTACTGAAAATTTAATATTATTACAGAAAATTACCTTTTTTACAGTTTATAACATTATTTGTAAAATTATGCAATAAAAAATAGTTATATTATATTATAAAATGGTTAATTTAAATTTTCAATTTTAACGTTTTTTAAGTGTTTAATGTAATTTTGACATTTTACCATTTTTACTATTAAATCAATTACATTTTAGAATAATTTACGTTAATAATGGTAAATTTTTTTTCCATAAATTTGAAAATAAATATTGAAGGATAAAAAAATATTCATTTTTTTTTTAAATTGCCAAATTATTTCAATTTTTTGGACATTTTTTTTTACATAATTTGCGTAAATGCTCGAAATTCACCAAATTTTACGTAAAATCTAGTAAATTTACATTTTTTTTACTTTTGTAAATTTACAATATTTTACGTAAAATTCGGTAAATTACGAAATCCGGAACACCACTGTATATTGAGATGACTATTTAATAATTTTTCACAGACCAAATAAAGACTTCTTTATAGATAGGTTTTATTTTCTTTTTCTTTTTTATTTTATCATATTTTAGTTCTAATTAAGCTATCTGGTAATGTCATTCTCTAAGATTGTAAATAATGAACTTAAATTGTGACGTTGTGTCATAGTTGACTCTAGCTTGATGATGAGATTTGGACAAAACGGTTCGTCATAATCATAATCGTATTTTTGTCACTCAAATTATTATTTTATCAGTCAATTAATTTATTTATCATCAAATGTAGTTTTTTGTCAGTCCATTAATTGATGGCCAAATTTTAATAATTGAATAAATAAAAAATATAGCATTCCCGTATTGTTTGTCTTTTTCTGTACCAGTTTTTTTTTAATAAACCAAAATTATTTTTTTATTCAAATTTATTAATGTTATTAAATTAAAAACAAAAAATTAAAATTTAGATAATTAGTAACATATTGGATAAATAAGGTAGCGTGGCCGAGTGGTCTAAGGCGCTGGTTTTAGGCACCAGTCGTAACAGGCGTGGGTTCGAATCCCACCGCTATCAAATTTTTTTCTAAAAACTCTTCACTCAAGACAAAATAATTGCGTTTAAGATCGAGTACCTTGATGCTTTCTAAATCCAAACGTGCTCGTTTGCATTTGCAAGTATTTTGACTTCGGTTTTTTTTTCTCTGAGCATTTTTCTTGCTTGCAATCAACAAAAATTATGATAAAAAAATTTCGAAAAAAATATTTAAAATTTTCATGGTGACGAAAACACGTATCGTTAACCTAGATATTTACGAATTTTCCCCATTTCTTCTATACTTCAATCAATAGGCCAAGTATATGATTTATCTCTTCTTAGACTCATTCAAGCATTCAATCCACCTACACTCGTTCGTTCACCAATCAATCGATTTTTATCTTCTATTTATATAAATTATAGATTCATATAGAGAGAGAGAGAGAGAGAAAGAGAAAAAAAATATTTAAAAGATAAATATTTAGTTCAGTGTAGTGCACAAGTGCTTAAGTCAAGCAACAAAGTCAAGCTTTTAAAGAATGCCCAAAAATGAGCTGTTTCTCGGCGGCTTGAGCAAGGACACACGGCGCCAAGACCTAGAAGACATATTTTCCAAGTATGGAAAAATGACCAGATGCGACATAAAATACATAAACGGTAATAACTTTAAACTCAATGAATTTAGTAATTTTGTTGTATTGAAGGCTACGCGGGTACAGCGTACGGCTTCGTTGGCTTCGAGGACGAACGAGATGCTGAAGTAAGCCCCCTTTAGTCTTTTTGACACTCTCACTCCGTGCCCCATTCTCCAAGGCTCTTATTATTTTAAAAAATTATTAAATAATTTTTTATGAAAGACCTAAATTCCTTTGCCTCACCAAATCAACACATTTTAATAAATATAAACTAGACCATTTACCATGGCCGATTCAGTCATGCTCAAGCCTATTCCTTTTTGTCGCATTAAATATAAAAACCTGTTGTTGCTGAACAAAAAGGAGCCGACCTTAAATTCCATAAGTCACATTTTTTATTTAGATAGTACGTTTTTTTTGTTTAATTTAATTTTTTATCTATATGTTTAATTTGTTTTAAAAAAAATTATTTAGTTAATTTTCGTTTTGTTTTTTTTTAATTTGACTAACTAGTGGCGTTCAATTTTGGCGTCCTAAACCCAAAAAAGAGCCCAAATTGAACACTGCCTTTAATGTAGAAGTGTTGTTTTAAAACATGTTTCGTGTGTTTTTATTTGGACAACATCAGCAAGAAAATTTGAAAAAAAAAATTTTAAATCCATTTTTAATAATTAATTAGGATGCAATAAAAAATGAGAACGGACGCAAAATATGCGGCCAGTCGATTGCCATTGAGTGGTCAAAAACAAAACCATGGAACAAGTCAAACAGAAGAGGGGTAAGCAGCAACAAAAAAAGAAAAAAAAAATTTTTTTTAACTTTATTTTTTTTCACAAAAATAATTTTCTAAAAAATAAACTCTTTTTGGCAGAGAGATCGAAGCAGGAGTCGAGATTACGGGTATAGAAGAAATGTGTCGAGGTCAAGGTCGCGATCAAAGTCCTATTCTAGGTCGAGATCGCGGTCGAAGCGCCGCAGTCACCGGCGAAAGTCCAGGTCTTATTCGAGATCAAAATCAAGGTCAAGGTCGCGCGATAGGCGAAGACACCGCCCGAGAAGGGACCGTTCCAGGAGCCGATCGACCCGCTCGCGCTCCAAAGAAAGACGCAGAAGCAGAGATAGAAGGCGAAGTTCGACTCCCGTTGACAGAGTCTCGATTCACAAGACCCCTGAGGGTGACATGCCAGTAAGCAAAGCCGACTATGAACAAGATCTAAGTGAAAATAACAGCGCTAATAACATCTACTTGAACGATGATATTGATAAAAAGTCAAATAAAAAAAACGGAGAGTATGCTGAAGAAGGCGAGCACAATTCAGGGACTGAAGAGGACCATGAGATGGAGGAGAATAGAGAGAATGGCAGTGATCAGGGCGACGAAAAAGAACTCGAACACGATGCTGAGGAAGATGCTGAAGAAGAGCATACTATTGAACAAGAAGTCGGTGAAGAGGAAAACGAAACTGAACATGATAACGAAAACAACGATAATTAATTTACTAACCTATACATTAATTAATAGAAAAAAATAAAAACATAATTTTGTTATCAATTATTTTATTTTAGTTGTTTTTTTTCTCTTCTTTTCATGTTTTAATTTAATTATTAAATTTTGTCAAAGAATCAGTTGAATAAAGATTATTGAATTATATTTTATTTGAATTTAAAAATGAAAGGAGTAGTTTAATTATATAAATACACCGATGAAGAAAAAGCTACCTTAATTGGTGAATTAAAAAAAAAAAATACTTTTAATCCGAATAATGATCTAATTAATCCCCCAAAAGATAAAGAAATAATTGAATATATTCTCATTAAAAAAAGCAGAATTGACGCTTAAAACGTTAAAAGAGGAACCAGTTTCGGGACCTGACCAAATTAATAACCTTATGCAGAGTTGTTTAAAAGTCCCAAAAAAAAGTCTAAGTCATCAAAAAAAAAGTCCAAGTCAGGACTTTTAAATTTTTTTTTTCAAAAAAAAAGTCCCACCAAAGACTTTTTTTTTTAAATAAATTTTTTTTTTCTTTTTTTTTTTTTAATTTTCAAAAAATTTTTTTTTTTAATTTTAAATTAATTTTTTTTAAAAAAAAAAACATTTTTTTTTAAATAATAAATACATAAAATTGACTTAAATTTTTATTTATTTACCTTTTTTTTGGCAGCCCGTTTATTTTAGAAAAAATTAAAAAAAAAAGTCTTTGGTGGGACTTTAGAAAAAAAAAAAAAAAAAAAAAAGTCTTGACTTGGACTTGACTTGAGACTTGTGACTTTTAAACAACTCTGACCTTATGGTAAAAAATTTACCTCATAATATTCTTAAAGACATTTTTTTTTTCTAAAAGCATATATTTTTTTCTTGTATTATTATTGCATTTTATTTAGCATTATATAAAGAACGTTTGGCTGAAAGGAAGGACTAAGCTTCATTCCAAACTGCCAGGGTACAATCCAAACTAAATAAAATAAATTTATCTCTTTAGCTTAAGTCTAATAGAAAGTAAAATACCGAATGCATGGAAATCTGCTAACTATGATACCAAAAAAGTCAATTTTAACACAAGACCCAGCTTACTACCGAGCAATCAGTATGACCAGCTGTCTCTAAAATATATCTGAAATGTTTGATATTGATAAAACATTTATTCAGGTTTGAAAAAATGGATGGTTATTACTAAAACACGGACCCATACTTATCTCCCAAATAAAAGCTCTGCAATCTATCCCCCACAAATCTACAGAATTTTATAAGTTTTCGCGCAAGACTAAAATCTAAACTGTAGCACATTCGGTTTTGCCTTCTTTTAAAATTGAAATAAACTATAGATAGTTTTACTATTAATAAAATTTTTTAATAATTTTTTTACTTTTTTAAGATGATTTATATATTTCTTACATTTTCAACTGTCAAAGTTTTTTGAAAATCATTTATAGCTTAAAAAAGGTTAAAGTCATTTAAAATCAAACTCTTTATGTAACTAAATATCCAAATGAAATGCTTAATATCAAAAGTAAAATAATATGCTTTAAATGAAATCAAAAGTTAATACATAAATTTTTTTTAAAAAGCTGGGCTTGTAAAATTTATTCCAAAAGGTTCCACATTCTAAGAAGCTTGGGACAAGGCAGCTAGCAGCTTAAAAGCAAAAAAAGCTAGAAAATAATATTTATTTTGTAAATAATGTTTAAATATTAATTTTCATAATTTGTTTAAAAAAAAATTGAATTAAATAATAAAAAATCCTTTTTTGTTGAATTTTTACCATTTTTTACCTTTTTTTACAAAAATTTACCGAAATTTACGTCAATTTTTGTCACAAAATTCAATCAATTTTTTTTTTTCTTTTTTTAAAAATTCAAAAAAAATTTTTTTTTCATGAAAATCGGTTTTTTTCGAGAAATTTTGGAAATTTTTTTTTTCACCGAATTTTACAATAATTATCGGTATTTTACGATAATTATCGTTATTTTACAAAAATACCCTTTTTTAGATTACCATATTTTACGGTAAATATGGTAAAATATCGTGAATTTACCATAATTGACATAAAGGTAAAGATGTTTTTTAGGTCCTTTAACGCTTTCACAATAATTTTTTTAATTTTTTATAGAAATTAATGAGACGTTTGAGGCGGAAATAAATTTGATAGATATGATATGATTTGATATTTTTTAATTTGTTTCAGTCATTAACAAATTAAATTTATCACATTCTATTAACATTTAAGTCATTTTTTAAAAAAAATTGAGGAATTTAATTTTTCTTGTATATTAACTAATTTTATTTAAAATTCTAATATTTATTTATATATTTTTTCTGCATTAAAGAATTAACATTTATAATTCTAATAGGAAAATATAATTCTAAACCAAGAATGATGTATGAGTTAAAAGCTTGATAAAAGCGAATTAGTGCCACATGGTTATTTGTGCACAAATTTTTCATCATTATCAGATTTTAAATTTTGATTTAATTTAAAAATTGGAAGAATGATTTTTTGATAGAAAATTTTTTTTATATTTTAAAATTGACACCATTTTCTCATATAAATTTACAAAATTACTTAATAGATATTTGAAAATATTTTTTTCGAAAAACAGCGTTTGACTGCTATTTTAATTAAATTATATTTTCTCGAATATCTTTCTAATTAAAGATAAGAGCTAAAAAATTGCAGAAATTTTTTTTTATAACAAAACAATCGCTTTTTCAATTCAAACTATATTTTTTTGTTGAAATCAATAAAAATTTTGCTATGCCTTTCAAATCTTCTAAAATAATTTAAAAAACCACTTTGAAAGCTCCTCCGCAAATAAATCACATAGATAAATAAAACCAAGACCTACTTCTGATTATCGTCAATGAAATGCCAAAGCCTGTTCAGCTTAGTGTTGATGAAAATTGGCTGGAGGTTAACAAAAATGACAATGTAATCTCATTATATCTCCCTGACACCTCACTGATATCGCCAGCTTGCTATCGTCAGCGTAAAGCTTCCGAATTGAGCTGCTAACTTCCTCCTTCCTCCTATCCTTTCATTAATTAAAAAAAATTTAAAGAAAACTTATCTAATTTTTAACTTTTTTAATATAAAAGTGATCGTAATAATTATTATTTTTTTATTTTCAATAATGTCAATTCTGGAGACAATAAAAATTAAAAATTAAGTAAATCAGTAAAAAGAAACATTAAAATAAAGTTTAAGAATAAAATACAAATGATTAAATAGAACATTTTTTAAAGAATAGATAATTTTCTATTCTTCTAACCAAAAGTAAAATAAAATAAAAGAGATTCAATGATATCAATTGAAGTTGTTCAATAAAAACAATATCTAACATATTCGCCATAACCTGCTGTGAAACTTGAACATTTTTGTGGTTGCCGAACTGGTTTGACCCACTGGTCTACATCAAGCTTGATTTCGATGCCTTTTACGCATCTCGACTTTTTTTTGAATCTGTTTACTGAACTTGAATAGCCAGTAGCTTGCTCTTTTTCAAAATTTCTGGCAATCTTTTTGGAGTAAAGTTTGGCATCTATCTTGCTGAGATGATGACCTGTGCTATCGATGGTGACTTCCGGATGGAACTTGATAAGCTCTAGCTGTTGGGATGTCTTACTTGAGAGAATTCGTTCAGCATTTCCTTCCACTACATAGAATTCGGTGGATACCACCTTGTTGCTGAATTCTAGTTTTGTTCTAAACTTACCAATTATGGGCAAATTTTGTTTGGACATGTACGAGCGGAAAACGCTGTTGCATTTTTCCAAGCGTGGTTTAATCCTGAGTCTGTAGAAGTCGGTGGTTCCGATCAGGTTAATTGGACTACCGCTGTCCACTAACATGGAAAAGCTAGTGTCCAACATTTTCACTGAGGCTCTAGGTTCATTACCGGTGTTTCGATTCAAATCGATGTGAGCCACTAAACTTGCGTTGTGATATTTTAGGTAATGCTCGTATTCATCGTGGTCTTGGCAAATGAATGTGATCTTATTTTGCTCGATAGTTCTGTGCAATCCGTGTCTTCTGTGTTCCAAGCCTTTTTGATTGATTTTGTTTTGCATAATCTTAAATCTTTATTTATCTGGTTGATTTTTGACTTATGATGCATTTCTTTGTAAAATATTCCCATTATTTATATATTTAATAAAGTTATTCATTTTTTAACTAATTATTCAACAATGATTAATAAAAAAATTTCAAAATCAAATTAATCAATAGAGCAGAAAATAATGCAAAAACTGTTTGTATTTTATAATCTTTCAGTTGATCCGTAATGAGTTTAAAACATAAAAAATTGTAAGATTAAGTGTAAAAAAGAGATTAAAAAATTTAATTTTTTGATTTAAAAAAAAAAGTTCGAAAACCGCTTTGTAATATTCCAAAAATACCTTTTTTTCAAATCAAAAACAAAAATAATTTAGATTTAAAATTTAAATTTGATCATGAACTTAAACTTGTCGTTGAATTACGGGATAAGCATAAACAGATAGTAAATATTTTCAAGACTCGAATTCATTAAAAAATGCTCGAATTAAGTCAATTAGAACTAAAAAAGTCTTAACTACTATAAGCTGGTATAAAACTTTTTATTACTAGTTGAACGTCATATTAAATCATTTTAAATCATTGGAATAAAAATGTGTAATTTAACTTCAGAGTTTTTTTAATCTTGAGAGCCTAAATTAGAAACAGGAAATTTTAATTTAACTTAAAAATAAAAAGTTATTTTTAATATTTTTTATTTTTCGAGCGAGGATAAATCTCTACACAACAGCAATTCAAAATTTATTTTACCACTTGAATTTTTCGATTTTACGATTTATTTTACAACTGTCTTTTGTTAAGTCTTGATAAAAATTAAAAAATCTTATCCAAAATTAGTATTTGATAAAAAAATAGAACTTAGGCAACTTTCTGAGCAATTTTATTCTAAAAAGAAGTTAAATTTAAAGTATTATGAAATGATTGAAAAATTGAATAATTTATCAAGCAAAAAATTAATCTTAAAAACATTTTCAAGTAAATAATTAATTCTATCACTTGAGTAATTAAAAAAACTTGAGTTTTATGATAAAAAACACCATAAACTCGTGCTAAGGATTCTAAAAGTAAAGCTCAAATCCAACCTTTTTTCTTTTAAAACTAATTACATTTTTAGCTGATTGTCTATGTAATGACAATCAGCTAAAAATTAACCAGAATAGATGGAATATTTTCCAAAAATAAAGCTCTAATTTAACTTTTACTCTAACAAAAAAATTGTAGAGATAATTTCAAAAAAAAAAAGACCAAATTTAGGCTTTTTTTTAAATTAAGGAAAAAGATTGGATTAGGGCTTTAGTTTTTGAGTCGTTAAGATGAGTTTACGGGAGTTTAAATTCTTCTTTTTGTTATTCATACAAAAAGAAGAATTCGATGTTGAACTTTTTTTTTCGTTTTTTTAATTACGAAAAAAAAAAATTCTGTAAATTATTCAGAAATAATTTTTTTTAATTATTTTTGAGCTTGATCTGAAAATTTTGATCAAAATTTTATAATTCATTTTTTCATATGAAGAAAATGTTTTGTTCAGAATTAAAAATATAAATGTAAATAAAAAATGAAAAAAAAAATAAATTAATAAAATTTAAGAGCAAATTTTATTCGAAATTTTATTTACATTAAAAAACCGACAAAACAAAAAAGAAATTATTCTAATTGTCATTATATAAAGTGTCTATCACATCAGTGTACATTTTAGTAACAATAGGTCTTCTTAATTTTAATGTTGGACCCAGTTCTCCGTTTGCAATTGAAAAATCTCTAGGCAAAATGGAAAATTTTTGAATACATGCTGCTCTACTGGGTGCTTTTTTATTTGCAGTTTTTAAACCTTTATCAAAAAAGCAAAAACTCTTAAAATTAACTTAATAAATTTAATCAAACCTTCTTCAATGGCTTTGTAAACTATGGGATCTTTATTGCCAATGATATCAGTGACATTTTTTGATTTTGAATTTATGCTCTCTAAATATTTGATGCATTCTGTGCTTAGCTCATCCAGCGGTTCACCAGTTTCCTGATTAAGTTTGCACTTAAAATTAAAAAAACTGAATATTCCGTCCTTCCAAATATTTAAATTAATAAATTAAAATTAAAATTAAATATTAAATCAATTTTTTTAATAACTAAAAAATAAATTATTTTATTAGATTAAATAAAAAATTTAATATAATAAAATATTATTATTAATATTAATTATCATATAATTTAACATGTAAAAGTAAATATTATTTATTTTGTATTTTGTATCTCTTACCTTTAAAGTAACTAGAATAACCAAGTACTTTTTTTTGTCTCCTATTAGCATACAATTACTAAGCAAACTGGGCAACTCGTTTTTAAGATTGTCCTCAATGGGCACCGGAGCTATGTTCTCACCACCAGCAGTAATTATTATTTCTTTAAGACGTCCAGTAATAAAGATATAATTATCTATTATTTTGGCTTCGTCACCAGTACGGAGCCACTCTTCAGTATCAAATGCTTCTTTGGTTTTATCTTGATCGTTTAAATAGCCCATAAAAACATGCCTTCCACTTACCAATAATTCACCGCATCCTTCAGCATTTTTTTCTCCCAATTTTGATCTATTGAATTGTCTCAAAGACCCAACTGAGGTGACTTTATTAGCCACAGCAGTGCCAATACAATGCGGTCCAGTTGATTCACTCATTCCGTAAGTTTCGCACAAAGGAATGCCAAGATTTATGAAAAACTCAAGTGTTTCCTTAGTAATGGGTGCAGCGCCGCTATAAAAAACTCTACACTTGTCGAGACCAAGAAGTTTATGAACCTTGTTTAGAACCAGAATTTTGGCTGTTGCAAATGTAGGATCACACATTGATGATTCGCCTCTGAAACCGGCTTTTATCTTCTCCGAAGCAACTTTTTGAGCCCATTGAAACAAACTTAATTTAATTCCTGTTAAATTATTTAAATTTGATTGAACTTTTTCTTGAATTTTCTCCCAAACTCTCGGAACACCGAAAAAATAAGTCGGTCTTACTTGTCTCATTGTGTCATTCAAACTTCCTTTTAAAGCATCGGGTTGAGCAAAATAGACTGTAATGCCGTGGTTCAATGGTGCAAAAATGTCCAAAAGCTGTGCAGCTATGTGGCTTAGAGGCAAATAGGAAATAAAGCGTTCCTCGTACTTTTTTAAAAATGCTGCATCACACATATATCGAACTAGATAAGTAATATTATCGTGGCTTATCATTGCTGCTTTTGGATTTCCAGTCGTACCACTCTTATTTTTAAAAGTTAATTAATTAAAATTTTTTTTGTACTCAATTACTGTGTAAATTAAGGAAGCACATTTGTTTGGTGCTAGTGTTTTTTTACGAAAACTAAGTTCTGAGTCACATACATCAATTCCATGTTCCATAAATTCATTCCACTTTAAATTTAAAAGTAATTAAATTTAAAAGTAGTAAAATTTAAAAAATTAAATTTAAAAAGAGAATGCCAATAAAAAAATAATTACAGACAAAACATGAGTGCTTTCAACTTCACCTGAGTACTGTATAATTTTGCTTTTTCCCAATCTTTTTGAACAATCAACAACTTTTTTTAACAAAGCAACATTTTCTACAACTACAATTTTGGCACTACAGTCTTTTAAAATATATTCTATTTGCTCGACCGAATTTGTAGTGTAAATTCCACATCCAACACCACCAGCAATTATAGCTCCCAAGTGCGCAATAAACCATTGTGGAGCATTGAAACCCAATATGCAAACACATTCACTTGGTTGAAGACCCAACTTCATAAAAAGAATTTATTTTAAATTGAAAAAAATGCTTTCATTTAAATTTTACTTGAATAAAACTTTTTGCTGCTCTCTGGCACATTTTCCAATAATCATTGAATGTGATCTTAATCCATTCATCATTTAAATTCTTCTTGTAAGCCATAGCGTAATGATACGGATTTTCGTCAATTAAATTCTTGAACATGGTGTAAATAGACATTGGTTTGTATTTGTCTGTTCCTTGTCTCAGTAAAACCGGTTGATCCAGACTGGAAGAGAAGTACGATTCAGCTGGACATAAATTTTCTGGTCCATCCTTCCAAATATCTCTAATTGTCTCTATTTCATCGATCATTTTTTTCCACTCTCTAAAAATTTGAATTAAAAACTAAAAAATTTTTTTTAAACATTTTATTTTCTTTTTAACTTGAATGATTAGTAAGAAAAAAAATCATTTTTACGTAATAATATACATAAAGTCTAATCATTTGAACATTTATTTTTAAATTTTCTTTTTATCTAATAAAAAAAATAGATAAATTTTCTCAAAATAATATCACTCGATATTCATGTGATTTATTAGCATGTACACAAACTTACTAGCCGAAAATTTTTCTAAATTTTTTTTTGTGAAAAAGTTTAAATATTTATTTCCAACATGGTGTTATAAAAAAGTATTCTTTTGCCAAAATTACGTAACAAACAGACTTTTTCTATTTTTGATTGATTTGTTATTTAGCCAGATATTATTATTTTATTCAGCAAAAAATACAAAGGCTTACTCTCAAACAAACATAAATAAGACAACACTAAATAGTCAGATAGAATAATAAAAAAATTATTTTCTAATCTTGTTAAAAATAAAATATTTAATTATTTTAACCTATTTCAGTGATGTTATCTAGTAAAATTTAAAAAAAAATTCTCAAAGAAAGTAATTAAATAATTATCTTTAATTTAAAATTCATATGCTATTGTTTCTAAATTTGTAGATTTTTTGATCTTTAATATTCAAAAAAATAATAACGTGATATCCAAGAAAAAAATTTTTGAATTAGATTAATAATTTTTATGTTTCAAATATATATTTGATTTAATTATTATAAACAATAATTATTAAAATACAATATTTTATTAAAATAGTAGTAGTAGTAATTATAATTGCTACGCTTTCGCGTTAAGTCCGGTTATATCCAGACCATAAGCAATAATTTAGTCTTTCAAAAGTATGTCTAAATTAGTTTTAAAAATGTTTGTTGATTTTGATTCAACTTAAATTAACAAATAATTGAAAAATGAATAAATAAAGCTAAAAGTCAATTTTAAAAACTTTAAAAAATATCTCTCAGTTAAAGCTAATAATATAATGATAATAAAAAATCTTAGTAACCATTTTTGAGTATGAACTTCAATTTGCTTCTGTAAATTCTACCAGCTGATATTTTCAGTATATTATATAAATCAAGCTATTGCAAATCGCTTTTTATTTTTATTTTTATTAGTTTATCAGTACTGAGCAAAAGCTTTAAAAAAAATTTTAAAAAAATTATGAAAAAAAAATAAATTTTCAAATGAAAAAGTGTTAACTTAAGTCTAAAAGGGTAATTATTATTTTATAGAAATAGTTGTTTAAAAGGATCTTAAATTCATTGTATGAAATTTTTATAGTAATTTTAATCAATCCAGTTTTAAAAATGCATAATTTGAGTAAAAAATTTCATCATCAAAAGTCAAGTTATATATATTTAACTTTTATTTAATTAAAGACAGCAACGCTTGGCCAGCATTTTCTAAAAGGATAAAAAAATAGTTAAAAAAATTACATGTATAGTAAAAAATCCATTATAAGTGAATAGATATTTCAAAATAATCACTAGCTTTCTATGTATTTAATAGTGCTTTATTTATGTTTTGTTTATAATGATTTGCATTTAAAAAATATTTACATTTTGAGAAAGATTTAAGAGATAATAAGAAAGCAATTACACAATGGAATTAGATACATCTTGATTCAAAATCGTCGCTTTAAATCCCTCCACCATTCTGACAATCAATTGAACAGAATGTTCTTCCCAAACATGTTTATTTTTTCTATCATTCTCAATACCCAGACACTTGGATTATTTTATTTAAAAAATTAAAAAATTATTTTGAACCAAATTATAATGGTTTATTAACAAGTAAAATGTGACATTTAAAGTTTTTAAGTCTTTGAATAAATAATTTATGTAATATTAAATGGGAACAATTTCCTTACCTTCACTAATATATTTCCATCGTCACTCATAAAATCCACTAATAATATATAGTTCCACTATATAATTTGGGGATCATATAATCAATTTTAAATTTAAATCGATAGTTTATAGTAATAATCAATTATTTATTTTTTTAAGCAAACGACAAACAAACAAAAAATAAGAAACAAACAATGAGAAATTATAAGAAATAATAAGAAAAATAAGCGACCAACAAACTTTTACATCCTAACAAGAGCCTTGGTAGCTTTTTTAGGAGCACAAATATTCTTTTTGTCATAGTTGGGACAACTACACTTGCTGCGGCGGAAGTCTTGATTGTTGAGTGTGACGACTCGGCACATGCTGATTCCACGGATGAAAAAATAGAAGCTCTTCCAACTTTTCTTCCTCAGCGCGCTCTCATAGGTTGTAATATCGGCTGATTGAAGCTCGTTCTTCTTTGAGAGACCACTGGCAATATAGTGCTTGTTACCTTTACTGATGATGTTCTTGGCGAGCAGGAGCCACTTCCAGGCACTGTCTAAAAGCGGTTTTGTATCAGCAGTTGGAGTTTGGACGAAGGCTTTGAGGTTGCCTTGATGGGCTATCAATGGGTCACGATCCGTACTCCAGATATGAATGATCTCATCT
Organism: Brachionus manjavacas; assembly: GCA_019054805.1. Taxonomy (NCBI): domain Eukaryota; kingdom Metazoa; phylum Rotifera; class Eurotatoria; order Ploima; family Brachionidae; genus Brachionus; species Brachionus manjavacas. Next base: position 449,695 of record JAHQIY010000015.1, on the reverse strand, counting down.
TTAACGCAGGCAAGAAATGATAAGATTGATAAAAAATACTAAATAAAATCTCAAAAATCATTACATATCGAAAGTATTTACCTCTATTATTTATAGCCATATCAGTTGACACTTGCGGAGTGAATCAAGTAAAAAAAACAAAGCTTTTCTGATTTCCGATCAGACCATTTCCCAATGCCATTAAAAGCAATTAAAAGACCGAAGTTTTTTTCCTCGTAATTCAGAATTGGTTTGATGATGACGAATTTATTTAGATGAGGTTTAATTTATTAAAAGGTGATTCTAATTAATTAAACCTCATCTAGACTATCAATTAGACTTCGAAATATATTAGGTTCCATTTAATTTATTAGTGTAGATATATATAATTAAACTCAAAAGGAAATTTAGTAGATGAAGAATAGATATTAAAACGAAACACCATTCGATATGTTTTAAAAACAACCAGATTATTTTTTATTCTTATTTCTTTCTTATCGAACTGTAAATACCTGGCCAATTTTTGTAATCAATTTTATTCTCTTTTTTGTAACTAAATTTTAAATTTTAACAAATGAACTCAAACATTTTTTTTTTATTTTTTTATTTAATCATTTTTTTCGATAGCAATAGGGTTTAAACGAAGGCAAAAGCCATTCGAACAAAACCCTGGGGTAACCCAAAATTATATTTTTAATAAAATAAATAAATAAAGAATAGATATTAATTAGATGACGAATTGGAAATATATTAGTGAAGGTAGGAAATAATAGCCACATTAAATAGAAAAGTCTAAATCTTATTCTTCAATTTTTTCCAGATTAGAATCTTTAGCCATATTTAATGAATGTTTTCAATATTGCTAAAAATCTCATATTGACTTTCAGATCGATTTATGGATTAACAAATGATCAGATATATTTGATGCTTTGGCAATTATTTTACCAACAATACTAAAAAATCGTTCAGTTTCAGCACATGTTTTTGGTATCGTAAGCAAAACAAATCAAGGTAGTCCTTGATTTTCGAGCCGAAAATTGACTCGTGATGACAAATTAATTGATTTCAAGAAAATTGTTTCTAAATAATTAAATATATTTTAAAACTTTTTCAGTGTTAAGTCATTTTCTTCATTGTCAGAATTCAAACTTGCTCTAGGCTTGTGAGAAAATGTTACATCATTCATATAATCATACATACTCACACATTAGTATAAGTAAATAGATCATTAATAAACATATCAGCTAAGTTAGTTTCAATCAATAGTAAAACATCAGTTGATAACTTCTTCTAAAATAATATAACAATTTCTTATATTGATTTTATTCTATCTTCAAAATAATGCTTGGAAAATGAACGATTTTTCCAAATTCGACTGCTCTTTATTTTTAAAACCAAAGTAACTTAATAAATTTTGATTCTAGGTAAAAATCAATTTTGTTAGTAAATGTCTAATCAAAATTCTTCCAAAATTCATTGTATTTATCATCAATTAAAATTGTAATGTTTTAACTTTAAAGATTGTAAAATAAAACAATTTCAAATATGAAATTTAATAATTATTATTGAAATATTTAAAATTTCAACGCATCTTCTCTTTGCGTTGTTGTTGTTGTTGAAGCGCGCCCATCATTACATGTTCCTCTTTATGAGAAAAAATAACAATTTTTTTTTAAAAAAGTTAAAAGTTTAAATTAAATAAAAATAAAGATAAACAGTAAACTTTTAAAAAAATAAAAAGTAAAAGTTCAAATGATAAAAAAATCACAATTCTTTGTCGATTGAGTACAATGTTCACAGTATCGTCCATTTCCTTTTTAACTGAATAGTTCATTATCAGAATCACATTCACTTTCTCCAACAATCGTTAAAATTTGCGCGCTTATGTCCATTTAATTTTTGAATATGCCTGTTCTGGACAAGCTGTTTACGACAAAAATATATTCGATAGGTAACTTTAAACAGGTTAATTTTTTACAACAATTATAACGACATCTATAATTTGGACAGCTATCTGAAATTTCGACATGTATGATAAAGACAAAAAATACAAAAATTTATTAATTAAAACATATTTGAAAAAAAACAAAAATTAATTCGAAAGAATTATAATTAATTCATTTGTCTTTTAAATTCATTCTTGTGAGAATAATTTTTAAGAAAAGAAAGTTTTATTAGAAGTAAACTCTCTGTACCTTTGTTATCCTTTTCTTTTAATACTGCTCCTAAACCACGTTTGGATGCGAAAGTAACATTGTTCTCTGACCTCTTTCATCTAAACTATCGTTACGGTGATGAATGAGTGTTATTTTGATTTATGAATCAATGCATCAATTAACGAAATCTGGGAGATCTTTCTCGTTTCTTAGATTAGATCAAGATTTTTTACTTTGCTGAATCTGCTGGGAATGGTTTGTCCCCAATTCTTTTGTTTTTAGACAGCCATTTACTAAAATCAGATCGGTGACACTGCTCCCCTTTTTCACGTGTTCAATAGATTTAACTCTGAATTCCAAAAAAATGATATCGAAGGTTAATTCAGAAACTATTGTTACCCGTTAAGGTTTTTAGCTAACTGATTCGAAAGTGAAATCTGAAACCATTGAACCCTAAAATATATAGCGATTTAAAATTATAAAAAAAAAAAATTTACCAAAAAAAAAAAATCATTGTAAAAATCATAATAAGTTAGTCTTTTATTTTTGATGGAGTAAACTTGTTCACCAAATTCGATTGCTATGTTGGGATGATTTTTATGGTTTAAAATTCTTATTAAAGTTCTCTGTCTGAAAATATTTATTAAATTGCTTTGGTGGACTATTCTGTAGATTATTTTTTTAAGGATGCATGATGTTTGTAATATTTAATTTTTTTTGCTGAAAAGCACAAGTTGAGTGCTAAGGGAGGATTTTTCTTTGAATTTCCTAAAATTAATAATTTTTGAGTGTTACAAATTCTTTCATCTAAATTCAAAACTAAAGTGATTGTTTCTTTCATAAAAAAAACGGATTTTCGTCTTTAACTTCTGCTCTTAAAATAATTCTTATTTTTACTATGTTCTTAATTTTTTAATCTCATTGATAGATGTTTCTTTGATTCCTTTGATTTTCTTCTCGATTTTCTAAGCGAGACTTTATATTCTGGTTTAATTGAGAAACAACCATTTCTGAATTTCAAGTCGAATTACAATTTTCAATCCTTTTTTGCTCTTTTAATATAGTTGATAAGATGATTAGCGTAAGGATACATATTATTATCGGGTATTTGTTTACCTAATCAGCCATCAGGATCCCTGAAGAAAATATGGCTTCTATTTCTATAATCATATTATATTTAATTTATTTATTTCATCACGAACAGGACCACAGATGACTAAAACTCCCTCAAAGCAGCAACCAGATGCGTAACTAACATCAACACATTTAAAAACAGAATTAATAAACAACTGGGTTTCTAGCAAATAAGACATTATCCACCAAAATCACTGACTTTAAGAACATGAAAAATTTTACAGCTATTAACCATTATTAATGAATTTTAACTATAATTTGAATAAAAAAAATGGTCGAAGTCTGTTATAGCGGCACGTTTACTGGTGTCTTCGCTTTGAGATCCACTCTCCCACAGCATTTATACTATTACTACAACTACTATATTTAATAATTCAAGAATCAAATTTATCCTTTTTAGGAGCTCCCAGTCAACCCAATTTTAGTGATTCTTTAAAGATTTCATGAGGAAAATTTGTAATGATTCTTTAAAGATATTGGACTCAATTTCATTTAGATTTCATTAAAGATTCATTAAAAAATCATCTAAAAATCATCATATAAATTTTTTTTATTTTTTTTCAATTTTTTGATTGAAGGAATCTTTTAAGATTTTTATGAACATTTTATTAAAGGTTTTGTATAAAATATTGTTTATTAGTGATTTAGATTCAGAGACTTTTTAATGATAAATTATGGAAAAATATCTTTATATCTTATTTCATTCTAGTAATTTTCTATTTATTTGATTTAATTTCCGCCAATTCTGGCGTTGCATGAAAATAACAAAAAAAGAGAAAATAAAATTTTAGAAAAAGATGAAAGTATTTAATTAATTCAAAATAAATTGTAGCTAACTGTTGAGTAATTTGTAATAATAAAATATTATTTTCAAATACTATTTTTTTGTACATAGCAAGTATCTCTAATTCGAAAAATTTTTTCTCGTGCTAAAAAATAATGATGAGAAATATCGATGGTGACTAAATTGCCAAACATTCGATTGTTTTAAGGCTATAAGCCTATTTTGTGAAAATCTAGATATTCAATTAAATTATGATAATTGTGTTCTTACCCAACTAATTACTGATTGTAGTGGTTAATTCTGACTATTATTAGCGAACAAATCAGGCTTTGAAATCACTCGGATATCTAAAAAAAATTAAAATAAATTAAAAAGGTTTGAAATATATAATAATTTTTACAAGACGGCTCTATTTTTGATCTCTAATTCATCTTAGCCAAAATAGTTAAAAATAAAAAACAAACTGGTCATAAATTAAAAATCGATCTGAATCCATAATATCAGAGTAAAAATTTTAAACGTATTTTTACAACTCATTCTTTTAGTTGGCTAAAAATTCTTTCTTTTTTCAAAATAAAAAATATGAAATACATGTAATTGTTTGCCCTTTGTTTATATCTTAACCCTTATCCGTCTAAAATGGGGTAAAAAATGACTCAATACGACTCAATAACAATCGATCAAATTACACACAAGAAATCATGTTCTCTTAATTTAAAGCTCTCTTATGCATTAAATGCAAAATACATGCGTGGGTTAAAATTGAACCGTTCTAATCTTTTACCTAACTTTTTATATCTTCGACGGATAAGGGTTAGGTAATTGCAAAATTGCAATATATAAAAAATAAGTTGCAAGATTAATAATTTAATCTTAAACGAAGATAGCTATAAGGAAAAAATTAAACAAATACCTTTTGTTTAATATCATACCCAGTTTAAGTTAAACTAAAAAGAAAAATTTAAAATTTAAAAATGTCTAATTTAAATTATTTAATTGAATCTTGGATCAACATCAACATTTATCTGATAAAGCATATCAGAGATAAACAAATAAATAATTAACACATTATTTTTTATCTTCTAAATACAAATAAAGTTAAAAACAATTTTTTTTCTGAATAATAATCAGAAAATTGAATTTTACTCAAAAAGTGATAAAATATCAAAAAGGAAAATATCTCTAATAATTTTTAACACAAAATTTAGATGATTTTGTAATGATTTTATAAGGAAAATTTACCCAGTAATTTTTTGGAAAAAATTTTTCTCATTAAATGATAAAAAATTTGATGATTTTGTAATGATTTTCTGAGGAAAATATCTTTAATAATTTTTTAACACAAAATTTAGATGATTTTGTAATGATTTTACAGGGAAAATTTCTTTAATAATATTTTTCCTCAAAATTTCTTTATAAAATCTTTAATTTTTCAATGATTTTATAATGATTCTTTAAAGAATCATTGATTTTTCATTACTATTGGGTTGACTGGGCTGTTATTGCTTTAAAGCTTTTTCTACAAAAAAAAATATTTTGTATCCTCATTATTTTTGTGAGCAAAGATTGGCGATCAATTCTCTCGAGCAAATCGACATCTTTTTGATTTTGAGATCTAAGGTTCTCAATTTCAATTGTTTAAATTTGTGTAAAATGGCTTGTTTAAATTTAGATAAAATTGGAGGCCCTACGTCATGTATTTAATGTCGTCACAAGGGCAGATAAATTCTTTTTCAGAATATTATATCTTGAAGAAGTTTCTTCTTTGATTTTTATCTTCCAATCTAAAAGTACAGTGGTGTTCCGGATTTAGTAATTTACGATAATAAACGTAAAAAATAGTAAATTTATATTGTAAAAAGTAAAAAAACGTAAATTTACTAGATTTTATGTGAAATTCGGTAAATTTCGATCATTTTACGTAAATTTATGTAAAAAAAAAATGTCCAAAATATTGAAATAATTTGGCATTTTTTAAAAAAAAATTAATTTTCTTTATCCTTCAATATTTATATTCAAAATTATGAAAAAAAAAATTTACCCTAATTTACGTAAATTTTGGTAAAATTTAATCAATTTAATGGTATAAAATAGTAAAAAATGGTAAAATTGATGAATTAAAATTTTAAACTAATTTAAAAAAAAAATTTATTTACATTTTGCAAACATTTTTATTTTTGAAATTAAATTCTTTGGTTAAATCTTTTTTTTTTTTTTTTTTTTTTAAATAATTTGAGGGGAGCCTCGGGCAGCACAGAATGGAACTAAGTCCTTCTTTTTAGCCCAACGAGTGTAAAAAACGAATAAAAGTAAAATAAAAAAAAAAAAAAAAAAAAAAAAAAAAAAATTGGTTAAATCTTGTTCTCAGAGAAATTCTAATGATCGTTTGGATCTAATCAAATTGGTCAGATCTTTCCTTGCCTATTATTTTTTAAAAAATTTCAATAGAACAGATTTAAAATTTTTTTTTCCTTTTTTTTTTGTTTATTTTCAAAATTTGACATTGCTCCCAATTTGAAATCACATGTTTATTTACTTTTGATTAACTGTGTTATTTTACCTTTTTACAGATGTTTTTTGGCTTAAAGCTTGAATTAATATTTTCATCGAATTTTATTTTTTGAAATTTATATTAATTAATTACTAAGACCTCAGTTTTGTAAAATTTTTGAGACTAAAATTCTTGGTAGAACCACTTTTGATTGATATTTTTAGTATTTTGCTTATTTTTGAGTTGTTTTTTTTTTGATTCTGCGAAGAGAGAAATTTGCCATTTTTTATTCTCCAGATCGATTGATTAGGAAATTTTGACCGGCTAAATGACTGCATAAAACCGTCTGCCTAATTGACCGGTTTGCTCTGACCGCATCGTGTAAAAGATAATTACTTATTAAAAACCCGCTGAGAGTGAAATAATCTTCAAAATATCTTTGAAATACAGATAGAATGTTTAAACCTTTTTCATCATAAAAATAGCGGGACCCGTTTCGAATGGGTAATAATTGCGGTGTAGATGATCAATTCGTTGCAGTAGCCTCTGGGTCGGATCGAAGCCGTTGCACAAAAAGGCACATAAAAAAGAGATGAGCGTCTCACCATTAACCACTAGGATAATATTGGGACAATTATTACCATATCATTTACCATTTTAGCAATTCATTATTGCTTTGCATAAGGGTCTATAAAAACTGTAGTATCCTCGATGTTAATGTTTAGTTTATTTTGTAAGTAAGTTTAGAACATTCGAGAATCTTTTTAAAATAACACTGGACTATCCTGGATCATATTTAAATTAATAAAATAAAAAACACACAACTAAAGCATGACTTTTTTTTAAAGCTGAGTCAACTTCAAGTTAATATAAATTCAGCTAATTTTTGATTCTATTGAGTCCGAGGCTGTTTTGATTTGAATATCTTTGAATACGTCATCTGGCGCATTGAGCATAGCATATTTGAGTTTTGAACTAAAGAAAGATGAGCGCTTTGAAATATTCAGGTGTAGAGCTAAATTCTGTTGTTGTGTGATGGGAAGAGTACAAAGACAGGTTCGAAAACTTCATGGATGCGAACAAGGCAAATTTTTTCAGAAATTCTTGATTCGATATGCAAAGCTGGCTTTTTGCGTTATGCTGGCCAGTCAAAGTACAAGATACAAGACGAAAGAGAAGGCTAAGCACAGATATGCCGAGATGACCCAAAAGGCCACCAGATCGGTGGCAATATACATAATTACATTAGAAAAAAATTAAATTATAAAAATAAGTTACTTGTTATAACAAGGATAGTTGTTTAATAGTTTATTGCAATAATATAAATATAAAGTAATATAATATAATAATATAATGTCTTCTTAAAATGATTGTGTTCGTTTCTTATATATAGCGTTGACATCTGTATCTCGTTAGGAATAATGAATCTTCTAGAATAGAATTCCATTCTGATTCTAGAAGTATTGCGAGGCGTGTTAATTAATAACATATTAATAACATTAATAATATAGTCACGTATTCTATATATATGATTTAAACACGAGTTGATCATCAAGTAAGTGAGTGCTTAAAGTGTGGGTAACAAGCTTTGTGTAAGACTTTGTATATCACATTAGAAGAAAATAAAGAAAATTCAAAATCTAGTCAGAAAAAATAATAAAAAAATTCAACTGGAGACAAAACTTTGTATGGAGGAACAAGTACCGTAGGAGATACGAGTCGAACCCAGAACTACAATTCCCAAGTTAATTTCAAGTCCTTAAAGCATAATTTTCAGTAAATTGAAAAAGAAAGTAGTTGAACAGCAAAAATATCGAATTCTTTAGTTTAATCAAAAGATTCGAAAAAAAAAATTCAATTTCGATAAAATGCAAATGACTTACCCTGTGCTAATAAATGGATAATTGTTTCGTTTCATTCATCTTGAATGGGATTGTCCATTGCTTCTAAAAGTTGATTCATCATGGAATATCAATATATAGGGCTTTTCAATTGGCTTTTTCAATTCAAGAGAATCATTACCAAAAAAATAAAAGTGGTCTTGTCTACTCATAAAATTGGAGAAAAATTCTTTCTGTGTTAAACAACATTAGACCTTTCGTGACCCTCAAAAAACGCCTTTTTTGTATTTCGATTAAAATCAATAGCCCATAGTTTTAAATCAAAACCAACCATTCTTTCCGAACGAGTAAGGTTATGGTTAGTTTCCTTAGTCCTGCAAGTCTTTGTCTCTCCAATTAGTTCTAAATTTTTGTCATTAATAGCCATATCTTTCAAAAAATAATCACATTTTTTTCTAGTAGCTTGTTGGTCAACATAAATCTATGCTTAAGTATCAAATTCTGGGTAATAATCAAATATACAAGGTATTCTTCTACTTAAAAAGATCGTTTTAATAAAACTTATTTCCTTAAAATTTAAAATTAAATAATTTACCACCGCGACCATTACCCAATAACTCAGTTATTTTTTTTTTTTTAAATTGACTAGCTGCTGAGAACAGCTGCTAGATTTAAGTAAGCTCAACTATGAAAGAAAGAGATATATATCACAAAAAGAAATATTGAACTGTCTTAAAATAAAAAAAATAATTTTTGTTCTAATTTCACTCAGAAATTGACTTGAATTTTACCTTAGAACACTATAGATCAAGACTCTAATCCAACGTTTAGTAGGTTTGTTTGAATATAATCGACTATCTGGGTAAAAAGCGAAATAACTATGGTCACCATCTGTTCAACTAAGAAAAAGGCTTTATTTTCCGATTCATAAGATTCAGATTCGGATGAAGTAATAAATCATGGTAATTAATATTATTTTTATCGGGTTCAACGTCTTTTTCCATTTGATCATCTTCTTCATCTTCAATAAAACTTCTAGGTTACTAACTCGAGATTGATTATATTTTGATTTTCTCGAAAATTTATTTATACTTAGGAATCGAAGCTACTAACCATTCTTCGAGTGTCATTCACTATTCAAACAAAATATGAAATAAATATTTTAATCTAAAATAAACAATATTTTCTCTTCATTTCCTCTTCCTTTCCTCTTCCTTCCTTCTTCCTTCCTTCTTCCTTCCTTCTTCCTTCCTTCTTCCTTCCTTCTTCCTTCCTTCTTCCTTCCTTCTTCCTTCCTTCTTCCTTCCTTCTTCCTTCCTTCTTCCTTCCTTCTTCCTTCCTTCTTCCTTCCTTCTTCCTTCCTTCTTCCTTCCTTCTTCCTTCCTTCTTCCTTCCTTCTTCCTTCCTTCTTCCTTCCTTCCTTTTTCTTAGAGGAAAGAAGAGGAAAGGAAGAGGAAGAGGAAGAGGAAGGAGAAGAGGAAGGAGAAGAGGAAGAGGAAGAGGAAAGGAATAAGCGAGGAAGAAGGGAGGAAGAGGAAGTAAATAATTGATTATTTTTGAATTCTTGAGAAAAAGATTATGATTCCGATTCCGATTACTTAATTGTAATTGATTACCGTAATCGATTACGTAATCTCAATGATTATACATCTCTGTATTGAACCAAAGATTTTTAAATTTTCTTAACTGTTTAAGTAAATTAATTAAGTAATTTGGTCAAATTCGGTCATTATTTTACAGAGTTGGTCAAAAGTCAAACTTTAAAGTCAGAATCGTTAAAAGTCAAAGTCTGACTTTGACTTGAGTGGACTCAAGTACTCAAGGACTCAAAAAATTTAGTTGACTTGAGTCCACTCAAAGTCCAGACTTGACTTTGACTTTTGACCAACTCTTTTATTTTACCAGTCAAAATTTTGAACATTCTTTTTAAACATTTGTTTTAAGAAATTTATTTTCAAAGCTAAAAGAGGCAAGTAAATTATCATGGTTTAAAGCGAAGAAGACATTAACAATTCACAAAATGAAATGATCTATTTTATTTTCGGGTCAAAAGTGTAATTAACTAGACTAATATTTATTATGAAATGAGCAAAAATAAATTAAATAAGAGAATAAATTTTCTAAATTTCAACAAAATCATCGTCATAGAATTGGATATAAAGTGAAGATAAATAAAAATATATAAAATTTTTAAACCAAAAATTATAGGCTATTAATTAAAGCATGATTATGGAATGATTGCCATTTTCGAAAATGAAAAAATGATAATCGAATAATCACCCATTACTAATTCCTTCTTGAATGTACGACAAATTATCTTTAATAATGTGGTAAATTTAAGAAATTAAATGTATAATTTAAAATTAAATTTAAATTTTAAAACAATCGATTTGATTTCTCATAAATTTAAATAATTTCAATTATCTGTATATAAACTATCTATCACATCAGTGTACATTTTAGTAACAATAGGTCTTCTTAATTTTAATGTTGGACCCAGTTCTCCGTTCGCAATTGAAAAATCTCTAGGCAAAATGGAAAATTTTTGAATGCATGCTGCTCTACTGGGTGCTTTTTTATTTGCAGTTTTTAAACCTTTATCAAAAAAGCAAAAACTCTTAAAATTAACTTAATAAATTTAATCAAACCTTCTTCAATGGCTTTGTAAACTATGGGATCTTTATTGCCAATGATATCAGTGACATTTTTTGATTTTGAATTAATGCTCTCTAAATATTTGATGCATTCTGTGCTTAGCTCATCCAGCGGTTCACCAGTTTCCTGATTAAGTTTGCACTTAAAATTAAAAAAATTGAATATTCCGCATTGAATATTTGATTATTAAATTGAATATTTGATCCTTCCAAATATTTTAATTAATAATTTAAAATTAAATATTAAATTTAAAATTTAATTTAATATAATAATATATTATTAATGTAAAGCGAGTTAATGAATGATAAAACAAGTATACTTTTGAATAGTTTATTAAATAATTGTTGAGCTCTAACAATTTATATGGTTAGTATAATCACTAAAATATCTCTCTAAGCACTGAGAATGGAATCATTATTTATACCCATGAGTTCGTGTCAAGAACACGGGCTTATAATCAAGACAAGATGTGAGATATTATATAAATGTTTATATCAGCATCCAGAAGCGTCTATCTTCGGATCGGTGACAAGTGTTTTAATTCTTACTTATCATTGCGCATCGAGGAGCTGATGATCAAGTGATACGTAGGGTGTATTACATTATTAATATTAATTATTATATAATTTAATATATAATAATTAATATTATTTGATTTGTATTTTGTATCTCTTACCTTTAAAGTAACTAGAATAACCAGGTACTTTTTTTTGTCTCCTATTAGCATACAATTACTAAGCAAACTGGGCAACTCGTTTTTAAGATTGTCCTCAATGGGCACCGGAGCTATGTTCTCACCACCAGCAGTAATTATTATTTCTTTAAGACGTCCAGTAATAAAGATATAATTATCTATTATTTTGGCTTCGTCACCAGTACGGAGCCACTCTTCAGTATCAAATGCTTCTTTGGTTTTATCTTGATCGTTTAAATAGCCCATAAAAACATGCCTTCCACTTACCAATAATTCACCGCATCCTTCAGCATTTTTTTCTCCCAATTTTGATCTATTGAATTGTCTCAAAGGTCCAACTGAGGTGACTTTATTAGCCACAGCAGTGCCAATACAATGCGGTCCAGTTGATTCACTCATTCCATAAATTTCGCACAAAGGAATACCAAGATTTATGAAAAACTCAAGTGTTTCCTTAGTAATGGGTGCAGCACTGCTATTAAAAACTCTACACTTATCGAGGCCAAGAAGTTTATGAACCTTGTTTAGGACCAGAATTTTGGCAATTGTAAAAGAAGGATAAAAACCTGATGATTCGCCTCTGAAACCGGCTTTTATCTTCTCCGAAGCAACTTTTTGAGCCCATTGAAATAAACTTAATTTAATTCCTGCTAAGTTATTTAAATTTGATTGAACTTTTTCTTGAATTTTCTCCCAAACTCTCGGAACACCGAAAAAATAAGTCGGTCTTACTTGTCTCATTGTGTCATTCAAACTTCCTTTTAAAGCATCTGGTTGAGCAAAATAGACCGTAATTCCATGACTTAATGACACAAAAATGTCCAAAAGCTGTGCAGCTATGTGGCTTAGAGGCAAATAGGAGATAATGCGTTCTTCATATTTTTTTAAAAATGCTGCATCGCTCATAAACCGTACTAGATAAGTAATATTATCATGGCTTAGCATCACTGCTTTAGAATTTCCAGTCGTACCACTCTTATTTTTAAAAGTTAATTAATTAAAATTTTTTTTGTACTCAATTACTGTGTAAATTAAGGAAGCACATTTGTTTGGTGCTAGTGTTTTTTTACGAAAACTAAGTTCTGAGTCACATACATCAATTCCATGTTCCATAAATTCATTCCACTTTAAATTTAAAAGTAATTAAATTTAAAAGTAGTAAAATTTAAAAGTAGTAAAATTTAAAAGTAGTAAAATTTAAAAATTAAATTTAAAAAGAGAATGCCAATAAAAAAATAATTACCGACAAAACATGAGTGCTTTCAACTTCACCTGAGTACTGTATAATTTTGCTTATTCCCAATCTTTTTGAACAATCAACAACTTTTTTTAACAAAGCAGCATTTTCTACTACTACAATTTTGGCATTACAGTCTTTTAAAATATATTCTATTTGCTCGACCGAATTTGTAGTGTAAATTCCACATCCAACACCACCAGCAATTATAGCTCCCAAGTGCGCAATAAACCATTGTGGAGCATTGAAACCCAATATGCAAACACATTCACTTGGTTGAAGACCCAACTTCATAAAAAAAGAATTTATTTTAAATTGAAAAAAATGCTTTCATTTAAATTTTACTTGAATAAAACTTTTTGCTGCTCTCTGGCACATTTTCCAATAATCATTGAATGTGATCTTAATCCATTCATCATTTAAATTCTTCTTATAAGCCATAGCGTAATGATACGGATTTTCGTCAATTAAATTCTTGAACATGGTGTAAATAGACATTGGTTTGTATTTGTCTGTTCCTTGTCTCAGTAAAACCGGTTGATCCAGACTGGAAGAGAAGTACGATTCAGCTGGACATAAATTTTCTGGTCCATCCTTCCAAATATCTCTAATTGTCTCTATTTCATCGATCATTTTTTTCCACTCTCTAAAAATTTGAATTAAAAACTAAAAATTTTTTTTTAAACATTTTATTTTCTTTTTAACTTGAATGATTAGCTTGAAAAATAGTTATTCTTTTTACTAAACAATTAACAAATAGTCGAATCATTTGATTATTTATTTCATTTTTTTATCTAATTAAAAAAAAAAAAAGATAAATTTTGTTTATTGAATATCACTTCATGTTCATATGATTTATAATCGTTTCTTTTTGATCGTTTTTTCTATATTCCTTGCGGAAAAATTTTCGATAAATTATTTATTTTATAAAAATTTGTTGATAAGAAAACTTAACCGTTAACAAAATTAAGTAAAACATGTTTATTCAAAAGAACAATTTAAATTCGAATAAAAATGAATGTCAAGCTCATTAGATTTTTTTTATCATTCTTGTCTTTATTTTGTTCTTCTTTAAAAAAAATTATAATTTTTTTGTAAACTCCTCTTAGATTAAGTTAAATTTAAATTTAATTAAAATCAAGCAGCCTTTTTTAAGAATTTTTTCTGATATTTGTTTTGATAATTATTCTTTCTGTGGTTTTATCAATATATTCAGAAAATGAATGGAAAGGAAAAAAATCTTTCTAGAATTGTTGTGGGCAAATAACACAGAATTAGAAAGACTAGGCATAAATGAAGCGTTAACAGCATTAGATTTTTATTTTGCTGTGATTTTGTTAAAATCTCAAAAACCTGATCTTGATCAATTTTCATGACATTAACCTTTAACAAATTCAATTAATTGTTCAATATCAAATATATCAATTTAATTAATTTAACAAAATAAAAAATTTTTAACACATCTTTTTTTAATCTAATTTTAAATTTAATTTTTATATCTATTAAAATTTCAAGGTTAATCAACAAGCTAATAAGTATGCCTCAAGATATTGATTAAAATTTCATTCATTTAAATTCATTAAAAAAAATATTTAAATTAAAATTTTTTAATTTTTAAATTTAAAAAAGTTAAAATGAAATCTTTGATAACATAGCTTTATGAAAATCTTTAAACAACAAGGTAATTAAGTTAAACAGTTCAAATAACACTTGAAACCCAAAAACTAGAAAATTTAACAAATCTATAGTTAAAAGCATGATTTCTTATTCTTGAAATTGACCAAAATTTTTATAATCTAGACGAGTTTCGTTATTTTAAAAAATACTATTCAACTAGCAATTATCCCAAAATTACCCCAGAAATTGCTGAGACATCTTGATTTAATTTACTAAAAAAGCAAACTTTTCGAATTTCTTGTATTTTCTAATATAATGTACATAAGTTAAGTAAAAAATAAAACAGGATTATATTCAAAATATCTCTTTTAATAAAATCTAATCTTGATTTTAAGTTTTTCAAGCTTTTTTTTTTTGAAAGTGAAAAATCCTTGATGAACTTTTTTACTTTTAGTTGAAATTTTGGGAAAAAAAGCATAAACCAATGAATCTGATCACTTATTTCGCACATAAAAGATTTTTCTTTTTTTTTAATTTGCATCCTTGTTTATTTTAGATTAAAATATTTATTTCATATTTTGTTTGAATATTGAATGACACTCGAAGAATGGTTAGTAGCTTCGATTGCTGTAGCAGCCTGGAATCCTTGTACTATTTAAAAATTGTTTCTTTGAAAAAATCTAAATACGGAAATTGAATGTCTTTAAAAATTAAACTTTTACTGAAATAGAAAATACAGTCGAACCTCGTTATAACGAAGTCCTCCGTTCCAAAAAAAGATGTTCGTTATAGAGAGGTATGTTATAACGAAAATTCCATGTAAAAAGATGGGGTGTGAAATTTCGGTTCCATAAATTTTATTAAAAAAAAAATATGAAAAATATAAAAAAAAATAAGAAAAATTGAAAAAAATAAGAAAAAAAAATTAATGTTCAACAAAATAATCTGAAATTTTTTGTTGTTTCACTTCGACATTTTTCATTATTGAGGTCTCGATTTCCTGGAGTTTTTTCAATAAATCTCGATTTTGATTATCATCAGCAAGAATTCTTGGCGAGAAATGATCTTTTTGTGATCTTCTTCAATTTCAGTCTCTGGCACTTCAACTTCGATCGTTTGGATTTCATTGTTCGACTTTTTTGTAACCAAATCAATTATTTCGTCATCTGTTAGTTGTCCATTTATAGGTACATTTTCGTCACATTTTACATAAGCAAATTGATTTAGATCCAATTTTTTAGATTCTATATATTGGGCTATATAATTAGGTTGTGTCTCACTCTGTTTGTTTTTATTATTGTTTTATTTTTTTACTGGGCAGAAGGAGCTTCACTTCGAATGTGCAGTTTGCGCTCTTTTCGAATGTTAGCTCGAAGCCTTTTTAAATTAATTTTTAAATAAAAATAACTATTAAAAAAAAAACTCTCTTCACAATCACTATTAGGACTTACAGTGTCATTACTGAAACCAGATTTGTTAAAACAGTTTCGTATAGTCAGAGCGGTAACTTCATCCCATGCTGATTTGATTTTGAAAATAGAATTCTTAATATCAGTTTCAGTTGGAGTCGAGCCGAATTCGATGCATTCTAATTTATCTCTGACAATTTTATTTCTATTTTTCACTTTAAACGAATTAATTATACCTTGATCAAGTGGTTGAATCTTATCTTTACCAGTTTTGAATCAAATCTAGCGCATTCGCTCAAAAAAAAATATTTCCAAATAAATTGTAAAAATAAAAACAAAAGAAAAAATCTTATTTCAAATGTGTTGAGTCATTTTTTTATTTTCTTTCGCTAAAAAGGTTCCAATTCGGAGTGGTATTTCTTCTAGGAGAGAAACAGAATTCACAATAAACTATTTGATTTAAAAATAAAAAAATATCATAATGAAGCTTTTCTAAACAAATTTTAGATGATGAAATTTGTGGCATTTGTTCAAATTTTTCTACATTTTGAATTCATGAAGAACTAAAGAATATAATTTGAATTTTTACGATAAAATTCAAATGATTAAGTTTGAATTTTTTGAGTTAATTAATGCAGAATTTTGAACTTAAAAAAGACTTAATCTTCGCAAAAATCACTCCTTTATTAAAAAATCCTTAATTAAAAAATTGAATTTTTTATCCCAAAAATCAAATTTTTCACACAATTAATAAAAAAAAAATTAAAAAAAAGGCACTTTTTTTATCACTTTGACACTAAATTATTTAGAAAAATACCAAAAGTATTAAAAAATTTTTTTTTTACTTTTACTACATTTATTTGAACAAGCCCAGTATCATCTTTTAGTCATTTAGCTCCACATTTTTCACAAAAACATTTCTTATGTAACTGAATCTATACTTGGTCTCTTGGATACATTTTCTTGTATTGACTAATCATTTGAATCGTCGTCAGATTCAATTCCTTTTGGTGCTGAAGTGTCAGGATTGGTATGTATAGAGTATTTGTGTAAAAATGCAAATCAACAAAAGAAAATGTTTACAGTAAAGAAAATGATTACAAGGCAATTTTTGAGTTCAATAGTTTTCTAACACCTTTTAGACGTCAAAAAAAAGGATAGATATCAGGTTTTAAATGAGAAAATATATTAAACCATTTATGAGATCATTTTACTAAATTAAAAATAAAAAATTGCTATTTTTTTTACCTTTTTTACAAAATTCTGAAAAAAATTACTAAGAGATAATGAGACATTTTTTGGCCCGTTTACAATTTACATAAATAAAAGTAAATTGCGTTATTTACGTAAATCTATCATAAAACTATTTTAAATATTTAAAATTTTTAAATTTTTTTTTTCTAAGCTAATTGAACAAGTTAAACAAAGACTAAAATATTTTATAATTTTTATTAAAATTATATTAATTATAAGCTTTAAAAAGTTGAAAGCGAATCTTTAGCGGAATTTGATTTAAACACGTTTATAAAAGTATAAATAAGCTAGGTCTTTGGGCGGATTCTCGGACTTGGCAACTTTTTCATCATTGAAAATTACCCATTGATTTTCTTTTTTGATGTGTGCCACATAATGACCAACATTAGCATTTGAGCCCATGTGAGAAATAAGAGCAACAAGTTCATATTTTGCCGGGCCATCTCTCAACCTGGTGTTCTCGCTTGAACTTTCGGACACTTCCATTTCGACTTCAGGGTGATTGAACAGCCAATCGGCCGCTCTTTCCAAACTTCCACTTGTTTCCTCCAGCGCTCTCACTGCTTGAGCTCGACTAAAACCAAAAGAAATCAACGAACTAACAGACTCGTCATCAAAAGTTTTGGCTTTCTTAGATGGTCGTCTTGAAGGCAGTGAAAATGGTGCATTAAAATCCGCATCCTCCATATGCGTTACGGCCCAATTTACCGCTGCTTCTGAATTATTCTCCTCTCTGGTGTTAAAAACGGCCCGTTTGCTTCCCTCAACAGAAAAACCCATGTCCATTAACTGTGACACAATCGCTTCATTTAGCTCAATCTCAGGCTCTTGACTACCATTTTCTGGAAGTTCCAATTCTCCATTTTGAATTCCCTTAGCTCTATAACTTTCCAAGTCCAACACATCGGGTACTTGAAGAGACACGTCCAGTTTGATCGGAGTCCAGTCAGGCGCCATATCAAACCTTCTGGCCTGGATGACCAAATAGTCGGGAAAAGTGGCAATTTTCATGCTTTTCTTTGCCTCTCCTTTGGACTTAGCTGCTGAACTATAAAAATCTCCTATAACCTCATTTTGAGTGAACAAATCCAGACAATCTTGGAGTCTAATCTGCGGTCGGACCATTTCGCCCGGCTCTAATTTAAGACCCTGCTTTTCCAGCTCTATTTTCTTGGCCTCACATTCTTCCACTTGTTTCCTATTCACTGCTTTGTCTTTGGCTATGGGCACCGATAAACAATACTCATCTCTGCGCTTGTAGCTGACCCTGTTTGTCTGCATGCACTCAATGCGGTCCTCGAGCTGAAACTTGAAGCAATCACTCGGGCTCGTTGGATCCACCGAGTCTTTGCGTAAACTTCGCTCAATTTGATCGATCAAATAAATCAAGTATTCACAGGCATCTTGTTGCTTTCTGGTCGAAAATTCCACGTGTCCCTTGCCAACAAGGTTTTTGAATACAACAGGCCGAATTGCTTGTTCTTGCTCAGCATACCGGCCCGATAGAAGACCATAGCCCAGTCTGCTCATTTGAAAATTAAGATCACCTGATGGATCGCGTTGAGGCCCCTTTTTGTACTGTTCATAATTTTTGAAATATTTGTTCACAAAATCAGGTATTGTGAACAAAACTTGCACCACTGAATTGACATAGCATGAATTGCCTAAATTTTTCATACCAGTATAGCCAGGTCCGTGAACCGGCTCCAGTTTGCTTCCCGACTCCTGAATTCTGTCCCATTCGCCAACTTTTTGATTCAAATCGATCTCCAGCTCGGCCATTGTTTTCTCAGTTTTTTCCATTTTTGACATGTTGATGCCAAAGTGGCACAAATGAACAGCCAAATTTGTGTCCTCGACCATATCATCTTCATCATACGAGTAAACATCGGCTCCTTTAGCACTAATTGTGCCCAATTTTACAGCCAGCGGATATTTGGTAGCGTCATAGTGTTCAATTGCATGGTTATTGCCGCCTGAGCCGTCTAATTGACGGCGTCCACAAAAAATTTTTCCATCTGTTAAATTAAGCCACAAGTTGCTGTCCATGCCACAAACCTCGCATTTCCATGTCCTAGGATCTGGAGATATCTGTGCCGGATTAGGAAGTTGTAACAGATTGTTTGAATGCTTGGAAATACACCGGATGTCTCCTTCCCATGCTTGATCTAGTTCTTGTTTGAGCGAAGCCGATTCGGCTTTGATTATGGACTGGATTGATGTGGTGACTTGTTCAGTAGAGTCCGGACTCGAGTAAGACTGGTCTAGCGGTAGTTCCAAATCTTCGGGGTAGATAAACAAAGAGTATTGGGTTTCGTAGGAGTATTTTTTTTCTGCTAGATCGAATCCACCCTCCACACCGATGGCCAGTTTAGTAATTTTTTTTTCTGGCTCTTGGACATTTAGTATTTCGTGTCGTAAGGTTTTTATATGAAGATACAAATGAGAATTTGTTTTTTCAAAATGTGTTGCCAGTGATTGTTTGCCAACTGCAATAAAGCTGGTCAAGCAAACAAAAAGACCATCCGGACTCTCGGCAGTGTCAAATGTGTACACACATTCGTCTTTGTAGACTTTGTCGCTTTGAGCGGCGATTCTGGCTTGACTGGAATAGTTTTCGACAAGTTGTCTAGTGTTCATTGTGCGATGATATTTTTTAATCTTAAATAAACGAGTTCTTATTTATTTAGAGAATATTTCAAAATTTTTTTAAAATAAAAAAAAAATAAATTTGCAATTATTTATTAACATTAGCGTTATTGTTAACTCATTAACTTTGCTTTGATCATAGTTCTTTTTTTGAATAAAATATATTAAAATCAATTTTTTTTTAAATTAAAAAAAGTGAAATTTTGTTGAAAAAATCTTTTAAAAGCGAATTTATATGTTAAGCTTGTTGTGCAATTTTGATTTAAGAGCTCTTTTATTTTTTTTTAATTGAATTTTAATTAATAATCAAATTTATTTTAAAGCGCTTAATTTTTTAAATTATTCAAAAAAAATATAAATGACAAGATTTTTATATCATGTATACATTTTTTACCATAAATTTATATGGTATTTGTTTGAGTAAAAATTTTTTTTAATTTTTTAATTATTACTCATTTGTTAATAATCTTCTAATAAACAAAATACAAAATTGTTAATAATCAAAAATGTTTTTTTTTTAATATTTTGATCTATAAAAATTAATTATGAAAATTATTTATTTTTTTGACATATTGACTAAAAGGGTAAAATTTGATTACATTTGTAATTTTTGAAATACTTATCTATTGCCCTTAAATTTGCCCTTAAAATAAAGTTTTTTAGTCGAGGTATCTAAAAGGGTTTTAGGGTTCACCATTTACCCCTTAATCCATTATCCCTTAATTCTCTATTTGATTTCTGATTTAAGAAACTTAATTATTTCAAAAAAAAATTCTTTCATTTTTACTTAAAGGTCAACAAAAGGCAAGTCGGTTGTATAAATTTTTTTAATTTTATTCGAGAAGAAAAATCATCTAAATTCATCTCAATCTTTTCAAAATCATATGAACAAAAAAATCATAAAATCCTAAATAAATACGGGGCTACTAGGTTAATTGCTTGGGTAAAGCTGACAACAGATAGGGAAATAAGATTAACACCTTTAACTCATCGTAATTCGGACAAAAGGGATCTTAAAATTTTTAGTTCCTTAATCTTATTTAGCTAAATTGAAAATATCAAAAAAAATAGATCACCCCATTAGGCTATTTTACGATAATCCACATTTTTCTTAAAAGTTATTCATCATTCAATTTTTTGACTTCAAACTTAAACTGATATTATTTTTAAAAAAAAATTAATAACAGAATAAAATTAAATTGCACTATGACAGAAGCCGACCAAAAGAAAATTCCTTTTACCCCTTAATCTCTATTATTTTTTATAGACTCTATAAATCGTTGTTTTTTTTTTATAACCAATATTACTATTAATTAAACAGTAAATTATAGAAGTCTTTCTTAATAAAATTTCTTTTTTTTTTTAATTTATATTTCATTTACTTAATAGAGAATGTTGTCAAAATGTATGCAGATGTTTCTAAAATGTTCTCGCAAATGGTATCAAGCGCAGAGATATTTTATTAATGGTAAGGAGTTATCAACGTTAGAAACCAAAAGAGATCTTGGAGCTATTTTCAATACAAATCTAAAATGGAAAAATCAAGTGATAGAGACTGCAAACAAAGCAAATCAAATTTTAGGTCGCATCAGGAAATCATTTGCTCGTTTTGATTTTAAGTTACTTAGATCTCTGTAATTGACTTTTGTTCGTTCTTGGAATTTGCGGTGCCTGTATGGTCCCAAATCTTAAGTCTGATTGTGAGAGTGTTGAAAGAATTCAACGCAGAGCTACGAAATTTGTTTTTTCCGTATGAAAGCAGATTGAAGGCTTTCAACATTTCAAATCTGGTGGAAAGAAGAAAAAGAGGTGATCTAATTCAATAATACAAGTTCATGCATGGAATAGAATTGGTTGAAAAAAACAACAATTTGAATGTGACCAAAATCCAAGGAAGAGGTTAATGCTTCAAATATCACAAAGAAAAGGCTCCAGCTTAGAGATAACTTTTTTGTTATCAATGTTAACAGCTTTAAAGCAGGCATTAATTGTTGGATGAGCAGCAATCAATCACATCAGCTATCTTAGTGTGCCTTGTCAGCAAACTCGCTGCTTAGCCAGCTACAGTTAAAACTTCCATTATTACTACTTTCAAAATTATCATCTATAAAATTAAACGTATTTTTATTAATAAATCTTGAAAATAATTAAAAAACTTTTTTACAAAATGTTTCTCTTTTTTACTTTATTAAACAATTTACCATTGTTTCTACCAAATAACTCGTCTTTTTACGTAAATTAGCAAATAGTTTGTTAATTTGAGAAATATTGCGTAAAATTACGCATTTTAATCCAAAATTTACCAAAATCAGATTCCAGCACCACTGTAATTAATTGATTGATGCTAAACAATTTAGTTATTTGTGGGAAAATTCTTTAGAAAGAGAAAATTTTTAATTCAAAAATTAAAACTAATAGTTAGTGAAGTAACTAAAAAAATTTTTAGTTTTTTTAGGGATGCCTATTTCTGGATTATTTGAAAGGAGATTTTTTGTTCTGTATCTAATTGAACTTACACAATTCCATTTTTGTAATCAAATTTTTCTGTAACAATACCTTTATCTAACAGCTACGTTTTTTTTAAGTTAGGTTTTTTTTAAATTCAAAGCATGTCTTGAAAGTTCGAATTACGGCGCAATTTTGAAATTTTGGCATGAGTCATTTTTATAAATTATTCCTAATTATGATATAAGCAAAAATGAATCGTATTTACTATTTAAATACGACCCAACTTTTTCAGAAAAATTAATTTTAAAATGGAGCTGTTAGATAAAGGTAAACATTGCGAAGAAGAATTATGTCACCGACTCGACTTGTTGCCTATGAAATGCAAGGCATGTAGTCATTTTTACTGCAGTGAACATTTCAAATATGAGGCTCATGGTTGTAAAGAGTACCAGAAATTTGATTACAAAATTCCGACTTGCGAATTGTGCAACCAGACTATTGAGTTTAAACGTGGTCAAGATCTCGACTACTGTTTGGCAAAGCATATGGAAAAGTGTCAATTTAATGAGATACAGAGCAAAAAATCTTCATCGAATAAATGCTCGATTAAGTCATGCAAAACCAAAGACATATTAAAATTTGAATGTTTGTCTTGTCACAGAAATTTTTGTAATAAACACAGAATACCCGAAGATCATGAGTGCATTGCGTTAAGTCAAAGCTGTCGACAAGATGCCCAAAAAGGCTCTATTTTTAATAATTTAGTCAATAAATTTTCTCTTCTAAAATCTAAATAATTTATGTTATTTTAAATGTTGTAAAAAATAAAATTATTATCATAAAAATATTCATTTTTTTCATATTATTTAAAATTTAAAGTAATGAGAAAAAAAGTTCTTGCTGTATTTATTAAAAATTTAGATTAATTAAATTTTTTGTTACCACTGGTTTTTATTATCTAACAATTTTTGTTCACGGTCAATTTTTTTTGTTTGAAACAGAACTAAATTTGAGTACAATTCTGAAGCCCGTGTGGCCTAATGGATAAGGCGTCGGTCTCCTAAACCGAAGATTGCGGGTTCGAGTCCCGCCTCGGGTTGTTTTTTTCAACTTTTAAAAATAATATTACCAAGAATAATTTAAACCTTTAAAATTAAATCGTTAAAAATAGTAAAGCTCAATGTACAAAAAAAACTATACCACGATCTTCAGCAAGCTTTATTGTCTTTATAAAGCCGAAATAAAAATATTCTTAATGTCTACCCTTAGGTGATCATGACTTTCAATAAAGGCCTCTACATTTTAATTTAAAGCCCATTATTTTCTGGAAATATCTTTTTTGTTTTTCTATATTCAACTTTTTAAATAATATTGTATCTAATTCATTAGATATTTAATTAAATAGGTTTTTCAGGTTCCTTTCAAACTCCTATCATGGTGGTTTAATTCAAAAATATTTGTTTGTAATCCTAATGTAGGAAATTGAATTTATTAAAAATTATCGATAAACTTTTTTGTTTTTATTCTTTTTTATAGTTCACAAACAAAATGATGTTTTTATTAGCTTTATTTAAAATAATTCTTTTAAGGGTTTTCATCAATTTTAAGATGACTTTCTAAAAAAAATTTATAAGTTAAAAAAAAGGATTTTTCAATTGTTAATTGAATTTTTATTTAATAAAATTTTAAAAGTATTATGCCTTTCATTTTATGTATCTTAAAATCTATTTAGCCTTAAAAAAAAAACATATCGTTAAATTTGTTTAAGTATCCTCTTAATTATTATTAATGGTGATTTACCTGAATTTTCTATGCATGTTCCCATTTGACTTGAAAATTATCTCTGTCTTGGAAACGATCCCTTGCTTTTAGAATTAAATTCAAACTATTTAATTAGATCCGTACTTAGCTGAAATTATTTTTAAAAAACCTTTTTTTAGTTTGATGAGGATCGAAGGATGGTTTGTTTTTTAAAAAAAAATTTCTGAAATATGTATACAAAATTTTTTTTAAATTAAAAAATAACAAAAAAGTTTAATAAACTGTATTTTATCAATAATAAAAAGTCAAGCCCGTGTGGCCT
Organism: Brachionus manjavacas; assembly: GCA_019054805.1. NCBI lineage: Eukaryota > Metazoa > Rotifera > Eurotatoria > Ploima > Brachionidae > Brachionus > Brachionus manjavacas. The sequence goes on along the minus strand of JAHQIY010000015.1, from coordinate 425,264 downwards.
AATGGATAAGGCGTCGGTCTCCTAAACCGAAGATTGCGGGTTCGAGTCCCGCCTCGGGTTTTTTTTTTAAAGTTTAAAAATTTTAAATTTTTTAATAAATTAAACAATAAAAATTTATTTTATATTTTTTATTCAATTTATTATTAAAACACACTTCAAGTTTTAATTTAGATGTAATCTAATTTTTTAAAATCAAATTTTAATCAAAAAGTTTTAATAGAAATTTAATTCAATTTCATCAAAAAAATTTTTAAAAGATCAATTAGTAATTTCGTATTATTTAATATTTGTAAAATAAATTTTGGCTTCCTTTTGATAATGATGGCTTTGAAGGATTAAATTGAATAAGCCCGTGTGGCCTAATGGATAAGGCGTCGGTCTCCTAAACCGAAGATTGCGGGTTCGAGTCCCGCCTCGGGTTGTTTTTTTCAAAAAAATGAAAAATCACATGACAAAATTATATTTAATATCCAACAAAAAATGATTTAATTATTAAAATTTTATCAAAAATGAATTTTGAATACACTCATGCTTTGGTATGTGATGATGTTCCTAAAAGCGTTATCAATGGTCTTAGCCTAGACGAACATGAACCTGTTGATTATGAAATGGCCAAAAAACAGCATGAATCTTACCTGAAACATCTTGAGAGCTGCGGCATAAAATTGGTTAAAATTCAAAGTAATGAAAATCATCCGGACTGTGTTTTTGTCGAGGATACATGCATTGCTTTGGGAGACAAGATTTTCATCACCAACCCAGGCGCTGAATCGAGAAGAAATGAAGTTCTTTCGGTCAAATCAAAGCTGGAACAAATTTCCAAAGAATTAAATCTTCAAATTGGCTTGGTTCAGAATATTAATGAATCTTTTATTGAAGGAGGCGATTGCATGTTCACTGGCAAAGAGTTTATCATCGGCACATCGACCAGAACCAACCAAAAAGGAATTGATGAATTCAAAACCTTTTTCAGTGAGTACCCAGTCACTGTTTGCCAAGTTTCTGAAGGATTGCATCTAAAATCATTTATGTCCATGATATCGCCTGGAGTTGTCATTATTAGTCAAACCAAAGAAGCTAATTTGATCCAAGAACAAATCATCACGAAATCAAAGTTTGGTTCAGAGTATGAATTCGTTAAGGTTGATGAAAATTGTGCAGCAAATATTTTAGTTTTTAATAGGAATATTTTAACATGTCTAGAATATGAGCATATGTATTCGAGAATAGATAATTTGAATAAAGATAATAGGATTAAAGTTGAAAACTCAGAATTTAAAAAAATCGATGGCTGTTTAACTTGTAGAAGCGTTTTTTTCAAAGTTAAATAAAGCACATTTATTATTTAATTATTTAAATAAAAATTTGAAATCAGATTTTAGATATTTTTATAATTTACAATTTTCCATTATGTAATATAAAACTTATTGTTCATTTTACAACTAAATCATCGATTTTTCCAGATTATAATTTATGAAAAAATATGACTCGGCGTTTTTTTTTTGAACATGAGTCTAAAAAAACCTCTAATACATTCTAAAAACTTCTTTCAAAACTTATCAAAGCTTGTTGGGACATTTTTTGAAAAAAAAAACTACGCCATGGTATTCAAGATAAGATTAATCACAAATTGTTTATCAAATTAGTCTTAATTCTATTAGTTCAAATGGAATTATAATTTTGATTATTTAAGTTCTAGTAAAAAAAAGAACAGCTCACCTTTTTGCAAAACGTGAATTTAACAAAAAAATTGAACAACAATTTAATTAACTCAGCTGATTAATATTAAGATTTTTATTTCCAGAGTTAAAGCCTTTTTTTAAATTATTTGTTTAAAATAAAATGGAAAACATATTGAATTCTAAAATTAACAAGGTATGAGTAATGAAAATAATTTCTATGAGTCAATGTAATTTATTAATTAATTAACAAAGGGCCTCGCGTACAGTATCGAAGAACGCCAGCGACTCGGTATTCATGGACTATTGCCACCATGTGTTCAAACCCAAAAAGACCAAGAAAGACTTGTCATGGAGAATTTGAAAAGAATCAAAGAAGACATTGATAAATACATTTATTTAATGCACCTTTTGGACAGGTTTATTTTTTTAGTTTAAAGTAAAATACTAGATAAAAATTTATTAATTTTTAGAAATGAACGTCTTTTCTACAAAGTTTTGTCTTCAAATGTAGAAGAAATAATGCCTTTGGTCTACACTCCGACAGTCGGTGAAGCTTGTATCAAATACGGATTTATTTTCAATCAACCAAAGTAATTTAAAAATTTAGATTATTTCGATTTTTTTTAATTTTGAATCAAAAAAGAGGAATGTTTATTTCAATAAAAGACAAGGGTCACATTTTAGATGTTCTCACAAATTGGCCTAGTCGTCAAGTAAAGGTAATTTGTGTCACTGACGGAGAAAGAATTTTGGGTCTTGGTGACTTGGGAGCGCAAGGAATGGGTATACCAGTTGGTAAATTGGCTTTATATGTAAGTTTTTAAATTAATGCAAAAATTTGTACTTAGAAAGCAGAATGTAAATAAGTTTACATTTTCTTATTTTTTATTTTCTAATATATTTATATAAATATTTTGGTAAATTAAAATAATTTCTCTATGAAAATCCAAAAAAATTTCCTGAAATATTTCACAAAAAATGTTATAAAATTTAAAATTATTTATATTTTCCCACTAATTAAAAAAAGTTCAAGAAATGTTAAGAATAAATTTAGTCTTCATTTAAATTTAAATATTAGTATGATTTTGCAGAGGGATTGCTCAGTTAGTTGGATATTTTTTAAGTCTTTTGAGAGAAATTGAAATAAAATTTTAATTCACCTATTATTCACCTATTCACCTATTATTTTTTAAAATAATATTGAATTGGATGCATGTATAATTTTTAGAAAAAAAATTTTTTTGATAAAAAAAATTCTAAATTCTTAATTTTTTGTAGTATGAATTTAGAAATGATTTAAATTTTAATTTAATAAAATTTTTGAAGGCTTGTTTAGTAAGATAATTAATTAAGAAATAAATTTAATTAGGCTTTTCGAATTTAAAAATTGAAAAAATAAATTTCTAAAAAATAAAAAAATATTTCAAAAATTTTGTTAAAACTAAAATTTGTCATGATTTAAATTTACAAGATAATATAATTATATCAGGATTGGTTGAGTTGGATAATTTGAAAAAAATGAATAGATAAAAATTAAATGTAATGAAAAATACCATTTGATAACACTATTTAAATTGATAAAGATAATTAATATTTTTTCTTTGAATGAAAGACTGGATTGGCCGGAGTAAGACCAGACCAATGTTTACCAATAACTTTAGATGTGGGCACAAATAATGAAGTTTTTCTCAAAGATCCAAATTATTTAGGCCTGAAACAAAAAAGAGTCACTGGTAAAGATTATGACGATTTTGTTGACGAATTTATCAACGCAGTTAAAACAAGATTTGGTTCCACTTGTTTGATTCAATTTGAAGATTTTCACAATTCAAATGCATTTAGACTTCTTGAAAAATACCGGGATAAAGCCTGTACTTTTAATGATGACATTCAGGGGACTGCATCGGTTGCATTATCAGGTTTATTGACTGCTGTTAAAATGACCAATATAGCTCTCAAAGAATGTGTTTTTTTATTCTATGGTGCAGGAGAAGCAGCCATAGGCACTGCTGATTTGATCACGTTTGCCATGAGCCAAAAAGGAATCAGTGAAGAGCAAGCAAGAGAAAAAATATGGCTGTTTGATTCAAAAGGACTAGTGGTAAAAAATAGACCTGAAGGAGGAATCAATCATGAAAAAATGCCCTATGCCAAAAATGCAAAGCCAATCAAGAGTCTATCGGAAGCTATTGATTTTGTCAAACCAACAGCCATTATTGGCGCTGCTGCTCAAGGCCGAAAATTTACCGAGGAAATAATTAAAAAAATGTCAACCTACAATACGAGACCAATTATTTTTGCGCTCAGTAATCCGACCTCAAAAGCCGAATGTACTGCCCACGAAGCGTACACATTCTCCAAAGGTCAAGCTGTGTTTGCAAGTGGAAGTCCATTCGATCCAGTTGAGTACAATGGAAAAACATATCATCCTGGCCAAGGAAATAATTGCTATATTTTTCCAGCAGTCGGTCTAGCAGCTGTGGCCTTTGATCTAAAGCATATACCTGAGAAATTGTTTCTTATTGCTGCCGAGTCTTTGTCAAATCAAGTCACCGAACAAGAACTTGACGAAGGCAGAGTTTATCCAAATTTAAACAGAATTCAACGTGTATCGTTCAAAATAGCGGTTGATATTGGCAAATATGCTTTTGAGCATGATTTGAGTAATCTTTATCCGAAACCAGATTCAATTGAAAATTTTGTCAAGCAATTTATTTATGACCCTACTTATTCAAGTGCTTTGAAGCAAACTTGGTAGTTTAATGAGATTTTTCAATTAAATGAAATAATAAATTTAATATTTTTTTTTAAAAAATATAATTTTGATTTTTCTTTTCAAAATTTTTTTTTTCAAAAAATTCGCCATATATTAAATTTTTTAGAATTGAGAAAAAGTGTTAAGTCGTAATGAATTTCCAAATAAATAAATAAAAAATTTTCTTTTTAAAAAATCAATTGGCAAAAATTATTTCAAAGATCCTAAAATACAACATTTATTATTCACAAAAAATATTTGTTATGGTTTCTTTAATTCAAATAGAAAAAAATAATATTTGATATTTTTAATTAATGATTTTACTTCAAGGCATTTACTTTAAGTATTTTATATAGATCATTTGATTTTTTTAATTTTTTTAAATAAAGACAATCAATTCAAATTAAATTAAAATCTTTCAACTTATTCTAAATCTTAATCTTTAAACTATTTCTTTTAGTATCAACAAATTTAATAAAATCTACCACAAATATATAGGTTTCATAACAAAAATAATAAAAATAAAACAATTTTTTAATTTTTAATGATAACTAATAAATGATTTTTATCATTTTTTTTTATAACAAAAACAAAATTAATAAATAATGATCAACAATAATACACTCATCACAGAAATTTATTTTTTATTGACTAGCTTCAGATCAAATTGATTAGTTAATTAGTAAATTTTTTTAATTTTAATGTCCAAAATTGAGTAATTTAAATACAAAATGATTTAACCAAGTTTTATTTATTTTAAAAATATTAATAATGGACTCAATCTCATGAAAGTGTTCTTATGAACCCGACTGATGAGACTTTAGATGATGTTGAAAATATTTCAGGCAGAAATATTTTGATTTATAAAGATCTCAAGAAAAGAGGTACAAACATCGAGTTTGAATTCCTTAGTTCATTTGAAAACTATGATGAATTTCTCATTATGATTGCTGATGGAGATATTAAAGGCAAGAATATGCAATTCAAAAAACAAGACAAAGATAAATATCGATACTACTGCAGATATTTGTCTAAAGGTTTTAAAGCACCTTATATCTACAAGCAACACAAAACTCAGCTAGTCATTGTTTCGTAATGAGCCTGAACAACCGAGACCAAGTAAAAAGGCGAAGGCATCTAACGAGACTGATGATGCAAACGTCAACTGAAAAAAATGTAACTCTTCACTCAAAAAACGACGTTATTATTGTATTAACAAATGTAATCAAGATTAATATAATATTTTTTTTTTGTTTTAATTAATAAAAATTTGTATTACTTCTATTAAAATAATTCGATTTTTGTTATTTTCTATTCAAAACTAATAAAACTGTCTAAATTCTAACATATTTGTTTTATTTTTATTCGTGTTGTTTTTTTTATTAAATTTGTGGTACAAAAACTTGGACAAACTTTGACAAAATGATGCATGAAATATGCGATATCTGCATTATTGTCATCAACCTGGACAGTTGTAAATTTAGCAAGTGTACTTGTAAATTTTGAATGAAAAAAACTTAATTCGTTGTATTAGTTATGATATACTAAATAAATTACAAATAAAATAAATTAGTTTCGGTTTTAATAAATGGAGATTATTTCTTCTGCTAGTAAATTTTCTATTTCTGCTAGCAAAATTTTATGCTAGCTAATATAATGATAGTAATTATTTTATTCTGCTGGCAATTTTTTTTCACCTGCTTGTAAAATTATGCTTATGATAGAAAAAATAAAAGTATAAAAAAATAACCAAAATATTTTGATAAAATTTTTTTCATATTAAGTTTGAAAAAAAGAAAAAAGAAATTAAGCTTAGTACCGACAAAAAAAATTAAAATTTCTTATGACAGTGAAAAAAGTAAATATCAAATTTAATTTTTTCACTGTCTTTTTGATTATCTGAAAGAATTATTTTCTGTATTTCTTCTTTTAGTTGTAGAACCAAGAGGTCTGCCACGGAGTTTAGGACCATTTGAAGATTTTTGTGCATCAGCTTGATAATTTTGATCAATATCTAAATCATTCGGTTCATCTAATTGTAAAGGATTTGATAAGTTTTCACTATTTTTAACATTGGATAAATTGTTATACTCTTAAAACGAATTTTCCAAAGGAGTAGCTTGTTGCTTTTGCTAAATTGTCGATTAATATTAACTGGTTTTTCTCTTTTATTTATTGTCAAAATTAGCTAGCAGGTATTAATTTTTTAGAAGCATAAAAAAAATTTAGCTATCATTAATTAATTTTTTTTACTAGCAGTTATTAAAAAATTTGCAAGCAGAAGAAAAAAATTTACTAGCAGAAAGAAATAGATCTCTTAATTAATTAGTGGTGATTTTATATAAATTTGTGGTAAATTTTACTAGTTTTGTGGTTGCAAAATATTATGGCTCATTATTTATCATGACAGGTTTTGTACTTTTTCAAGTAAATTTATTTTTATTTTGGTATGATACGGATTGCATATTCTAAATGCGGTCTAACAAATGCATCATAAAGAAATCTAAATGATTTTAATGACAATTTGAAAGCCTTGCTCAATTGCCAAATGGCAATGGAGGCTGAGTTTGCAGCTTAATCTGCTTTTTGGCCTCATTTTAAGCTTGAACAAAGGATGATGCCCAGATCACGGTCCTTTTCAGTGCTCTCGTGTGGCTTATAAGTTACAAACAATAAGGCACCGAGCAACAAGCCTTCTGGCACACCATTAATTACTTCCAACGATTCTGACACCTCTTCGTTCATTACCACGTTTGCCTTTGTCCAGTAAAAAAACTTTCGCTTTGACCAAGTCCGTTAATATTATCAAAAATGTGAAACCATCAATTAAAGTCGCAATTATTGGGGATTTCTAAAACGCTGACCCCTAAAATTTTCCGTTTATCAAGATCCCATATTTTTTATGGGGGAAAAAATTGGTTCCAATTTCGCATGTTCATTATCTTTTTGCTTAGCAATTTGATTAGATTTAAAACTTAACTCACAATAATTTTTTGCTGGTATTGAAGTGTTATTGTTTTGATTTCTTTATCCTTTAAATTTGTTATCTCTAACTGCCCATTTGAGAAGGGCTTTCTTGGCTTTTCGATTCAATCTATTCTGAATCGTTTACTGATTTATAAATTTTTTTATGTAAGACGTAAAGTCGCTATTTTCTCTTTGAATTATGAATATCTTAAATATTACAAATTAAATTTATCATCATATTTTCTCTCCTTAATGTATTAATTTGAAGTTTTTGGCTTCAGGTTAAGTTGATAACGAATAGAATTTTGATTTTAAGGGCATAAGTTCTTTGCATACTTCTAAAATATTAAAATATACCTCTAATAAATAAAAAATTGCCTCAAAATTATTAAAAAAAAAGCTAAATTTTTTTCTATTTTATTAAAAACACTCTATTCTAATAAAAAAGTATCTATTTTAGTAAATTATCAGATATTTTATTAAAAAATAGCTATTAACTGAAAAATAAACTAATTAAAAAAGAAAAAAAAATTATTTTTGCACTTGTTTGGACAATAAAAATAACGGTTTCCACGCATTTGTGAGATTTTGAATTTATGAAACAAAAAATATCAAAAAAAGAATAAAAATAAATTTATTCAAATTAAAAAATAATATTTTTTTATATATATATATACATATTGATATATATTTAAATATATGTTTTTTTAATTAAATGATTCAAACTTTATCAAAAGAAAGCATTTTAGAGTGCCCAACTGACCAAAAATTAGACGATGTTGATCAAGCTTTGCCCGATGAACTAAAATCTCAGTATAAAATTAGAATGCGAGGTAAAGCGATCACTTACGATCTACACTAGTAATTTGAAGACTTGAATGAAATGGTCAAAGAAATCAAGAAAGGAAGAATCAAAAAAAGTTAATGGGATCTAGATATTCTAACTATCAGTTCAGCTGTAGTCAATTATAATGATAATAGATTCGAAAATTTTAAGAAATGTTAAATTTGTTACATGCAATTTAAAAAAAAAAAATTATTTTTTTAGTTGAATAACTAAAGCAATAGTTTTTTTTTATTTTTGTTTTTTTTATTCTTCTTTTGATATTTTTTTATTAAATTTATGATTATTGTAATCAAAATATGGTTTAAAATAAAAATTATTGGTAAAATAACTTAATTAGTGTAAAAAAACTGAATCTGTGATTGAAAATTTAATTTGTGGTTGTTTTATTTAATTAGTGGTATAATTTACTATTTTTGTGGTAACAGTTTACTATGGTCCAGAAAAAATCTGTAAAAAGGTACAAATCGAAATAAATTCAAATAATTATAAAATCATGAGAATCGATGATATACCGTAGCAAGTTTTTTAGAGAAAAAAATTTGTTTATTGACTTAAAATTATTAGACCTAAATATTATTTTTCTCAACCAACTTAAATTAATTTTTATTTTAATTACGTATTAAATAAAGTATCATGGCTTAACTTAATTTCAATTATTAAATTAAAAACTAAGATAATTTTTTTCATTACTGACTTCTGTATTTTGCATTGAATTCAGGGTTATTTTAAATTTAAACCTAATTTATACCATTAAAATTTTTTCTCTTTTTAAAGAAATTTTAATGTTAGCTATGCAATGCGTGGTAATTATAGAGCTATAATTGGATTTATCAAAAAAGGGCGTTGCAGGACTTTTCAGTACTGACATTTTGGGTCATTTTGCAGCGTCTGTAAAAACTAAACGATTCTGATCGTGATCTGGTCAAAGATGACCAAGTCAATTAGTTTCTTACCAATTTTACTTATAATTTTTGCTTTTTGTTTTTCCTTGAAAAGACAATCCCAGATGAGTGAATGAAATCTAAAAATAAACCTGTCCAAAAGGTAAAACATTGAAAAATTTAAATTAAATTTTTTGAATTTATTTTTCTGAATGAAAACGCTTTCTTTAGATACTTCCATGTGGAGCATCTTACTGTACAGAACAATTATGACAATGACTAATATTGATTAGATTAGTTTTGAAAAAATAATTTTTAAGCTAAAATTGCTCAACAAAATATTTTTTTTTAAATCTGTTTCATAGAATAAAATTTTTTAGATTTAATTAAAAATGATTTTTTTTGATAATTTCTGATTACACCAATTTTGTTACCCATTTTAAATAAAAAAATGGTTTGCTTTTTTTAAAAAATATTCTGTTTAATTTTTAGAATTAGAATATAATGTCTTTTTGAGCTAATTTATGAATGAGATTTATTATTGAAAAAAATAATTTTAAGAATTCTGTTTAAGGATAATATAAAATTGATTTTATCATCAAAAAAGGACGCGGATAGGTACAAGTTGAAACTAATTTTTAGATAGTTTTTTTAATCCGTTCCTGGTAATAGTCTACAAAACTTGCCAAATTTTTTAAGAAAAATATGTTTCATCCGAAACTTGAACTGTTATCAAAGAACTTAATTTCCTGATAAAATTACCAAACCAAACTGTTTCTTTTGAATTTTTAACAACAGCATAAATGAAGACGCCAAGCAATATGCCGTCACCAAGGAGCTAAAGAAGGTAATATAAAACCTGCACAAGATGACTGACAACGTGAATGCTGAAAGATATCTTCCAACACATTCAAAAGCTTCACAATATCACTTTCCTAGAATTTGTGATTCAGATTAAATACTACTTAGCCATAAATATTCTTTTTTTTCTAAAATTTATTTGTATTTTATTTAATAATAAATTGTATTTTATTTTATAATTTGAGAAAAATGAGTATAAGATTCACATGAGACGAAGAAACCTTTTTGTTATACATTATTAACATTAAAGAGTCTATAATTTTCTACTATGGTACTGACGAAAGGTATTTTTTAAGCGTTTTTAATTCACAGATGGATAAATGTTTAATTTCTTGCGCAATTTATTTTTTTACAACGAAATAATCTTGGAGGACGGCTTTACAGCTTAGTTTTTTAATTAGAAATAATTCAAATATCTAAGGTTTTTTTTAGTATAAAATGAATTTTGATACTAATCTAAGGGATAGACCAAAAGGCAAAAATACTAAAATATACTAAAATTTGTTTCTCATTCAAATATAGAATAGAAAATTTAAAAAATGTCATTAATTTAATCCCTTATACCAAGTTTTATTCTTAAATTATTCACAAATATATTTTTAAAATAAAAACATAATTTTTAATTTCTATTTAAAATTAAAAAAATGGAAAATTTGTTTTTTTCACAATTAAATAAAGTAGCTACTACAAAATTGATTTATTTTTTTTCTATTTAAAACTTAAAATAATATAGGGCCTCGCGTACAGTATCGAAGAACGCCAGCGACTCGGTATTCACGGACTATTGCCACCATGTGTTCAAACCCAAAAAGACCAAGAAAGACTTGTCATGGAGAATTTGAAAAGAATCAAAGAAGATATTGATAAATACATTTATTTAATGCACCTTTTGGACAGGTTTATTTTCTAGTTTAAAGTAAAATACTAGATAAAATTTATTAATTTTTAGAAATGAACGTCTTTTCTACAAAGTTTTGTCTTCAAATGTAGAAGAAATAATGCCTTTGGTCTACACTCCGACAGTCGGTGAAGCTTGTATCAAATACGGATTTATTTTCAATCAACCAAAGTAATTTAAAAATTTAGATTATTTTGATTTTTTTAATTTTGAATCAAAAAAGAGGAATGTTTATTTCAATTAAAGACAAGGGTCACATTTTAGATGTTCTCACAAATTGGCCAAGTCGTCAAGTAAAGGTAATTTGTGTCACTGACGGAGAAAGAATTTTGGGTCTTGGTGACTTGGGAGCGCAAGGAATGGGTATACCAGTTGGTAAATTGGCTTTATATGTAAGTTTTTAAATTAATGCAAAAATTTGTACTTAGAAAGCAGAATGTAAATAAGTTTACATTTTCTTTTTTTTTATTTTCTAATATATTTATATAAATATTTTGGTAAATTAAAAGAATTTCTCTATGAAAATCCAAAAAAAATTTCCTGAAATATTTCACAAAAAATCTTATAAAATTTAAAATTATTCATATTTTCCCACTAATTAAAAAAAGTTCAAGAAATGTTAAGAATAAATTTAGTCTTCATTTAAATTTAAATATTAGTATGATTATGCAGAGGGATTGCTCAGTTAGCTGGATATTTTTTAAGTCTTTTGAGAGAAATTGAAAAAAAATTTTAATTTTTCGAATATAAATTTTTTTCACAACAATTAACGTTAACTTACAGAGGTAAAAATCTTAATTTCACTTATTATTATTTAAAATAATATTAAATTGGAGGCATGTATAATTTTTAGAAAAAAATTTTTTTGAAAAAAAAATTCTAAAATTTTTTGTAGTATGAATTTATTTTGTTGTAAATAATTTTACATTTTCTTATTTTTTATTTACTAATACTGTAGTGCTTTCACACGTGGTTTTTACGTAATTTTACGTTATTTAACGTATTTTTACGTTAATTAACGTAATTTTTCGATAAATTACGTAAAATTATTTATATTATCCCACTAAGAATTAAAATTATTTGTGAAAAATTTTGTTAAATCTTAAATTTTTTTTATCTAAAATAAAAATTAGAGAAAATAAAAATTATTGCTTTCTGGTTTAGCTACAAAATCAATAATAGTGATTGTATAATTACTATACAACAATAAAGCTTTATATAATTTTTGAAAAAAATTAATTGGTGTGTTACAAATAAAAAATAATTCAATAATTTTGGGTAGTATATATTTAGAAATAATTCAAAATTTAGTATTAAAACAATTTTGTAAAGAAATTGATCAGTAAGATAATTTTTTAAGAATTTTAGAGTGAAATTTTTTATGAAAAATTGTTTAATACAGTGAAAAATTGATTTTTGATCTTTACAAATATTCAAGTAAAATATAGTAAATTTACTAAATTGAAAAACATGAATTTTTGAAAATCAACCGAAATTATTGTAATAACAAAAATTCTCAAAAAATTAAGAGTCTTTTTGTCTTTCAAGTGAGTTAGTTTTAAAATTCTAATTTGATTGATTCGTTTTGATTTATTTTATGATTGAGATTTTTTTTAATTATAAAATAACTTTTTTTAAAAAATATCGAGTTCTCAGACTAACAAATAAACAAAAAAGACAACAAGGCCTAAAAATTTTTCGGCACTTTTTTATTTAATTATGTGTTAAGTTTTGTTAAAAAGGACATGAAACTTAAATTTTTTAAGAGTTTTTCTCGCATCTAGAAAAGGCATTCTCATTCTCATTGATTTTTTTTGAAATTTAAAAAAAATTAATAATTAAAATTTTTGAGATATTTTTTAGAATTATAAATTCAAAGTTTATTTTAATAAATTTAGACAGGCTTATCCGGAGTCAGACCAGACCAATGTTTACCAATAACTTTAGATGTGGGCACAAATAATGAAGTTTTTCTCAAAGATCCAAATTATTTAGGCCTGAAACAAAAAAGAGTCACTGGTAAAGATTATGACGATTTTGTTGACGAATTCATCAACGCAGTTAAAACAAGATTTGGTTCCACTTGTTTGATTCAATTGGAAGACTTCCATTCATTTAACGCATTTAATTTATTACAAAAGTATCAATACAAGGCTTGTTTATTCGATGATGATATTCAGGGAACAGCTGGTGTTGTTTTCTCAGGAATGTTAACTTCACTCAAGATAACAAAATTGGAAGTCAAGGAATGTGTTTTTTTATTCTATGGTGCAGGAGAAGCAGCCATAGGCACTGCTGATTTGATCACGTTTGCCATGAGCCAAAAAGGAATCAGTGAAGAGCAAGCAAGAGAAAAAATATGGCTGTTTGACTCAAAAGGACTAGTGGTAAAAAATAGACCTGAAAGAGGAATCAATCATGAAAAAATGCCCTATGCCAAAAATGCAAAGCCAATCAAGAGTCTATCGGAAGCTATTGATTTTGTCAAACCAACAGCCATTATTGGCGCTGCTGCTCAAGGCCGAAAATTTACCGAGGAAATAATTAAAAAAATGTCAACCTACAATACGAGACCAATTATTTTTGCGCTCAGTAATCCGACCTCAAAAGCCGAATGTACTGCCCACGAAGCGTACACATTCTCCAAAGGTCAAGCTGTGTTTGCAAGTGGAAGTCCATTCGATCCAGTTGAGTACAATGGAAAAACATATCATCCTGGCCAAGGAAATAATTGCTATATTTTTCCAGCAGTCGGTCTAGCAGCTGTGGCCTTTGATCTAAAGCATATACCTGAGAAATTGTTTCTTATTGCTGCCGAGTCTTTGTCAAATCAAGTCACCGAACAAGAACTTGACGAAGGCAGAGTTTATCCAAATTTAAACAGAATTCAACGTGTATCGTTCAAAATAGCGGTTGATATTGGCAAATATGCTTTTGAGCATGATTTGAGTAATCTTTATCCGAAACCAGATTCAATTGAAAATTTTGTCAAGCAATTTATTTATGACCCTACTTATTCAAGTGCTTTGAAGCAAACTTGGTAGTTTAATGAGATTTTTCAATTAAATGAAATAATAAATTTAATATTTTTTTTTTAAAAATATAATTTTGATTTTTCTTTTCGGCATGTTAATTTTATATTGATAAAATTTCTGAATAAAGCACCAATATTACTTAGTGTTTATTATTTTTCTTGGGTATCAAAAAAATTTCTTTTCACATATAAAAATTAAGATTTATTATAAAAATTCAAAAACAATCTAATTAGCACCAAAAAGTGAAAATAAAAAATAAAAAAATTAATTAATTATTTTGAATAATATGCCAATCTTGAGCCTTTTTTTTTCTTCCTGGCTTAGGCTTTGAACCAATAACCGTATCGTAGTATTTTTCTGGTATTGTTATTGATTTTTTGTGTAAAGCAATTACAATAATATGCTTAAATATTCAATAGCTTTTTTCCAAAATTCAGAAATATCTGGCTCCTCTTTAAATTTTTTCAAACTTAACCTATCAGTGGAAAATCGATTTAATATAATCTTTAAACGTTCAATAAATTGAGAGAATGGGACTCTTTCTCTAAAAGTATGAACATCTTTTATTGATTTATTGGTTGCTTCTAAAGCATTATTAGTACTTGGGTAAGAAGGGGCTAAACCTTCAAACCAGCCAAAGTTAGAGGAATTAATCCATTCCTTTTCAAAATAATCGAAATATTCTTCGATTCCTTTGACTGGTTCATTAATTAGCCACTTCTCTTTTAAGAGTTTATAGCCTAACTTAAATTTCAAATCTGAAAAGCTTAACTGCAAAGAGAAAATATCTTTTAAAACTTTTTGTTTTGTGTCTTTATCGATTTTTAGATGTCTTTCCATAGCTCTTTCAGCATGAGCCCAACACATAATTCTCTTGTAATTTTCGCCGAAAACTTTTTCGAACCCATTTGTTATTGAATGAGCACCATCGGCAAGTAAAAACTCAGGACATTTAGATCTTATTTCGGACTCCACAAACGTCTCATTGTCAAATTGTTTGACAAAACTCCACACTACAGTTATTCTTCTCCTTTTTTTGCTCTGCTCTTCATTGTTAGCTTCTCCGTCTACAGAACAGTCATCACCGTCCTCTGAAAAGTCCTTTTCGACCACTTTTTGTGCCACAGGAACATCAAAAACCATCAAATTTTCAATTTCAATATCAATCATTTTAGTTTTTTTTAATTCAAATTTTTTTCAGAACTTATAAAAGCATTCAGAATTTACATAATTATTTCGAAAAATTAGATGCAATAATATTTGTTGGGAAAATTATGAGTTCTTTTTTTTATTAAAGTAAAATTGGTGCTTGATTCAGAAATTTTAGTGAAAAAAATATAATTAGCCTTTCTTTTCATTATTTTTTTTTCAAAAAATTCGCCATATATTAAATTTTTTAGAATTGAGAAAAAGTGTTAAGTCGTAATGAATTTCCAAATAAATAAATAAAAAATTTTCTTTTTAAAAAATCAATTGGCAAAAATTATTTCAAAGATCCTAAAATACAACATTAATTATTCACAAAAAATATTTGTTATGGTTTCTTTAATTCATATAGAAAAAAATAATATTTGATATTTTTAATTAATGATTTTACTTCAAGGCATTTACTTTAAGTATTTTATATAGATCATTTGATTTTTTTAATTTTTTTAAATAAAGACAATCAATTCAAATTAAATTAAAATCTTTCAACTTATTCTAAATCTTAATCTTTAAACTATTTCTTTTAGTATCAACAAATTTAATAAAATCCACCACAAATATATAGGTTTCATAACAAAAATAATAAAAATAAAACAATTTTTTAAATTTTTTAAATTTTTTCAATTTTCACTCTTAATTCCTTTTTTTTTTCTGTAAGCATTCTATTCGGAATTAAAAAAGTTTTTAAAAAAAGAAGAATTTTTTAAACTATTTAAAGTTTTAATTGTTTTATTACTTATTGAAACCTCCATTGCATATGGGTTTTTTAATATTTTTTAAGTGGAAATTTTTAATTGATGTTTGTTATTGTCTAAAGCAGTTTAAAAAATTATATTTAACATTTTCAAACCATATTTCAAACAAAATAATTTGATAAAATTTGTAATTTAAGAAAATAAAATTTATTTAGGCTTTGATTATAAGTCTAAATTTAAGCCAAAAATTGCTTAACATACTTTAGAACAAATATTTAAATTTGGCAAGCTTTACGACTCCAAATAGAAAGAAATTTGCCATTTTCAAAAATCCAAGCGAAAGACAAAATTTCATTCAAATTGCAAAAAAAACTATCTTTGAATTTGTCAGATTGAAAAATAGTTTTCCAATCGTTTCTCATTAAAAACTAATACAATTTATACAATTTAGATGATTGATCTGATGACAATTATCTTCCAAATTCGATAAATCAAAATGAACAATTTTAGCTTTGAATCTTATTGAATAAAATAATAATAATAATTTAGCTTTGAATCAGGGATCGAACCAGGACAGTTTTGTTAAAAGAAAAATTAATCGACATCCTAACTCACTATAAAATTTTGTTTTTTAATTTTTTTTCTTCAAAAGTAAATTGTCATCAAGGCTTTAATGATACATCTACTTAAAAATGGGTTTTTCGGTGAATAAGCGGTAAAGCATCCACATTTTAAAAATAAATAAAATAACTTTTTTTTTATTTAATTTAAAACTAGAAAAATTGAATTCTTGAATCTTAATTGACACATTTATATTTATAAAACAAATTTTTTTGATTTAAAAGACAACTGTTCCATCTGTTCATTAAGTGAACAAAGTTTTTATAAAAACAAGCTTTTATTTTTTAAATTTTTTATCGAAACTTAATCTTTTCACTTGATTGCAAAATTTTATCGAAAATAATGTTAAAAAATTTAAAATGTTAATTTAAATTTTTTTTTCCCTTTTTGAAAGTATTTAAAAATAGTTTAATATCTTTCCCATATGACCA
The DNA here is from genome assembly GCA_019054805.1 of Brachionus manjavacas. Taxonomy (NCBI): domain Eukaryota; kingdom Metazoa; phylum Rotifera; class Eurotatoria; order Ploima; family Brachionidae; genus Brachionus; species Brachionus manjavacas. The sequence continues at coordinate 408,385 of JAHQIY010000015.1, read as the reverse complement.
TAATTCAATTATATTGTTCAAAAAGTTGAAACCTTCTCTGAAAACATTAACAGTTTTTTTTTCGTTGAATCAGCTGTTTTTCTTAAAAAATTGAAATACTTAATAAAATAAACATTTTGATTTTAGAGTCAAAATACAATCTTATATATTTTTTTGAATCTAAAAAAAAATATAAGTAGAAGTGAATAACGCGCTAAAAATCAAAAGCTAATTGTTTATTTAAAAGTATTATTTAATATTTAAAAGTGAGCTGCGATTACAGTTCGCTTTTAAATTCAAAAAGTAAATGTTAATACTGAATTAAAGTAAAAAAACAGGATATTTTTATTTTGAAGCTGTAAAAGTGCACAACATTCGAAATAAGTGTAAAGAATGATCATTAAACTTAAATATCCTTAAAATTAAATTTAAATTTTAAATTGCCTTAACAATATCAATCTGAAAATTATTATCATTAATTAAATTAGAGAGTAGGCAGTGTTGTTTAGTCTTGTCTATTTATTAAATTTAATTGATATTAACAAATTGTTTTTTGAAAGACTAAAAACACTACGACATCAAATACGTATGAATTTAAAAGTCATGAGCTTTTAAATAAATAAACTTTCAGCTCTAAATTAAAAAAATTTAGAATTTTTTTTTTAATTATTAAAAACTTAAAAATATTTCACTTGAATTTTTTATTGGAATAACAAAAACTTTAATTAGAACTTGAAAAAAAATGAGTTTTAGTAAATTCGGAAAAAAAACATATTTGAAATTTTGATAACAAAAATCCATGCAAAGATTATTCACACAATTCATTCCAATCAGTCATAAATATCATAAGGGTCATCAAAACTATCGTAGTCATCAAAACTATCATAAAAATAATCCCTATAATTACTGTAATCACTTTCTTTTTCACTATCTGTTTCTTCATCAAAATAAAAGTTTGACTCACGTCTACTTGTGCTTCTTAAATAATTTCTAAAATAATTTGTTTCCTGGTTCAGAACAAATTCACGAACACAATCGGATACTTGCAAATGCTTCTCAAAATATACTTTTTCAGTTATTGACTCTTCGCCAAATTTAGCACTTATCTAAAATAGACAGTCAAAATATACATATATTTTTTTTAATAATAAAATTGGCTAAAATTCAAAATTTAATTGAATTTAATTTAAAAAAATTTTTTTCACCTCAAATAGCCTTTGGTCCTCTGTAAAGTAATTTAGTTTATCAGGAGAGTCGAAAAGCTTTAACATTGCTTCATTTATTTTATTAGTTTCATCTTTTATATAGAAAAATTCCGAATCAGATTTGTCTATTCTCAAAAATTTCAATTTTTTAATCGCATCAAACGTTGTGTTACAAAACTTTTTGAGCACCGATGCTTGTGGGTTAGTTATAACCAAATAATCAAGACTTGTCAAATTAACAAACTCATCACGAGGTATAAACATTGGTTCTATCAATTCCAAACCTTGTAAATTCTTCATTGATTGATTAAAGTTAGGTGTATTGGAGCAAGTCAAAGCTAAATATTTTAGCATTGGCAAATTGACTTGGTCAAAATCTCTTGAAAATTTTTTTGGCAATTTTAGGTCTAAAAATTCTAGATTTATCAAAAGATTCAAAAATTTGATTTCATTTAGTAAGCATCCTCTTCTTATGTTGAGAAATTTGAGCGCATTAAATGACATTTCAGGTGAAATTCTTTGATAATCAAGGCTCAAAATTTCAAGATTGCTTTTGATTTTTAGCGCGTTATGTGAATCTGTTTCCAAAATATTCAAATTTTCCATTAAAATTAAAGGCTTGTGACCATTCTTGTCAAATTGACAGTCAATCAATTGCAAGTACTCGAGAGCCTTGAATGATTCGAAATAATCAAATTGAAAATCGTCAAAAGAGCAATTGATTATTTTCAACTTTTTGAGGCTTTCGAGTCCATTTTCTTTGTGAAACTTATTTAAATTGGTATCTTTTAAAATGAGCATTTTTAAATTAAATAATGGCTTAAATGCATTTTTTTCTATTTTAATTGACATTTTAGATAATTCTAATGTTTCAATTCTTTGCAAACCAGCAAATGTATTTTCTTCGAAACAATTTAACTTATCAAGATTTAAACAAAGTTTGGTTATATTTTTTAATTGACTGCATAATTCTTTGGGGAACTCTCTGTCACCAAAACGCTTTATTTTTAGCTCTTTAACACTATCTACATCAAAAGGTAGCTTTTCTTTAATACTGTCTTCATCTACATACGATAAGGCATCCCCACCTTAAAACTCCAATTTATTGAGCTTATTATTTTCTTTTTTGGTTAAATCGATTATCACTTGTTCACTTTTACTTTTGATCAGCTGAGCATACGCTTGAAAACTTATTGAATCCTAATTAATTAAAATTTTAATTTTGAATTAAAAAATTTTTAATTTAAATTTATTCACCTCAAAATAGTAACAATAAGCATTAGTTTTATAGTTTTCTCCTCTAAATTTAAATAATTTTTAGTCGCGTTTTTTTCATAAGTCAATTGAAATTTCAACTAAATTTATCTGAAAATATTTTTGAGATCTTTTTAGCAAAACAAGCTTTATAAAATATGCTGTTTAATGTAAATTTATAATTCCTTAATTTAAATCTTATTTTCACACAGCTTAAATGACGACTTTTTGTGGTCACTTTTTCTTTAGAATATTCTTCTAAATAATCAAGTCGGCATTAGAAAAAATGCCATTAGAAATAGTCGGGTTTAATTTTTGATTTTTAAATTTATCAATTTTGGATTTAAAAATTTGTTTTTTCACTTACTTTAGTTTGTTCACTAATGCATGTTTTAGACAATTTATAATTACCAATTGTCCTATATGCTTGGAAAATTCAAAATTTTCTAGATTTAAATCTTTACTGAATGATAAAAAGTCTGAACTTTTTTCAGGCTCTAGGGTTTTTGTTTTAAAAAAAGCGAAAGTTCCATCGTAAAAATTATTCAATTCTTTTTCATCTTCCAGTTTGATTTTTTCAACTTGTTTAATTTTTGAAATCAACTTATCACGATAAGCACTAATTTGATCTACAATGTGGTCATTTTTTAACAACAAAATAGCCTTCTCACACTGAATGTCGATTTCATTTATCAAACTAGCGTGATATTCGAATATTTTGTTTCTTAATTCAGTCATTTTAAAAAAAAATTTCAAAAAATTTAAGTTTAATTTTATTTGAGTTGAAAAAATAAATGCTCCATCATGTCATACATGTTAATTTGTTTTTTAATTTTATGAAGCATAAATATTTTTGTTTGAATTTGAAAAGTAGAAAGAAACAAGCAAATTAAAAAAAAATTGTCTTAAATTTTTGAAATTTTCAATTAGCAAATGTTAATATTCGGCTATTAATTAAGAGTAAACTAAATGTTTGAATTAATTGTTCTTTGAATTGTATCTCTATCATCTTAACATCATATCACCAGCCATTCACTCTACATTTCATTTTAAAGCTCAAAGTTAGTCCTTTATTTTGATATATAATATGTAATAATTGCCTTTATTATTACACTAATTAGAATTGGTTCACAATTATATTTATTCCAGTATAATATTAGGTCATTAATTTTGTAAATTACATTAATCATTTAATGTATCGAAATTTCAAAAATTAAATATGGAATTTTTTGGACGTCAGTAGACGTTCACCACAAATTTAGAAAAAAATCACAAATTCAGTAAAAATATTACTATTTCATTAATAAAAAACTAATTTGGTTTTTTATTCACAAAACCAATAAAACATATCTAATTGAGCGAAACTGTCACTAATTAATTTATTAATTCACTAATTAGATAAAACCTGCACTAATTTGATAAATATAGAAGTTGAAGATATTCCTTATACTCAAATTCAAGTAAGTAAAATTATTCGAGCAAAAATGGAAAGCAAAAAAGGTTAGGGAAATAGAGATTTTTTTAGAATATTTTTTAAGTCAATGGGTCTATAAAAACAACGGCTGGTACGAAAGGTATTATGATGGTATTCCAAACACGAAAAACGGACTCGAGTCAAGAAGATGATGTTGTAATGGAGAAAACAAATGAAATCAAAAGCTCAAGAATTAAAATAAGTTGTGAGAAGTGTAACGCAAAAATGTTAAAAAAAAGAGGTTTTTATTGTCCAAATGGTTGTACAAAAAAAAAATAGGTATTTTTTTTATTTTTTTTATGTAATTTTTTTTTACTTAATTAGTGAATAAAATTAAAATAAAGTTATGATTTAATTGAATTAGTGTTTTTTCATCTTTTTTGTGATATTTTTTTATTTTTTGTGTTCTTTTTCTGAAATAAATATTATAAACTGAATTAGTTAACTGTTTATTGATTGTGTTATTTTTTTACTAAATTAGTGAAGATTTTTACTGGATTTGTGGATTGATAATATTTATGCTCGAATTTTTTTCAACTATAAAAAATCTTCATCTATTTGTTTACAAATATAATTTATCTAATAATTTATCTAAAATTATTTGATAAACACCTATTCAAAAATACTGAAGTAATTACTTTTCAAGATGAAATTAATTTTATTCAAAGAATTACATTTAAAAATTTAAAAATTATTTTTTTAAGCTTAATCAATAACGTTTTAGATGATGGTAATTCATATTGGTTAGAATTTATTTAAAAAAATTTTTCACCTGTAACAATACAATTATTCGGACATAAGGACTCATTGTTTTCAATTAGAAATTTTTGCTTTTTTCAAAATATTTCCAATTTGAGACGTGTGAACCTAGGACCACACGCTGTCTCCTACCCTTCAGAAAAAGTTTAATCCAGTCGAGAAGTTGTCTGTGAATGCAAACACTTCTTAGCTTATTCAGCCTGCTATGAGGAACCTTATCGAAGGCTTTCGCAAAGTCGAAGAATATAGGCTTCTTATTCTTCATCGCCGATGTGACAACGTCAATAATCTCAAGAAGGATATTTTGAGTTATTAATATTTGACGTGCATTTTTTTTGCAGGAAAATGAACGTCATTAAAAAGTATTTAATTCAATTGATTAATTGTAAAATCCAAGTGTTTCTTGCAATTTTCTTTTAGAGCTTTGAAATAAAAAGCAAAATCATCTTCTTGTTTTGTTTTGCATAGTGCTAAACCAAATGGATGTAGTTTTCTTGATTTGTCAGTTGTTCCACCGGTCAATAGTGGAAATCCACCATATAATAATTTGTAAGTCGCATCAGATAAAATATGACTGTTGATGCACGCAAAGCTTAGTAATCTTTTTGTTGTCAGAAATATTTTGAACGTTTGTACAGGCAATGCTTGAATTTCGTTTTTACCAACAAATACTTGATCTTCACTTTCTGGTAATTATAATCGATTATCACACCAGTTTTTAAGATCTTGTAGTGTAGGCATAGCAACTTCTTTCTTTTCTGTACGAATTTTTTGAAGAAAATTTGTCAAGTCGCTTTTTTTAACTGGCGGAATACCTAAAACTGTTAATTGATGAAATATTGCTTCTGGTTTTGTTCCAAGTGAATCTAATTGTTTGATGTGTTTTTGTGTTTCTTCTGGAATTTTTGTTTCTTCTTCATTGTCTTGATGGCAAGTATGTTCATTATCTGAAATAAATACTCGAAATAGATTCTCATCAGCTGTCAATGCATACATTGCTACTTTACATCCATTTTTTTTGTATCGACAAAAATATTCCAATTTTCTATCGTTTTTTAATATCTTTGAGCCATTTGAGTTCCAATTTGTTGAGCTGATTGAATTTTGTTCTAGCTGTTCTTTAAATATTTCATTACTTTCATAATTTTTGTGATGTAGATAGATTTTTCCAGTTCCTCGTGATTTAATTGTTACTGGTTCTTGAAAGTCATCTTGGTCTGTTGTATCGTCTAACGTATAATCGTTATCCAGTCTTATTTCTTCACTAACAATTCTTATTTATTTTATTCCTTAATAGTAGCTAACCTTATGTTTACATCGGATTTATATAGCATTATAAGAAATAATTGACAATCAAAAATTTGTGAGTAATAAATGATGTTCAATAATAAATTTAGATAATTTTTAATAAAAAAGAAGCTCACTTATTAAAATAAGTGTTAATTTATTAATTATATTGTTTGATTATTGATTAAAATGTATTTTTATTAGAAGAAAGGATTCTTAATATATTTGTTTATCATCAATTAAATTAGATGTTTTGTTTAATAAAAAAGAGTGGATTTTATTATTTTTAATAATATTTTTATTAATAACGAAGGTATTAAAATTAATTGCTCAATTTAAATTATGATTCATAGAGCCACCACCAGAGAGAAAATTTGGTGAAATAACATTTAGCTTTTTTTCAAAGATTATTAATTGTTTTTTTTTTAACAATTTTGATGTCAACTCGAGTTTTGGTTCAATAAAAAAAAATAAAATTTATCAATGAATGAAAAATTTAATTTCATAATAAATTTTCTTTTGTTTTTTAAATTAAATTTCATATTTTTACGAAGATTGTTAACCTTCCGATAAGGTTAAGTTAATAAAATTTCGTTTAGTTGTTTTTTTTTTATATTTTATTTTATTAAATAAAATAACACTTATGACAATTACGACAAAAGGCCTAGGTAAACGTTTTTTATTGTTTGTGGAAATATTCGAATAAGACAAATAAATGAAATAAAGTTTTACATTTTTATGGTAGAAGAAATAATTAAAAAACATCAATCACAAATCAAAATAATAAAATATTAAAAGTAAGAAAGATAGTAGACAATGGTCATTGCGATAACGATGACACTTTATATTAATTTAATTTAATTAAAACATCAAGATAATTAACTTGATATGTTATTGAATTTGAGGATCGTAGATCATAGTAACAGATTTTAGGTTCTGTGGTACAAAAACCATAGCAGCTTTGACTTATAAAGTTAACTGGTGAATAATTACTAGATAGGCTTTTCTTTTTTTTAACTTTTGTTCATATTTACTAAGTAAATAAATAATTCAAATAGGCTAGTGTCCTTATCGTAGTCTAACACTTCATTTATTTATTTTAATAAAATTTTTAATAATTAAAATTTTAATTTTTATAATAATAAAATTATCTGTTATTTTGAAAACAAACACATTGATAAATTCATATCAAATTTTTTCAATTTTTTTGCAAAGGCAATAAAGATCAAATTGATATTATTATAAATTGATAGCTTGAATGTTGTAAATTTCAGAATTGATCGTTTGATCACAAAGCTATAAATTATCTTGAATAAAAAAACCCAAATGTTTTTTCTCCACTATTCGTTTTTGCCATCGGTTCAAACAGGTTTGCACTATTCCTTAAATTGTAACTCTAATTTCTCGAGTCGTTTTTAAAAAATCTATTTTTTAAATTCTCAGACGAGTTATGATAGAATAAAGTCTTAAAAGAGAATGATAACATTCTTTCTAAAAATCTATGCTGAAAAGCATATAAGCCATATTTTCCAAAAAATTATTTACATCATTAAAGTTTTTCGATTCAAATTTGAACTTAAACAATTTAAAAATAGAAAAATAATAACTTTTATCTAGTTTAACTATTGCCTCTTTAGAAAAATAGCTCAAGAGAGCTGAACAATAATCGTAAGTTTTTGTTCATATTTACTAAATAAATAAATAATTCAAAAAAAATTTTAGAGATAAATGCTATTAAAAAAAAGATCTGAATTGAAATTTTGAACTTTCCTTGCCAAAATGGGGAATATGGAATAGAATCGAAAAAAAAATTGGGTTTACAAAAGAACAGAACAAAGTATTAAAAAATTTAATAACTTTTTATCTAAAAGTTTAAAATAAATTCTGTAAATCCAGCATGATGCAACATTCAAAGTTGCATCAACTGTAAAAGTCTGCTAATGGTGTGCAGAATCTCTGCAAAATACACCACGCTCGATTATATTGAAATTTAATTTCTGCATAACTCTGCAAATTTAGCAGGCTTTTATGTATGATGCAACTTTGAAAGTTGCATTTACAGAACTAAGTTTAAACCTTTAGAAAAAAAGTTATTCAATTTTTTTTTCATTTTTTCTGTTCTTTTTTTCATTTTGTACTGAATTTCACAAAACCAAAAATTTGGTGAACAATTGATTTTATTTAATTTTCTAAATAACATAAAAATAATTTGCAATCTTTACTTTCAAAAAATTGACTACAAATTAGTTTTATTTGTATTCATGCAATTAAGCCTCTAAATTTTCATTTAGCCATGTTTGCTTTAAATTAAAATTTGTTTGCTAGAAACAAAACGAGGCCACAATTACAAGGATCAGTTGATTTAATTGTAAAAAATCTCGCAATTACCATCTCCAAAAAATCAAACTACCTAGGATAAATTAATTTTAGACATTCTTAATAGGCTTATGACAAATTTATACCGGCAATAAAGCTGAACACAAAACTCTCTTTCAATAATCCTTTTACATACAACAACCTTTTGAATAAATAATCGAGCAACAAACTTTCAATTTTTGTATTTTAGTGATCGCCACAAAACTTCAAGACCCACTTAAAGTCGGACATTTGTAATAAATTAATTAATAACTGCTCACTTACTTCCCTTGTCTAGCTTTCATATGTTACATTGACCACTTAGCTCCGAAGCTTAAACTATTTGCTTTTTAGCGTAAATACGCCCCAAAATCTTGTTAAGTCCAACTAAAATAAAATATTGATTAAGAATGGCTTTAGTGACATATTGATTGCAAAGCCCCTATTTGACAACAGTCAAAGTTAATGCCAAGGATTCTGTGCATTGTCCAAACACCTTTGTTTATTTATTTTTAAATTATTTAACTTTAGATATGTTTTTTTTAAATAAATAAAAAAAATAAGATGCGGGTTACTTCTGAGTACGATCAATCATATAGAACTGCTGGAAAAGGCGAAGTGGACGATTTGTCCAAGCTTGACTTTCTAGATGAACAGGCTCTTATAAACGAACTCTATGTTCGCTACAAAAATGGACAAATATACGTAAGAAAGAAAAAAAATTTTTTTTATATTTTATTCTAAAAATTTATTAAATATTTTGTAAAAATTTTATTTTATTAATTAAAGACTTATATTGGAGATGTGCTGATTGCCGTAAATCCGTTCAAACAGTTGAATATATACGAGAAAGAGCAGCACAGGGCCTATTCAAAAGTGAGGTTCCGCTCTTTGCTCACACCACATGTGTTCTGGGTGGCAGACGCGGCCTATCAGCGCATGCTTTTTCACAAAGCGACTCAGTGCATAGCTGTGTCGGGTGAGTCTGGAGCAGGAAAAACTGAGAGCACTAAGCTCATGATACAGCACATTATTTACCTGTGCAAGACTGATTTTGATAAGGAACTGCAAAAAAAGATTGTAGATGTGAACACACTGTTGGAGGCGTTTGGCAATGCACAGACATGCATGAACTCTAATTCGAGCCGATTTGGCAAGTTTGTTCAAATGATTTTTACAGATGAAGGACAAATACTTGGCGCCAAGGTCTATGACTATTTGCTGGAGAAATCCCGAGTGGTCAATCACGGACCGGGCGAAAGAAACTACCACATATTTTATTACATGTTTAGCGGACTGGAAAAAGAGGAATTGGAATATTACTATCTGGATTCATTGGAAAATTTTCGCATCCTTGGAACTAGTGCGGGCTGCAAGGCCTATTTGACCAAGAGCGAGATCAAATACTGCAAAATGATGTTCCAGGCTCAGAAAGACATAATGAAAAGAGTTGGCTTTCTGGATGAGGACATCACGCTCATTTTTACCATTTTAGCTGCCGTTTTGCACTTGACCAACATTTCTTTCTGCCAAGACGAAGAAACTGACGGTGTTTACATTGACGATGAGTATCCTCTTGAAGTTGTGTCCAATTTGTTGTGTTTGGACCAGGAAATTTTGGCCACTGCCCTCATATCCAGCTCGAATGTTACCAAAGGAGAAAAAGTGGTTAGTCTGAAAAATAAAGACCAGGCTAATGATGGACGCGATGCACTTGCCAAAGCTTTATATGAACGCTTGTTTGGATGGATTGTTCATCAAATTAATGAGCTTTTGCAGCCGAATAGTGCGCTCGGGTAAACAATTAAAAAAATGTTTTTTTCAAAATTTATTAGCTAAATATTTTTATATATTTAAAAAAGAGATTTAGAATTTAAAATTTGAAAAAAAATTAAAAGCTTTGAATAGTAAAAAATCTTGTTTTTGTTCAATTATTTAGGAAATATATCCTGTTTTAAAATCTAGCTATTTTGATTTATAAATAATCCCGAATTTGTTGCAAAAATTTCACGGATAGCGGATTAAGATACAAAGTGCTTGTCAAACTATAAATAGTGACAAGTCTTCTTAGCTTTAAAATATTAAACAAAGAAAATTTTAAAACAATTTTATTAAATTTCAAAGGGAAAAGCTTGACTTGTTGCCGTCAATCGGAATTTTGGACATGTCGGGCTTTGAAAATTTTTCTCTAAACAGCTTCGAGCAATTGTGCATCAATGCAGCTAATGAACATCTACAGTTTTATTTCAATGAGCACATTTTTCTACAAGAAGAGGAAGAATACTTCAATGAAGGCATTCCGTTTGACATTGTCGATTTTCAAAACAACGAAGACTTAATAGAAGTGTTCATGGGTCCTCTGGGACTATTTGCTTTATTAGACGAGGAGTCAAAGTTTCCACGAGCCTCTGACAGCTCACTGGTCGAGAAATTCTACTCTCACTGGAAAAACTCGGACAGATATGTGCGCTCAAGAGCCACTGATCTCACTTTTGGCATCAACCACTACGCTGGTAGGGTGATTTACAACGCCAAAGGATTTTTGGAGAAAAACCGCGACAATCTGAGCCAAAACATCATTGAATGCTTGAAAAACTCAAATATAGAAGTGGTATCGGAGCTCTTTTCTGTGGAGAGAACCGAGTCGGGCTCAATTTCGCGCTCGGCCACTGCCTTTATTGCCAAGCCGTATTTGCCATCGCGGCCAAAATCCAACGAGTTGAGAAGACAAAGGGACAGTTTTACCCAAAAGAGGACCAAGAGTATCAAAAAAAGAATGTAATTTTTTAATAAAATTTTTTATTTATTTCAAAATTTTTGTATTCTTAAGTCAAACACTTAAAACAAATACAATTCAAAAAGATAAGCTAAATCAAGTGACAGTGACTTGTCATTTTAGAGTAAGATTGAGAAATATTATGTTAAAATTTTTTAAATTTTTGTTTAATATAGAACTCGTTGGCCGAACTATTGGACAAAATGAAAGACGCGGAGCCGTTCTTTGTGCGGTAAAAAAATAGATTATTAAAAGCTTAGATTTGACTATTAAAGAGCGAGTTTAGACCGTGAACAATTAACTTTTAGAAAAAAAGAAAGTTATAGTAAACATACTCGGAACGTAGATAGATAGACTAAAAAGCAAATAAACAATTTATTTTCAATTATAAGCGGCTATTTTAATTAAGAGACCACTTTGAAATTTTAGCCGAACAATTGAGTGTTGAGACTACTGAGGTCCTCTATTGATATTATGGGTCTTAATTGAATAGCGGTAACGCCCTAGCTAGCAAATACGAGCTAGTTGATGGCAAATATTTGCTTGTTTAAACTAAGGACATAGTTAACAAAGGTCCAAATTAAGTGTTTAGGAAAATATTTTGTTAAACTTGTGTATGTTTGTATTATCTATGGGTTACAAATATTTCAACTATGTTTTAATATTGAATAATCAAGATTAATTAATTTGAGGAAATATCCCGTCTTAGTTTATATAAGATAGGTGTTTGATTTAAATTTTTATTTAAAAATAAAAATATTTCAAATAAATTACAAATTGGGGATTTCATCTTTTTTTTAGTTACAAAAAAATTCGTCATCTTACAAATTCAGAGGTAATTAAAAAAAAAATGTTGACTTATAATTAAATTAATTGATAATCAAAATATTTATTTCTTTTGAAAAAAAAATAGAAAATTAATAAAAACTCTAGAAGTTAATTTTTCTCTTTTAGTTTTTAAATTAATTAAGAATAAATAAAAATTTAGTGTGTTCTTAATGAATAATTTAAATTTAAATTTAAACTTGACCAAATGTTCCAATGACGTAAATGCATCAATAGATCAGAGTGTGAGTGCTGCCGTGCTCAATTATAACTATGAGTACGGCGATAATTTGCTTTCTAACGAGTTTAATAAGAAAAGCCTAAGAAGTGTAGACAAAAAATGCGACAAAAAGTAGTCAAATCAGAGCTAATTTAGAGCAAAATTTTAGCAATTTTTTTTCAGGTGTCTGAAGCCAAACCATGAGCGCAAGTCGAACAAATTCGACCAAGATCTCATATCCGAGCAGCTCAAGTACAATGGCTTGTTGGACATAGCGCACATACGCAACCAAGGCTGGCCATATCGCATGCACTTCGAGGACTTTTTGGACAAGTACCAGATAATCGCGTTTCCTATGTGCAAAGAGCTCAAGCCCATTGGCAAACACTGCGAGTCCATCCTGAAAGAGCTTGATATCAAGGATTACGCAATTGGCAAGACCAAAGTAAGCATTAATCAATGGGGGGTTGAATCAAGGATATTAATTAAATGTAAACAAGGGCGGAATTAAATTAAAAATCAATATTTTAGCATTTATTAAACTTTAGACAAAAATTAGGTTAGCTTTTTTTTCTCATATAAAAGACATTTAATTTGCTGGGATTTTGTTGTTTTTTGTTTACTAAATGTTTTCTAATCTTTAAAATAGACACGACCATCGATATCTCTAAATTTTGCCGGGGTTAATCCCGACTAATAGGCTTTAATCAGATTAATAAATATTGTCAAAAAATGGTCGTGTTAATTTTTAGTTTTAGCTTACTCTTGCTTATTTGCCAGTCGATTGTAAAAAAACTCTTTCTATTTTGATCTTAATTGGAAAATTGCTTAGGAATAAAGAAAGAAACAAAAAAAAGAAAAAGCTTTAAATTAATTGAATATTTTCGCGGAGATTACGCGAGGATTCTGCATTGAGCCGTTGCGCAACCTAAACTTACGGATCGAGTTATTAATTAAAATGAATTCTTTTGTTTAAAAATAGATAAGTCTTTAGGGTATTAGTGAATATTTAATAAAAATTTTATCTCCTATTATAACTCGAACGTTTATTTTAACTAAAAAAGGTTAAGTCTTTTAAATTTTATTTCAATTTAAATTAAATGAAAGTGTGTATTTTTATGTTTGTGTATGTGTGTGTGTGGGTTCCGGGGTTTACAATTACTTTCCTTGATTCAAAACAATTATAACCTTTCGTAATTATTTGTTGTGTAGGTTTTTTTGAAAATGTGGCACCCGGAAATACTCAATCAACAGTTAGATAGTTTGGTAAGCCAGGTGATTGTGTGCCAAAAAATGGTACGGGGCTTCCTGTGCCGCCGAAGACTGCTAAGAATGCTAGAAATGGTCCAGGACCAGACTGAAGACAAAATTCTTTTCGTAAGCCTGGCTCAAAGCCTCGGTCTGGCCGCTTACGAACACATTAGCTCAAATAATAGACTTAAAATTAAAGTTTGTTCTTAATTTGTTTAAAAGCGATTAATTTTAAATTGGTTGAAATAATAATTTAATGAAAAGGACAGTAAAAAATTAATAATACTATCAATTTTGATTATTAGGATAAATTGATTAAATTTTTGATATTGATTAGTTTCAACCCATCGAGAATAATAATTTGTAAAAAAAATATTTTTTTTAATTAAAAATTTTGGTTTAAACATTAATTTAATGAAAAGGACAGTAAAAAATTAATAAAACTATCAATTTTGATTATTAGGATAAATTGATTAAATTTTTTAATATCAAATTTTTGATATTGATTAGTTTCAACCCATTGAGAATAATAATTTGTAAGAAAAATATTTATTTAAATTAATAATTTTGGTTAATGTATTAATTAAAGCTTTCAAGAAAAATTTTAAATAAATAAGAGGGGTTAAATAATAATAAAAAAATTTTTAAAGTGAGACGAAATTAAATTTTTTTAATTCTAACATTTTTTCGATAATTGAGATTTTTTTTTTTAAATTTAGATAAAAATGTTCAATTAATTAAATTAGTTTTATAACAACTATGAAAAGTAAATGATTATTGAATTTTTATTTTAAAAATGAGCCTTAATTTAATTTAAAAAAAGAAAACATTTTTTTGTATTAATTAGAATAGTGTTTATTATGTAAATAATATTTTTACTATTGAAAAAAGGGTAAATTACAAAGAAAAGGATGATTAAATAAATTTTAAATTAACTTGATGTGAATAAGTGACAATGAACAAAAAATAAGGATTCATTTAAGAAAAAATTGAATTTCTAGATGTATTAAAATGAAATTTGTCGCTTTGATTTACATTTGTATTAAAATAATTCGGAGTTGTTAATTGCAGAGAAGCGACTTGATTCTGATAAAGACAGTGAACGAAATGTCTGATTTTGTGGACGATTCGTCCAATTCGAACCTAAAAAGCTCAAATAGAACAAACTACAATAATTACAACAATCAGGACAACAATTTGAGTGATACCAAATCATCGAAGTTTAAAAAAATGGACTCGGACACCTCGTTTACCATGAACTCGCACAACCACTACAACAATCAGTCCGATGTCAACAAACACCATCACAAAAAGGAAAAAATAAAGACTCTAAAGAACAAAATTGAGAGACAAATGAAGGACTATGTGGACCGAGAGGACTACAATGAGATGCTTAAGCTGGTCAAAAAGTTAAATTTGATTTCTGATGATAAGTGGGAAGAGCTGGAGTCCGAGGTGGAAAAATTGGACTACAGTGATGTGCACGAGTACAAGTCTACAGCAGGATTTCTGACCGATGATGAGATTGCTCTTTTGGCCCACGATCTTGGCCAAAAGAATCGTCAATCGACTCCATTTAATCCAGAAGACAACCAGCAAGGCACTGAGATGGTCAATCTTAAACTGAACTATGGCCACAAGCGAAGCATTCTCAGAAAGTTAATGATCGCTCAGCGAAAACAGTTCCTGTTCAAGAAAGAACAGGCTGATTTGCAAAAGGCCAAAAAAGAATTCGATGACACCAGCATATCGAATTTTTCTCAAATTAGTGGACATGTAGCAGGCTCAGGTGCCGAAGATAAAATGAAAGCTATGAACGAACCCGATTTGGATGCCAACTTTAAGTATTTTCTTTTTTTTTTTTTTTTTTTAAGAAAAAAAATTAATTATTTTTTATGTTTTCAAAGAATGCTTTATGAGGTTTGGGACACGGCCAGGTGCGTAGATACAGAAGAGACTTATGAACAAAGAGTTCATTTTTTTCATCTGTCTCTACAAATACTCAAAGTGTGCACTTATATAGTGCTTGGTTTGGTAGTGCTTGCTACAGCTATAATTGGAAAAGGAGCATTTTTGCTGATGACCAACGCTGTTGGACATGTCGAAACGGTAATTTAAAATTTGTTGTAAAATTATTTCAGCTGAAATTTTATTTGAATAAAAAATATCAATTTTTTATTTAAAATAAATTAAAAAATCTAAAGTTAACAAGTTGTTTAGGAGGGTTTTATTCATTTAAAATTATAAAATTTTTGTTTAATTGTGGTTGATTTGTCACAGTTCAAAAATTGAGAATCTTATTTGGATAGGTAAACAAAAAACTTTGTAAATATTGACTTGATATTCAAGGATTTACAGGCATTAATGATAAACAAGCAATTAAGAAAAGATTTTAATTGCAAAGTTTACCTATCTACTTGGCTCAAAAAATAACTAATATATAAAAAAATTATGGATTAAAATTTGACATTTTGTTCTCTTTAAAGTATATTTGCTGATTAAAAATTTGTTGTATCTTTATTTAATATAATATCGAGTATAAATAGCTGGATGTATTAATTTTAGCAAAATATAAAATTAAAAAAAAAATTCAATTGGAAATAAAAACCAGCAAAGAATTAATTTAATTATAAAGAGACCTTAAATTTAGAAAAAAAAAACAACTTTATATATTAAAATAAACCTAATAATAAGCTATGACGTGCTTGGAACATAAATCGAGGGATTAGACTGATTAAATTTTTTTAATTTGTTTTTAAATTTTATTAATGTCTTTAGGGTTTAAAAAATTTTCATCTAGAATGTGAAAAAAACTAAATTTATTCAAAAAGAAATTAATTTAAAGATAATGCTTAACATTTTATACAAATTTTGCCTGATTCCGAGCAAATGTAAATAGAAAAATTTCAAATTAATTTTGACTCAAAATTTGTATAATTTTTCCTTAGCAAAAAAGTCCCAATATTTAAACAATTCTAATTTTTGTCTAGCAAATACAAAAATTTGATAGTTAAATTTCGAAATGGTAAAAAATAAAACTAAACGAGACCCCCTCTTTCAATTTTCTCTCTAAGTCCACAGATCTTTGATTGTCTCCGGTAAGTCTTTCTTTTATTTTTTAAAGTTTAAAATTTTTTTTATTTTATATTTAATAATTATTTAAAATTTAAAAGTAAAAAAAAAAATTATATTAAAATTTATATTTAATTATATTAACTCGAATAAAAACAAATTTCGAATTCGAATTATACTCTAATTTTCTTTATTCTTCTTTATTTCTAGAAGATTCCAAGTTCTTTGAATTTTTTTGATAAAATTAAAAATTTGTGGCCTGCTTCTTTTTTATTATATTGTAAGTTAACATCTTGAGTTTAGCTGAAAACTGTAGAAACATGAGAGTTGTTTAATTTAAGCTAACTTTTTAATTCCTTTACTGGTCTAATTGTTGCATTAATTAAACAAAAATAATTTTTGAAAAATATTTTAAGAGATATTTAATTTTTTGTCGCTAGGATTTCTACATCAAATTTCTTGTTTAATTCAAATAATAAAATTGAAATTTAGCTATTTTTAAATCCTTTTAAAATTCATTTTGAAATTAATTTTTTTTAATTATTTAAATTGTCAAAAATTGTTTGAAAAAAAGTTTAATTTGTATTATTAATAATTTTTGAATCTCAAGCAAAGCTACTTTATAAAATTTTCTAAAATTAAAACAAAAAAAATAATTAAAAAAATTTAACAAAGAGTGACAAAAATGCGTACAAAGAACGCTGGGTCTGGATGTTGATATCGAGCATTTGTGCGCCCTACATGTTCACATTTTTTGACAGCATTTTCAAAGCATTGTTCGGCAACAAGCCATGGCCCACACTTAAAGTAATGCTCTTTGTCCTGGTGATCGAAACAGCGCACAGCTTCGGCATGTCCATATTCGTGTTCCGAGTGCTGCCCAAACTGGACGTGTCACGCGCCATTCTCATCATGAACGCCGTCTGCACCATACCAGGCATCCTCAAATTTCTAGTGAGCAAAAACCACGTGAACGCAGCGCGAAAGCTCGTCATATTCGTGATGGACTTTTGCGCCGTGGCCATGCAATGCACCGTGTTCGGCATAGTGTTCGCGTCCAAGTACATGTTCAAGTCGGACACAGGAACGGCTCCAGCGCCGCACATTGACGCCGGTGGCGCCACCAGCGACCTCTTCACCACCGACACCCTGTACGACTCGTTCGACACGCTCAAAAAGCGCCAAGCAGACTACTTTTTGGACGCGTTCGACACCACTCGGCCTCTGCCCGCTCAATCCGTGCCCAACAACGGCACCAACTTGATACTGCAGGACATTTTGTCTTCGTTTCAGATCGAATGGGAGCTGCCCATAGCGCTCATGCTAGTCTCGCTGGTCTGGTGGGAGAACTTTGTCGACCGCGACATCAAATGCGGCTCGTACAAGTTTGTCAACATAAAACTGCTCAAGGAGAACATCGCCGCTACCAGGATCAAGACAAGCATGATGACAAGTGTGTGGAAAATAGCCATCACGCTTCTATTTGCCTACATATTTCACCCGGGCATATTCAACTCGAGCAAAGTGTTCCGAACAATTGATGATGTGGCCGACAGCCGATTCAAGTATGGCGCCAATGGCGGTGCTTGGTCTGGTGACCAAATGGCCGGCTTTGGACCGCTGCCGCCACCTCCACCGCCCTTACCGCTCAAAAAACGATCAGCTGACTTTTTGAACGACACTTTGCTGGCGTACACTGCTGCTCAGATGTTTGTGCCGTCAATGACCAGTGTGCCCATGCGGACAGTGGAAGATCAGCCCACTTACAAAGACCGATGGATCACCTATTTGGCGCCCATGATTCTGCAAGTGGTCTGCTCGGCTCTGTGCTACTACACGGGCCGACTAGCGTGCAAGCTGTGCATGCAGCGATTGGGCTTTGCTCTTCCTCTGACCCTGGTCACGCCGATCACTCTGTCCGTGGCTCTCGTCATTTGCAAATGGTTTCCGCAATCGGCTGTGCTCAGCGATGACTTTGTGTACTGGACGTGCCACGAGGGCTATCAGACGGGCTCGTTCAAATGGCAAGTGATATGCGGTCTTGGCTTCTGGTGGTTGTCGCAGCTGTGGATAGGCGGACATGTATGGTTCGGCAAGGGTCAACGATTGGCTTTTACCGACAGATTGTTTGTCTTGCCCGGCTATTGTGCCATTCTGACTGAACAATCGCTGATGATGAACCGACGCCGCTATGAGCGAAGCGACGCGTACTCGGTCCTCGACAACAAGGCCTCAGTGGACGAAGGTAATTATTAAAAATTTTTTAAACCTTTTTTTGCAGAACAAAAGTGTCCCAATATCTTTATTTATAAAAGCAAAAAAAATAATCAATTAATTCATTAAGAAAAAAAATAAATTTTAATTAAATTCAAATTAGAGATAAATGATTATTTTATTTTTTAATGAATAATTTTGGATACCTGAGTAAAACCCAGGCATTAAGCCTTTGTTTGAATCTTCTTTTTTAAGAGTCAACTATAGTTAAATAAAATAGAATAAGATTTTAACTTTTAATTTAAAAAAAATTGTCATTTCAGTGAGTGATTTCATAGCTCTAAAAAATATAGTTTTCAAAGTAATCAATTAATTCATTATTGTCATTCGGACGTTTTTAAAATCAGTAGATGGAAAGCTTCAATGGGGTTTTGTGAAGTAAAGTACAAAAGAACTAAGGGTAAAAATAAAATAATTATTTTATTATTTTATTTAAAATAATTAAATAAAAATATTATTATTTAATTTAAATAATAATTAAAATTATTTTTTAAATTATTATTACGATTTTTTTAATTTTTCTGAAATGTTGATAAGTCGCTGTACTTGTTTCATTTTTCACACTGCATTTACAAAAAAGTCATTAATATTGGCCTTAAAAAATACTTTACTGAAATTTTTTCAAGTTGGGTTGGAATATTGACGATTTTATCAATGATAAAAAAGAACAGAAAAAATGTAAAAAAATTGAATAACTTTTTTCTAAAAGTTTAAAATTAGTTCTGTAAATGCAACATTGTGCAACATTCAAAGTTGCATCAATTATTAAGGTCTGCTAAATTTGCAGAACTAAGTTTAAACCTTTAGAAAAAAAGTTATTCAATTTTTTACATTTTTTCTGTTCTTTTTTATCATTTATAAAATCATCAATTTTCCATCTCAACTTGAAAAAATTTCATTGTTGCAGTAAAGTATTTTAAGGCCAATATTAATGACATTTTTGTAAATGCAGTGTGAAAAATGAAACAGGTACATCGACTTATCAACATTTCGGAAAAATTTAAAAAATCGTTCGCACTATTCACTTTAGAGTAATTTAAATGAAATAATTTTTTTATATTCAGTTGTATTAATTCTAAAGCTAAATTTAGATGACTCACTTGCATTTTTTTACTTAAATAATTGCAAAATAAAAAAGTAGGCAAGTTAACAAAGGCCCATAATTTTCCTCACCGCTAATTTTAATAAAAATAAAACTTTAAATAAAAGTTAAGACTAATTTATTAAAAAGACCCTAAACTTCTGCTTACTCGAAACCCTGATGCTTTGCCCCGGACCCTTTTGACCAGAGTTGTTTAAAAGTGCCAAATTAAAGTCCAAGGCCGAACATTGACACTTGCTAGGCCATCATAATAACTACCTGGAACTTCAGAAACTTCATTTGTCCGTCATTTTGACTGATGGGTTGCCGATGCTATTTATTTGACTCAGTTTAATTTAAGAAAATTTAAAAAAATTTCAAAGTCCGGACTTGGACTTGACTTGAGACTTGTAAACTTTAAACAACCCTGTTTTGACCTAAGCCCATTTTACTTATACCAGGGCTCTGCCACGAACCCTTTTGACTTAAAGTGCCAAATTAATCAAATTAATGTCCAAAAAATTGAAATTTTTTGAATTTGGCACTTTTTTAAAAAAATTGAATTTATTTTATCCTTCAATTTGAAAAAATTTACCATAATTTACGTAAATTTTGGTAAAATGTCAAAATTACTTTAAAATTTATAAAAGGTTACAATTTAAAATATAAATTAAAACAAACAATTGAAAAGTTGGTCAAACAATTAAAAAGCATTGAAAAAATTATTAAGATATTTTTTTTTTACGTAATTAAAAAATTTAATTAAAAAATTTAATCAACCATTTTTTACCATTAAATTGATTACATTTTACCAAAATTTACGTAAATTATGGTAAATTTTTTTTTTCATAAATTTGAAAATAAATATTTAAGGAAAAAAAAAATTCAATTTTTTAAAAAAGTGCCAAATTATTTGAATTTTTTGGACAAATTTTTTTTTACATAATTTTACGTAAAATCTGGTAAACTTACGTTTTTTTACGTAAATTACCAAATCCCGAACACCACTGTACATCTTTTCGATTGATATTTTAAATTTGTCTTTTTTGGTTGTTTTGGCCCCATTCTGTCCTGTAGCACATAATAGATGCTGTTGATTGTGTCACTTAAAACTAATTGCTATTTAAATTCAAAGCGGCGGGCGAGCCTGCCTCACCAAACGAGTCCATGGACAGCGACATGGAGACCAAGCTGAAAAAAGACGTGAACATTGTGATATACAGCTGTGCGACCATGTGGCACGAGACCGAGACCGAAATGCTGCAATTGCTCAAGTCAATAATGCGCTTGGACATTGACCAGAGCGCGAGACGCAAGGCCCAAGAGTACTTTGGCATCAAGGACCCGGACTACTACGAGTACGAGGGCCACATATTTTTCGACGACGCCATGGAAGAGAACGACGACGGCGAAATGGTGCCCAACCAATTTGTGGAAATACTGGTGTCTGTGATGGACCAGGCGGCCACTTCGGTCCACGAGGTGCCCATGAAAATAGCGGCGCCGCTCAAACAGCCGACGCCGTACGGCGGCCGCCTCACTTGGATACTGCCGGGCGGCAACCTGCTCATCGCTCACCTCAAGGACAAGACTAAAATTCGTCACAAGAAACGCTGGAGTCAAGTGATGTACATTTACTATCTAATCGGCTGGAAGATATTTGGCAACTTGGACAAAATGGAAAAGCTGTACAAAAAAAAGTACAATAGCAAAAAGTCGAATGGCAAGTCCAAGTCAAAGTGCTTCAAAGGCTTTGGCAATTTGCTGAACAACATGGACGACTTGGACCGGGTCAGAGCCGAGAACACGTTTTTGCTGGCTCTGGACGGCGATGTGGACTTTAGGCCCGAGGCCGTCCGCTTGCTCATTGACCGCATGAAAAAGAACAAAAAAGTGGGCGCCGCGTGCGGCCGCATCCACCCCATCGGCTCCGGCCCCATGGTCTGGTACCAGAAATTCGAGTACGCCATTGGCCATTGGCTGCAGAAGGCGGCCGAGCACATACTCGGCTGTGTGATGTGTTCGCCGGGCTGTTTTTCGCTGTTCCGCGGGTCGTCAGTGGTCGACGATCACGTGTTGCGCACCTACCAAATGAAGTCGTCGGAGGCGCGCCACTACGTCCAGTACGACCAAGGCGAGGACCGCTGGCTCTGCACACTGCTCCTGCAAGAAGGCTACCGGGTCGAGTACTGCGCCGCCTCGGACGCCTTGACCTATGCGCCCGAGTCCTTTCACGAGTTCTACAACCAGCGGCGTCGCTGGGTGCCCTCGACCATAGCCAACATACTGGACTTTTTGGCCGACTACAAACACATAGTGCAGGTCAACGACAGCATATCCTATTTGTACATTGTCTATCAGCTGCTGCTAATGGTGTCGACGGTGCTCGGACCGGCCACTGTGCTTCTGATGATATGCGGCGCGTTTAACGCGTGCCTCGGCACCAGTTTGTGGGACTCGTTCTTGTTGTCGGTGGTGCCCGCCATGATCTACCTGCTCTTGTGCTACATAACCACGACGGACTTTCAGATCCGGGTGGCCGCGTTCATGAGCGCCATCTATGCCGTGATCATGATGGCCGTCATCGTCGGCACCACCATTCAAATAGCCGAGGACTCGTGGACCTCGCCCAACGCGGTCTTTCTCATCATGCTCTTTGCCATCTTTATCATAGCGTCGGTCACCCATCCGCAGGAGTTTTGGTGCATTGTGCCCGGCGCTCTCTACTTTTTGACCATTCCGTCCGGCTACTTGCTCTTGTTGATCTATTCGCTGTGCAATTTGAACGTGGTGTCGTGGGGCACGCGCGAAGTAGAGAAAAAAAAGTCGGTGAAAAAAAACATGACCAAAGAGGAAGAGGAAAAGGCCAAGCTGGAGGCGAAAAAAGAGGCGGCCAAAAAGGCCAAGCAGAAGAGCTTTCTGGGCCAGTTTACCATCAACATTGTCAATCCGTCCAAGTATAGCAAGTCGCTGAAGGGCTTTTTGCGCGACTGGCTCGGCATCGAGACCAACGAGACCAACAATGTCATTTTGAAGCAAATATTGGGCACTTTGGAGCGCATTGAGCGCATCAAAAACGAAGAAGAAATCGACGGCGTCGATTTGGGCTTTTTGAACCAGGAGGAAGTGGAAGAGCGGCTGAACAGGACGCAGATCTATCAGAACAGGTCCAAGTTGAGCGTGTCCAATGTGAGAAAGAGAAATGGCACTCAGAGTTGTGCTAGCAACAATTACTATGACAAAGAAGAGGCGAAGAAAAGAGATGACTTGGTGAATCCGGCATGGATCGAGGTGGCCTATTTGGACCAGTGTCCGCTTGGCTTTTTGGACGCCAAAGAAACTCACTTTTACAACAAGCTCATTGAGCGCTACTTGCATCCGCTCATTGCCGACAAGAACTACGAGGCCAAAGTGGCCAGAGATCTGAAGGCGCTGCGCAACAATGGCTGCTTTGCTTTTTTTATGATCAACGCCTTGTGGATGGTGATCATATTTCACTTGCAATTGGTCCAGTCCAAAGTAAGAGACTACATTTACATTCCCATACCCAGGTTGAACTACGAGCCGCTCAGGTTCGAGCCGCTCGGCTTTGGATTTTTGATTTTTTTTGCCACCATTTTGATCATTCAGTTTGTGTCCATGTTGTGGCATCGGTATGGCACTGTGCTGCATTTGCTGGCCTCGACTGACTTGAAAGTGTGCGCCAGAAAGTTTAACATCAATCAAATGGAAGTGGAGGACGTGGTGCAGACTGTGAAGGTGTTGCAGCAGATCAAGGGTTTTGAAGAGGAGGATTTGCCAGCGCCGGACTATGACGTCGACAACGAGTACAACCAAAATGCAGACCAGCAAAACTACAACTATCAGGACAACATTTACAATCCCAATGGGGCCACTTCGATCATCTACAACCAGTCCCAGTACAACAGTCAATATCCGTACAATAATCATCCTGGTAATAACAAAATTAAAAGAGAAACAAACAAAATTTTATTTTTTTTTTTATTTTTTTTCCTATTCAATTTAGATTTGACTTCGATGGGCTCGAAAGTGTATGATGGCGACGCAGCAGCATCGGTCTACATGCCTGTTGGCGCCAATTCTATTCAAACCTACAATAGCAATTATCTGCAGTCAAAGTATAGACAACAAAAGGGCTCTTATAACAAGTCGCTGGACGTGGTCTTTAGACGGAGATGGCACGCGCTCAGCCAGGGCAAGGGCAATCAACTGAAGCAGAAGCCGCGCGTCAAAGTCAATGACATTTTTTTGCACCAAGTCAGCAGCAATATACAAAATGCGCATCGACAATCCAAATTGTCTTTTTACAGCAGTAATGGAGCGTATGGCAACCCGAATCAGACCAATGAGCCTACTTATAACATCAACGATGTTTAAGTCAATCTAATATAAGATGGTTTTTGGGCTTTTTTTTTTAATCCATTTTTAACCAAATTTTAATTTTAGATTTTTTTCTTCGATTTTAAATCTCAATATAGTTTATTTATTTTTTTTTTCATATTTTTTTTGGCATGAATTACGTGAAATGAATTCTATATATTTTTTCTAATTTTTGAATAGGATTTTAAATTTTATATCCAAATAAAAGTTTTTGTTCGAGTAAGAGTTAAATTTTAAATTTATTTTAATAAAAACATTATGCAAAAAAGATGTTTTCTTTTTTTCAGGATTTTTAGAGAATTAATTTCTGGAGTTTTTTTTTATCAATTTTAGTGACATGTCATTAAATTCATACAATTACGTTATGTAATTAGAACGGTACGAACCATCATGAATATGTTTAGATTTGGAGCCGATTTTTTTGCCTATTATATAGAAATAATAGAAAAACTGAGAAGAATTTTAAAGTTAAAAATAATTATGTAATTAGTGCTAATAGAATAGTTAGGGGGAGTGGTGGATCTTTTTCTAGCCAGGTCAATAAATTTCTTGGGTCGCCTTTATTGAATTGTAGTTTAGATAAGAAAAGGATAAGTGTTCGTGAACCTTTTCTCACTTGTATTTATACAAATGCCACTTCACTCAACAACCAACTTACGGAGCTTGTTGTCCGGTTGGATAAGTTGGATAGGCCACATATTGTATGTGTATCTGAGACTTGGTATTCCGAATACTCGATACCGTGTATATCTGGATATACTTTATACCGAAGAGACAGAACGGGACGTGGCGGTGGAGTTTTTATATATGTGAGAGATGATCTGTGTTCGATGGAAGTGACATGTAGAGTTTTATGTGCAGATGGTGTTGAACAGATATGGTGTGGCGTGAGAAGTGGTGCTGAAAGTTTGTTGGTTGGATGCATGTACAGACCACCTAAAACTAATGATTTTGTCACTGTGTGTGTGAATGATTCATTAAAAGAGGCAAGGAAAATGATTGAGAATAAAATATATAATGCGGTGGTAGTCTGTGGAGATTTCAATTTCCGAGAAATCAGCTGGACATGTGATGGCGGAAATGCCAGTGGAGAAAATGAGATGCGGTTCTTGGAAGGCTTAGATGAATCGTATATGATTCAGTGTGTGGATTTTCCAACATTTATATATGGAAAAAATGGAAATTCAAGTGTACTTGATCTACTGTTAACGAGTGAGCCTGAAAGAGTTCTGGAAGTGAGGGCTTTGCCACCACTAGGTGAAGCCGAGAAGGCTCATTTGTTGATATAGTAGAAATTTGCAATGAAAGATGTGAGCACAAGATTTACGAAAAAAAAGAGAAAAAACGTAAGAAAAGCTGATTTTCACCAAATCAACACTGGTATGTGGTCAGTGGACTGGAAAAAAGAATTTGTTGGACGGCATCTTAATGAATGTTATGCAAGTTTTCTGAATGTGTATCTGCGACTCTATGAGAAAAACGTACTCAAGAAAAGAGAGAATTTGCGAAAGAGCGAAAAATGGATTAACTACGAGGTTAATAGAGTGATAAAACTAAAGCATCGAGCTTGTTATAAGATGAAAGGATGTAATAAAAGTTCATTTGAAATAAGTAAATATTATTATGGAAAAGCATGTAGAGAGTTAAAACAGAAGTTAAGAAATGTAAAATCCGATTATGAGAATAGACTGTCTAAAAAAGCAAAAAGTGATCCGAAACTAATTTATGTCTATGTAAGAAGCAAAATGGGTGTAAAGGAAGAAATAAGAATGTTAAGAACAAAAGAGGGTGAAGTAACGAGTGACAAAAAACTGATAGCTGAGCTATTAAATGATCAGTTTCATTCAGTCTTTAATAAAGAAACCAATGATAATTTAACTTTTTTTCCTTTACGTACTTCCTCTACTTTCGATATTGAGAATGTCATGCAGGTGCTAAACGAGGATCTGATTGAACGGAGACTAGAGAAATTAAATGGCAACAAATCGATGGGCACAGACCAAGTACATCCACTGATACTGAAAAACTGCGCAAAAACGATGTCAGTTCCATTGAAGATAATTTTCGAAAAATCATTAGAGACAGGAAAAATCCCGAACGAATCTACTTGAAACGCTTGATATGATCACGACTGAGTTGGCCAAAGGTAACAGTGTGGATGAAATACTATTAGACTTCTCAAAGGCTTTTGATACGGTACCGCATCAACGACTTCTTCATAAACTACGTGAAAATTTTGATAGAAAAAAACAATTTTTATATGCGCAAAAGACCACTCGGCTCAAAACTGTTGGACAACTATTAATATTAAAGTAGACGAAGTTCAGAACGTATTCAGTTCTGATCTTAAAATTTTGAGGCCAGAACTGTATGGCCATCTTAAAATGCTCGCAAAAAATTAAAAATTTAAAGATTTTATTTTATTGAATATTCTTTTTTTGTAACGAAAAACATTCCATTCAGGAATAAACAAGATAATCAACAAAAATCTTCCGATTCTATCTTTACTGATCAAATGCTTATTAAAAAAGTTGGAGTATTGATAAATTATGAACGTGTCAAACAGGCTCAAGTTGTCCGAGAACAGGCAAAACTAAGCAAAGAAAAATATTCCAAATAAGAACTCTTAAAGATTCAACAAAAAGACTCAAACGATTTAAAAGAACTTTTTTTCGTTTTGTAATAGGGACCTATAAAAAATCCACGTCTTTTTTTTTAATTATACGATTTAAAAAAAAAAAATTTCATCCCAAAATATAAAAGGCAACTTGAAGTTCATGATCATAATCAAATGATCAAAATTTAATTGATTAAAATCTAATTAATGATAAAATTATTTATTTTAAATTAAGCATAAGATGTATATTATTTTAATTTAAAATTAAAAAACCTTTTTTTATCTAATTGACCTTTAATTGACTCTTCTAAAATCTTTTTTTGAAAACTTAAAAAACAAATTTAAAATCGACATTTAAAACAAATAATGTTAAATAAAGTTTAGTCATTTATTATTAAAAAATTGATAAAAAATGCCCTTTTACTTAAATAAAAAACTAAAAATTTTGATTTGAAATTTACATTTGATCATAAACTTCAATTTGCCTATTTTAAAAATTTAAAATCAAACAAAATAAAATTTAAATTATCAGTATTAATGTCCAAAAATGTCCAAATATTATCATCCACCTAAAAATTGAAAAAAATAAATAAGGTTTTTATTTAATCTTTTGTATATTTGCGCTTTTCTTCTCTAGGATTTGAAATATTTAGAAAAAGTAAAGAATTTTTTCAAAACTTTAGACCCATCTTTTTTTCAATAAAATTCTATTTTTATGTTTTTATTTTATACGCACAATTCAATAAAGAAAGAAAAAAAAGGGCAAAAAGTTAATTTTTAAAAAAAAAATTATTTGTTGGACTTTTATAAATATTTTATCATTTTTAGTGTCTATTTACATTAGACTTAATATAACTCTCAAGTACGAAGTAGAGTCTAAAACAGTAAATATTTGGAAATCTTTACAAATCCGTATTCAGATAAATTTTAAATTATTCTTTTCCTAGTTTAAATTCATTATCAGAAACTTGGAAGAAAACAGGTCGTTCAAAATTCAGCAGTTCGATCATTTATTGAACTAGGAGTCTTTTAATAGTTTTAAATTACTAACAGTCTCAGTTAGAGATGTTAGGCCAGGATTGAATCACTCTGTTCCATTAGTTGTTATTGTTCTTGCACTTTGGGATTTTTATTTTTAATCTGTTAAACAAATAAATTTATAACTAATCAATCGATAAATTGTGAGTATTGGTTGAATAGTCAAGACATGGTCCGATTTTTTGAAAAGCGAAGAAAAAAATGAAGAACCAGAAATGTTTAATTAATTGAATTTGCCTTCTTTTATGAACTATAAATTTAAAAAGAATTTTGAAAAAAAAAAAGTTTATATTAGAAAAAAGAATCTAATATTGTTAATAAAGATCTCAATGGAATCAAAAATACCGTTGTTTGATATTAATGCCATTTTAAAGACTTTTTAAATTCAAAAACATTTTTAAATTTGGTTGAAAAACTTGCTCTAAAGTGTTATGAGAGTAAAGCTAGATCATAAGAGAGTTTTTTGATGAAGGTTAATCAGTCATAATGCCAGCGATTTGAGATGAGAACTAGTTGAATTTTAGCGTGTTGACGAAGGATTATTTTGAAAACAGATAGAGTTTAATCAAAATTAAATTTTTTTTTAAATCTTGAGGATTTTAGAGATGTGACAAGTTGGTTTTAGTTTAAACATTTATCTAATTAGGTTATTTTTTGAGGGTATTGAGGTATTTTTTGGTTTCAGTTCATTTATTAGCTTCAAGGACATAAGTAAATTGAGATAGACAGTACGTTTTGTACAAAAAAACACAAACAAACTAAACAAACTTTTTACGACCTAAATTTAGTCTCTGCAATAACTCTGCATTCTAATTTTCATGATGTTTTAATGCATTTAGTGCTTTTTTGACTTGCAGAGTTTTTGCAGAGATTGAATTTGGGTGGAACAAGGTTTGTATCAGCTGATATATTTTGCAGAACAATTTTAGACTTATAGTAAAAAAGTTATTTCAATTTAAAATTTTCGTTTTTATTCTTTGTTTAAAAATTCACAATGCCGTAAAAATCAGATTAGATTTGAATTAAAGGCGCCAAAGACTATAATATGAGAGCTACTGGAGGTAAATTTTATTCTTCATTTTAAATAAAAGATATTACAAATATTTAGTTGTTTGTGCAGATGAGAGTTATTAAGACTAACGAAAATGATATCACCAGAAACTATCATTGGGATTTTTAAAATTTTATTTTTTTTACCAATTCTCTTTTTTATATATTCTTCTATGTGACCGTCAATAAAGACATTGAACAGAAAGGAGGACAGGGCCCCACTTTGCTTGACACCAGGTTCCACTTAAAATGACTCAGTGATACAGCTATTATATAGGGATATAACGAGGGAGCTTTCGTTTGGTACAGTTAAACAAACAAATTAATGAATAAATTTGTATCAATTTACGCTAAATTCTTACTAAATTCTTACGAGTATTGACTAAATATTCAAGTTACATGGATTCACAATGAGCTTATTTTTTATACTAATAATTATTCAATTGTAAAATAGGCATTTAAGTGTATGTATTCTACTCTTTTCTTTTTTTAAATTTTAAATTTATTTTTCAATATATATTCTTTAATTATGTCCATGGGACTTGAACTTAAACTTAAATAAATAAATAAATAGTAATAAGCTACAGCAAGCAGGCTTGCAGAAACTACTAACTAAAGAAGCCGTCTGATGGTAGCTGCTTTACAGTGTTCCTGAAAAAAATAGTGTTCATAAAAAATTGGTTGGCGTGTGACTATCTTGGACATTTGGAGTGTAAACAGCGCTGCTGTCCCAGTGGTCAATGAGGAATAATTACACCGGGGCTACGGAGTTCCCAGGATACTTCCATGCGTCGAGCCTGTTCTTGTTCAGGCATCGATTACTGTCTCAGGCAGGGTTAGCTGTTTCACTTTCTGATGACACGATTCACCAGACCACAGCTGCATACTCCAAGGGCAAATTGAAGTTTAAAATCAAATTTTAAGATCAAAACGATCATTTAAAATTTTAAAACTTAATTAATATAATGATTTTGATAATTTTTAAGAAATAAATACTAGACATTACTTGACATGTTATGTCTAATAATGGTTCATTATCAAATTAACATCAAAATAATCGATCTCTAATTTATTTAACAAAAACAATCAACAATTTAAATAATTCAGGTTAAGTTAATTCAAAAATTCAAATTTATAGCTTTTATATCCACTCATTCAAACTTAAATAATGTTATTTTTCCACTTAAATAAATTATATAATTTAAAACAGTATTTTTTTTTTGTCTTTAAAAATAAGTTTTCATTAAAATCAATTAAAATATTTAAACTTATTAAAGTTCGTTCATAAGGGACATTTTAAAATTTTAAAATATTAAAAATGGGAATAAACTTGACACGACATGTAATTGCTTTGAGAAAAATTTATTTCTTTTCTTATTAAATTATTAGAAAATTTTCAATTTATATTTTGATCTTTTGATCTTGATCTCAAACTTCAATTTGTCACTCCAAGTGGGGTCTGGCATATGCGTAATATAACGTTGTGAAGGTTGTGAAAAGTTGGTCTATAATTTGAACGTTCTTAGCTGCCCAAGGATGGAGATGACCTTATTAGTTTGGGCTCTGATTTGGGTGGAAAATTTGAGATTTCTCGCGAAGGTGACTCCCAGATCGTTTTCAGTTCTAATTTGATTGATAACTGACCTCGTCACATCTATGCAGAGGCCCATGTCCGAGGACTTGTTCTGACCGGATCTGCTGAACCCCATTACTTTGCGTTTTTCGGTGTTGAAATTATTTTACAGCATCTGTCAAGTAATAGGTCATTCATTGAATGACTCAAGGTCCCGTTGTAGCAATGCCAGGTCGTTTACATGACGGATTGCGAACAGCATGATGACGTGATGACGTGGTTTACTATATCAGACATGTCGTTGATGAAGACAACGAACAGGAGCGATCCCAGAATACTGCCCTGAGGGTCTCCACTAGTGACTTGGTTTCAGTCCACCGCATGCTGTCCTATTGCTACTCGTTGCTTCCGACCTCATAAAAAGAAGTCTTTAAAAATTCTTTTATGTCCTTTTCTTAGAAGAAAGAAATTGCTGTTTTTTTGTATCCTTTTATTTTGATTTTGCGAGGAAAATTTTTTTCCGTCATAAAATTTCATGTTCCAAAACGTTTACGACGTCTTGAGCTTTGTTTCTGGAATAAGCAGAAAAAAGAGAAGTTTTTTTTATTTGTTTTATTAGCCAGAATCATTGTAAAGGCTTGCCAAGAAAAGGACATAAAACAACTTCTTTTTTTAGCTATAAAAACGTGCTCATTATCAATAGCTCGTGTTCAGTAGTCTTTTCTAGGTACAAAAAAGAGGGTGATAATCTAAACTTAAAAATCTATGGAAACAGAATAGTGAGCCAAAAAGAAATCAAGTTTCTTGGTATTAAATTTGATTCTAAGTTAAACTTTAATATACTGTTAGACGAAATTAAAGAACGCTGCAACAAAAGGCTAAATATTATTAAGATATTGTCAAACAAAAAATGGGGTCTCAATCAAAACACACTAGGAAATTTATATAAATCTTTAGTCGGATCGATTTTAGACTTTTCTTTTCCTTGCTTAAATTCATTTTCAGAAAATAATATCAAAAAACTTCAAGCAATTCAGAATACAGCAGTAAGATCTATCCTTAAGTTAAAATATGATACTCCCTCCAACATCGTGCAACATGAAGCTTTTAATAAACTAAATTTACTAACAGTCTCGAATCGTCTTTTTGAGTTGAGTGAGAAATATGTTGGGACAGGACTGAGTCATTCTATTCCATTGGTTGAAAGACTGGTGAAAGAATACAAAGAAGGTTTCGAATCAAGATATATTGAATACCCAACTCCATTGTGTAATTGCTACCTTACTATTTCTTCTTTTTTTCCTGAAACTTGAACTATTTAAACATGTGCCACATGTAACAATCTTTTCCAATTTATGTCTTTTCAACTTTCATTTTTTTAGCTTATTTACTCTATTTTGATTCTTTTTTTTATCTAATTTTATTAACTTTAATTTTATTTTTATTTTATTTTTTTATTTTATTTTTAATTTATTCTGAAGGAGCTTTAGCTCGGTACAGAAAACAAATAAATAAATAAAATAAAATAAATAATAATAGCTCTACAAAAATTTTATTTAATTTTTAATTCGTTTGGATATTAAAAAGGACGGCCTTATTTTTCTACAAGTCGATTTTTAAAAAATAATATATAGTATCTTGAGATGATAGGACGTTTTCTGAGTCTACTAAGTCAAGTGTCTTTGAACTTACTAGAAATTTTCGTATTAAAACAATAAAGATATAAACAAGACTTTGTTGAGTCACGAGGTCCGAAACCAAAAACTTGAAAATTTTTTTATGTCATTTGACCTCGAATTGAAGCAGCCAGAGATTCTCGCATCCTAAGCATAATTAACAAGCTAAAAACTAATTTTAAGATTTATTTTTAAAAATATTTAATTAATTTAAGAATTTAATTTAAGAAAAATAATAATTTAATCGGCATTAAATAGTCATTAGAAAAAAAAATCACATATTTGTACACAAAAGAAAAAAAAAAACAATTTCAAATATTAAGGCCCGACTCGCACTCATTCAAGTAGTATTCAGCCTTGACGTCATTATTGTTATAGTGGTAGAAATTTGAGCCTGCAGTCGACGACAACGACGACGACGAACAAGACGACATATTTGACTTATTAACAGGCGACATTTGAATATTAATTTGAGCTGTGCCGCCGACTTCATTCGGATAGTAACCATTGAACGAGCTGCTGTTCTCGTAGTTTTCCGGGTATGCGCCATATGCTTGATTGTTGTAATAGTAATTAGTGTTGTAATAATTGCACTCTGTGTAGTTGTAGTAGCTGGGTGGATAGGAGTTTTGGTATTGTTGTAGATGAGAGGCGGCGTACACGGACTCGGCACAGTTTGATTTGGGAGTGGAGCACGCCGAAGTGTTCTGGATGGTGGATGGAGAGCTGGGCGCCGCTTTGCTCGGCGACGAACAAGCCTTGCTCAATGTGGTCTTGAACTTATCGGCCAGAATTTGGGTGCTGTTCGAGCACACAGACGAAGCGGGAGATGACATGAGCGACGAAGGAGACGAGCCACTCTTGCTCAGCTGAAACAATTGTTGAGAATTGGCTGGAGCGAACTTGAGCAGATATTCTATGTACTCGATGGCTGCTTTTAGGGTTTCAACTTTGCTCATTTTTTTGGCCGACTGGAGACAGGAGCCGTTCGCTGCCGGCTTGGTATGAGGCAGATATTTTTGTAGCTGCGCGAAATAGTCGTTTATGGTCCTGACGCGGCGGCGCTCGCGAGCGTTTCGCTTCGAGTTCGACGGAGCCTTGGCAAAGTGGGTCTTTTTAAAGCTTGTCGCGGTCAGCTCATAGGACTGGATCGAGTCGGCGCTCTTTTTCTCGCTCATTGTTTGAAAGTCGAGTTTTTTGCGGCAATAGGGTGCCTCTGGCTCCAGCTTGCTATTCGTCGAATTGACTAGAACGTTCAGTTCGCTTTTTATGTGATAACTTTGCATTTTTTGTTGCTCTCAATTCAAGTGGATAGCAATGAATCTAGAAGAAATAATAACAAAAAAATCTCGTATTTATTTTGTTTTTTTTCGCAGTGAATCGAACAAAAAACCAATCAAACAGTCGAGCCCACCTACTCGAGATAGAACAATCGACTAATTGGCTCAGAAATGGCGCTTTTTTTTGATTGGTGTGTTCGAGTCGATTTTTTGTTTTTTTCTACCTGATGATTTTTTGATTAAATTTCCTCGCAAGAAAAAGAAAAAGAGAAAAAGATAAAATAAGAAATTAGATAATTTTGAAATAGAGCCGAATTTGCTTCGATAAGAGAATTGAAATCTATTGACGCGTGCGTCTAATTAGAAATTTAATTGCATCCCTAGATATTGTAAAGCTTTACATGTGCGCCAAGAATTCGACTATTTCCTCGAATTCACTCGAAATCCTTCTTAAATAAAAAGTCAGCTCCACTATTAAAAAAAAATTCAAAAATTCTCCCTCAAACTTCCAGCTAACTAGGATTGCCGAATACATCAAACACTGCGGGTACATTTGCAATGTTCGAAATCTTCCCAACTATTACGTAACCATCTTCGGTCTAACAAGAGTCAGTTAGCACTAAAACAGTGTTATGTAATCACTTGTGCTGTGCAAGCCTTTCATTTAGCAAAGCATTTAAAATAAATTCTAATCCTCTTATTCTTTAATCCCAACTAGCTTGAACTATTTAAACATGTGCCACATGTAACAATCTTTTCCAATTTATGTCTTTTCAACTTTCATTTTTTAGCTTATTTACTCTATTTTGATTCTTTTTTTTATCTAATTTTATTTTTATTTTATTTTTTTATTTTATTTTTAACTTATTCTGAAGGAGCTCTAGCTGGGTACAGAAAACAAATAAATAAAAATAAAATAAAATAGCTTGTGTATTCACTTCTGTTGAAGCTAAAGCACTCGTTCCATCTACTGTATAAACCACTGACTTTTTGTTATAACTTTGGATTCCATTAAATAGCATTTATTACTTGGCCTTAATGGCTAAGCCATTATGCCAGTGTACTAAGAATAAAAGACTGCAATTACTTAGGCATGTACTTAGAATGAAAAAAACATGAACACCTAAAAGAGCCCTTCAATGGACGCCTCAAGGGCGACGTAAGGTAGAACGGCCAACAGTAACATGGGAAAAGTAAGGGTAAATGCAGAAGATCGACTTGAATGGAAATCAAAAGTAATGACCCTATGCTCTGCAAGGAGTGAATAAGGAGAAGAAAAATCACTTTGCCTAACTGCCTAAAGTCCAAACCCTGAACATCATTGAATTTTTGTCTATTAAAAAAATAAATAAATTTAAATTTTTATATTTTAATTAATAAAATTTAATTCAATTTATTTGTCTTGGTCTTCATTTACCCATAATCCACTCGTGGCATTTAGTCTCAGAATCTAACAGATTTAATGGCGTGATCATCAATAAAATGTTTAATTAGTATTATTCTGACACTGGCAAACAAATAAAAATAGAAATGAGAAAAAAATTTCATAAATTATTATTTTTAATTTTACAGTGTCACTCATTGTTAACTTCAAATACCGTTACTTCACAAGTCATCTCCGCAAGCACTGCTTTTCTCTTATTATTACAACAGTGAAGAAACAACTTTAGACCATATACAAAAAATCTAGTTTAGATCATTATTAAGAATAATTTAATGCTGTATTTTTTTTAATTCTTTTTTTAAACTTTTTTGAATTCTGTAAATTTAGCAAACAACATCTTTACTTTAAAATTTTATTTTTAATAAATGAATTCAATCGGCTCCATAAATACGATTGGATTGAGATTACTAATTTCTCTGTTATCGTCATAATTTGTGCCAAATGAATGAAGCTAAACAGATAAATCACTTTCATAATGCTACCTTATTTTTAATAAATATTTTTCAAATTTAATCTATTGTCATTTATTAATTTCATTTTAATTAGAGATTTTGTTTGGTGGTCCGGGCCTCATTCAAATTGCAATGATCCGCCTTGATTAACCTGAAGTATTCAAGGACTTAATAGAGGAAAAATTGATTCAAAGAAGAAGAAGAAGATTTTCTGTAAGACTTTTATTCATTTCAAAAAAAGCTCTTTAAATAAAAGAAAAAGTGTTTTAATTTTGGCTTGTCCTTCATCTAAGTGAAGTTGAGTATGTTTGTTTTAGACCACATCAGTTATTATCATTTATCTTTTAACACTTCTATGTAATCAAAAGTTTTAAAAGTAGAAAATTTAAATCTTGAATTGCTCGAGGCAAACTGGCTCTAATCTTTTAGATAAAAGAAGAAGATCAGTTAATGCGAATAGGTGCAATTAATTGAAATCATTTAAATTCACAAACATAACGCTCAGATCAAGCTCTCTCTCTCTCTCTCTCCTTCTCTTTTGATTCTACTTTTTGCAGAGCCTTGAGGGCTCATAAACTGCCAAATAAATCGAATTTCCTTTCGTAAATATTGAGATAACAAGAAATGATAAGTCGTCGGAATATTTTCTCAGAAAAAAAAATAAAAAATTCTATTTGCTCAGTGCAAATAAATGAATTGATATGTGCAAGTTTGGCCATTGTTTGCATTTAATATAAGAAAAAAAAAAGAAAGTATTGAACAAGATCAATCGATAGCGACATATTTTGCTACTCGCTGATTTCAAGCTAGTTCTATTTGTCCAATCGATTACAAATCGAACATTAAAACAAGCGTCACATAAGCAAATAAAAACACACTTTTCTTCTAATAATACACTTTAATTCCAATAAAATTCCATTACTCACTTACAAGAATGTGCTTTTTATTAATTTTCGGCAACATGCTTTCTTCTGCCACTAATCTTCAGGATTAAGTGCTTCTTGTTGGATAAGAAACTTTGTATGAACACAGCTCAAATAAGCCCAAGACACGTTCAAGTAGACTTGTCAATACCTCGGGCTAATTATTTGAACCCACCGTGATCAATTACTTTTTTTTTGTTCAACAACAGCAACAAAAAAGTCAAGTAAATTCTAAATGAAATAAAAAGTATGAAAAAAAATTATTTTCTTTTCTGTTCTTTTTTTGCTTCTTTAGTTACTCAATCTAAATGTGCTTGTCCGAGTTTGGCTAGAGAGAGAGAGAGTAAATAAAGAGAGAGGACGACGACCAGCATTTGGTCGATGTTTTTATTTGAGTAATTTTTGTTTAGAATCAATTTAAAGAAAACAAAAAAATCGACCTGTTTGCTAATACTATAGAAAAATAATCACTTATTGGTTAGACTAC
The DNA here is from genome assembly GCA_019054805.1 of Brachionus manjavacas. NCBI lineage: Eukaryota > Metazoa > Rotifera > Eurotatoria > Ploima > Brachionidae > Brachionus > Brachionus manjavacas. Next base: position 371,632 of record JAHQIY010000015.1, on the reverse strand, counting down.
TAGCATTAAATATTTAATTAATTTATAAACACGCTTCGGCTGAGTTCCGGCGGTCAAACTCTTGGTCATTGATAAATAGATGTTTCATTAACGAGCAATAAACAGCTAAATTTTGTTTCCTCTCTCTCTCTTTCACTGTCGGACATCTGTCCGTGTGTATTCAATGAATAAGCTCAAGTCACAAATTTGACTGTTGGTTTCACCTGCTTTTGGACTTGTGAATTTAAATTAATGACTTTTTAGCATCATCAGATCACTTAACTGATACCTGAAATGTATACTGGCACACATTAGAAGCTAGTGCTGATAATTTGCTTTCAAAACAGTGTAACTCGAGTGCATTGGCGATGTGTGTGATTTTAATTGCGTTTCTACTGAACACTATGCTTGAATTCCGCTCTCTGGCTCTATGTCTGTTTATTTTGTTGTTGTTCCATTGAAAATCACATTTTTAAATATCAATATCATTTTTTTAATTATGACCCTATGCTCCACAAGGAGTGAATAAGGAAAAAAAAAATTTAAATTAAGATTCATTTGTTCAATCTGTTTTTGATCTAATTTTTTTATTTTATTTTTATTAAAAATTAAAAAATATATTTTTGGGTTTAACCCAGGACTGCTCCGAACGGTCGTTTCGATCTTCTTTTCAGTCCCCATTTTTAAAAAAAAGAAAATTTTATATTTTTTACAATAGGCTTAATTACATAATTATGAAAGAAAAAAGTGATTTTAAATGATCTTGTTTGATTAATAGAAAAAGAATAAAAAAAATTGTTAGTAGTTAAAAAAGAAAATAAAAGAGTTTAAAGTTTTGTTTTGTTATCTAATTTTTTTTGTTGTCCAAGATTTACAAGATAACTTAATGGCATTGTTTAACACCAGAAGCACCAAAAAAACTAAAGAATAAAAAATTTATATATATATGCATAAATTTATTCAAAAATTAATTTTAATTGAGGGAAAATAAAAAATTAGATAAGAGTATCTAGCAAAAATTGGTCTATTATTGAGCCCATTTTTTGTCGAATTTATCATTATTTTTTAAAGTAAAATATAACAATGTTTTTTTCTAAAAATATTTTTATCTTTTATTTTTATTGCATTTTTTTTAGTACTAACTAAAGAACATTTGACTGAAAAGAAGGAATAAGCTCCATTCCAAACTGCCAGAGTACAACCCAAACTATTATTTTAATAAATAATAACAATGTTGTTAGACTATAGAAAAATTTAATTCAATTTTTTTGTTGACTCAACTGGACTTCCATGTTTTTTCTCAATTATTTCTTGATTGTTCTTCGGTTTGCTCTTTTTTTTTCCATACCGAAATATAGATGGATCCTTGATGCCTCTAACCCTAAATTGTTTGAATTTCAGTAGACTGTTTTTGTCATTTATATCCTTACTGCTTTATTTTTTATCAAATTTTTGTTCAAAATTTTTTTTTGGCATCATCTAAAAATCGAAAGGTACAAAAAGTAAAAATAAATTTTACTTTTTTTCTATTTTCCTCTTAGATCCTGAAAAATATTATTAGAAATTTCTTCAATTAAATTTTTTGTTTTTTATTAGTTTTATTCTAATCAATTATGTAATTGAAATAGAAAAAAGCAATTCAATCAAACAGTAACAGCAGTATAGTTTTTCTGCGACAAGTCTAGCCCAATGTAGAACATCACAGGTTATATTTGGTTAGCTTGTAGAAGCATTGCTGCTTATAACAGAGTTTTTTTTTTATACTCGCTACTTACGTCTTTCGACGACATTATTTCAAGTCCCCTTGACTTGCGAGTCCTCACGCGTTTCCATAGGAAGATAATTGCTGTTCTAATGCCAGGTCCCATTTTTTAGATTAATGGTAACAACCATCAAGAGTAATGATTTTGCGATGAACTCAAATCAGGTGGTAACAAAATCTCACTCTCATTACTAGTTTATAAAACCTTTACTTGATCTCAAATCGACTTCTTATTCATTGCAGTAAACAATTCAACACAAAAAATTGCCCAAAAACTGCAAAAAAAATATTATGATTTTTTATTGTTGATTTCATTTTAAATAATTACGCAACATCGTAAATTTTTGAATTTTAAATTATGAGACTGAAACGTGAGACTAAGTATCTATTCCGATAGACCAAAGCTCTGCCTAACTTTTTTTTTTTGAAATGAATAAAATAAAAGCTAAAACTCAAATTCATAATTTATTTTCTTTAGCATTATATTTATTTGACTTGACCAGGATTCGAATTCGGACTGTCAGTCACAAAAAGCTCTTGTTTTACTCACTAGACCACTACCTCTAAATGGAATTGGGCTTCTAATTAAACGAAAAAGTACCCTCATAGAACGAAAGAATGATTTTGATCTGAATTTGAATATTATTATTATTGTTCATCTAATCTTTTTAACTAATTTTTTTCATTTAAAAAATTTTAAAAATTTTTAGAAATTATTTTAGATTATTTTTTTGTGACCTAAACTAGGCAGGATAGTTAAAAAAAGAAAATTAATAATATTAATACTATTAACAAAATAAACAAAATAATATTATTATTTATTGACTTTTATGGTTGTCTTAGAATTGAATAAATCATAAGAACATCAGTTTATTACTACTATAGAAATAGTTCTACCCTCTTTCTTGCTTGAAACAATTTTGATACCTCTAACATGCTTCATATCATGCTCCTTTTTAGGGTCTATTTTCCAACTTTAAACAAAGTTTAAACTTCATTCACCAGGATGATTTTCTCTTAGTATTCGATTATTTTCAAATTTTAATTGAAAATTCTCTAATCGACTACGTCATTGACAAAAGAACCTTATTATTAGCATCAAACTCCACTAGCCACTCTATTATATATCTTTTTTAAATTCAAAATTTTATTCAATTTATCATAAATAAAATAAAATTTTGAATTTAAAAAAGATTTATCCGATTCAAGACAAGATGCTGAAAAGAGGGCTTAAGCCACTCGGAAGTGCCAAGAATTTGTAAAGTTTTAGATTTTGTAAATAATTAAAGCAATCATTAATCAAAGTTAAGCATTTTAAATAAAATATAATTAAAAAATTTCAAAAATTTAAATAGATAAAAAAAGACTTTCATTATATTTGTTTTTCTGAAAATTTAATATTATATTATTATTTATTTCAATAAATACGAAGAAGGTGATGATAAAAAAATTGAAATCAAGAACTAAAAAAAAATTCAAATTCAGTTAATTTTGCAGTAATGATGACAAAAGTTAAATAATCGGCAAATTGAAGTTTAAAATCAAATTTAAGATCAAAACAATCATTTAAAATTTTAAAACTTGAAATGTCTAATAATGGTTCATTATCAAATTAACATCAAAATGATCGATCTCTAATTTATTTAACAAAAACAATCAACAATTTAAATAATTAAGGTTAAGTTAATTCAAATATTCAAATTTATAGCTTTTATATCCACTCATTCAAACTTAAATAATGTTATTTTTCCACTTAAATAAATTATATAATTTAAAACAGTATTTTTTTTTGTCTTTAAAAATAAGTTTTCATTAAAATCAATTAAAATATTTAAACTTATTAAAGTTCGATCAAAGAGACATTTTAAAATTTTTAAAATGAGAATAAACTTGACATGACATGTCAAGTAATTCTTTTCTATTATTATTAAAAAATTTTCAATTTATATTTTGATCTTTTGATCTTGATCTCAGACTTCAATTTACCAAATAATCCAGAAAATTAGTAAATTCTGTTATTTTGTTATTTAAAAAGGTTAAATGCCAAGAAATTTATGAGAAAAAATCAACAAAACAAAGCTAATGTTATTAAAATTTTTAATGAAAAGTTTTATGTTTATTATGAAAAAAAATTAAAACTTTAGTATGTACAAATTATAAATTATTTTTTTAATTGAAACTAAATTAACAAAATAATCTTCATTTCATTTTTTTTATTTACAAATTTGTATCATTATTTTCTGTCTTACATTTTACTTTTTGCGCTTTTTCATTTTTAATTTTAATACATCGCCAGAATTGGCGCAAAATGAAATAAATAAATATATTAAAATTTTTACCTCTACTCAAAATAATTTATTATCTAGTTCTTTATCAACCAAATCAATTAAAATTGTGTTGATTTCAAACGACTGCAATTGTTCATTATGAAACCTAGTGCTTAAGTGAGTTGGTTTGAACAGCAGTTTTTACCAGTTCTACAACTGTAGATATCAAAATCATTTTTTAGTTATAAAAAAAATATTATTTTAAAAATTATATTTAATTGCTTTTATTTTTATTTAATAGAACAATTTAAAAAAATATTTATAAAATAATTTGTAATCAATTTTTAAGTTCAAAAATCAGAATTTTTAATGTAGACTAAAATGATTTTTAACTAAATTGTTGATTGACAAGGATCTATGTTTAAGATCCATTAAAAATAATAACTTTTATTAAATTTTTTAATATTTCAATAAAATAAATATTTTCGAACATGCTTTGTCAATTAAATGAAAAAAAAGCTTAAAAATTCGAATTTATTTGATCAGTTGACTGTTGAAACGAAATAAACAAATTAAGCAAGATTGTTTTGGGGACATTTATGGATGAGAAGTTTTCAAACAAAGCCGAGTGAACAATACTGGACGAACATTAGCCACAAAAAAGTCAATCAGATAAACAAATGCACGGGGAGTTAATTAGTTCTCGAAATCATATAATTGCTATCATATAATTTAACCTTGAGGGCTAATCGAACATTTAAAACAAATAAATCTCGAGTGACTCAAGTATTTTAATTGAAAATTCAAGAGTATTGGACACACTTTTGAATAAAACTTCTGGCCAAGTACAGGTAAACAAGAATTTAATGCTAGAGTGACTTACTGTTGTTCTTGACAGAAAGTTACGTTTCAATGAACACTGACAATACACACAAATTTATTAATGTGTTGCCAAATACGATCAATTAATTTGAGAGAAAGAGGAAATTGAATCTCTATGACAAAATTTGAAATTTTTTTCTCAATCAAAATTTTGATTATTTTTACAAGAAATTGGGTGATTAATAATTCAAAGTTGAATGATTCCATTGCTGATTGCAATCTTAGCGTTAATAGGTCTATTTAACATAATTATCGTTGCATTTAAATCAATTTTAATCAATGCTTTAAAATATTTTAACAAAAGAAAAAATTCAATTATTAATTTTGTTTTTTGTCTCATGAACGATTCTTGTCAATTGGATGAAAATGCCACAAGTGCGCCTAGAAATTCACAACGCAAGCGCTCCAGACGATAGAAAACTTCATTTTTCAAAAATTTCATACCTTTTTAAATGACAATTCGTCATCATCAACTGGCTGGCCTCATTTATTTCATTTGTTCATCTGCTTTTCCAAATGATTTAAAAATGAATTTTTTTCTTTTCAAAATTTATCAAAATTTTTTTAATTAATTAAAAATTTCCTCTATTTTTATCTATTTTACTACTAAACAAAAAAAGATATCGTGAATAGTACAAATTGTTTCTAATTAGCTGCACATTTTGATAATGAGTACAACTTGTGTTAAAATTATTTGAAAAATAAAAAAAATGAAAATTCTTCACTACTTTTTGATAATTTGTTTGAGTGTAACAAATGTTAAATGTGTATTGATCAAGATTGAGTTCAAATTGGTCAAAAATAGCAGCGATACTGACCTAAGCCAAGTGCTTGATTATTTTACGCGGCTTAAAAAGACCACAGAAATTGACCCTTACCAGAATGTCACAGTAGAGTCGTTCCTATTCTGGAACAAATTTATTGATCTCGCAAATTTAGATCCCAAACATCAGACCAAAGAAGACCAAGTCTTAAAACAGCTAATCGAGATTTCCCCTTTCAAAGACTTGATTGAAAATTTAAAAAACAAACAAAGCCCTTTGACCACAGAAGAATTTTTTACCCAAACACTAGAACCATTTACTTCAAATTCAACTTTTGATTCTATCAATTCAACTTGGTCAGACAGCTTAAACGCTTCATCTAGCAACACCGAAATGATTTTTGACACACAATCCGTGGCTGCATCAACTGCAAGTTCAATTGAAGAAGATTATCAGGTCCAGTCATCGAATAAAACAAATGAGCTTTTTGAATCAGAACTGAATGAAACAACTACAAAAGAAGATTTGGTCCATTTTACCAAGCTAGAGTCAACAGAGCTTTCAATTTCTACCACTACTTATGAAACAGAAAAGTCTACCAATGTGGAAACTTTTCCAGAACTTTCATCCGAGTCAAAAATTCTCACAACCATATTAAGTACTTATACATCAACAGCAGTCGATTCTTTGATTACCACTTTGATCACTCAAGAAAATTTTACATGTCTGGTTAATTTTTGCCAAAATTTTGGCACTTGCCACTTAAACTATGCCCTTGAAGCTACATGCAAATGTTTAGACTACCGACTTATGTTCCATAATATTATAGTGTATTACTATTCGGGTAAAAATTGTGAAAAAATTTCCTATTCTTTAACCTATAGGGGCTTATTTGCGAGCACTACTTTAATGGCATTTACTGTTTTTACCCTTTTTCTAGTTGGATCGTGTGTAAAAAATTGCTTGAAAAGAGGAAAGAAAAGTCAAGTGAAAAGGGTTGTTGAGTGTGGAACAAAGAATGAATGTTATGAGTTTGAGCAAGGCAAAAAAAATGTTCAGGATCTTAAGTCTGATGCCAAAAATTCTTGGAAATATTTAAAAATGAACTGTGATCTAAGCAAAAAAGACCGAAAGCTAAATAAAAAACATCATATTTACATAAAAAAGAAGATTAAATATAAAATAGGATCTAGAACAATCAACAAATATTTGGAAAAGTATTCAAGTAATTTGTTCAAGTCAGTTGAAGGTTTGATGAACATAGATATAAATGAAGATGAAAATTTTATAATTGTGAAACGAAAGTTAAATGCTTCGTTGCCAAATATTTTTCCATCAGCACCTTCTTTAAACAAAGATTCATTCTCTTTGTCATTGACCAATTTAGATGCATTGTGTTGCTCAAATGTTGGCTTTTATCCGAAACCAAGCCGAAATTTAAATGGAAATTTTCCTCCTAATCACAACGAAAAAGAAATTACGTTCATGAATGGCGCTATTTTTTACTAATCAAATATTTTTTAAATTAGAAATTTTAATTAAAATAAAAAATAATTTTTTAATTATTTTATTTTTAAAAGAAAAAAAATACTCAAAAATGCTTTTTGTGTAGAAACGACTAGAAATTAAAGATTAACGCTTTTTTTCCGAAATTAAAGAATTTTTAAAAATTATTTTGTTGTCATTAATTTTACAATCTTGTCTTGATCAAATTAGAATTTATAAATTTTAGATATCCATTTTAATTTTAAAGTCTTAGAAAAAATTTATTGTAGTTAAATCTAAAATATTAAATTGGGTTTCAATTAAGAATTTAAATTATGTTCAAAAATTTGAAAAAATATTTTTTTTTCGAATAAAAGAAAATTTTGTAATTTAAACACTTTTTTAACTGAAGTAATACACTTTTTCACAGCACCAAAACACCTTAAAAATTTCAAAATTATTTAAGAAATTTTAAAAAAGTTCATTTTAAAAAATTGTATCATTCACCACTTTACTAATATAATATGTTTCCGATTAATTGTTTGCGTTGTGATTTGTAGGTAATAAAAAAAATCTTTCGAAATGAATTTAATCAAACTAATCGGATTTTTATATTCCTACTTCAAAAACACTTTTTTTTTAAATTATACTAAAATATTCAATTCTTTAAAAAATACAGTGGTGATTTGATTCTATGATTTTACAATTTTTACTTAAAATTTTATTTTTTTAACTTTATTTTGCGTAATTTGAGAAAATTTAACAAAAATCAGCATTTTTTAGTAAAAAACCTTAATTTTCGTAATTTGACTAGCCCATTTAATTCTAAACTATGCCACCTTAAATTTATGAAATTTTATGAAAAAGATTCAAAATAATAAATTTTATGTTAAACTCATTTCAATACCGTATTCCCTCGTTCGATATTGCAGCCTCAGAACCCAAAACACAACTTTGAAGCAGGCAATAAACACCATCTTGCCCATGTTAAAACATTCTTAACTTACACCGCATACGTCAAAGTTGTGTTTCGAGTCTTGGCCCACTTGAATGAAAAGATTTTTAATTTAATGTAGCATTAACAATTGAGTTTCTGTCAAAAATATAAAAATTATTTTTTTTGAATCATCTATTTGATGCAGCATCACAAATTAAACAGAAAAAATTTAGATATGAATTTTTTTATTATTCGATTAAAAAAAACTAAAATTTTATTTTAGAAAAATTTAAAATTGACTAGAAAAATATGGTAAATATTTAAAAAATTAATAAAAATTAAAAAACGAGTCGAAATAACTATTTGAATTAATACCCGAAAGAACGGCTGAAAGGAGCATGAGAATTCGAAAGACTAAACAGAACGACAAACCAGCATTATTTCTTGTCGAATTTCACGACAAACGCAGCCAGATGACTGCAATCTCAAACGCTAGTAATTTAAAAGATAGCGACAAACACAGACAAATTTATATCAACAAGGATCTAACTCCTGCAGAACTTGAAGCTGAGAAATCTATTTGATTAGAACGAGACAGGAGAAACTCTGAGTTAACGCAAGGAGAAGGGAGACTGAAATACGGTATGGAGAAAGGGACGCATTTCTACTGGGGTATTCGTTTTGGAGAACTTAGAAAGATTGACAGAGAGACGAGGAGGTGTTTGGCCCGACAGCAATAACAAATCAAGCATGAAGAACTCACACGATTCAATTCACTCGGATATTATGAACAAAATTGAAGAAAACACAATGACCACAAACAAAATACCAACTACAATCTTGCCCCCCAAACACAGGGAAATCACTTACACAAATATTAACAAACACTCAGAACAAATTTGACTCCCTCATCGAGCCCGTCTAACAGCCACGATAATTCCGTACTTTCCATTGATCCTAAGAGATCAATTAAAATATTTCGATCAACTCCAGAGTACCCTACCAATCATGAATACAGAAACAGAAGCTCAGATGAGTCGAACTTTAGCTCCCAGGTCTCTTCACAGTCATCTCCTTCATCATCATCGTGTTTAACAAGTTACTCATCTGTTCTTGCCTCCTTAAACAGTTCCTCGCAGCAAAACTTAAATGTCAATCTACATTCAACTAATGCAAGAAGTATCAGCTTTTGGTACACCAATGCTACAAGCCTAAATAATAAAGTGCACTTACTTAAAAAAAAAACAAGTTTATCACTTGATGTTTTTGTCTTTTTGTTTTTTGATTCTTTACGTCGACCACGTTTTTTTACAACCCCTGTGTTGTCTAAGTTTACTTGGCTTGTTTCTACCTGTGTTGATTGACAAAAGTATTCCTTTCGATTGTTTCAGATATTGTATCTTGATTGTTTTCATCAAAAATATAATGTTCATCATCTGTGAAATCTTCTATTATGTCATATGGTGTGGCTTCATCGACATAATCGTTTATTATCGTGTCATTTATAACCATATGATCTAAGGCAGAGTGTAGCTGAAATTGTGATGTTATGCCGCATTTATCAAAACTTTGTCTTAAAAAATGACTATTAAAACTTCTCCATATTTCAGACAACCAAGTTATACATTTGACTTGTTTCCATAACGAGTAAAAGATTTTTCGTCGTTCATAAACCAGTCGTTCCACCTTTCGTGATAATCGGATTTAATTTTCGAAAACTAAGCAACGTCTGCAGGCTGTAACGGTCCAGTCAGTGGTAGTGGAATAATTGTCGATTCAAAAACGCCTTCTGGGAAAGAATAAACACGATTTACTGGTATAAACAAACAGTGGATACTGAGATGAACCAACTACATAGTGAATTTTTTTAACAATTTAATGAACGTCAGCGACTTTGTAACCAGTTTAAAGGACAAAGAATTATGTTTTGAACTGGAGACAGATACTGTAAGAGAGATAATTGAAAATCTGCCGAACTGAAAGAGTGCTGGTATAGGTGGAGTTTCTTACGAAATGTTAAAATATTCGTCGCACGAATTGGTATCTGAATACCTAACTATATTATGATAGTTAGGTATTCAGATACCAATTCGTGCGACGAATATTTTAACATTACGTAAGAAGCTTATAAGATTTCAACAAACACCATACCTATTTAATATCTCATTACTAAAACCGATGTTAAAAAACACCAAAAGTACAAATAAAGATATCTCGAATATGAGACCAGCTGCACTCTCTGACACTCTAGCTAATATTTTTGAAGCAGTACTGTTAAAAGAACTAGAAGAAGATTACAAAGACAGCTAAAAACAATTCGGATTCAAGAAGAAATCGTCTGGTAGCCATGGCGTATTTACACTTAAACAAGCAATTAAAATAAGTAGACTGGCAAACAAAAGACATACGTATGCGCCATCGATGCATCGAAACTTTCTGACAAGGTGAACGGCACTAACCTTTGGGCTAAGTTTATCCAAAAAAACATTCACCCAGCGATCATTTTAGCTACCTATCATTACATAATCAGTCGTTGATTATAGTAAATAACGAAGACGAGTACTCAAGTTTCTTTAAGACAACTCTAGGTGTACGTCAAGGTGGTATAATGCCACCGAAGTTATTTTCTATTTAGACCAAACAAATTGAATCACTTGTTTGATTAGTTGATCCTCTTGCCATAACAATTCTGAGTCATGGCAAGAGGATCTAGTACTAAATGAAGATGAAATTAAGCGAGTATCAAAAATGAAAAATCTAGGTATGATACTAACAGACAATGATAAGAATGCAGAACACATTGACATATGAAAAAAATCGTCAATTAAATTATAAAGACTAAAAAAACTATCACTTCTAACAAACGAGAGCCATCGGAACATGAAAGGTCATCTTTTTAGCACATACATTAGACCGGTTTTTTTCTATGGACTATAAAATCTTTCACTATACGAACAAGAAAAACTAAAATTAAAAAGAATTGAAGGCAATATTGTTAAAATGATGATAGGCTTTCCTACAAGGTACAACAGACCAACCGAACAACAGACCTTTTCCTTGAATACTGAACCAACTGTAAAGCGTATAGATAAAATTAAATGTGGCTTTTATCTTGGACTGTCTACAAATAGCTACACAAATACAAAAACCGAGACTAAGACAAAGACAAAATGCATCCAGTCTGAAATAAATAATATAAAGAACAACTATGTCATAGAAAACGAAACTGACACGACAAACCTATGCCAAATAATTAATTTTCACATTAAAACTGACATGAAAGCAATGTCATTAGATAACAAAAAGTTGACGTAAAACGCAAGATCATTAACATGCAAAACAAGCAAGAATTATCATGAAAACTTTTTGAAATAGTCAAATTCTAGAACTCTTTTTATACGACTACTTATATACTCTGCTTTTATTTTTGCCATAAACTGATAATTAAATATGAAACAATTTTTATGCGGAATAATTAACTTTAATTTTCAATTTGTAAATAAATGCAGTACGCCTTATTTCACAGCATACTGGATAGTGGTCGCGCAGCGGCCTTTGCCTTAGGCTTAAAATAAAATAAAAAATTATAGATTCAAATTCATTATTTCTTTTGGATCTGAACTTTTGGCAAGCTGAAAAAAATATTTAATCACTGAGATTGCATTTTTTGGTTCTTCCTTGAAACCAAATTTTTTGGTTAACAAAAGTTCAAAAAACCAGGCAACAGTTTCTGTTAAATTTTTGTACGTGTGGTCATGTAAAGCTAAAGCTTTTAGTTGGATGGCTTTAGAACTAAGACATACTCAGTTACTACGCTGTTGAAGTACCCATTAATGCAATTGCTTTTCAACTCTGGGAAAAAAAATCTGTCTACTTTTACGTGGACAGTTGTTCTAGAACGTAAATTATAAATTATCAATATCAATTTTTCGTTTTTTATCCATCGGCTGATGAGCCTGCGATCGAAGAAGGTAAATGCGAAGAGTTTATTTTATTTTATTTGAAAAAATAAATTGTTTTTTGTCTTTATAAGGATTATGATCATAGAAGACTAATTATTTTTGCATATCAATTTAATTCAAAAATCTTTCTATTAGTAAAAAAACTTTTTGTTATTTTTCAAGAAAAAGTTGAAATTTCTAAAATAATTTTGATATCATTTGATGAATTATTTAATATTTTGTAAGTTAAGATTTTAATATATCTTATAATAAAATAGGGTTAGGGTTAAAAATTTCTATTGTTCATGATGATTTTTTTTTGTAGATTTTTTAGGGCTAAATTTAACATAAGATAGAATCAAAAGCCTCTTTTGAATTCATTTTACTAAGAATTATTTAGAATTATTTTTAAATATGCGGGTATTTTTTCCTTAATTACCCTAATAAATCACTATGATACTTATGCAGCCCCCTATGGATGACTTTTCCAACCAATCAGTTGGTTCTGTTTATAGTCTGTTGTTTAGCAACCGACTTGAACTAACTTTTCAAGTTGGTTCCGATAATAGAGTCACCTGTTGAGTGGCTCTATTAAGAAGTAAGCTTACTACTTCTATCTTTTGGTATATATTGAAATATCCAAAGGAGTCAAGTTCTAGTTCAGAACTCAAAATGACTCATGCAGTCTTCTTTTTTGTTTAACAAGAGACTTAAAACTAAACCGCTAGGATATTATAGGTAAAATAAAAAATTTAGTTTATTTTGTATAATCTTTATTTCAAATACTATATTAAGTAATTTAAAACATATAGGGTTATTTATGTTAAAAATTTAAGATAACAAATGAAGTAATTTTCTCTAGCTTCTTCATTTCCTTCAAATTCTTTTGACACCTACCTCTTCATCACACCCAATCTCAACTTACTATCTGAGCCAAAAATTAATAGCATTTCCTTTTGGAATTTCTTCTTAGCTACCCTTGTATGCTACATGTTTATTGTAATGTCGATAGATAATAGAGGAATTTCTTTTGTTTTAGGACTTTTCCCCATGAATGATAGTACGGATTCGTCGGGGTAACCGTTATATTTGTTGAGGGAGTCCACTTCCAAGGATACATTTTCCATTTGTACGCCGATAGCCAAATTGAACTTTTTAGCTCTTACTCTTTGCATTAATCATGACCGCAAGATCTGAGTATCTTTGGTAAATTATTTTCTTGACCTCGGACAATTTTAAGAATGAATGCTCAAACGTCTTGACTATTTTTTCTTGCTTTTTCAAACCTTGACGGGTTTTGGCATTTTCTTAATAAAGTTTATGAAAATGATGAGTGTGATATGTCTTATATATAAAGTGGTCTTTTGAAAAAATTTAAAACAAGTTTTTTAATTAACTCTAATAGTTATTCTAGCGACATCTTTATCTAATTTCTCAAATCGATAATGTTCTTTTTTAATTTGACATTATTATTATTTACTTTTTTCCTTTTCCCATTTGATGCTATCTCAATGTTTTGTTCCGACAGAACTTAAGATATTTTCCATGGTTCACTCCAGCGATCGTTCGGTAACTTATTATTGAGAGCCTTTTTTATCTGAAGCCACGGACAAAATCCCCATTATTATAAGTACAAGGTTTGTTTTATTATCGTTTTTTATTATTTTCTGCTTGCTTGCAAATACATTCCCTTTGCAATAACCAATTTTCATGAAAGTTCCTCATTTAAATTGATGATTCGTAATCATCATTATAATCGTCAAGATCACATAGTCTTGGATCGCGTCCATTTAGGAGCAGAATTGGCGAATTTCAAGTAGACGATTATTCGGCGGTTTTATATGCAAAGAGTACCGAGGGTATATATCCAAGTTGCTTCGGTTTGAATTTGAATGTGCCGCTAACATTTTATACAAACTCTTGTTGAATCTTTCTACAAGTCCGTTACATTTTGGGTTAAATGGTGCTGTTTGTATTTTGTTTGTCTTGAGGTAATTACAAACGCTTTTTATATAGTTCGATAGAAAATTTCTTCCCTGATCGCTTAGGAATTTACTTGGTACTTGATGTCTTGTGATTATTTCGTTTATAATCACTTGAGCATAAATTCTGACGTCTGATCTGGTAATGCGAATGCTTCAACCCATTTCGTCAAATAGTCGGAGAAAACGACAACGTACCTGTATCCAGAACTGGTTCGACTCAATTCTAAAATTTTAAGTGCTATCATATCGAATAGTTTATGAAATTCAGTTATTGGTTTCAAATTTGCTCTTGAAGCGATAGGGTTCTTTTAGTTTTGAACATATCTGACATGACTCCACGGAGTTGATTGCTTCTTTGTAAGTATTTGGCTAATATAATCGGTTTGATAGTTTCATCCAGGTCTTCTTTTGTCCTAGATGACTTGAAATTTTGTCCCTCAATTCTTGATAATCTATCTGCATTTGTATTTTGATTTCATTTCTTCTAGATGATTTTGAAATTGTATTCTGCTAGTTTTAAACGCTGTCTGGTTAATCTTGCTGATGATAACGTGATGTTGTTTTTATAGGTTAAAGGATTGTGATTTGTATTAATAACAAATTACGAGCAAAAGACATAGAACTTGAATTTTTTAACTGCATAAATTATTTCCAACAATTCTCTCTCAATAGTGCTGTAATTACGTTCAGCTTTATTTAGCGATCTACTTTCGTAAAAAATTGGTCGTTCGTGCCCATGTTTGTCTTTTTGACTTAATACCGCCCCGATTCCTACATTTGACGCATCGGTTGTAATTATGAATTGATTTTTAAAATTGGGAAACGCCAATATTTTTGTATGGCACAAGAGATTTATTAGCATAGTGAAAGCATTCTCACAATCTATACTCAATTTGAATCTAATATTCTTTTTCGTTAAGTTGTTTAATAGGTCTACTATGCTCAAAAAATATGGTACGAATTTTCTATGGTAACTCGCTATGCCAACATAACTTTTTTAGAGTTAGTTGGTCTCGGATAGTTGCGAATCGCCTAAGCACGCTTCTCGTGAATACTCATGCCCTAAGAGGAAATCCTGTAACCTAAAAACATTGTCTCAGAACTTGCAATTTTAGACCTCGATGTTTTTACCTTTAAATTTGCTTCTAAGAGTCTTTTGAATAATTTTTCTAAATCGACAAGGTGTTGCTCAAACGTTTTTGAGAAAGCTAAGGTATCATCTATTTATGCTGTTGAATTTTCCAGATTTTAAAAAAAAGTTTTTAAAAATTCCATGTAACTATTGTAAACTTATCGTTAACTTTTAGTTATCTATTTCCAAAAATTGGAACAAAGATGGAAAAAACATCCTTCAATATTTGTCGCTGAGAAATAATTTAAATTCAGTTAATTATTTCCAGCTCATAATCATAAAGAATATGCCTTGAAAAATTTATGACCCAATGTTCCTCAAGTACTTAAAAGAAACGATAATTTGTAATTTCTAACCACTTTTTTGGAAGAAAGCCATAAACTTTTGCTCAAAGATCATTTAGAGATAAAACCCTCATCGATTGGATCAGATGGATCAATTTTATTACAAGCTTCAAAAAGACAACCATTTTTGAATGTTTTTAAACTTTGATCCTTTTACTAGTCCAATCCTAGTTCTAAGTCTGATATGAGTAGCTCATAGTCATCTAAAATAAGGAGGCGAAATTCATCTTTCATTTTAATTTTTTTTTTGGTATATTTTTAAGTGTATTTTTTTAAAAGTTTACTTTATGTATATAGAATTCGACTTATAAATTGTCATTTTTCTATTTTAGATTTTTCGATTTTAATTTTCTATCATTATTTTTTATATATTGCGATATGGATTCAGGGAAACAATTTAATTGAATTTCAAGATTTTGACAAAATTTTTAATATACATTAAAATCCATTTTAAAATACCAAAAGCAACTCAATAGGTATATTTTGTTTAAAATATATAAATTTGCATTTCATTGATATATTTTTTAAAAGATGCATAATAATTAAAATATTTATTTATAAATGAAATCAAAATTTTTGCAAGAAGGCTAAATGTTGACTTAAACAAAATAATCGAAATAAAATATTATTAAATTCAAAATACTCAAGGTTAGGTTATATAGATGCCAAAGAAAAAAGTAAAAAAAGAAAGGAAAAAAATGTGTGTTTAACCCTTTAACCCGTAATTAGATTATACTTACCCTTAAATGAAGTAATACACCTTTCCACAGCTTTTAAATACCTGAGAAATGGTAACTTGAAGTTCATGATCATGATCACATGATCAAAACTATTTATTTTTATTATTTTTGTTAAGATTAGAATCTTAATAAAAATAATGAAAAAGCTTTATTAAAAGTTTTTTTAATTAAATTCAAAATGTTTATTTTATATAATAATTGTCCCATTCTATCCTAGTGGATAATGGGGAGGCGCTCATCTCCTTTTCAAGTACCTGTTGAGCAACGGCTCCAATCTGACACAAAGGCTGCTGCATCGAGATGATCATCTACATCGCAATTATTACCCAGTCGAAACTGGTCCCCCTATTATTAATTAATAGAATAGCGAAACAATTCTAACGAAACAAAATGTGAGTCTAAGCCAATACTATAAACTGTTTTAATAGTATTGAAACATTAAAACAGTTTGTTTCAATACTATTAAACAAAGTTAAATTTTGTATTGTAAAATTTCAAAATATTTATTTAGATTTTATTTAAATTCAGATAAAAATTTATATAATTTTCTTCCTAATCAAAGATTAAACAATTCATGTTTAATAAAGTTTAAAAATTTAGTATTTAAAAATCGATAAAAATACCTCTTTTTTTTATATCAAAAATTAAAAATTTTGATCTGAAATTTACGTTGAAATTTATTTTATTTTTTTAACGCTAATTTCCGTAGTTTGATAAAACTCTAAATTACCGTAAAATCCTAATTATTTTAAAATTTTGTCAAATTAAGAAAATTATCGTAAAATTTAGTTAAGTCTTCGTTTGGTAAAAATAAAAAATCTTCGAAAAAAAATCATGCATTTTTAATAGCTTTATTTAATAAGAAGAAAAAAATTAAGATTTTCTAGCTCGTCTCTTTCCTTCCAAACGATTCATTTCGTTTAATGGAATCTTTAGCTCAGCTTTTTTGACCATCACCTTTTTATTATTGACACTAGTGATAGTTTTTTTAATGAAACAACCAAGAGCTTGGTAAAAATCACAAATTTTTTGTACAGAAAGCTTCAAATCTTTTTGAAAAAAGTTCAAACTAGTCACAAAATCGTCAATGTAAAGAGCCAAAATAAGAATGTTACAAATAAGCTTGTCCTTTAGCCTCCTCGGCATTGAGCGGATGTTTTTAGCTTGAGCATTCGAAGAAGACAAAACTGTGTATTGTTCTAACAAACGATTAGCTACCACTTCTGGTACTTCGGATGATCCATTGAACGGATTTCTGGCTCGCAACTGGGATGATTTAAGTTTATAAAGTGTCATTAAATAATTCATGTAGACTAATTGTTTAGCTTTTTGTAATTTATATTGGTGACTACTTTTGGAGCCGGATATAAGCACTGCATGCTCGCACACGTATTCGGAAAAAACCTGATTTGCCTTCCATTTCTTGATCAATTCAGTTGTTGCTGAGGCAAATTTGGATGATTGTTCACATGTAAATCGATCAAACTCGGCTTGGCTGACTCCTAAAATTTCATTCAAATCATATACTTCTAGAGGTGTTTTGGCATTTTTGTTCGGAACTGGTAAAATTGAAAATTGCTCCAAGTCTTGGGCATTTTCTTGTTTTTCTTCGCACTGGCTTAGACTCACATTTTGTTTAGATTCTTCAACAGCAGCGTTTACTGCTGACTCGAGTGTTCCAGAGTCTATTTTATTCTTGAGCTTAGTCTGCATTGCCTTTCTTTTTTTCGAACTTCCGAACGCTGCTGTTAAAGCGTTCAATTTTTCCGAGTAAGTTGAATCCTGATTGACAGCTAAGCCCTCTGACTTGGTTCGACTTCCAAGATAGCACTCTGGTTTCATGATAAAATAGGCTGTGTCCGATACGGCAATATCACCGGTGTTTTTGTCTAAAATGCCGACCATAAATGGACTCTCGTCTTCTTCCACTGCTTCGTAATTCATGTCCGTATCTTCAATGTTCAATTTGAGCTTTTTGGACAACCTTGATTTGGTTAAGGAGGATTTTTTGTTTTCTGTGCTAATTACTTCAAGTTTAGCCTCAATATCTTCTGGTTGTTTGAGCTCGGCATGAGAGAAATAAATTAATGGAACTATTTCTGCCATATCTATGGAAAAATTCAAATAAACATTAAAGACTTTTTATTTTTTATTTATCAGAAGGCTAAATCTGAGTCTAGAAATATTTAAATTTAAAATTTATAAAAAATTTATTTTGAATAAAAAATAAATAAATAATTAAACTAAGAAAATGTTGTGTTCACGTTGATTGAAATAGTCCGACCAGTCTATGCCGTCACCTAGAGGCTTATGGGTCGATGGAAGAACTACTTTGAGAAAAAACGATTTAACATCGTTGAAGCCGAGAAAAATCTTCCAGTTTGCACGAAAACCAAGATCGTATGGATTTCGAGCATACTTGAAAAAAATAAAAATTAACTTAACATTTGTGTTAGTTCAAATTTTAGGTCTTACTGAGTACGTGCTCGAAACACATGGTATTCTCATTGATCTCAATTCAATATTTGTGGCACCATTTGAGATTATAAAGATGTTTATAGCTGCCAGACCCCCTGAAATATAAAAATAAACAAAATTTTTTTTTTAAATAATAAATTTGCTAAATTTTTACCAACAGCAAATATGGCCACAAATGACAAAAAAAACTCAATGGCATTTAGAGTAAAGTAAATGCCTTGACCACGAGGACTTGGAATCGAACCAAGATTAATTATAAATGAAAAAATATTCAGCTCAGTTTGTGGATAAACATAAGCACTATAATAGTAAAACCCAAATGTTGTCAGATAAATGCAGTCTATTGTCATAAAAACGCAGAACATGAGAAAATATCGATGATTGTAAAACCCGATACAGTTGTTGAACCATGGACAGTGATGGTCCATTTTAAGAATACATTTGTTACATATGCTACAATGATGAGTTCTAGCTGGCTTAGGTGTAATACATTTTTTGCACATTGTCGCTATATTGTCTATATTGTTCTTTAAGGTATATCATTTAATAAGATTATAATTATTAAATTTTTGGGGCTTGAATTAATTTAAAGCATAATATTTCTAACTATCATTCTTGTAAAATTCTACTTAAAATTTTGTTGACCAAAATGCTAATGTTTTATGGGAGCATTTTTCTTGACCAAAAACATTACCAATAAAAACTTGTAACAAAAAAGTGCCAGATTTTAGGTAAATTATATAATCAAAAATATAAATTGCAGATCGAGATAATTCAGTAGGCGTTTTTTGATCATAAAAATTTATCTCCAAAAACAAGCCAGGTAAAATCAGTGCCCACATAATTGACCGGTCCTAAATTTTTTTCTTACCTTAGGAGGTTGACCTGGATTGGTCATTAAACCCATATAATAGTGAAAAACTGTATTGATTGCCAGCCAGTTACCAATTATGAAATGAACCAGGAAATTTGTGAGCGTGGTTGTGTAAATTTGTGGTAGTATTACACTAAAGTACAAGAAAATCATGTTCGTAATGAGTAAAATGACCAGACATACTAAAATCTATTTTATTAAAAGACAAAATTTTTTAGATTTTTTTCCTAAAACATTTGAAGTATTTCTTACCCATCCGATAATTCTGAAAAATTTGCTTATATATTCAACAAAAGGAAACAAAAATGCTTCGATTAAAGTTAACGAGTCATTGTTTTCATTGTAAAAGAATGTATAATAAATTAATCTTATTTGATTTTTTATAGGATTTGACTTCGGTCTCATCTCACCAGCATATCTAAAAAATTAAAAATTTTTATTTTGAAAAAAATTTAATTATTAATGAAAATAAATGATTATGCTTGTTAGAAATTTGAAAATTTTTTATAATTAACTAGGTTAAGAATTTATAAGTGATTTTATGAATTTCACAATCAGTGAATATATAAACTTTTAAAAATATTTTTTAATAATTGTGAGTTGGTTTTAATGTTTAAAAGAATTCTTTGGTCTATGCTAAATTATGATCGATGAATTATGAATTTTTTTATTTTGAAAATAACCAAAAAGTAAATTTAATAAAATATTTTAATTTTTAATTATTTTAGACTTTTTTGATAATAAAAGGACATTTTCAAAAATATTTTTTTAAATAAAAATTAATTTTAAGAAAAATGAAATGACCCTACTAAAAAATTTAAGAGTGAAATTATATTTTATTTTTCCCCAAATATGCTCAGAAACTTAAACTCAACAAAAATTTTTTTTGATGCTTCATCTCAGGTCAAATAATTAATTCAATTTTCTTTAAGATTTGATCAAAAAAGAAAATATGTGTTTTTATGAGTTTTGTGAAATTTTGTTGTAAAGTATAGCACAGAATAAAAAATCAAATTTCGACACTTTTTTTCTATAAGCTCAAAATAAGTTCTGTTAATGCAGCAAAGTGCAACATACATAGTTGTATTATTAACCAAATTTTGATAGAATTTTTTAAAATATATTCAAGGGTTATCATTAGCAGAAAATTATTTTAAAAGTAATTTTAGATTTTTCTATTAAAAAATTCTAATTTTAGATAAATTTGATTTAATTATGAGAAAAAAATTATTCAGCTTGTATAAATTCAAAAAGCTTGTGCATAGGATTTTAAGCCTTTACCATAAAATAACATTTTTTTTAATTCAAAATTTAATTCAAATTTTTAGAAAAAAAAAATTATTGAGTTGGTTCGTCTGATACATCATCTTCCATAATATTGGTATTCGGTCTACCCTTTAGCTTGATAACTCCTGGCTTATCTTGATCATATTTAAAGTCATAAACGGTCGGAAAGTACTCATCATTTAATTTTCCAAGCTGCTTTTTCCTATGCATATCTTGGAACAAGTCTTTTTTAGTTAATGGAAACGAACTTGATTGACTAAGCTCTTCGGTAACTTTGACTCCATTCATGTCCAGCTCTTTAACAATCTCAAATTCACCAGTTTCCAAATTTAGCTTCGTATTTCCCAAATCTTCTTGATTAGGATATCCATTTTTAAATGTTACTGGCAAAATTTTAACCACGTGCTTACAATACCATAGCAACTTATTTACCTCTGGTGTATTTGGTCTTATATTATAAACTACATCCCATTCTTTGGTCATGTAAGTTTTAAAACCGAGTTTTTTCATGGCCTCTTTGACCCACCAAGGTTCACCTATCAGTTTTCCAATTTTTTTAATCAAATGAAGTTCGTGTGGTTTTTGTTCTGGGTCGATTAGTGGTTCAACTATTTTGTGTCCATCATAGGTAGCCACTTCTTCTGTTTGTACATAGACTTGCTGGGTTAATTTCGGAAAGCGATATTGTTTTTGCTTCAAAGACCGGTCGTCCGAGCTCTGGTACGAAGAAAGTCGAGCTGATAAAGGTCTTAACCTAAACACTCTACTTGCTAAAACTCGATTCATCTAAATTTTTAAAATTTAATTTTTTTTTGATTTTTTTTCAAAAACAATTGTAACAATGTTAATTGCTAGAAATTAATTAATTTTTTTTTCTAGAAATTAATAAATTAGAAATTTAAAAATTTTTATTATAAAAAAATATGTAACAAATAAGATCATGTGACAAGATAGGTGATTCTATTGAGGCTCAGCAGATTCAGTGTGATCACTAGAACCTGACATGTTTTGTGACCCGTTCACAGTGTCTATTTCACCGTCTGATTTTTGCCCATTACTGAGCTCATCGTCGTATAGTGACGGCTTTACTTGAATTGGTTGAATTTTCGGGTTGTTTAGCAAGACTGATCTTGGTGGTAACACCACACCATCGTGTGAAGATTGTTTAGGTGATTTGCTTTCAGATTGAATGACAGTGTCTTTTCTCAGTTCAAAATGTTCAATTTCTTCATCATCTTCTTTATTTTTTTCCAAATTTTTGGCGATTTTCTCCTTCAATTCGGCTTCTTCCTGTTCCATTTTGAGCTTTTTGGCCTGTTCAAGATCAGCTTCCTCGGCTTGTCGTTTTTGAATTTCCTGTTCAATTTGTTTCTGTCTAGTTTCATTTTCTTCTTGTTCTACTTTATCCTTGACCCGATTAAAAAGCTCTTCCAAAAGCCGCATTGACTCGAGTTTGCGTTGAGCGATAAGAATTTTTCTCTCTTCCAAGGCAATTTTTTGCTCAAGTTTTTTCTCTTCTTCCTGTTGCTTTTTGGCCAGTCGTTTTTGACGCCGCGCTTCTTCTCGCTCACGTCTCCTCTGTTCTTTAGACTTTTCATCCATACCAGCTTTTCGATCATCATCATCTTCGATCGAATCGTCCAGCATTGCCTTGTAGCTTAAAAAATTATTTATAAAAAAAAGACAATTTTCAAGGTAATTTTTCTGTTACTTAGTCAATTCTTTTTGCTTATTTTCTCTTTCTTTTTCTCTTTCAATAGTTGCATTTCGAATTTTTTCAATTTCAATGGCTTTTAATTTATCAATTTCTCTTTTTTTGATTTCCCTATCACTCAAATGCTTAGTTCGATCAAAGTCTATCTTTAATTTAAATTATTAAAATATAATTATTATTTTTTTTTCTTTTAAATTAAATTAAAATTTTAATCAAAATAGAAAAAAATTAATTTAAATTATTAAATATATTTAATTTTTACTAATTTAAATTAATTTTTTTCCTTTTTGTTTTTTGATTGAAAATAAAAAAATTTTTTAACTAAATAAAAAAACTAATTACACGAATGTTAGCAGTGAACGCATTTTTTTGTTCATCAATGTGTAAAAGTTTCATTCCACGAAAAGTGTCCATTGCTTTTACAAATCCAATGTAGTCCTTGTATTGAATATAGGCCTCAAAGGTGGGCAAGTTAAGCATTCCGGTTGAGGTCAGTACTTCAATGGCAGGTTGGCGTCTTAATTGAGTGAAACAATTATTCAATATAGGCACATCTATAAGGCGTATTTCGCCGAAAATGGAGAAAATTTCTCTTAAAACATGTTCACTAGGTTTTATGGTCATTAGGTCTGTGCCGGGCGAGTACATTTTTTTATCTGCAAACCACTTGCAGGGCAAATCAGTCAGGTGAATGGTATCTGCTCGTTCACCGGGCTTTAGCTCATCATTAGGAATGATTGAGTCTTTGAAAAATGAGTCCCAGTCGTGACGATTGGGATAGACAATTTTTGCCTCGGCTGCACGGACTTTCAGCACATCAATATATGAGCTCAGTTTTATTGTGACATTATCTAACTTTGATAATAAATTTTTAAATGATGACTTATTTTCCACCTCTCCTTCCAGACGAATAAATTCCAATGATGATTTAATAACCCGTAAGTAGATAAATTGGTCAGGCAGTATGAGCTGTTTTAGTTTATCCACTATTTCCGGGAATGAGATGGTTTGGCCAGGATTTTTGTTTGATGGCAGTTGGATTGTGATGTTTAGTCGAGCAATTGGTTTTATATAAATTCCCTTTTTTATTTTTTATTTTTTTCATATTTATTAAATTAATCTTAAGAAATTACATAATTTTCACATAGTTCTATTTTTTCAGATATGTCGTGACATTCGGCTAAGACTGGTGGAGGTTGTATAGATGTATTCATAACTCTAAAAATTATTTTTTTTAATTAATTTTTTTATTTTTTAAATAAAAAATTTAGAGACAATTTAATTAAATTGTTTAAATTTTCACAGAAAAGTCTAATAAATTAACTCTTGAAATAATGTTTATTCATTGAATTTGGATTTAATTAATAGTAAAGTTTAATTTTTAAAAATTTATCTGACCTCAGCAATGCTGTTTTAGTCATTATTTTTACTACTAGTTTTTAAGGAGTTTTGTAAAATTCAGTTCAAAATAATAAAAAGAACAGAAAAAATGTATAGCATTTTTGTAAAAGTTTAAAATTATTTCGGTGATTGCGACATGGTGCAGCATTCAAAATTACATCAAATATCAAGGTCTACTAAACTCTGCAAATTTGGCAGAAATTAAATTTAAATAAAATCGAGCGTGATGCACTTTGCACATATTCTGCGTATCATTAGCAGACTTTGACAATTGATGGAACTTTGAATTTTGCACTAAATTACATTCAAGCAAGGATTTTAAACTGTTTCTGTTCTTTTGAAATGAAATTCACAAAACCTTTTTAGGAAATTTCAAATAAGTTAATTTTAAAAGATTATGATTTTTATGTGTTACTAATTTTAAAAAGGTTTGTTAAAGTTTGATAGAAAATCGAAAATTTAAAAATCTGATACAACTAAGTTCAGTTTCTTGTATAATATAAGGTTTAATGAATATTTTTGGAAATAAGACATTTAAAAATTTAAAAATTTTTCCTCCTCTTTGTATTTTTTTAGACTTATTTTAAATAATTGAATTATTTTGCATATAGTTCAATTGATTGACTTTTAAAGAATGAGACTAATTTTCTAAAAATTTGAAAAAAAAACTTGCGTAATGAACAATTTTTTGAATATTTTTGGCAAATTGAAGTTTGATATCAAGATCAAAAGATCAAAATATAAAATATCTTATTTTAATTAAATAATAGAGATAAAAAAAATTCTTTCCAAGCAATTATTTGACATGTTATGTCAAGTTTACTTTAATATAAAATTTTTTTAAATATCCCTTCTTATTTTCAACTTGAATAGGTTAAAGTTTTTAATTGATTTTTCTAAAAATATTTAAAGAAAATATATTTCTAATTTATCCAAGTGGAAAAATAAAATTATTTTATAATTTAAAAAATCACTTAATATACAAATTATGAATTTGAATTTCTGAATTAATTTTACCTGAATTTTTAAAATATTGATTGATTTTTTTAAAATAAATTAGAGATCAATCATTATGAAGTTAATTTAGTTATGAACCATATTGCATGTCTAGTAATGTTTAATATTCATTTTTTTTAATTATTAAAATCATTAGATTAATTAAGTTTTAGAACTTTAAATGATTGTTTTGATCTTAAAAAATGATCTGATACTTCAATTTGCCATATTTTTTACTATTAAATAAGCATTTTGAATTATTTTTTTCTGTGAAAATAAAAAAAAAATGTTAAAATTAATATTTTAATCTCATTAAAATCATATTTAAACAATAATTTATATTAAAAATTGATTTTTGTAAATTAAACATTAGAAACTATAAAATAAGAATACATTTTATCTTATAAAAAGTCTTGACCAAAAGTTTTTAAATTAAAAAAATAAATATAAAATCTTTATATTAAATATTATATTAAATCTTTTAAATAAAATAAAATAGCGATCACAAATTCTAAAGCTACTATTTAAAGGTAGTTAGACCTTTAAATTTAAAATGATGTAAAAATTAATATAAAACTAAAAAATTGGTTTATTAATAAAAAAAGGTAAAATTAAATATTTTTTGTGAGCGCATCTACCAAATTAGAACTACCAACATCGAGTCCAATTAGAGAGCTAATAAGCTCCAGGGGTTGTTTTTCACCACCGAATTCAAGCAATTTTTTGCGATAAAGCTCGCCAGCAGTCGAGTTAAGCGGATCGTTTTCAAAGCATTCAGACCAAATTTTAGAAGCAATCGCTTTAGAAACAAGATAAGAATAATATTTAGCACCATAGCCGACCAAGTGAGTGTATCTTAAATGCCAATAAGTGTCTTTAACGTATGGCAAATGATGGTATTTTTGAGTGTATTTTTCAATTAAATCCACTGGTCTTTCGTAAAAATCTTCCAAATGAAACGCTTGGTCTAACATCGAGTTCAAAATTTGATTTTGCAGCTCGCATGACGTGAACATTTTTTTAGACTGGCACAACTTTTCAATGGTTCGATCATCCAATGGTTCATTGGTGGCATAATGTTTGGCAAATTTTTTCAAAATTCTGGGATCACGGCAATAGAACTCCATGAGCTGAGAAGGCACTTCGGCAAAGTCGGTAGAACATCTGGTCCCACTGACATGCTGGTACCGAGTCTTGGCAAACATTGAATGCATAGCATGACCAAATTCGTGGAATAAATTTTCCATCATTTCAAATGATAGCAAAGTTGGGCGATCTTTGCCTGGAGGTGGAAAATTTAAATGTAACACTACAATTGGCAATTGATAAGTTTTGTCGGGTTTAAGTTTGGAACATTGAATTGTAAAGTGGCAATCGACATTGGAAAATTTTTCTGCTCGTTGGTAAAAATCACAGTAAATGTAACCTAATAGACTGTTGTTTGAGTTTTCTTTTACGGCTAGTTTGTAAATGTCCGAGTGCCAGGACTCATCGGGCTGTAGTTTTTGCATTTCTAAATTAACATTGAACACATTGTTTAGAATTAAGTTAAGGCCTTCCATGCAAGTGCCTAGCGAAAAGAAGTTCAAGTATTGGGACCGGTCTAGATCCAGGAGAGTTTTTTTCATCCGGGATGATATGATCGGAACGTCCCATTGGTGAAGTGGCTGGCTTGAGTTAAGTTTTGTTCGTTTGAACTCAGACATTTTTTCATAGTCATCAATGGACTTTTGTTCAATGACTTTTGAGCATTGATCCAAAAATTTTATTATCTTAGTCGGACTGTCCATTATCATGTTTATGTTGGCTCGGTGCGAATAAGACTTGTAGCCGCACAATTTGGCAATTTCTTTTCTTTTTAAAAATTTTTGTTATTAAAAAAATTAAAAGTATAGCTTTCTTTAAAAATATTTTTCTATTGAATAAAATTAAATAAAAATTAAAATCAGTTTAATTTCAATTAAGCTCACAGTTTATTAGATATTCTAACAAAATAATATGATCAGAGCTTTTCTAATTTTAATATCAAGTAAATAATTTTTTCAAAGCTATCTGTAATTTCAAATTTAGGCTTCATGACAAAAAAATTTCTTAATTTTTTCTCAAAAAATTCCTGAATGATTTTAATTCAGAAATTTTCAATAAATGTATTTCGAAAACAGCTGTAAAATGTTAATCTAAATAATCAGATAATTCTTCTTCTTATGGAAGTAAAGGGTTAACTTAGTCCTGTATTTTTATGTCAAGCATTCACATTTTCCTCAAAGAGAGAATAATTTGAATTAATAAATAAAAATTATAAAGGATTTAATTATTTTGAGAACGGAACCAGTCCTTCTTTTTTTATGATGAAAGGTTTTTTTTTTCTTAAATTCACAATTAAAGGATAAATTTTGTAATTACTCTGCAGAATAATTTTCATTTTCATAAATGATGGTGCATTTTTTTGAATTTTTTATTAATTCATTTTTTGTCAATTTAAATTTTTTTTTCCAGTCGAAAATTCATGTGACTGCGAAAAAATAAAAAAAATAATTTTAGTCATCAAAAAAAGTCTTCTTATTTTTTAATATGTTTTTTTTTTGGTGCAAAAATTCATAATGCCAAACTCTTAAATATTTCATTTTATTGCTGAAGGAACTACAGCTCATGACATCTTTACGATATTTAATTGTATCTTTAAAATAGTTCAGAAAAAAGCCAAAATTTAGAAAAAGATATTACAGTATTGCTACGCCACGTTGATTTTGCTAAAATTTGCGTAAATTATATTTTATTTTACAAAAAATTACTAATATTATATTAATTAATGTTATAATAAATATTAATTTTTTTATTTTCAGCTTTTTTTTTTATTAATATCTATACCTTCTATAATCTATATGGTTTTAACACTGCTTGATAATGCAGACATAGAAATTTTTTAACTTATTGGTCACAAGCAAATTTATCAATGTGAAATCACCTTTACACATAAAAGTCAAATTAATTAAAAATAATAAGAAAAAACTATCGGGCACTCTATTTTTAGGGTATTTGTTAAAGCTGTGGGTTAAGGTACTCAATTTTTGAGATTTTTTGAATGGTTATGCTCACTAAAACCGAAAATGCCATTTAATAAATGCCGAAAATTCTCACTAAAACCTAACCCATATACTTTACATTTAACCGGAAAAAAAGGTGCTTAAATGATACCCAAATAATATCTCTTATCTAGATTATTTCAAGATTTCTACCAGTTCATATCAATTGATTTTCCATTCATTTTGGCAATGTGAAATTTATGTACAAAAAGGAAAAACTTTATATTTTTTTCTAATTGTACAAATTGGTTCTGCAAAGAGTACAACATTTTACAAAATTGTACAAACCAATTCTATGCTCTGCAAAAACTCTTAATTTTTCTGTAAAAAATATTTTGATTAAATATTAGAGTTTTTACAGAACTTAATACTTTTTTCCTTTTGTACTAAAATTTCACTTTGCCTTAATTCTAATTTTCTATTTTAGTCAAGAAAAAATAATTTTTTGATTATTTCCCTTTTTGAAGTTTTAATTTAAATAATTCAAACTGGAAGTGTAAAATAAAAGAAAAACTTTAAATACAAAAAATTTATCACTTGAACGTCCAGGTTTTAAAGACTACTTCTTTATCTGAAAATTTTGCTAACATCATATTGGAAATTTTTTATTTTATAAAAACTATGTATAAAAAAAATAATCAGCTTTTAGGAATATATGGAAAGTTATGAGGGTTTTTTGTTTTTTTTTTCATTCGAAGTTTAAAGTTGATGATATTTTTATTTTTTTTTAAGATGAAAATGTGTGTACAGTATAATTCAGATAATTAGGAATAAATAAATCAAAAAAATTTGAAAATTTGAACTTTTAGAAAAATTTTGGTTATTTACACCCGGTGTTATTTTTGCACAACATTGATGGGTGTAGGTTTAGATTCATAATCTGATTTCAGTTGGATAAATTCGCATGTGAATAATAAGTTAAAAAACTTACTTTAAAAAATATCGCTTAAAGTGAGTTTAAAAAAAGAAAAATAATCTACCTTCCCAAAGATAAAATTTTAAAAAGTACCTTTTACTTATAATGCTTTTGAAAAATCCTTCTTGCACTTTGTTCTCCTGTAAAAAGCTTTTGTATACAAACTCTCTGATCAGCTCATCGTCACTATTTATGTACATTGTGTCTACTTGTATCGGATCCCGGAAATATTTAAGCCTTAAACAAAACTCTTTTTTACAACTGACTGTGGTTGATTACTTGACTTAAGTAATTACACGTCTTGATATTTCGGGTCCAAGTCATTGATATTGACCAGAGATGGTTGCTGGGAATTAATCTGAAACTTCATCAGCAAATTAACCAGTTGATCATTGATGGCAACAAATTTCGACCTGGAAGACCGGTCTAGATGTATGCCGCTTTGTTCAAAATCAGCCAAAAATAGCTTACACACTCGGCTATCACATTCGTCAAGCTTGGATTTTTCTGTATCTAATGAATCTTTTAGTTTGACATAAAGCTCTAAATTAGTGTTTAATTTTTCAACCATTTGGCTTATTTGGCTAAATATCAAGTTGGCCGATTGTCTGTAGTTGTCATCTGGATGTGATGTGCGCACAAACTCGGCCAAATCGGCCACACAACAAAGCTCGTTGGATATGTCGTCGAATATTTCGACCATTTTTCGCTTATTAGCTGACTCTAGGCTAAACGCCTCATTTATAAGATCCTTAACTCTAAGCTCAGCTTGTTTCTCTAGCTCGTAGAATCCTTCATAGTTGTACAGATCTTTTTTGCCAAATAAACCACCTGATGAAGAAGATGAAGAAACAAATGGAATTTTTATTTTGGAAATTTTAGTTGCTGGTATTTGATTAAAAGCGGTTGAAAGCTGACTTTTGAATCGTGGTCTAACCTGGTTTACAGGATGCACTACTTTACGACTTAGCACGCGAAGCATCCTTTAGGTCGGGGAGAGATTGGTATTTTTTAGATATTATATTTAAAGAGATTTTGTCGCGGTGAATGCTTGAGAATACTTTGAAATTTTACAAATTTAATTCAAAATATTCTAGTTCAAATGTTATCAAAATTTTGCTTTCAAGCGCTTATTTTGTCTTTTAATAAAATATTTTAATTAATATTTTACTCTAACTTTCTTCAGATTTTAATAAAAAATGGCTCAAATAATTCCCAAAAATGTCAAATTTTTTATTTTTAAAATAATCTGAAAAGATGTATAGATATATTGATCATCCATCAAGAAAATGCAATTATTTTAAACAAATTACCGATGTTAACATGCAAATCTTAAAATGAAAAAAATGTATCTGCTATGTCGTTTTGGTCATCGGAGTTTTTTTATCGTAAAATAATAGAAATCACAAAAATTTTAACTAAAAAAATCATTATATTAGGTTTTATTTAAATAAAAAATTACTTAAATAATTTCAATCCAAACATTCAATTAAATTTTATATTAAATTTTTTTTCTGACTACATATAAACTTAATTGAAATAACTATTTTAATGTCGACTTTTTCCAATAAAATACTGTTTTTAGATGGAATTATTTTTAATTTATTTTATTCATATTTTGTTTTAATAAAAGATTTAGATTAAATATTAATTTTTAGTTTTTTTTTTTTTAATTTTTTAGTTTTTGAAATTTTCTAAGCAAATCTAATTTCTAAAATTTATACAAATCTTATTTTAAATTCAATAAACTGAATGCAATTTCAATTAAGAACATCCCAAAATTTTCTCCAAGCATTTAATGACATAATTTAAATATTTGAATCAAAACTTAGTATTTTA
Source organism: Brachionus manjavacas (assembly GCA_019054805.1). NCBI lineage: Eukaryota > Metazoa > Rotifera > Eurotatoria > Ploima > Brachionidae > Brachionus > Brachionus manjavacas. Next base: position 340,826 of record JAHQIY010000015.1, on the reverse strand, counting down.
TATATCATTTTATTATTTATTAGAAAAATACCACTTGGGTGATAAGAGTAAAAAAACAAATATCGAGTAAGAAAAAAAAAAATTGAAAAGTAAAATTCATTTTTTTTGTTAGTTTTTTAAATAGATTATATACTAATATATAGAATAATCCGTTTTATTTTGTTTTTAATAATCTAAAATTATGCAAAAAAAAATAAAATGGATGAGATAGGTGGTTGCTTCAGAAGGCTTTGGTTAGTAACACTTTTATTGTGTTTATTAACAATTCTAAATCAGTTTATTTTTTTTATTTTTGGTCTTGTGTAATCTAATGCAATGAAAATAATGCTGAATTTTTTCACTGTCAAAAAATAAAAAGAAATTAATGCCAAAAAAAATGGATATATTTTGTGTTAGTAGCTAATTTTATTTTTTTGTAGCTAATTTTTATTTAGAAAAATAGATAAAAAAAAATAAAAAGTAGATAATTATTTTATTTAAGTAGCTAATTATAAAGAAAAAAATAAAAAAATAAGACAAAAAAAAATACAAAAAATGACCAATAAAATATAATTAGAATAATTATTTAATCATTACTCAATTTATTTCTTTTAGAAACACCATTATTGACTTCTTTTTGACTAGCTTTTGGAGGACGACCTCTTTTACGTTTGACTGGTTGATTTGCAACATTTGCTTGTAAAACATTTAATGAATCTATTTCACCCAAAATAGTGTCTGTCAATTTTTCCACTTTGTAAGTCTTGAACACATTTTTGATACGATAAATATACCGCAAAATCTTCATAACTCAAATTTTTGCCTCTTTTTTTATGAATAACTGCTTCTTCAATCAAACTTGCATCGTTATCTGTGTCATCAATATTTGACTGAGCTTGATGTAAAGCTAAGATAGAAGTTGAGCTAGATGTTTCTTCCGACATAATGTAATTTTTTATGATATGTTGTATAAAAGTTTGAAAAAGTTTGAAAAAGACTGAGTTTTTATTCTAAAACTGGTCATTAATTAGTTGGATTATTTTGAGGGAAACCCTCCGGATACTCAGGATGGATTACCATCCTTCTTTTTAGCCAAGCGATTAAAAAGGCACAGAGAAATTAGATAAGTCCATAATAAGTAAAAAAAACAAAACAAAACAAATACCGCTGACACTCTTGGATACAAAACACTAATCTAAAAGGAACTAATTTTTGTTTAAAAAATGATTAAACTCAAATATATTTAATGAAAAATGTAATTTATTATAATTAGAAAAAAACGAAATAAAACATTGGAAAAAAGATTTTAAAGATAAATTTGAGTCTCACAATATTTATTTAGAAATTCAGCTGCTAATTGAATTTTGACTAATCATTGATATTTTTACTAGTGTTGAAATTGGGACAAGCGGACACTTAACCGGCCAAAATTTTCAGAAACCCTGTCCTCATTAGCCGGACAACCTTTAAGCGGGCGGTAATTTGGCCGGTAAGCCAAAAAAAAATATTAAAAAAACTATTTAAAAAAATAATAAAAGGAATTGTTTATTATTTAATAATAAAGCATTAATTTAATTGTCGTTAAATTCATGGCATTAGATTCATTTGGCATTAAACTATAAGAAATCTACTTTTTGATCTAAGACAAAAAATAAAGTTCTCAGGAAGGATTACAAACAAAAATTTATTAAGAAAATTTGATTATTTTTACTAATAAAGTCTGATTTTATAAATAAATAATTGTTCGAATTGCAATAGAAGCCAGTTGTTCATCAGAAACATAAAAAAAAATTATGGTGTGATTCTAAACAGCGATTTATTATTTTTTAACTAAAATAATTCAAAAAATATACTAAATTTTCATAACTATTTCTTTTATATGTTAAAATTATCAATTTTAAATAATTTTACTCAAATATCTAAAAACTAAAAAAATAAAAAGATGATAGACCTTGAAGTTAATTTTTCAGGACTTTTTGGAATAAAGAAAGGCTGAATAAGAATTAAAATTAGATGAAAATCAAGGATCTGGGGACGAGAATCCAGAAGAGTACGAGAATCCAGAATCAATAGATAAAAACAAACGTAAACGCTCACGAGTCGTAAAGTTAAATGATCTATTAAAGAATGTATGAGACTTTCACTTTGATCCAGGCTCCTCTTTTAATTATTTAATTGTATTTTTTATTTTTTTAACATTAGATTAATTTATTGATTTGATCAATATTTAAATAATTTAGAATTTGATGGTATGTATATTAGATAATGTGAGTTTGTTTTTAATTTAAACCTTACATTTTATGTGTATACCGACACAGTTCATTTGGTGAAATTATAAACAAAATTGGAAGTTTTTATCTCGTTTATGTAAAAATTAAATGTGTCAACATATCATTGTAATCTTGTTAACAAACAAGTCAATTCAAGTACTAGAAAAGTATTTAAATTCAGAAAAAACATTTATTTTTTTTGATAATTACGAAAAGAATTAAAAAATTAATTTTTTTCTCAAAATATTAAATTAAAATTTCTATATTAGAGAAAATATAATTTTCTTTTATTCTATTCGAGCATCCTTATAGAATTTTTTATTAATTATTTATTTTGTTATCTGTTCCGAGCTAATGCTTCTTAAGAATAAAAAAATAATAATTTAAAATAAAGCTGAGATAAACCAAAATTAAAAGAAGAAAAAAACGAAAGATAAATAATAAAAAGAAAATTAAAAACGATGTATTGAATTGAACTATATAGCTAGAGGTTAAACATGTTTAAATATTTGATAGTTCAGGAAAAAAAATAGGAAATTGTTAGATAGCAATTACACAATGGATTTGGATATTCGATGCATCTTGATTCGGAACCTTCTTTATACTCATTCACCGATTTCACATCTAATGAAACAGAATGACCCAATCCAACCCTGGCATATCTCTCACTCAATTCAAAAAGTCAGCTTGAGACTGTTGATAGTTTAAATTTATTAAAAGCATCTTGGTGCACAATATTGGAGGGGATATAATATTTTAGATTTAAAATAGATCTAAGTGCTGAATTTTAAATCACTTCTATTTTTTAATGAAAATTTATGAGAATGAATTTAAGCAAAGAAATAATAATACTAATTGATCCTATTAATGATTTGGAGAGTTAAATTTATCTTGATCCTTCAAAAAAATTCAAATTTGCTGAAAAACTAATCTAATCTGTGATTATCTGATTGTTTCAGATCAAATAAAATCTAATACTTATTTGAATTAGTAAATTGCAACCAATATTTTGTGTATTAGAAAATTAGTTTTTTTATTCCATAAAAAAATTAAGCGGATTGTTTTTTAAGGGTTTTGTAATTTTTTTTCATTTTGATTTTTATTTTTATTTGGTATTTTTCAAAAGAAAGAGATTACCTGATTGTAAAAATAATATTTTCGTTTAAGATGGTTTCGACTGTACCCGAAAAAATTCATATTTGAAAAATTTAAAAGTCTGGAGAGAAAAATTCCACTTAACTAAGAAAATGTGACACATTTTTTGATTTTTGATGAAAAACTTTTATTGAGATTTAACTATTAAAAATTGATTTCGAACTCTGTATAAACAAAAAGAAAGTTTTTTTAAAATAAAATTTTAAAAAATTGAATTAATTATCAATTAATAAAAATTTCAAGAAATTTAATTAAAATACGTTTTGATTAAATTAAACTCTATAAAATTATCAAGTTAAAGATCATTAAAAATGCTGCCAAAAAAGAGATTATAAGATTATTAAATATTTTAATTTTCAATCACTATTTTACTTTAAAAAATTAATCAATTTAATTGATTTCAGCGAGCTCAAGTAGGTATCCGAGCTTTTAATTAATATTTTTTTATTAAATTTTTGCATTAAAAAATAAAAAATTTCTTTGAAAATTCTATTCTTTTATTCACAATTGCGTTAATTAAGTTTACTTGTTGAAATAATAAAAAAAGGTTTCAAGTTATTATTTTTCAATCGATTGGAAAAATGAAGCAACAAAAGAAAATTATCTTAAATTAAATCTAAAAATTAAGTAAAATTTAATTTTCCAGAATAGTCAAATTCTCAATTTTTAAACAAGCGACATGTTAAGACAATTAGAATGAATGGAATTTATTTCTAAACAAATGAATCGATTGAAATTTAAAAAATTCTTTGGAATTTAAACAAAAATTTTTTGATTCGAACCTTTAATGATAAATAACATTTCAAATTAAAATGTTTCTAAAAGCTAACAGATAGAAAATTTGCCTATAAAAAATAGGTTTTTAGAGCGATTTTTAACCAAAAAATTTTAGTTATTAATCTGTAGATTTCAAATATGGCTAAAAATTATTTAAAATTATTATTATTATTTATTTGGCTAAATAGTTCCTATTCAATTAGGAATTTTATAATTAACCAATATGTGAGTAATTTAACAGTTGAATCGGCAGCATATTTAGGAGGTGCATATTGTCGGTCTCTTAACAGAGTCTATTTTTCACCATTTCGTCAACCTAGAGTGGGAATTTATCATTACATTAATTGTTCAACCGATGAGGTAGAAACATATGAAAATAATAGTTTGGCTGATTTTGGATATCTAGGTGCTACTTTTTCACCAACACAAAATAGAATTTATTTTAGCCCTTCTTCTCAATCAAGTGAAGAATTCTTGCACTATATAGATTGTAATTCAGGCGAATTGGTTCCATATCGACATAACACATCTTTTCGAAATGAAGCTTATTCTTTAAGCGTTTACTCACCAAACCAGAATAGAATTTATTTTGTTCCTAACAAGCAATCTTATGAAGAAACATGGCATTATATTGATTGTAATACAAGTGAAATAATTGGATATCAGCATAATTTGGTTTCAATGGAATCAGCTTTTTCATTAGGAGTGTATTCACCAAACGAAAACAAAATATATCTCCTTGCTTTTTATCCTTCACCTACAGATAATTTATTTTACATTGATTGTAATAATGGAAGCGTAATAAGATATACTCAATCTGGGTCTTTTTCTACTGAAAGCTACAGTGCAGCTTACTCTGCCGGAGTTTTTTCACCAAAAGAAAACAAAATTTACTTGATTCCATTGGGAATTGCACTAAACAGATTATGGCATTATATTGACTGTGATACAGGCACTTTGATAGAATATGAACATAATGTTAGTAGTATAATAGTTGACGGAGCTTATAGTGATGGAGTGTATTATGCTCCTCATAACAGGATCTATCTTTCTCCCTTTGCACAAAGTTCTCAAGAATTTTGGCATTATATTGACTGTGATACAGGAGAGTTTGTTTCCTATAAACACAATGTTACTACCTTAAATTCAGCATATTTCGGTGCAGTTTTAAGTGAAAACAGTGATAAAATATACTTTGTTCCACACAATCAAGGTCCTGGAGAATATTGGCATTACATAGCCTTAGAACGAGATACAAATCAAATTTCTACCCAAATGTCAACTGAATATTTAAATGAAAATACAACTTTGAATAGAACTGAGCTATCAAGTGAACAATTAAATCAATTTAATACAATTGAGTTAGTTGAGTTTTCGTCCAAAATACCCACAGAGTATTCAACTGCTTCTATTACAAATAGACAAACTATGTCGAATTCATTATCAACTCAAATGTCTCTAGTTTTAAATACTGAATCAAATCAACAAAATCTATCTACTTTAGCATTCAATTCACCAGGTATGAAAACAAATACAAGTTTTGATTTTTTCAAATCATCTACATTAGACGTCATTGCTTATGGAAATTCATCAAAATCATCATTGACAAGGACACCATCACAATTTTTACCAGATTTAAGCAATGTGACAAATATGATAGAAACATCTTTAACAAATGATACCAACACATTTACACATCAAATCAATTTTACTTCAACCAAATCAAACGGTCAAAAATTGAAACTTGATTTTAATAATTCCATTTTATTTCTGATATTTCACATTTTATATTTTAATTAATAGGGCTCATTTTTCTAATATAAGAAAATAAGCCTAGTTATTTTATCTAATAATATTTCTATTTCATTTATAAATATGATCAATATGACAAATATGATCGAAACATTTTTAACAAATGAAACCAACACATTTACACATTAAATCAATTTTACTTCAAACAAATCAAGCGGTAAAAAAATTAATAATTTTTTTAATTCAATTTTATTTCTAATTTGCACATTTAATAATTAATTCAATAAAAAGTTTTTTTACTATCTCTGATAATTTAACTTTCCCTATATAAATATTTTTACCAATTTTTACTCTCTTTTTTTTCAATTACTAATAAAATTATTAAATTTTTTAAAATTGTTTATTACAAAATTTTTTGATATTTTGAATTTTTTATTGTTTGCTATTTGTTTGTGTAATTAAAAGTAAGATAAAGTAAAATTTCTAAGATGGTACAATTTTAAATAATTGATTTTATTCGATATTCCTTTTGAATTTCTTTTTATTTTATTTTAAAATTTTCGTATACTATTTCGAACTCAAAAGTTTTCCATGACATTTTGTTTCGGTTGAGAGATCCAGCTGCAAAGTCAGGAAACAGGCTCTTTTTAGCATTGACATGCCTCTGAGAGCAAGTAAGGATGAGTAAACCATATTTCAGGTAAACAGGTGCAAAAGAATACGGTCTGAGAGTTTGACCATTAGTCAATCCTATTAAAATTAGAGTTGGTACAAAAAATTGGTTCCTTAATTGAACCTATTGAGGGAATCGGTTTCGCAATGAAACCATTCTTTGAAGCCGGCCTAGGAATTATATTAAGGAATTAAAGGGATTATTACTATCATAATTTTTTGATGGACTAAATAGATCAGAATCTTTTTAAATACAGAAAGGTTAGAAGGAATTAAAAAATTAATCGCCAAATGAAGGCAAAAACGTCTAAAAACTTTAAATATTCAATTAAACCATAAAACATCGAGGAGATGCTAGTTTTCAGAGCTTCCCAGAAAGACTTTGTTGGGATGATAAAGAAACCTTGAACACTGTTGATCGAGTAGAAATTTTTAAGAGTTGTCTTCATTGAATCTTCATTAAAAATCTTATAATAAACAATCTTTAATCTTTAAAAGCTTCATTTAAGTTATTGAACGTTCTGAAGTTCTAAGAATGGAATTCTTATTTATACCTATATGCCCGTGTCAAGAACACGAGCTTATAACTAGGTCAAGATGTGAGCTTAATGCTTAATGTGTATGTCAGAATTTCGAAGCGTCTAACTTCTGAGATACGTGATAAGTATAATTCTTACTTATCTTTGTGCATCAGTTGACAAGCTGATGAATAAGTGATTATTCAGGGTAACAGGTGTACCAAAGATGACTGCTGCTTTTTTTTAATTTTGACAATTTATTTTGCAATTTAGCATTGATCTTTGGGAAAAAGACCCGTTTCTTAGAAGGTTTTGATTTTAAGATTTAGAGATTTACAGTAAAATAGAAAATTTAAAATTTCTTTTTTTTTTTTTAATTTTTTTAAACGATTTTAGAAATTACTATTTTTAACCAAAAATTAAGTTAATTTTGATTTTTTTTTGTAATAATTGGTAATAATTGGATCATTTTCTTTTAATTTTTAATCAACGACTTTCTCAACTATCTAAACATATAATTTTTGGAGATATTTTATTCTTAAAATTTTAGAAAAAAATTTTTTAAGAATATTTTATTAATTAGTTGTCAAATTAAATATTTTTTTGGTCATATTTTTTGCCGAGTAATTAGCACTCATACTCACACTCAAAGTAAAAAAAATATGAGTGAAAATGTCTGTTTGCAAATCGATTTTTCATTTAAAAAAAAATACAAAATTAACTTAATTTTTGGTTAAAAATAGTAATTTCTAAAATCGTTTAAAAAAAATTGAAAAAAAAAAGAAATTTTAAATTTTCGATTTTTGGAAAAAAAGACATTCTTCAAAAATTTCTGGCCGTTTTGAGTTTTACCAAATTTTACCAAAATTATCGTAAAATCCTATTTATTTACGTAATTTTTCGTAAAATATCTCTTTTTCGCTTTTCGGATTTACGTTAATTTATATAATATTTGGTAAAATTTTGTTAATTTACGGTATTTTACGTGATTTTCGTAAAATACTGGGATCAAATTACCAATGTATATGCTGTCAAAAAGATAATTTTTCAAGAATAAAAATAATTTGTATCATTTAATTGTGACCCTAAAATTTAATCTCAAAAAGACTCCAATTTTTAACCTAATTTTAAAAAATCCAAAATGATCCTTTTAAGGTTTTTTAAGACAACTTTTTAATGGATAAAGGTTTCCAAACAAAATTCTGTGAATCAAGAGAAGATTGTCTGTCCTACATAAAAATGTTTGATTGATTTGCTGAAACTAAATAAATAAATGAATCAATGAGAGATCCTTCGAAATCGTGTGTATTTAGACTATGAAAGAAATAGTGCATTAGGGACCGAGATGAATGTCTGAGTAGGAAAATGCTTCTCTTTATCAAAAAGGATCATTAAGACTAAAATGTTACATTCTGGCGCGATTTGGAGAGTTCTCATAACGCAGAGGCGTCATTGATCTTTATGATCGAAAATTTAATCGATCATGTCCACAGGATTTTTTCAAATTTGGCTGAAGTTAGACCTACTGAATATTTTTGGTCAAAATTGAAAGGAAAAATCTACGAGGATGGCTGGGATACGAAAACACTTCATCAATTGAGGCTCAGGATACTAAAATTTCCGTGTTAAATCATCAATACAGACCCTAGTCGAAGATGGAAAAAGTTGGATTGAAAAAATTCGAAGAAATGAAACAATAGAAAAAAGTTTATAATAAACTTTGTAAAGCTTTAAATTCTCTTTCTAAATCACTTGCCATTAGTCTTCATTCTTTAAAAATGAAGGAGTTATGATATTCTGAAAAAATTCCGGATACTTTGTTTTTAGCCGTTAGCTTTAAAAGAAATGAACAATTTTTAGAAAATTATGGTCTTTATTCATTCCAGCATAGAGTCTTGGAAAGGATGATTACATCTTCTTTTAATTTTTTTTCTTATCAAAATTCCACTTAAATTTAAAGAAAAATTACTCCAGAAAATTAAATTATAATTTAAGGAACAATAAATTAATTGAACCAATGGAAAAAACAAACAGGGGATAAAAACCTTAACATCAATTTTTTATAGACTTGATAGGTAAATTTGAATTATTTAACCTGAATACCTCGTTGTTGAATTAATTCAAATAACATTGTAATCAAAAAAATTTTCAATAAATTTTAATATTTTGATTTTCTATAATCTAATTTTAAAATTAATTTAAATAAGTTGAGTGTAAATCAGTCTCTTGAGACATGGGTGCTAGTCTATTGAAAAACCTTAAAGCTTAAACTTAAAGAAATATTTAATTTAATTATGATTATTAATCATTAGAACAAAATTTCTGTAAAAGTGGCATTAGAACAAAACTAGCCAGATTTCTTAAGTTTTATGAGAATTTCTTAAAATTAATTAAACTAGAATTCTATTTTTTATAATATAGAATTTATTAAATAAACTATAAAGAGCAATAGTTTCAATAGTTAGTTTCAATAGTTTATTAATCGATTTGAGAAGGCTTGAGCGAACTCTTTTGCCTTCAAGTTAGTTGGTAGTTTAATTAATCAGTTTATAATATTTATAAGTAAAAGAAATAAAATATGAATTTTTTTTTTTTTATGAGATTAAACGAGTCTATTGAGTAATTCTAGAAGAGTATTTCTTTTGGTTGTTACAGTTTGATTTTCGATGAGTTCTAAAATTAGAGGGTTACTATTTAATATACTTTTTTCAAAATACTTTTCACTAAGTGAGTAAATGCGATCATGTATAGTTTCAATTTGACTAAGGTGGTGTAGAAAAAGATTTGAACATCTAGGACTCTCTTTTAGTAATATTTGTAAAGAGCAATTGTAAATACTTAATTTTATTAAATAATTATCTTTAAACAAATTTTAATTTTTAGTGGAGTTTTCATCTTCTGCTAAACATCATGTCATTTTCAGTCATAATTTATTTAAAAATAAAATTTTACAAAACAACTCAAGCAAATCTGTGAAGCTTTACTAAATTTGATAACAAATTTGCTTAGACTAAGCAATCATATTTGTACACATTTTTGAAAATCATCTTCGCTCTATTTAGCAGCAAAAAAGCCGACGCAGTTATTTTTATGAAAAAATAAAGTCTTAAAAATACCATCTAAATTTAGGTAATTCTATATTCTAAATAATAGATGTTTGGCAAGAAAAAATTTATCATTTAAGCCGTGCGTAACATGGTAGCAACAACATCACATAGAAAATCAATTTTATGTAAAAAATACATGCTTTGCAAATTTCAATTTAAAATTATGCATTAATCCTGTTAGAAAAAATTCCATAAAATAAATTTCATTTTAGTTTACATTTACCTAAATTTTGACATTCAAATTCCACAGTAATTTTCAAAACTTTTTTAACACAAAAAAAAATTAGAAAATTGGTTTACGTCACTGAAACAACGTGTCGCAAACAATGAATAAACCAGTCGACACTTTGTCACCATGGGACATTTTAGTTATAGTCATTTATTTTTTGATAATTATCGCAACTAGTGTTTATGTAAATAAAGTTTTTATTTTTAAATTATTTGAATTACCTTAAAATTTAGAGTACTATCAGGAACAAACGGAACACAGTAGACTCGTATTTTCTGGCTGGTCGCAAAATGACATGGGTGTTTGTGGGTGCTAGTTTGTTCGCAAGCAACATTGGTAGTGAGCATTTTATCGGACTGGCAGGCTCAGGCGCTGCCAGTGGTCTTGGAGTTGCCGCTTTTGAGCTAAATGTAGAATTAAATTTAATTAAATAGCAGAAAATATTTTTTTTTTTAATTTTTAGGCCATGGTTATAATCCAAATTTTAGGCTGGGTATTTTTGCCAGTTTTCATAGCCAGCAGTGTTGCCACCCTGCCCGAGTACATGAACAAACGCTTTGGTGGAAACCGCATCCGAATTTATTTATCTGTTTTGTCTCTGATCTTGTATATTTTTACAAAAATATCTGTAAACTTGTATTCAGGTGCCTTGTTTATCAAGTTAGCCTTAGGCTGGGACTTGTACTACTCGGTCTTATTAGTACTTGGCATGACCGGTATATGCACAATAACAGGAGGTTTAGCCGCGGTTATTTACACTGAAACTATTCAGACCGCGATCATGATCGTTGGAGGCATGGCTCTCATGATAATTTCTTACCACAAAATAGGCGGCTACCAAAACTTGTACCTAAAGTACATGGACACTTCAAACATAAACATGTCTCGGCCTAATATTGAATGCGCTTTGCCCAAGCAGAACTCGTTTCAGATACTGCGCGATGTGTCCGATCCGGACATGCCATGGCTTGGTTTTTTTTTGGGTCAAACACCCAGTTCGATTTGGTACTGGTGTTCGGACCAAATGATGGTGCAAAGAACCTTGGCCGCTAAAAGCTTGTCTCATGCACAAGGTGGAACTCTTCTAGCTGGCTATCTTAAAATTTTACCTCTTTTTATGATTGTCATCCCAGGCATGATAAGGTAGGTAAAATTAAAAATTAATTTTTTTACTAAAGTCTATTTAAAAAGTCGAGCTCTGTTTCCGGACACAGTTGGATGCAGTGATCCTCAAACATGCATGGAGGTTTGTGGCAGCCCAAACGGTTGTTCCAACATAGCTTATCCTGTACTGATTATGAACGTGATGCCTGTAGGTCTGAAAGGCGTAATGCTAGCTGTCATGCTGGCCGCTTTGATGTCCGATCTGACTTCAATATTCAACAGTTCGTCCACTCTTTTCACAGTGGACATTTACTCTCAGCTTAAAAAAAACCCTTCGAACAAACAGCTAATGATAGTTGGCAGGTTGTTTGTTCTTTTCATGGTCGTTGTCGGAATAGTCTGGATTCCGGTGATAAAAAATATGCAAGGAGCTCAGCTGTACATTTATATCCAAAGTGTGGCTGCCTATTTGTCACCGCCGATTGCCGCGGTTTATTTACTAGCCGTTTTGTGGAAAAGAGCTAATGAAAAAGGTGCATTTTGGAGTCTAATGATTGGCATGGCTGTTGGTATAGTGCGCATGTTTTTGGACTTTATCTACTTTGAAAAGCCATGTGGCGAAGTAGATGACAGGCCATTTTTTGTTAAAAATGTAGATTTTAAAATCAATTATTAACATTTATAAATTTTTTTTTTATTCCAAGTTCCACTATCTTTATTTTGCTGTTGTGCTTTTTTGGATAACTGTTTTGTCAATGATAATTATAAGTTTATTAAGCGGAAAATTAGAGAATTTTAGAGTAAGTTAAATAAAATTAAGAAAAAAAAAAATTATTAATTTTTTTCTATTTAGCTAATTCGGACAACTTACTGGACGAGGATGATTTCAGATAAGCGTCCTGATGAGACCGATGACTATAGACTTTTGAATCAATCAATGGATCAAAATTCGGAAGTGATTTTAAATGAAATAGAGCTTAAGTCATGCAAAGAAGTGGAGATCGAGGATGGAGAGAAAAGTGAGTGTATGAGTGGATTTTTGAATTTTGTGTGCGGATTTGAAGAGCTAAGTCAACAAGCGGATAAGCCGGGCCCCAACAAATTCCAAGCACAAAAACAATCAGAGGCAAAGCGCAGAATAGAAAACTTTTACTCATTAAATCAATCAAAAAAATCAAAAATAATCCTCAATATTAATCTATTTCTAATTGTCCTGATCGCTTTAAGCTTGTATATATTTTTCTCAGTACCACCACAGTACCATATATTCAAAAATTTAAATAAAAACTCAACATATTTATAAATTAAATAAAATGTTTTATCCGTAAATAAATATTTCGAATTTTTTTAATTTAAATATACAGGTAAAGTGATCGCTTACGATAAGCTGCTATTAATAGCTAAGAAACCTCTCTGTCAAATGATATTTTACTCTCAAGACGTATAGTTTTCTTTTAAACAAATATTTTTTTAAATAAACTTGAAAATTTGAAAAGAGCTTTTTTCATATAAATCTTATATAATTATTAAAAAATTGTTAAAATAAATTCTAAAATAATAAAAAAAAATGATTAACACATTCTGAGAAAATAAAATAAAATTTTCAAAAATCCTTTTAAAATCTGACAAGCTCTATCCTGCTTTACCATGATAGCTTTTCGAATAGAGTCATATTTATTTTTATTATCTCATTAAGCCTTGGAGATTTTCTTTTAAAAATGTCACCCAGTAAGTGATTCGAATTGTTTACCGTTCTGTTTGATAGAAAATGCTCCCTTTGAGGGAATTTATTTCACCAATCTATTTGTTCTTCACTGATACAACTTACTGGACCTTCAGATTCTTCAGTAGACTTGGATATTGTGGAATTCAGATACCAATTTACAAAAATTTTTCCTTTTTTTGTTAATTAAAATTAAAGATAATTGATAATATTTAAAAAAATCCTGCTGAATACTTTATTACACTTTTTTAACCTAAAACAAAATATTAATTTTCTTTTTTTTGTAAATCAAATCAATTATCAATTTAAATCTTATTGATATTTTTTGTTCATTTAACATTAAAAAATATTATTTTAGGCAAAAAGGTATTAGGGCAAGTACTTTGTTGTATTATTTTTTAAAATATAGTTAATCTTAATTTATCAATAAAAGAAGAATTTTTGTCCAATTTGTATTTGAATTTCACACTTCGGTAAACTTGTAAGCTTGTAAGCACTGCCAGCGAATGACCAGATCTTTCAATAAGTTAAAGTATCCTTTCATCTTCCTTCTTTTTTGACGAGTCGATAGTTCCAAAATTAATAAAATTTCTTCAAAAGAAAGATATTTAATTCTCATAAGAAGCTTTGCAGCTCTTTAGGTCAAGCAGAGATCAAGTATTATAAATTCGGCCCCATAGATGCAAATTAAAGCGATCTGGAAAAGTTTTTCTAGACGGGACTTGAAAGCTGAACTATCAAAAAGCAGTAGAAGCTGTATTAGTTGATGCTGTCGTTTTTTGTAATACCATTTAAGTTTGAACATTGGACAATTTCTAGATTTCACTTTATGTCAGTACTGTTCAGATGTTTACCATGTATTGTAATAAAAATGATTAAGTTTTTGTTGTTCATCACCTTTATATTACACTTGTCCCTATTTTAAAATTAAAATTCACTATTTATTTGATCATTCTTACGTGAAACCAGAATATGATTGAGTTTATTAATTAAAAAAAAGATCTATAATCAATCAAATAAATTTTTAAAATAGATGTCATTCGGAAATCTCAACAGTTAGTGTCACTTTAAGTCTGGTTATTAGTCAACTTTTGGGTTTTGAATCAAGGAATGTTGAATACCCAACTCCATTGTGTAATTGCTATCTTACTATTTCTTCTTTCTTTCCTGAACTGTTCAATACTTAAATACTTTGCACATGTCACCTCTTACAATTTATCAATTTTTAATTGTCTATATTTTAACTTATTTTAATTTTTCTTATATTTTTTCTTTACATTATTATTTTATTTTGTCTGAATTTTTTTTTTTTTTAATCTGAAGGACCTTTAGCTCGGCACAGATAAAACAAAAAATAATAAAGAAAAACTAGAAACTGTTTAATTTTAATTTTTTATTCAACATTTTAATGTCATTTAAATTTAAATATTTAAATTTTTCTAAATAAATACAAATTTGAATAAAAGGTTTAATAAACAAACAATTATTGATTTAAATATTTAAATTATGTTTATGTTTCTCATTAGACTCGTAGTCTAGTACATTTGAGATTAATAATTTGACTTAGGTTTCTAATCCGGAAAAAAAAACAATCTCCAATCTTAATCACTACACTTTTTTCATTAAAAAAAAAACACCGTTTTTCGGTAACCATGTAAACTTGATGTCAAGGAAAATTTCCTAAAAAGTTAATTCAGAACAAATATTGAATAATATAAAATTCTAATTAGCTTTTTTTTATGTTGTAATTCAAGATTTTCGCTAAGGTTTCCCTTCTCATAACAAACTAGCACTCAGTTTGTTTTTTTTTCGATATTTTTTCCATTACCTTATGATTTAATGAGCCAAAAATGTCGAGAAAAAGCTCTAATGAATCAATTCTGCATACAAAATCATCGGTGAACATGTACGCTACACCAGCCCAGACTAATTTAAATATATCTCCCAATCTTGGCAACAAGTAATTTAATCTCCTACGTTGAATAGTGAAATTTAGTTGTTTTTTTTTCTCAGAGAACCAAGTATGAGCAAAGTTCAAGTGACAATCAACGACAACAATATGAAAGAGGAAAATCTAAGCAATATTCAATTGGAATTTAAACTCGGAATAAAGGACCTGGAGATACTAAAAATTGTTTTCGATGTAAATAATAAATTTTTAAATCATTTTCTTTTTATTTTATTTTTAGAGCTTTCAAAATGACCAAGAAGAACTGTACCAATTGAACAAAGAAGAGTTTGTCAGCGTGCTTAACAACAATTTGACTATTGGAACCGAATCAGAGGTTTTTAAATGGTTTATTGCCTAAATTAGACTCTTTAATCAAAATATTTTATAGTATGAAGAGTTATTTGATAATATTGATGTAACCCAGTCGGGCTACGTGGATTGGGACAAATTTACCACTTATCTTTTAATTATGCTTTATGAATCTGATGATAAAATAAAGGCTTTTTCCATACCTAATTGGAAGCCGGTCAAAAATATTTATAAGTAAATTAAGATTTTTTATTTATTTTTTTTAAATAAATTAATTGTAAGTTCGCATCGAGATTCCATTAAGCGTATTGAATATGCCAAAAATCTAACCCGCTACTTGACCATAAGCAAAGAAGGCACCTGCTGCTTGTTCGACCGCAATTTGAACATGACTAATCATGCGCGCATACACACCGACTCGTGCAGGTCCAAAGATTTGTGGGTGACTGATTTTGTGCACTTACAGAACGCCAACAAGATAGTCCTAGCTTTGACAACCAAAGAAATAAGTAAAATATTTTTTTGTTGCTAAATTTTTATTTGATTCATTTAATAATTCTATTTAATTAGCAATATATGAATTGAATACCAAGCTAGAGTTTAATTGTCAATATAGAATTTATAATCTCAAGGCTACTCCACTATGCTTGGACTACTGGTTCGATCTGAATAATCCAAACGATTCAATTTTGACCTGGGGAGACACTGCCGGATACATTCATAAAATATTTTTCAACTCGGCCACAATATCCTTGTTCGAAAGACCCGCTACAAATGCCAATGATATGAAGAACCAAAATAAACCAAATGGTAAATGGCAGCTTTTTTGGTGTTGAAATTAATTCAACTAATTCTTTAAAATTTATTTCTATCTTCCTTGTTTTTTTTTAATTTAGTATTAGCAGTATTAATGAAAGCTGCAGTAAAGAAATGTCTATACCACCAGCGTAAGCTTCCGCTGGCCATTGCAGTTGCCATCTGGCCATTGTTGCTTTCACCACTCGAACCACTTCTTTGTCAATACACACTTTGAAACTATTTAGTGTATTTTGCATTTACCTCTCACTCTAAATTCTTTTTACTGAACTTTCTCCGAGCTCATATTTACCTTGCATTTAGTAAAACTCAATAAAGTCTAACTTGTTTCCTATCTCAACCTCATTTGAAATATTGAGGTTGAGATTGTTCCAGACATTGACTATTCTGTTATTGAAAAAGTTTGATCGTTGTTGATTTGATTTTACTAATTCTTTGATATAATTATCTTGTTTTTCATTTCTATTTTTCTGTTAGCAATAGGCTTCATATACCAGTTTAAAAAAAAAAAAAAAAAATCGGGTCATAATTGATCCCTCGGAGGAGATACGATTTAAACCAGAAAAAACACATTTTTTTCCTTTTTTTAGCCAACAAAAACCGCCACACCCTTTTTTTTTCTAAATTACATTAGTATGTAGAGAATTTTATGCTCTTTCGAATATATATACTTTTTTAGAATATTTAAGTTTTATCTTTGAGATTTTGAGTCTTAAAGAACAACAACTTTTTAAAGGGTTTGCTATCTTTGGAACCCTGGGTGTAAAAAATTTTTTTTTTGCCCCCTTCAAAAAAATTTATTTTTTGGGGTTTTTGAGGGCGTAGATTACGAATTTTGAGTCAAAAATGTGAAATTCAGATAGCACTAAAGTTTTGAATTTCGTGAACTTTAAAGACCTACATAAAATGGATAGTATAAACTGGTATATGAAGCCTATTGCTAACAGAAAAATAGAAATGAAAAACAAGATAATTATATCAACGATATTATAACGTGTTTTATAAGTTTTCTTCAATATACCAAGCATTCAGTTTGACATTGATCATCAAATTTCAGGTTGTTTCTAATAAGGATTCCTTAAAATATAATAAATACATTCAATTAAATTTGTTGTACATGATTTTCTAGGCATAAAACCATGTAGGATCCTTAAATGTGAGAAACCCACCAGATTCAATTCTATGTTTGGGAAAATTCATACATTGACTATGGCTAACAATTAATAAAATACAGCATTGTTGATAAGCTCAAACGCTCAGAAATACATTTTCAGGTTTTTCTGTCTCCAAAAAAAAAGGAATTTCAATGATTTAATTTAAAAATAATGAAATAAAAAAAACTTCATTTATTTTACTTCTTTTAATAACAGATCGAAATTTTTTATCAATAATTCTTTAAAATTTAAAAAATACATTCACATAATAATTTTGATTAAAGAAGGTTTTAAATTTTGAGCTTACCTCACAATGTAAAATTCAAAAAAAATCCATTATGGATTACTAATTCTAAATATTTTTAAGTCTTTAAGAAAGAAGCTTTATTAAAAAATATGTTTGCCAAACGACAAATAAAAATATTGTTCTTTCTATTCTTTTTAATTTAGATACTTCACTGGACATTTCTATAAACGAAATTAAAGAAAAGTATAAAAATGCTGTATACATGAATTACAAAGGACACAACGCTTGGGTTAGACAAGGTATTTTAAAAATAAAATAAAACAAATAGTAAATTTTTTAAATAAAATTCAAGTTAGATGGATAAAAAATCTTGACGCAATAGTAAGTTGTGCCACATCAAACAAACAATCACTTACAATCGGCTGGTTTGTAAAAAAAAGTTCTCAAGTAAAAGTGTAAGTAAATTCTATTTTGATTAAATTAATAAAAAAAAATTAAAGCTGAATAAAAAGAAAATTTGTTAATAAAATTTTATTTACTTAATTAATAATAAAAAGAAATTACTCTGTACCAATAAGACAATTCGAAAAAGTGTAAGTGATTAATACCTGGTAGACTATTGAGTAAATATCGTAGCATGCTTTTGTGTAACTTCCTGAAATGAGAACATCCTTTAGATGTTGAAAAATGCGCACTTACCAGAAAAGGCTTAATGAACTTTTTCTAGGACTCACATGAATGTTTCTAATGGCGGAGTGAACGGATTTGACTATGATGAAAATTTGAAAATAATTGCCACAGCTAACCAGAACACTTTAGTAAACTTGTTCAATCCGTATGTCCATGAGCCAAACGGAATTCTGAAAGGCCACTCGGCTATGGTGCTAGCCGTCCGCTTCATGCCAGCCCGTTCTCAACTCATAACTTTTTCAGCAGACAGACTAATCCGCATTTGGAACGTGCAGCTTCAAATATGTATCCAGCGCATACCTAACATTTTCCCCAAAGGTCCTGATGGTATGTTTTAGCAATATTTGTTACTAACAAATTTTTTTTTTTCTCTTAGTCGACACATCTTGTTTTTATGACGAGTCGACAATGAGATTTTTCATCGCATTCCGGTACACACTGCTAATGATGGAAATAAAACCTGAAATAACCGACCGAGTTATGTCCCATTCGAACTCGGTCGTGTGTGCCAAATACAACAAAAACATGAATCAAGTAGTGAGTGTGTCCCAGGACGGAACAATGTACATGTGGCTGCTGGAGAGTGGCCAGCGAGTCAAAACATTTAGCGAACTGCATGACAATTACGAAGTGATAACCATGGATTTTGATGAGACCAAGACACGCATTTTGACCGCTGCGTCCGATGGACTTATCAAAATTTGGGACCTGAACGGAAACTGCTATCACAAATTAGAGGCAAATAGTGGACAAAATTGTGAGGTAGGACAAATACTGAGTCTTAAAAGACGCATTGTGGCAGTCGGGTGGCAAAAGGCAATCACTATATTCCGTGATAACACAATGGATAACAACATAATCAAGCCGACTGATTGGAAAGGAAAAGAAGAACACGAAGAAGACATTCTTTGTGCTGATATAATGCTAAATCCGCCTATGCTTTTGGCCACTGGTGGTTTTGATGGTGATATTGTCATATGGAATTCGGTAACTGAGCATCCTATCAGACATTTATCTGCTAGAAAAAGAGTTCTGAGCGCTAAATTTGTAAATTTTCTTATATTTTTTTGAATTTAATAAATAATAAGTGGCTTAAGGAGCCGAACATGGCTGCTAGAACTAGCAAAAATTACAAATCACTTGGAAGGCGGTTTTCAAAAGTCGAGCCGGTAGTTGACACTGAGGTATATTTTTTTATAATTTTTCGGCAAGGGTTTTATTAATAGCCAGGATTAATAATTGATTTTTTAAATTATATGTACAGAGGTTTATCAAACAGGTAATACAAAATACAAATAAAAATTGATCACATTATTTTGAATTTGGTCACTTTTATGCCCAAGGATTTAATGCTTTTTATTTTTAGGATGCATGAAATTTTTTTAATCACTTTTTTTTTAGCATGCCCAAACGATAAAGCTTACCCCGTTTTAAAATATCCCCAGTTTATAAAAAACTTTAATTTAATATGTTTATTTTTTTATTAAGAACGACTTTGGCTTTGCTATTACTTGTGTGAAATTTTTGAACACTAGAACACATGGAAAAAACTGTAATCTGATTTCTTGTGGTGGCAATGGATGGGTCAGATTATGGGAAGTTAATAGTGGACGACTTTGTGCCGAATTTATTGCTCACAAACACGGTAATTTAATTAGATAAATTTTGAAAATCTTTTTATTATTAGAATAGAGAATAATAATAATAATAATAATAATAAATAAGCTACGGCAAGCATGCTTGCGGAGACGTCTTACTAGGAAGACGTCTATGGTAGCTAAATGCATTGAAATCTAGTTACATAAACAAAGTTATTAATAGTTTTCTATTTAAATATAGACAGATCTAAAAAAAAAAAAAAAAAAACATAACACAATACAACGAGATCGAGAATAAAACAATCCATTACATAATATTTCTTTAAATGCATACAGTATTGATTTTAAATGATGTTTTTGGTAATTTTTACGTAAGTCATTGACTTTGACTTAAAAAAAAAAAATTAAAGTCAAGTCATAACTTTGACTTAAATTTTTGTGACTTAGACTTAAAACTGTGACTTAAAAATAGTGTTGCAGCGATTTCGATTAATCGCGCGCGATTTTTCAAATCGAAATCGATCGATCATGATGTCCAAAATCGCGATCAATTAATATCAATTCTATATTTTCTTATCATGAATTTTGGCGCTTCTTTTTTCTATTATAAAAAATTCACATAAAATTCGTTCAATTAGTTTTTCAATTTAGTTTTTGTTTATTAAATTATTCTTTAAAAATAAATATGAGTTCACCTTTCTCTTCTCTTGTTTGAAGATATTTTAAATTGAATCCTGACAATCCTACAATCGGTATCTGTCAAATATGCCTAAAAACTAAAACAGAGAAAGATTCATCAATTTTGAGAAAAAACAATACTACAAATTTATGGAACCATTTAGAAGCTGATCACTATCAAGAGTTTATGTCAATTAAATCTTCTCAAGATAAATCAAAACAAGCTACTTTAAATGCTTCAAGTCAGAATAAATTAACATTTAACATAAAATAACAAATTTTCATTTCCTAACTTATATAATTTAACTAAAAAATATCTTTCTATTCCGGCAACAAGTGCACCAGCGAAAGAATTTTTTCAAAAGCCGGAGAGATACTTTCCAAAAAAAGATCAAGGCTTAATCCAAAGAACTTTTACTCTCTTATTTTTCTCATGCATAATATTAACAAATTGAGAAATGTAAAATAAAATATACCTTTTTTTTTATAATTATTTTTTTTTTCTAATTTGTTTAAATCATTCAACAAAAAAAAATTTTTTTTGCATTTTTTATGCATTTTCGGGCGATTAAATCGACGATTAATCGATTAAAATCTTAAAATAATCGAAAATCGACGACCGTTAAATATCATTAATCGCTGCAACACTACTTAAAAACAAGTCTGAAAGTTACCATAAACATCAATCAAAATCAATACTGTAAAATTTATTTTTTAGTGTTAATTTTTCAATTATTATTTTATTTTTAACTTATTTAACATGAAAGCCGGATGATAAATTTTGAATTTGTTTTATTTTTTTATTTTCTAAATTAAACTTTTCAAAATTGCTCACTGAACTGTTTTCAGTTTTTTTCAAACCATTAGTACTATTTTGTAGTAGAAAAATTTTAATTTTTTAATAGATATTTTATCTTGTAAAAAAAGATAAAAAATAAAAAAAGAAAAAGAGATCTTTCATTATCCCAATCTTATTCCCTTTAATCTTATTCTCATAATTTGGTCGAATTAAACTTATTTGAATTTTTTATTTTCATCTGCTAATTTAATTTAAAAAATTTCGCTTCTAAAATCGACTATGTTGGAAAAATAATGACTTTTAGCATGTGACTTTATTTTTCCTAATAAATTAGTGAAAACTGTAATGTATTATGGGACAAAAGAAAGATTGTTATAACTAATTCTTTATTAATGATAAGATGATATATAATAATAAAAAGAGTTGCTTATATATTGAATCATGAACGTAACAAGATTCTTTAAAAGAATAAAGATGCATTTGCAAATTACCAAATAAGGTAAAATGAATTTTAATAAGTTCAAGTTGATGAAATATTCAAGACATCAACTAATAATATGACAAAATTAAAAATTTAGATTTTTTTTATTAAAATTGACATTTTTTTCAAAATTTCAGGACCTAAGAGTCAGTTAAAAAAAAATTAAGTTCAAAAAAAGTTTGTTAGGTTTTTGATTAGCAATAAACCAAGGACAAAATACAAAAATAGTGAAAATTTAAAAAAATTTTTCATTTCCGGTGAATTTTAGTGATGTAAGATTTAATAAAACTTTATTTTTAAAAATAAATATATACAACATTATGTAGCTTAGAAAAAGAGCTTTAAATGCTTTAATAAAGAGCTTTAAATGTGTATAATAAATTGTGATTTTTGGATCTTGAATGACCCAACTAATGATTTTGGAGTTAATCCTTCTAAAAAGTCTTAAAAAAATTAAACTTCTTCTATGAATATCTTTTAATTATATACTATGTCTATTAAAAATCGTATTGTCTATTTAATTTCATGAATTCAAAAAAAAAATTTTATTTATAGCAAATTAAATTTTTGAAAAAAAAAGGTATTTTTCAAAAAAATACATTGTTACAGTAAAAAACTAAAAAAATTAAAGATTATTTTTCTTATTAAATTAAAATTCTAAAAATTAAAAAAATTATTTAAAAAAATTTATTCTATTGACCGAATACCAGCTTAATGGAAAAAAAGTTTTTAATTTTTTTTACTGTTTAGTCTTTTTTTGTTCTAAAATTCGCAATGCCTAAATAAAATAAATCGGTATTTTAAGTATTAATTGAAAATAAAAACATCATAAATGCATTTTCTTAATTACAAATAAGATAATATTTATTAATTCTAAAGGGAATAAAAATAAATTATTTAGTTTTTTCAATGATCATTAAATTCTTTATAATTTCTTTATAATTTTTACACTTATTTATCTAATTTAAAAAGTTTTAGTTTTTTTTACTATATATTCGAAGAAAGGATTTTGATTATTTTTTATTTTATCTTTTTTAACAGAAGCCAAATGAGATTGTCTATCTGTTGAAAATAATTTTTTAAGTTATTCTTCTAAATCAAAGAACATTTTCAATAATATGAAAAAAATACTCATAAAATTCATCAATAAAAAATGGAAATCCATTTTGATTTATTTTTTATTATTAATTATAAAGTTAAATTTTTCAAAAAAAGTGAATAGCGTGATAATGGATATAGATGAAAAAGAAAGATTTTTGGCCACAGGTGACGTAAATGGTCTTGTCAAAGTATGGAACATTCAGTCTTATTGTCTTAGTTCTACATTAGAGACTGACATCATAAATGCAGAACGTATATTAATCATTAATATTTTATAATTAATTTAATTTTTTAATTTTTTACAGCGCCTCTTATTTCTTCCATCAGATCTCACTCGGACCAAATAAACTCGATAAACTTTTGCACAAAACACAACCGGACTTATGTAATATTAGCTTCGTCAGACTGCAGTGTGTCACTGAATGACTTGAACGGAAATCTGATAGGCACATTCGGCCAAGACTCTCACTGGAAGCTTGAAAGTCCAACTACTTCATTGCGTTCGACCCCAAACAAAATGAAAATTGCCTCGGACACTAAGCTAGCATCTAATGTAACTTTTGAAGTTCCCAAGATAGATCTGAGTCACGTGGAAGAAAAAATCAGTCAAAATGATGATCTAATAGAGTCAAACAGTCAAATAAGTCTGTTCAGCAATCGATTTGACATAGAGGAAACATTCAAGTATGACGCTAATGAATTAATTAAAGATACTAGTATAAGATACAATCCGTGGTCTAAGACACTATTGGGAAAAAGCTATCAGGAAATTAAGACCAAGAAAAGAGGCCGTAGACAGCCTAGTTTGATAACCAATGGAGAGTATGAAATTTGGAACAAAACCGGACAAGTTCCTGGTGGTCTTTATGGATCTCTTAAAATGGTTGAATTAGAAAATGTTGAGACAAAAAAAAAATTTGAAAGCAAATTTTTTAGAGAACGAAATGCTCCAAATCTATTCGAAAATAGAAGTACAGAAAAATCTCTAGCTGAATGTAAGGTTTTTGCCTATTTTGTTCCCTAACACTAGAAATCTCAAAACTGAGATTTACTATTGTATATGGATTTAACCCCATTGAATTCATTTTAAAATAATTTGTTTTAAATTCTAATTTTG
Source organism: Brachionus manjavacas (assembly GCA_019054805.1). NCBI lineage: Eukaryota > Metazoa > Rotifera > Eurotatoria > Ploima > Brachionidae > Brachionus > Brachionus manjavacas. The sequence continues at coordinate 316,599 of JAHQIY010000015.1, read as the reverse complement.
TTCTAAAAATAAGACTGAAATATCATATTTTCTCAAATATAATTTCTACTTAAGGGTCTGAAATTTTTTTTTTAATTTAAATATATTGAAAGAGAAAATAAGAAATTACAGTCCGACCAAAATTTTTGAAAAATCACAAAAATTAATTTAGCATCATAAAAATGACAGATTACTTAAAAATTTAATTTTTAATAAAAAATAAAAGGTTATCTACAGTATAAGAGTTTGCAAATAAAAGTCTTTGAAAAAGTTTGTCTTCTATAAAATCAATTTTTGGTCTTTATTTAAGAGTGATATTTAAAGTAATATTTAATTTTGATCATTTTGAAGTTAGAAAAAAAATTTAATTTTAATTTTTTTAAGAAAAATGATGGATGTTATCCTTTTATCATTTATAATTCAAGCTATGAAAATTAAATAATTTAAATTTTTATAAAATAATATTTTTGTTTTCAAATAATTAAATTTTTAGCATGGTTTCAATTATAAATAATTAATAATTAATTTGTGCTTTAACTTAAAAAATTAAGAGAAATAAGTAGATTTGATTAAAAATAAATTTTTTATATAATAGTAGGATGAATTGAATAAATATTTCATTAAAATTTATTAAAGAATTTTGAATGATAATTTTTAGAAAATAAATGAAAAATTATTTTAAATTCTTTCAAAAATTTATAAAAATGTAAATCTCATTTCAGGTGATTTAGTTTCAGTTGTTTCAGTTGAATTTGTTTGCCAGTTCTAGCTTTAAATTGAGAATTAAGAAATATTTTATTTTTTGATATTGTGTTTTGGAGTTTTAATTTTAATTAACCCAAAAAAGAATTTTCTTTTTAAAAAAATGGTTAATTAATTTGTATTAATTAACAAGAAAAATATCGATGTTCATATTTTTTAGGCTAATTCCATTCAAGCTTATTTTGATATAACAGACTTTCATAAAAGTTAAGAATGTTAAAAATATTGGCAAGTAAAATAATTATTTTCTTACTGATGGAATTTAACTAAATCTGTTTATTAGGTTTCATAATTGATCAAGATCTAAATTTTACTAAATTTGCATCTAATTTATCAATTCAAGTTAATAGGAAATTATTTTCTATCAGGAGAATTTTCTATCTTGCTACTTCAGTAAAGATCCAGTTTTTTAAGACCTTTATCTTCCCATATTTTGACTATTGCTCTACGCTTTTATGCTATTTTTCAAAAGAAGCAATAAATAAATTAGCTAAGAGTTATTATATCTCTATCATAAAACTTTTAAATGTCAAGCTTGAAGCGAACAGCTTTAATGAAATAAATAACGCTTTAGAAAAGTATGGTCTTTATTCATTCCAACATCGAATTTTTGAAAGAATGCTAACTTTCTCTTATAAATGTCTATTATATTGACTCAAGAAATTTGAATTATAATTTAAGGAACAACAATAACCTTATTGAACCAATGGCCAAATCAAAAAGTGGAGAAAAAACATTTGAACATTTTTATTCAAGATTAATAAATTGCTTTGTGATCAAGAGATCAACGTTGAAGTTTTCAACATTTAAGCTTTCAATTTTTAATAACATAAATTTAATTTACACAGATTTTGTTTCTAAATTTGAATTATTTAACTTAAATAGCTTGTTGTTAAATTTTTTCAAATGACTATTAAATCAATATCTCTTTTTAATTTTTATAAATATTTTTATTTTTTATACTTTTAATATATATATATATATATATTTGTTTAATTATCAATTAAATAAATGAAGTGTTAATCGGTCTCATGAGGCATGGACACTAGCCTGTTGATTAACCTTGAAATTAATTAACAGAAAGAACAAAAAGAAAGAGGGCCTAATAAATTAATTAGAAAAAGTACTGAAGGTACAAAAAGGAACATGGCCAAATAAATTAATATTCTGAAAAAGTACAAAAAGTACAGAAAGGAAAATAATTTTTTAAAAGTTTGATCTCATTGTCTATCCATGCAAAAATTGTTTTAATATCAAATATTTCACTCATCGAAAATTTTCAGAATTAATCCTTAAAATAATCCCTAAACTGAGAGCAAAATTTTTATTTTGAAAAGTCAATGTTTTATTCAAATCCAATTATTTCCTAAATAAAAAAAAATAAAATATTTAAATTATCTTTAAGCTCTTCGTTGTGCATTTGATGAAAAAAGTCTGTTTCCAAAGTATATACTAGATTATGAGGCTCGTATGCGTCAAGAGCATAAGAACATAATCAATCGAGTAAACAAAGAAAACGAAATTGTGCGATTTGGAATTGGAAAAAGAAACGGCAGTTCATTATCAATGACAAACTCTTAAATTTTATTTTTAAATAAAACTTTTTCAAAGTTTAATTTTTTTAATATTGCTCATTTCGAGCGCTCTCTGAAGCATATTTAGAGCGCCCTCAAAAGTCTTATTTCCGCCAATAAACCCATTTGCATGAACAAATATGCAATCGGCAATACTGGCTTTGTCCGACAATTCCTGGTCTCTCAGTCCTCTCCAATCGGCCGGCAATGAAAGCCTATTAACGAAAGAGTTCTCTGCTACCGGAACACATATAATTCTATAAGTCTGACTAACTCGGTCTAGCGAAACAACATACTTTATTTCTTCTTTTGGAATATTCAGCTCTTTTTCCAGATCAAATAAATGAGACTTCCATGGCACTGCTCTTTCCAGTCGAATTACGGCTCCACTTTCGTCAATATCAAAGCGACTTTTTACCGCTTTTTCTACATAAGTACGCGCCGGCCACCAAACCATAGCGTAATACTTTATTTTATCTTCAAACTCTTTGCCCACATAATCACAAGCTAATTGAAATTGAGTCTAAAAAAATAAAAAAAAATAATTAATTTTAATTTTTAAAAATCTAAAAAAATTTTTTTCATTTAAAAAAAATTCATTACATTTTCATCCAAGTCATCCTGATTCCATGCTGGATTAAAATAAGATACTCTAGAGCTCAAGTTAGTTGTTATGTCATATTTTTTGGTCTCAGCTATTTCGACTCCATTATCTATAGCATCTATTTCTCGGATAAATTGCTCATAAATTTTATCAAAAAGAATATTGACCAATTTATCATCTTCTAATGAATACTTTTTCAAAACACTCTCGATTATTTTTTTTCCAAAGTGAACATAAACCAGACCAGCAGAAGAAAGCTTAATGTTCCACGGCTTGGACGGGTCCAGTGAGCTAAATGTTTCACCAAATGAACGCTGATGATGATCGAAGCGATTCTTGGCCGGATCATAAACACCTCCGACATCAACCACAATGTCACATTTCTCAAGTTCAACGGGATCTCTGGTTCTGTGAAGAGGAAATTTTCCCTAAAATTCATTTAATGAAAATATATTTTTTTTATTCACCTTATAATTGATGAGTCTTTGTAAGCAGGCAGTTGTTTGAGCATAAAACACGCTAGGACTTCGTCGCAATGAAACTGTCCATTATGTGTGCCAATCTTCAATGCCATTATTTTATCTCTAACTAATCTTAACACTAGAAATAGAAGAAACAAAATTTAATTTCAAAAAAAAAGTTTTTAAGCCTTTTTAGAAGAGAAAAAATTAATTAATAATAAAATTTATTCAAACCAATTTATTTACACTAAATCTGTTTTATGTATTGCTAATGTATTTGGGAATTTTATAAGTTTCATAGGCAAAATGCTCGGTGCATTCGTTGTCTCTGAGAACGCCAATGTGATCGATTTCTAGCGAGAACGGTCCCTCATTTCCGTCCATGCATGTGATGCCCAAACTCTTCACATTCAAGCCTTCAAACCTATATTGTTTATCGCTCACCCTTCCGTGTGTAACATGGAAAAATTTCGAAAATGGTATTTTAACATATTGCCAATAGGGTCCTCCACGCGTGTACAGCGGATACATGTGCATGTATGTATAGGTTAGTGTGTAGCGCTGGGGAGTGTGTAAAATAATCATGTAGGACCTTCCATCTCCGCGTATTTTGAGCATAAAGCAATTGAACTGGTCTATATTGATGCGTTTTTCGCGCTTAAAAGACTTGAGCGGAGTGATTGAGGAGATATTGACGTAGCCAGTGTAGATAGCCTTTGATTTTTCTGGTTTGTCATAGTCATTGGACAAATAGCCGCTGAAAAGACCGGTATTTTGTTGAGTTAACTGAAGGGATGCTTTGGATTTGCCAATTCTGTAGCCCGAGTCTGTTGATACCAACCAATTTTCAATGTCCTGTTTGGAGTTGAATTTGAACAAATAATCAAAGTCTCCGTGTTCTAAGAATGGTCTGGAATATTTTTATATTTGGTCCGAAAATATTTTAATTTAAAGTTACTTGGAGTGGTTCAATTCTGGGTTTTTTAATTCATGGAAAAATTTCCTCAGCTCAACAGTGCCTTCTGAGGCTACAAATTTGGCTAGATCGAAAATTGATTTATCCTTGATAAATTGCTCGCTTTTTTGCTTCATTCGTCGTTGACGTTCGTGTTCAACCTTGTACCAGTGATCGTAATTAAAAAATCGAACATTTTTAAATGGCTCTAATTTTTTGATTCTTAAAATCTTTTGCAAAATTAAAACCATTGTATTTAAATATTTTGTATAATTCAAAAAAACGCTTTTGTTTCTTATATTTTTGTTCAAATTATGAATTTAGTTTTTGCATCAGTTATAACTTGAATTTTTTTCTGAATTGAATTTTTATTTTATTCAAAATTTTAGAGAAGTTTCCGTAACGCATGGCCAAAAATGGTTGCCCTATAATTCAAGTTGAAAAAAAAATCATGAGCCTACAATGAAATAGTAATGAAAATTTGAGTGTCATAGATTTTTTTTCTAGTTTCTAAAATTCATATCTATTTTGAACCATATTTTAAAAATTTATCCTCTCTGCCCTTTTAATTAACCACTAGCTTTGACCTTGGTGTCCTCACAAGAAACCATCTATGCGTTGGCAGTTTTATATATCATTTTGTACAGAATTTTTATTATGATTAAAATGAGTCTTGATTCAATGAGATTAGTTTTTTTTGACGGACTCATTTTAATAAGTTTTATTTTGACATAATTAAATTTGCCATATTTTACAATGACCGAGCTTAATTTGACTAATCCAATAAAGCAGATATTTTTTGTATTTTTACATTTTTACATTTTTTTTAGCTTACAGTACTGCTATGATAAACTGTTTTTACGAAATTTTACGTGATTTTTCGTAAATTTACGTAAAATTACTAAAGTAAAAAAAAGTAAATTTCCGAAAAATTACGAAATTTTACGTAATTTTTATTATAAAAATAAATCGTTAAAAAAAATTTTTATGGAATGAGCTAAAAGTTTTTGTAAGAAAAAAAATGGTCTTATCAGATAGTGATCCTATTAAAACTATTAGAGAATTTGAAAAAACAATTACGCCATTTAAATGTAAAAGATATATTGATCACTAAAATAGGTATTATTTAATAAAAAGAAATTCATTTTATATTCCTTTAGTTATTAATTCTTAGGTAATTAAAATAGTCACTGAGAAAAACCGTGACTGGTCGGATCATTAATAATTGAATTGTAGTTGTGTTTTTTTTCTCGTTTTTTTACTAAAATTTTCGTAAAATTTCGTGATTTTTCGGAAACTTACTTTGGTAATTTTACGTAAATTTACGAAAAATCAGAGTAAAGCATAAAACTATTTTATCTTCAAACTCTTTGCCCACATAATCACAAGCTAATTGAAATTGAGTCAAAAAATTTTTTTTAGCGATTGAGCCTATAAACAAATAAAATAAATTTTTTTTTTAATAATTCTAAAAATGAATGATTTAATCAGAAAGTTTGGGAGTTTGAATATGATCATCTCTCAAAAAAAAGAAAAAAGACGTCAGTAAGAGTTATTTATTCAATATCAAGTTTGTACTTGATTGATTTTTTTGCTTGTCAATTAATACTAGTCAAATTAAACTTTGTCATTTTTTCTTGTATCTAATTAAAACAAATTATAATAAACGTTGTCAAATTAATCTTTATTATTCTTTAACTTGTCATAAATAGCTAGCCACATTGAAGTCTTTTAAATTGAACTTGTCAAAGTTATAAATTTTTTTTTTCAATCTGAAAGAGCATTACAGTACTGCTATGATAAACTGTTTTTACGTAATTTTACGTGAAATTACCTTATAAATAATAGTATTTTTGAGAATTTTGACATTTTTTGACTTTTTTAAAATTTTATCAGCCTGAATTCGAAAAAAAGGAATTTACTGTTTTACGTGAAATTTTATTTAAAAGTGGTAATTTTTAGTAAAAAAAGTAAATTTTGTACAAATTTTTTACGGAATTTTATTCTCTTTTATTTTTATCATTTTTACAGCTGTCGGCAGCTTTTTTCCATGATTCTTTGAAGCTTGAATTTTTTGGCACCAGCTTCAACAAATCTTCTAACAATTAAAAACAATTAAAAATTAAAGCAGTTTTTTTCATTTAAATACTTACTTTTTATTTCCTCCATTTTATTAGGAAATTTATTTTCATAATACCCTAGAGTCTGACCTTTGTCATTTACAAATCTCTTCATTATTTCACTTCTGAGACGATTTGTAAATGGCTTATTTTTGACTATATTATTTCTTTTTAGATTTTTTAAGTATATTATTATTTTAAACTTAAATAATAACGTAATAATCCGAATTTAATGACATGTCTTTAAAATAGAGTAAACTCGTAACTCGGGATAACGAAAGGGTCGGTTCGAAATTTTGGTATTCGTTATATCAAAATTTACATGTTAAAGGATTAAGAGTAAATTTTTTTTTTCAAAGTTTATTTTGGAAAAATAATGTTTAAAAAAAATAAAAAATAAAACAAAATTAAATGAAAAAATTAATTGACAAAAACTCATCCAAAGTAGATTGTTTAGTAAAAGCATTATCAATCAAAAAGTTTTCCATACTAAACAAATTATTGATAAAACTAAAACAATCGCTATAATTTAAAAAAAAATTCTCAAATCGTTAATTTTATCTAAAGCCTCTTTTGAATTAATAGTTGATTTTGAAATTTCTTCTATCTCTTCATCTTCGTATGAATCAGTCGCTTTATTAAGTTGATCATCACAGCCAACTTTTTTTACTATTTCTTCGTCGCTTAATGTACCAAAAGCTGGAAGTTCTGCGTCAATAGAAACATATGCGTATTTATCAAAATCGAGTTTTTTTTCATAATTTGAAATTTCTCGATATTCTTTTTCTTCTTCGTCGTTAGAGTCTTGACCGAATAAAAAGTCGCCGTTGAATCCAGCTTTTCTGAAACAATTTTGTATTGTTGATACTGAAACGCTGTCCCATGCACGCTTGATTTTATAAATTGCTGATAAAACGTCAATACTTGGAATTGTTGATCCGTGCTCAATCGCATGTAGTTTTTCTCGTTCGATATTTTCTTTTAAATGAGTGAATTATACCTTGGTCTAAAGGTTGTAGCACAGACGTACAATTTGGAGGGAAAAACACGATTTTGATTTTATCATATTGTTCTGCTTGATGACCACTGAAGTTATCTAAAAATAGCAGTATTTTTCGATTGTCATTTTTCAATTGTTTATTCCACTTTGTTCTCTCGGCTTTTCTTTTGGTTCCTTTTGAAAAGAAAGAACTGTCAATTTCACCCCCAGTAATGAATTTTTTAATGGCTTTATTTTCCTTGTAAGAAACAGATAAGAAGAAAAGCTTTTACTTAAGAATTTTTAAGATTTTTAAGAGCAACATGGATGCAATACTTTACCGGGAGATATTATCTGATTATTTATTACCATTTGGGGCTTCAAATTACGATTTAGACTTTAAACTTCACCAGGACAACGACCCAAAGCATCGTTCTTTATTGTGCACTACTTTTTTAAATTTTAACAATATTGTTTAGGTAAATTGCTTTTAAGTAATTATTCTTTGTCGATAATATTTGACTAATTTTTTTAAATAAAGATTAAATCTCCCCCAAAGTCTCCCGATTTAAATCCCATTGAACTTATGTGGAACGAGTTAACACAGAATGTTAGGAAGAGAATGATTTTATCGGAAGTTGATGCCGAAATGGCGCTCAAAGATTTCGAAAAATCTTTAACCAAATAAAAATGCAAAAATTATATAAATCATTTAAAAAAGGTTTTTATTAGTTTTTATTTTCAATTTAATCTTTAAACAAAATTTTTGATAAAAATTAAGGTAATTAAATCGGTCATAGAAAGAAATGGAGATTGGTCGAATCATTGAATTATATTGGGATGTGGATAATTGAAATTTTTTTTTTGCCATTTTGTTTATTGTTTGTAATTAACTTTTTTTAAATTTGTACAAAATTTACTTTTTTTTACTAAAAATTACCAATCTTAAATAAAATTTCACGTAATTTTACGGGAAAAAAAGTAATTTCTTTTTTTGAAAAAATTTTAAAATTTCGTTATAGGAACTTTTTTGGCTGAAAAAATTTTAAAAAAGTCAAAAAATGTCAAATTTCTCATAAAAAAATAATATTTTTTGGAATTTTTACTTTTTACAAAAATTTACGTTATTTCCGGTAATTTCACGTAAAATTATGTAAAAACAGTTTATCATAGCCGTACTGTTGCTTTCAGAATATTTTTTGAACATTTTTTTTTCAAAAATTTACGTAAAATGTTCGAAATTCACCAAATTTTACGTAAAATCTAGTAAATTTACGTTTTTTTACTTTTTAAAATTTATAATATTTTACGTAAATTATCGTAAATTACTAAATCGTGAACACTACTGTATCTGAAATGTATTTTTCACATCATTTTTGACTGTTATCTCACGTATAATGTGTAGCACAATCCAGTTGAAAGACCCATCAATTTGTCCCAAAAATTCGCAGCCCTTCATTCCTATTAAATGGGAGAATTCGACAATTATAATAGGTTGAATTTATTATATTATCTAAATTTGTTTTATAAGATAAATGTCTGTCATTGTGAAAATAAATTATTTACTTTTTTCAACTAAGTATGGTTTAATAGAACCGTTTTCTGTGAATCAGATCCAAACCATTACATTTCGACATTAGTTTGAAAAAAAATTAACTATTAACAAAAGTACCGATTTTTTTACTTGGAAGCACCAACGGTGTCATTTTGATATCTTTTTTATTTCAAAAATAAATAAAACATGGTTGAACAAAAATTTTATTGAATGGATAAATTTTAAAAGATACGGGGCAATTAGAAAAAAATAGTCAAGCATTTTCATATTCTTAAAGAACTCGATGCGCTAATTAAGAATAAATGTGAATTTCTGATAATCACTTAATTTTTTTATCTAATTTTAAAGGAAATAGTGAAATTGAAAAATCAAGCTCGTCAAAAACTGCTTTAGATTTCTAAAATAGAAAGCTAAAATTGAAAAATGAGGAAGTATTGGACATAGATTTGAAATGAAAGAAAGACTGATGCGATTTTGTCAACTTTGCCTTGTTGGATAGCGAGTATTTCTTTTCAGCCATGATAATAAAAATGACTTTGCTAAAGCTGATGCAATGAATTTGCAGATAATGATAATCCATTTTTTTTTCAAAATTTTATCAAGACAAAAATGCATTTTCATCGAAGAATTCATATTAATATCGTTAGTTCTCTTATTAAAAATGTTTAATTAAAATTTGAATAATTTTTTTTAAAAAATATACAAAAAAACTAAGGGATTGAAAAGTAAGTCAGAGACTGAAGATCTTTTTCAAATCAACACTGAAGCAACTTGTATATTTAACATTTTTGCCAATTTTAAATTAAATAAAAACACACAATTTATTTAATCTAACCTTTCGTATTAAAATGCAACATATTTAGGATTTGATTTTGAAAATCTTTAACTAAAAGATGTTTTAAATTCTGTTAGTTAAATTTAAAAAAATTTAAATTATAGATTATTAAATCGACCCTGTTAAAGATTCAAATATACCATCAAAAGATGAGCATCAACTCTTAAAAATATGCCCTAAAGACGTTGAAGAAAACAAAAATTTTTGAAAATTTAAAAAACACATTGTCAATTGGATCAAAAGCTTCTCATAAGTGCTAACTTCATTTATTCAAAACTCTATTCTGTTCTTTTTTAAATTTGTTATGGTCAAAACCATATGGAAAAAATGGTAAAACACTGCTTTATCACAAAATTAACTTTTTAAGTAATTTTATATCTAAACAGAATTTTTATAGGAAATTTTATTTTTGTTATTAAAAATTTAATCTCTAAATTAGCTGCCATTTTATGTTGTTCATTAAAGTTGGTGATTTTTCAGAAATTTTGGTGAATTAAACAGGTAAAAAATTAAACAGGTAATTTTTTACCTCTTTTAATTTTAAAGTTTCTTTTGATTTCTATCGTGTTATTATGATGTATTCCCATATGGTCTAGTGGTTAGGATTCCTGCCTTTCACGCAGGCGGCCCGGGTTCAATTCCCGGTGTGGGAAAATTTTTTGAATATTTGATCTTTAAAATGAAAAAATTCAAATATCAACTGAACCATCAAATTATTATTGTTTTAGAATTGAAACAATATGTTACAATTTTTGTTTTACTGAATGTTAAAGTCTGCTAATACTTGGATTTGCACTTTAAATTGCACACCAATTTTAAGCTTTGAAAATAAAAGATGAAGTGAAACGAACGTTGTTTTTTTTTAAGATTAAAAATAAAAAAAATTTTCCCACACCGGGAATTGAACCCGGGCCGCCTGCGTGAAAGGCAGGAATCCTAACCACTAGACCATATGGGATTATAGATTTATAAATCAAAAATTCACTTATTAAATAAAATATTTTTTTATCTTAAGTCTATTGTAGAAATATTTTATTTTAATTTTATAAATTGTGAAAATAAGTTTTGTTTTCTCATTTTTTTTTCATAGCACTCTTTAGCGCTTACCCCACTATAAAATAAAATTATGTGACTAGCGACATTCACATTTAAGCTTTTCTCATTTTCACCAATCGAAGATAAGAAAACTCGAGCACATGGGAAAACAAATTTTATATAAGCTCACTAGTGCCACGCAGTATAAATAGGAGCTAAAATTTCACGTTTTTTTAAATAAAAACTCAAAATCAAAATGCCAGCAAACAAAATTCACAATCATTCACATGACCACGGAGTCAAAAAACGCAAAATCTCAAAATCAAAGCTAAAAAAGCTTCCAACAACAGTGCTGTGCGGATTTTTAGGCTCTGGTAAAACCACTCTCTTGAACAACATCTTGAACAACACCGAGGGCATCCGTGTGGCAATAATAGTCAACGACATGAGCGAAATTTCAATCGATGCAGCCATGGTCAAAAATGGTCAAGCCATGCTAAAGAGAACAGAAGAAAAATTGGTGGAGTTAGCCAATGGGTGCATCTGTTGCACCCTCAGAGGCGACTTGGTCAAAGAAGTTTCCAAATTGGCGCGCAACAACAAGTTCGACTACCTGCTAATTGAGTCAACTGGTATGGCCGAGCCATTGCCCATCGCCCAGGCTTTTGCTGTCGAGGACGATCAGGGAAAAACTTTGCATGAAGTAGCCAAAATTGATACCATGGTCACTGTGGTGGACGCGTACAACTTTTACAATCAGCTAAACTCAATAGAGACCATACAAGAAGAGGTCAGAATCGGAAAGGAAAAAAGAATGGAAGAAGTTCCGATTGCACAGCTTTTCATTGATCAAATTGAATTTGCCAATGTTATAATAATCAACAAAGTTGATTTGGTAAATCCTGAACAGCTTGAGTCTGTTGAAAAGTTGGTAAAGCGTCTAAATCCCCATGCAGAGATAATCAAAACAACCAAGTCGAATGTTGAATTGGAAAAAGTTTTGAACACGGAAAAATTTAACTTTGAGGAGGCACAGAACAGTGACAAATGGATCGAAGAGTTGTCCAAAGTTCACAACTCTGAGATCGACGAATACGGCTTTTCTAGCTTTATTTACAAAAAAAGAAAGCCGTTTAATCCACAAAAACTTTTCGAGCTACTAAAGACTCCTATTTTCAAAGAAGTGGTCAGAGCCAAGGGTTATGTGTGGATCGCGACCAACATGTATGTGTGTGGCATGCTGAATGTGGTCGGTGATATATGCACCCTGGAAGCACATAATATTTGGTGGGCATCAGTTAGAAAAAGTAAATGGGGTGAAAACAAGAAAGAAATTCAGATGGTAGAGGACTCGGTCAAGTCTATTTGGGACCCGGTTTACGGCGATCGTAGAATAGAACTTGTGTTTATTGGCACTACAATGAATAAAGAGCAAATTATTCAAAAATTAGATGAATGCTTGATTTCCGATGAGGAATTTGAACTTGGAGATTGGAAATGGAAAGAGATTTTCAATGATCCTTTTGACGAATGGGAAGCCATGGTCAAAAATCATCCGATGAAGGCTAATTTTAAAGAAAAAGATGGTGAGTGGGAAGACGATGACTCTGCAAGTGAAGTAGATGAAGAGAATGATGACGAAAATAAATGAGTTTTATTTCAATTTAACCAGATTGTTAATAGTGATTTTTTTTTATTTATTTAATAAAAATTGAGAATAAATTTTGAAAATTAATGTGAATAGGACAAAAATGTGAACAAACAGAATGATGTGAAAATTAAAAAAAAAATTTTCTGTAACTTGCTCGTGAAAAAGTTCAAAAATTTACAAATTTTAAATCTTATATAATCGATGTTTGATGAAATTTGGGTCGTTCTGTAACCATTTTGGAAAATTTTTATTTTAAATCTAATGCATGAATTTCTAACAAATATCTTAATTTTTCTTAGGTGTGCCATACCGAAAATAAATAATCAACTACCGAATGGCTGAAATATGTTCATATGCTGATGCAAGTTTATTTTAAATTTTTTTCTTAAAGAATTTATCTTGAAATTTCTAGTCAAGAAATTTCTTCCAATTTTTATCTTAGAAAAAATATTATTGATCTACGATCGATCTAATTTCTTCCAAACACTGTATTTCATACAAAATCCGCATAGTGATTTTTTCCTTTCCATTGGAAAATGTCCTTCATCGTACTCAAAAACAGTTGTAGATTTAATATTTTTCTCAAAGACAGATATTTCAAAGCCTTTTAATAATTTTAGAAAATTTACCTATCTTGATGCTAAACGAATTATCAAAAAATTAAATCTATCAAAAAAAATTCATTTTGACTCATTGAAGCTTCTTTTGTTATTTAAAAAGCTACGTAAGTTAATAATAAAAAAAAACTATTTTGAAAATTATAGGATTTTGTAATTTTGTAAATCAATTCAAAATATCAGCTCTGCTTCTCTACTCTCCGGTAAGTAAACTTTTTAATAAAGTTTAGAATAAAAGACACAAAGTTGACTAAATATCACCTAGTTATATTTATATAATTTTTGTATAGGATTTTTTGTAATTATGGACATGTGAAAATAGAGTATTAGTTTCAAAATTTGCCTTTTTATTATGTCAAATGCTCCAGGTATTCAAATTTAATCATTCGAGTTAAAAGAGATTATGTTTTTTTTACCTAAAACGCAAAATATGCAGTTATGACTTATAATTAAAATCTAAAAATAAATTCAAATTTGAGGTGAAATGATTTATTATTTTGTTTTCAAGAAAAATAGCTTTACAAACAATTCCAAAGAAAATTTTTAAAAACGAAAAAGAACACTTAAAGAAAAGAAATGTTAAAATTATCTCAATCATTAAATTTTGAAATATCAAAAAATTCCTTTTGTAAATAAGCTCGATTTTAATCGTTGAATTTTTGATGTTATAACAGTACATTACATTATTTATGGTGGTATTATTTTTTTACAAAATGATTATCTTTAAACAATGATTCTAGTCAATTAAGCAATAAATTTATCAAATCTAAATTAGATATTTTAAAATTGAAAAAAAAAAAATTTATTAAAATTTTGATTAAAAAACTTATTATTATTATTATTATTATAAGTTAATCTGCAACGGGTTTTAAACCGCGGAGCTAGGTACCTCAAGTACATGGCTATGGCAGATAAGTAGTGTGATTTAACAACAAGTTTTAAATATAAATTCAAGAAATGAAAAATAAAGATAAAATTAAAAGTGTTAGTTTGATTTGAAATCATCATATCTATTTTTAAATGCGTTCACTGTTGGTGCACTCGTAACTTCTGGTGGTAGCTCATTCCATAGGGGTACTGTTCTATTGGAAAAGAAGTTGTCTCTCGGTGAGCAGTTTTTAACAAATTGCCTGTATAGTCTCTTCCGTGATAATCTGGTTGAGCCAGCAGGTCCCATGTTTTCAGATGCAGGTACATTGGCTATTGGATGATACCAACATACTTGATTAAAGTTGTTTTTGAATTTGTAGAGTTGGATGATGTCCCCTCTTTCCCTCCTTTCTTCTAATGTCGTCAGGTTAAGTGATGCTAATCTCTCTTGATATGATTTGTTTCTTAGTTGCGGAACACTCTTAGTAGCTCTTCTTTGGACCTTTTCGAGGAGCTTAATGTCTTGTTTTTTATGAGGGTTCCATGCTGGAGCAGCATACTCGAGTAATGGGCGAATATGTGATGTGTATAAAATTTTGAATGTTTGCACATTCCATTTAGTAAACGATCTTTTGAGTCTACCCAAGACATTATTTGCTTTTAAAGTGACATTCTTAATGTGATCGTCTCATAAAAACTTGTATAAATTGAGTTAAAAAATAGAAAAAAAAAACGAAAAAAATGAATAAATTCTAAATTAGACCTTGTTTATAAATATAATTTATCGAGACTCAATAAAAAAATTAAAAGATGACAAAATCTACTTAATAAATAAAAACACTTGGTCAGGTATAATGAAAAATGTTCTGATTACATTTCTTGATGCCTGATCGATTTGAGCATAATTCTAAAAATGAAAAAAATATTATTGAATAAAATCCTAGATCTAAAACTTAAAATCATTTGAGTTTAAAATTTTTTAAAGGTAATCAGAATTGGCAAAAAAGTAAAATGTAGCATAATTAGGCTCAGAACAATGCGCATAACATCTAATGGGATCTTACTTTATAAATTTAGCTGAAAATTTATTCATGACTAAATTTTTAGATTCAACCAAAATTTAAACAACCTGAGAATTTTATTAATTTTCGAGAATTTAAGACATATTTCGTTCTTAATTAACCAAAATGTCGAAAGCTCTCAAATACTTGGTCGTTTATCCTTTACTTTTTATCATTGGATTAATCGATTCATGTCTAAACTGCTGTAAAAGACGAGACTCAAGGTACAAACAACTCCCCAAAGCTTCTGAAAAGAGGCCTTTTAGCATTCTAAAAGAAAAGACACCTGTGTATGCAACGTATGTATCTGAACACTTTAAAAACGTGCAAGAGGTTAGTCCCGAGACCAATCTTTACTACGAGTTTACCAAAGCGGTTAAGATTCATCAAAGCAAGCAAACAATGGGGTTACGCAGAATAATCAACATCGAAGACCAAGAGCAACCGAATGGCAAAGTTTTCAAAAAGTATAATCTAGATGATAGCTACAAATGGATGACATATCAAGAAATGCAGTCTAAGATAGATGCATTGGCAAATGGCATGCTACAGATTGGTATCAAATCCAATGATTATGTAATTTTATTCGCAGAGACTAGGCGTGAGTGGTTAATGAGCGCTTTAGCTTGTTTCAAAATAAAAGCAGTAGTTGTTACCTTATATGCTACTTTAGGTGATTAATCTCTCAAATTTTGTTTATTTTGTAATTTATTTCATTTATAGGTATTGAGGCTTTGGCTTATGGAATAAATGAGACCAGTGCCAAGACTATATTTGCTAGTGGAGAGAGTGCCTTGAAAGTGAAGAAAATTCTCGACAAAATTCCGACTATTACAAATGTGATAGTCATGACGTAAGTTTTTAAAAATTGATTTCAGATCTATTAGAATATGTATTTTGCTTTTTGCATAATTTAAAAATTTTAAATGTTGTGAAATTTTTCATAATTTTTGATCAAGTTGTATAAACACTTGAAATGAGAAGCGTTTTAATTTCTTTTCTCTAGTTTTTGTTTTATTCATTGAAAAGTTTCGAACAAAAAAGGTAATTTAAAAAAAGAAAAATTGAATAGAGTTTTTGAAAATTAGCTGAATTAATCAAAAGTTGAATTTTGTTTGGGAACAAATCGGTTTCTTGTTAAATACCGCTCACAAAAAAATCTTTATTTTTTAAAAAGCTAAAATCATTTACTAAATTACTAAAAAAACATCAGTAAATAAATTAAAATAAAAAAGAAGTCGCAATAGCGGAAATTTGTGAATTTGTTTTGTTATTTAGTGATTCTCTTGATTTCTTTCTTTTTAATGATCTTCATTTTATTTTGAATTATTCTATCTTTGCAAGATAAATATCTATTCTGTTTTTTTTTAATTATTCAATTCAAAAAATTAAGAGCTTAATTATAAGCAAATTTATTTTTTAGCTGAAATTTTTAGATTCGTGAATACAATCTGAAGCTTTCGGTTATTATCTTTTTTAACATTCTAAATAAATTAATTTAAAAAATCAGACTAAGTGATTAAATTTTTCGACTGGGTATCAAAACCAGTCTTGTAAAAATCTGAGCTCTGGTGATGATTACGATTCTGTTTAATTATCAAAATATTTTTTTTCAAATAAAAAAAGACTGATTAGCAACTATTTTGATCGAATAATTATTTATAAAAATTTTCAAGCTAAATATTCAAATTAAGCGTAAAAATCTGTAAAAATTAAATTATTATTATCGAAAAATGTAAGCTAAAATAATTAATTTTTTGATTAAAAAGAAATCTATTAGTTTATATTAAAAATTTCCAAATAAATTTACACTAATATGCTTTTAAAATGAATCTTCTGGGAGATTTAAAAGATAAATAAACTTTTTTTTTAAATTGTATATTACTGACTTAATCGATAAAATTTTAAATGTTTAATTGCGGATGTTTAAACCTCTTTCATCATAAAAATAGGTGGACCAGTTTAATAATTGCGGTGTAGATGATCAACTCGATGCAGTAGGCTCTGTGTCAGCTCGAAGCTGTTTCTCAAAAAGAAGATGAGTGCCTCCACATAATCCACTAGGATAGAATAGGGAAAATTTTTATTAATTATTAAAATCGTTAAAACCTACTAAAATATCAATAAAATTTGATTATTCTAATATATTAAAAAAAAGTTGTTTTTTTTTAAATCGAAAGTATGTTATGGACTGATCCATTTTGGGAATGTTTTGAACTATATTAATAAATTTATTTTGAATAATTATGAATTATTTTTTATTAAGGTTTTGCTTTATTTTGTATTTATTTTAGATTGTAGCTTGATGATTTGATGCATAAACAGTGTAAAATCTACCATTGTAGTCTTCCGTGTAAGACTTCTCCGCAAGTTTTTTGCTCTAACTAATTATTATTATTATTATTAAAATCATTTACTCTGCCTATTTAAAGTGATTAATACAATTACCTTAATTTTAATAGCTTACCTATATATACTTTGAAGTTTTCATAGAGAAACATTTCTCTCTTGAATTCAATAATTGTTTCAAAAGCATTAAACATGAAATAGGAAAATTTTTATCCTATTTAATGATATATAATAACAATTGTCGTTTTTCTATCCTAGGGGATAATGTGGAGGCACTCATCTTCTTTTCAAGTACCTTTTTGAGCAACGACTCCGATCTGACACCTTAGTTACTGCATCGAGTTGATCATCTACACCGCAATTTAATGGTATAGTGAATAAAAAATATCGCGTTTTATTTTTTGTTTTTTAATTATTTTTTTTGGCGTATTGAAAAAAATCCATAAATTGTTGCATCATGCTCTTTTTCTTCATTACTTTTAAATTAATAATAATTTTTATGTTCTTTAACCATCTTTCAGCTTTAAATTGGATTATTATTTAGATAACCATTTTTGTACTAATCAGTGTAATAAAAAACTAAATACATAAGTCAAAATTTGTCAGAACTTATTTTAAAAAAAGTGAAAAAGAACATAAATTTTTGAAAATATAATTGAAAAAGTTATAAAAACGTAAGTAGCAATTGAAAGAGTGAAGAGATGGTAAAGGTTGAACCAAGAGATTCTTTAAATTTTGAAGGTTTAAACCAGAGTTGTTTAAGAGTCCAGTCTTTTGTCTTGTTCAAAAGTCCAAGTCCGGACTTTTTTTTTTCCTTTATTTTCAAAAGAAATGTGTTTGAATTGAGATGAGTTAGATTTAAATGAGTTATACTCATCCTAGATTTAAATTTAGCTAAATCGAATACATGCAAGTTTAGATTTAACTGGTTGAATATACATGCGTCTTCACCCAAAACCTGAAGATTTTTTTTGTTGAATTATTTTTGAATAAAAGCCTAAGTTTCAAAGCAACCAAGATTTGGACAATTATTATTTTAGCACAATTTAAGAAAAAAGCAAAAAAAAAATTTAAAGTCTTTTCTCGGACTTTTGAAAATAAAAAAAAAAAAAGCCGGACTTGACTTGAGACTTGTGACTTTTAATCAACTCTGGTTTTAACTGTTCTAAGCAAAAATTGACAAATGCAAATGAGAATAAAAATTATTAAAATTTTATTAAGAGTTAAGGAGTTGAAAATGAAAATGAAATGAAATGAGTTGAAAAAAAGGTTTAAATTTTTATTTCTAATGATAAAAACGATTTTGAAATTGAAGTTGATTTTTTTTGCCCAGAGTACACTAAATGCTTTTATTCTTTTCCATTTAGTAGGATACTGCTTATTGAATTCATTTAACTTACCAGGAGTTCAGAAAAAATTTAAACTAATAACTGGATCCAAAAAATGGAAAGCAGACCATTGGCATCAAAAGGATTAATTTATGTTTTGTGACGTTTTGTATTTTTAAAATTATTTTTATTAATAAACAAAAACTTATGTGTTTGTCACATTTTATTAAAATAAAATTATACTTAGGCAATGGCACGCAATGGTTTACGGTATATCACTTTGAAAATCTGTTCATCTTAATGAACAAAATTTAACAATTTCCAGAAATATAGATCTTTTTCATAACAAAATTTTTTTTTAATTTAAAAAATAAAAAATATGATATTTTATTTACTTTTTAATTACTTAAAAATTTAATGAATTTTTGTAAAATTTTAGTATAAATCTAATCTGAACGTAATGTAATTTATTCAATAAAAAGTAACGTAATTAATAGAAATGATAGAAAATAAATGAATTCATCTATATAATAAAAAAAATATAGTAAAAAAAAAATTTTTTTTTATTACAAATTAAACAATTTAATTAAAATACTTTTATTTTTTTCGACGTCTTCTAGTCTTCTAGTTGGCACAAATTTCCAACAATGCTTTCTTTCGATTTAGCCTGAGATTCTTCTTATTATTTTATTATTTGTCTGTTGATTATAATTATTTGTATATCTTCACCGAGCTAGAGCTCTCAGATTAGAAATAAAAAAATAAGCTAAAATATAGCAAAGAAAAAATAATTAAAAAAAAGGAAATTACTAAAATTAAAAATTAGATATATTGAGATGGAGAACTACAGAATACATATTTTTTTCGAGCAAAGCTCTAATTTTAAATGCGACTTATTTGTCTCAAATTTAAAAATGTGTCAAAACTTATAAAATAAAGGCTTGAAATTGTTTTTGTAATTAAAATTACCTTTTAAAATAATATGCATTTAAAATAACTTTGATAACCATCATTTTGAGATATTTTAAATTTTTCTTCATACTGGAAGTTTTTTTTTCGAACAAAAAAAATATTTTTTAATCAATTTGATAAATTTAAAATCAATTTATTTCATAAAAGGATAAAAAGCTCAATTGACATCAAACTTGTTTAAATTCAATGCTAATTTGTTACAAAAAATTAAAATGAAATTGTTTTTATCATAATATTGTGTTATGAATTAATTTTGTTGTTTATTATTTAAGTTGTTATTTATTAAATTTCTGGATGAGTTTAATGAGGGTCGATGGGAGATTAGTTTGTATATTTTTACCGTGTATTCTAGTGCAATGAAAAAAAATGTAACCTAATTACTTTTATGTGTTTTTTTAATGAAATTGATTATTTTTTTAAACACTATTAATTAAGTTATTTAGAAAAAAAAGTCTTTTACATTACGAAATAAAACCTTTTCTTTTCACTGCAAAAAATTGTGTTGAGTCAACTTTGGAGACAAATAGTTGTATTGATTGAGGGCGACCAAAAAGTTTTAGTTTTTAGTCATCTAATTTTATTTTAAAAATTGTTAAAAAAATCATTTGTAAATTTTATATAAAAAAATTATAAAAAAATAAAATGCTTAATTTAAAAAAAGAGATGCGTTCACGTCAAATGTAGATAAGCTACGAAATGAAATGATGAGCATAAGGATAAACTCATTTGATGAACTGGTAGATATTGGTCAAGCTTCGCCGTCGAATAACTACGAAAAACCATCACGTGACGATCTGGCCATTATCATGTACACATCGGGCTCAACTGGCAACCCCAAAGGAGTCATGATGACTCATGGCAATGTTTTAACATCTCGCCAATCATTGATTATGCGGCTGGGAGAATTCGTCGACAACGAAACATACATTGCCTATTTGCCGTTGGCACACATTTTTGAGCTTCTATGCGAAATAACTTTGGTAATCTATGGTGTTTCAATCGGCTACTCTAACCCTCTTACTTTATCTGACGCTTCAACAGCAATCAAATCTGGTGATTTGGGAGACTTAAAAGTTCTTAAGCCTTCCATTATCGCTTGTGTACCAACAGTTTTGGAGCGAGTGAGCAAAGGTGTCAAGGACAAGCTTGCACTAGAAACTGGGCTGAAAAAAATTCTAGTCGAAGAAGCGGCAAACAAAAAACTGAAGAGAGTTCAAGCAGGAAAAAGAAGCGTTCTCTTGGACAAAATTGTTTTCAGCAAATTAAATCAAGCTTTATTTGGCGGAAATTTGAGATTAATAATTTCCGGTGGTGCTATGCTGAATCGAGACTTGCAGGAATTTTGCCAAGTGCATTTCTGTCAGTGTGTGCAGGCCTACGGCTTGACTGAGACTTGTGCCGGAGCAACTACCCAATATCCTTTCGAAATGTCAACTGAACAAGTAGGCAGTGTTATTGGCTGCTGTGAGATACGACTGGTCAACTGGGACGAGGGAAACTACACAGTTGATGACAAACCGAATGCGAGAGGAGAAATTTGGATCGGTGGTGGAAATGTTACCTTGGGCTATTACAAAATGCCAGAAAAAACCAGCGAAGACTATCACACTGTGAATGGCATGCGGTTCTTTGCCACTGGAGACATTGGCGAAATGCTTCCCAATGGGAACTTGAGAATTATTGATAGGAAAAAAGATTTGGTCAAGCTACAAGGTGGGGAGTATGTGTCTTTGAACAAAGTTGAAAATGTGATTAAACTTCTTCCATTTGTGTCCAATTGCTGTGTGGTGGCTGACTCATCTAGAACATTTTGTGTTTGCCTAATAAGTCCTGATGTAAGAAAGATAGAGGGCATGATTAGTACAGCTCATGTTGAAATTGAAACTGGACCCAAGGTTAATCCGTCTGGGAGACGCGCCAGTTTGGACATTATCAATGAATTTATTGATATATTGGACAAAAATAAAAATTTTAGTGACAAATTCAACAAGGATTTGTTTGATCATTGTAAAAAACACGGACTTGAAACTTTTGAAATTCCGTCAAGATGCAGGTTTGTCAGAGAAGCATGGTTGCCCGAGACCGGTCTTGTTACCGATTCTCTCAAGCTCAAGCGAAAAGAAATAGAAAAATTTTACAAGAAAGAAATAGAAATTTTGTATTCTTAATTTTAATTTAAAATGTAAATAAAAAGTTACACACATTATTAGACATTTAATTGAATTTTGAAATGAGTTTGATTAAATTTTTTTTATTTTTTTGCTTTAAAATTTTGCTTTTTTACACAGCTTTTTGTCTAATAATTGATCCAAAATTTTTTAATAAAGTTTGAGCAAATTAGTTGAGCATTTGGAAAACATTTTTTTTTTACTTTATAAATAAAAAATTTTAACAATTCTCTATTTTTATAATTGAGCAAAATTCTGTAATTCTAATTTTAATTTTCAGGCTAAAATAAACAATAAAATTACCCAGTCACCTAATTTCACCTAAATTCATCGATGAAAATAAGAATATTTCACCGAAAATGATCGATGAAAAAATTTCTTAATTCATCATCATTTCTTTAAGTGATATTTTTTAAATTGCAAATAACTTTAAAGATAAGCAAAAATTTAATAAAAATAGGTTTATTTTCAAGTTTTTTTTCAACTTATTTATTTAAATTAATACAATTACGGCTCAAAATTCGAAATTCATTTAGACGCTTGATTTAAGGCGAACATCAATTCACATTTTTCTCAATTAAAAGATTTTAATTTTTGATTCTCTAAATTGCATATAATAATAATAATATATATTAGCTACAGCAAGACTAGCTTTCGGAGCTGGCCTACTAGGAGGTCACCTATGGTAGCTCCTTGTACATAACACATAGAAAAGTCCTGAAAAAAGAAATGCTGTTTGAATTTTAGGTCAAAATAAAGGTTAAGATTACAAATAGAAAAAGATCTGAAAGAAAAATTTTATAAATAAATGTTCATGTTCAAAATTGTTGACTAGACCGGAAGGCATCGTATCCTTTCTTACTGCATATTAATTTTAAAATTACTTAATAGTCCCATAACAAAAAGAAAAAAGTAGAAAAAGTAGCTTAAGAATATTTGGAATCGAAGAACATTGTAAGCAATTGAATTTTATAAAAAACGTCTTTAGTTAAGGGCAGATATATTTATTAGTAGATCATGGTTCTTTTTTGTTTGATTCCTTGTTTATTTCATATAATCCATGACTCATGATGTCAAATTAGAGTGAACTTTAGTTTTGTAAAAAAACTTAAATGATATTGATTTTTTTACATTTTATTTTTGTTTGGAACTCTGCTAAATTAATTCAAAATTATTTTCTGTGCTAATAAAAGTAGAGAAAAAATTTGATAGCGGTGGGATTCGAACCCACGCCTGTTACGACTGGTGCCTAAAACCAGCGCCTTAGACCACTCGGCCACGCTACCACTTATTAAGATTTACCGTAAAATAAAAGATGATTTTTAAATTTTTATAATTTTCCCATTTTTTTTTTAAAGAATCGCAACTTTTTTTACAGAAATAATTTTCCAAACAAAATTTCTAAGTTTTTTTCTACCATTTTATAACTAAGCTATCTAATTGTTATTTTTATCTGACCAAAATTAGATTTATTAAATATTTAGGTATAAAATTTTAAAAATTTAAGTCAAGATTTAAATTGATTAAACACAAGAGTACTTTTGTTTTCTCTGTTTTTATTTTTTTTCGTATTTTCAAATTTCACATTCATTTATTAAGGCTTGATTAACCCAATGGCCCAAAGATCTCATTAATTCTAAATATCATCTGAAATATACTTTATCATTTAAATGGTTTAATTTTTTATGCTTGAATTACAAAATGAATCCAATGTTGAATTAACATTGAAAAAGTGCGATGTTTCAAATATTTTTTTTCAGTTTCAAAAAAAATAATTTTTAGTTAAAATTGCAAGCATTTTCATGTTTGAAATTAAACTCTTTGGTGAAATAGAATGAGTTTAATTTTTATTTGGAAATTTGAAAAAAAAATTGAAAATTCTTTGTTAATTTTTAAACAATTCAGTTATTTATTTTCTACCGAGCAAATTCTCCTTCAGAATAAAAACATATGAAAAAAATAAAATAAAGTTAACTATTAAAAAAAAAGAATAAAAAGAATAATTCATTTAGATTAAAGTTTATATTCAATCGTTGAAAGACTGGGTCCAGTCGGTTAGGTGAACCATGGTTCACTTATTATCCGAAAAATTCTTGCTCTCAATTTTTTTGTTTAAAATAGAATTAGGGTGAAACAAAATAGAATTAGACGAACAATTTTTAGATTAAGTGAAAAAATTGAATAAAGCTGTTTAATAGAATGTCTAATTCTCGAAACTGATATAAAAATTAGTTTATAAATTTTTATTTTTAATTTGAAGGAGCTTTAGAAATAGCTTAGCATTTGCTCTGATCTGGTTTACTTAGTATAACTCTTTCAACAATCCCAAATACCCAAATGCGCTCTTAACTTAAATCTTTGCCTTTCAGTATAAAATGATAAAAATTAAAGAAAATTAAAATTAATTTTTCACCCTTCAAGTGTTTGACTTTGGGAAACAACGATTCATCATTTTCGCAAAATTTACTTACTCCGCCCAACTTTAAATTTTCTATGTAATTATTTTTTCTATCTTATTTTTTATCATTACATAAGCTTTTTTCTGTTTAATTGAAAAAATTTCTAATTAGGTGAACAATTTTTAGATTAGGTCAACTAATAGTTCATAAAATACCCCAATACTCCCTGAACTAAAACTAACATTCAAAATTGACGATTAAGAAAAAATAATAAATGAATGTAAAGCCTCTCATGTAACTGGGTGTGATTCACTATCATATACTCTTATAAAAACTGCAAACTCTCCTTTCCTGCGTTTTTTTCTTTTAGAATTCTTTAACCAAATGGCCTTTTTTAGCTCGGTACCTAAAAATTTAAACACTTCAAAGATTAATCCTATTCTAAAAGATCATACCAAAAGCAACTGTGATATCAATAATGTAAGACCTATTTCAATTTCAAACTGTTTAGCTCAATTTCTAGAAAAACTAATTTTATATAGCTCTCCAGACCTCTATAAAATTAGTAAAAACCAATTTGGTTTCAGAAAAAAAACCTCATGTAATCACGCTTTTTTTGTGGTTAAAGAAACAATAAATGAATATGTTTATAAAGGATCGGCAATCAGAATCACCACACTTGATGCTGAAAAAGCATTCGACAAAGTCCGGCGAGACGGACTTTTTTACAAACTAGCTTCTAGAATGAACAAAAACTTCTGGGTACTCTTAAAAAAATACTACGATACCTCATCGGCTATTATTGTTTCGAATGGAATCTCCTCGATTCCATTTAAAATTGAATGTGGGGTTAAACAAGGTGGTATTCTATCCTCCTTCATGTTTAACATCTTCATCAACGACCTAATAGAAAATTGTTTAAATAAAAAAATAGATGCTCTTTACATTTATTTAAATTCTAATTTTTTTTATCTTTACTTTACTTCTCCTGAAGGAGGTTAATTATAATTATAAATAAATAAATAAAACCTGGGAAAAATAATTGTTTCAGGTGAACCATAGTTTACATAAGCGATCTTATATAATTTTTGACTTATCCAATGTTATTACAACATTGGATACACTTTGTAATTAAAACACAAAAAATTAAACCAAATGTTATATTAAATATTCCCAATTAAGTCTTTAATAAATTTTTCAAAAAAAAAATTGTCATATATACTTTAAAAAATTTCATTTTTTTTCAATAAAATTTTCATAAACCGAGTACCCCTGTCCTCGACATAACAAACATTTCGTTGATTATATCTCAAAATTGTCAATATTAAAAATAAAAGTAACTAAAAATTTTTGTCTCTTTATTCATTTGAAATAAAAACATTAAATAAATAAGATAATATTTTTTTTGAGATAAAAAAACAAATAAAATAAATATATTTATTTTGGGACGTGGTTTAGTTTTAAATAAAAGAGAAAAGGTTTTTTATTTCCGCCTTGTAATAATTTTCAATTGCCTTTCGTTTTAGCTTTAGAGAATCAGTCACAAGACCACTATCGGGCAACCAAGTTTCTTTGACAACATAAACCTTTTTTGGAATTTCAAAGGATTGCAGTCCTTGTCTCCTACAGTGATCTTGAACATCCTTATTCAATACATTGGCCATTTGTGATCCCAAAAGTTGAAAAATTTCACTCTCTATTTCTTCTGGAGATTTTTTCTCGCTACCATGAGGAACTAAATACTCGTAGAGCTTGCGGAAATCAGGGCTGATCAAACCAATACAATAGGGAATCGAAAAGTCAGTAATTATGCAACAATTTGAGACAAAAGATAAAAGCTTGAGAACATTTTCGACTTTATTCAAAGATAAATACTCTCCATTTCTCAGTTTAACCAAATCTTTTTTTCTATCAATAATTTTAAGATTTCCATTGGGGTACATTTCACCGATATCGCCGGTGGCAAAGTACCTCACTCCGTTAACTTCATGATAGTCTTCTTTGGTTTTGTCTGGCAAATTAAAGTATCCTTTGGTTATTGAATCACCACCAATCCAAATTTCTCCTCTTGGATTAGGCTCATCAGTCACTTTATAGTTTCCATCAATCCAGTTTACTAATCTGATCTCACAAGCTGGTATTACACTGCCGACTCTTTCGGACTCGGACTCGAAACCAAATTGAGTTGTGCCTCCGCCACAAGTCTCAGTCAGGCCATAAACTTGGTTGCATGTAGAAAAGTAAACTTGACAAAATTCCTGTAACTCCTGGTTTAGAACTGCACCTCCGGCAATTATTCCTCTCAATCTGCCGCCAAAAAGAGCCTCATTTAATTTGCCAAACACAATTTTGTCCAACAGATAAGCGGTCTTTTCCGACTTTATTAAACATAGTTTACTCTCAGCTGCCAATTTTATGAATGTTCTCTTAAAGCTACTTTCTTTGGATAGCTTATCTTTTACGCCCTTGCTCATTCGTTCCAATACTGTCGGAACACATGTCATCAATGTTGGCTTTAGGATTCTTAAATCGCCCAATTGATCAGACTTTACTCCGGTGGATGCATCGGATAAAGTCAATACATTCGAATAGCCGACAGGACAGCCGGCATTCAAAAATGTCATTTCACACAACAACTCAAATATGTGAGCCAGTGGCAAATAGCTGATGTAAACATCGTCCTGGGCTAAATCTCCCAAGCGGAACACTATTGGGTTTGTTGGAGTCAGTAAGTTGCGGTGTGTTATCATCACTCCTTTTGGTGTTCCTGTAGTGCCACTTGTGTACATTATTATGGCCAGGTCGTCCAAATTTGGTGATTCAAAGAAATGTTTTTCTTTTGATATTTTGCTCAGTTCGTCAAAAGAGTAAAAATTTAAGTCAGGTTCTTCCATACGCAGCGGAGCAACACTTTCCGTAATTTTGTCACTGAGAATTTAAAAGCTTTTAATTTAAATTTAAGCTTAAAAAAATTGAACTTACGTAAAAACAACTACATTTTTTATGTTGGCAACTTTTTTGAAAATTTTTCTCAATTTAAGAACACAATCACCACTGGTCAATATTGCTTTACAATTTGTTTCATTTATGCCATGAGTTAAGGCATCCAGACCTTTTTTTTTTAAATAAAAAATTAAATCAATTTTTTTGTTTATTTCACAATTCAGAAGAAAAAATTTTATTAAAAATTTATTAATTTTTTCTTTGCGTTCTTTAAAAAATTAAAAAAAAAAAAATTTGTATCTTCCATATAAAGCCCTTGCTCAAATATAACAATATAACATTGCATGGATTTAGATGAAGTATTAAATTTATAAACTAATTAAATATAATTAAAATTTCACCTAATTTCCAATTTCAGATTTTTTAATCCAAAAGACCTCAACAAAAAGATTGATGAACTTTGGAAAATAATTTTTTACAAGTTAAAAAAATGGTTATGTTTCACTTTTTGTTTTTTGCTAAAATTTACGGAAATTTACAATTGTAAAAAATCATAAATTTATCAGATTTTATGTAAATTGTTGTAAAAAAAAATTAAAGATCTTTAACGTCATCTGTGTGAGATAATTATAAGAAATTAATTTAATTGCTTGCGTTTTGATTTATCTTATGATTAAGATTTTTGTAAATTATAAAAAAATCAAGTTCCTAAAACACTTAGAAATAAAATAGAATATCAAAATAAATATCCCGTAAATTTACTTTATTTTATTTTGCTGTTTTTAAAGAATAATTTTTAACTAAAAGTAAAAATTTATGGATATTTTGCCTTTGTGAATTTTGGAACAAAAATAAAACTGATCAAAAATAAAAATTCGATCAATTTTACTAAAAACTAAAAATTGGTTCTTTGTATTAGATATTAATTTTAATGTATCACTCGAACCTATCGAAATTAACTTTCAAAGTATTTGTGACAGCTAAATTTGGGAAATGCGTTGAATGGGTCAGCTGATACAATTTTCAGAACCAATTTTGGGCTTTTAAAAAAATAATTTATTGAATTTTTGATTTTTGTTTTGTTTTTTCTTTGTTTTAAAATTCACAAAATTCATTTTTATCAAATTGTTCCGTTTATTTGTACTGAATTTGAAAATTATCCGAAGATAACTGAAGAACTTCTAAAGCGACCAAAAAAAATATCGAAATTTTTTTTAAAATAAAAAAAATTTTAATAAACCTTTTTTAAATTGAAAGAGAAGAAAGAAATTTTTTTTTTTTAAAAACAATACCTAAAGTAGAATAAAGAGTGATGACAGTGGCTTTTATTTTGAAGCAGGCCAAAGCACTCACTATCCACTCATACCGGGTTTCTGCATAAATGATCACACTATCGTTTGATTTGATTCCAATCTCAAGCAAACCATCAGCCACTGAGTCAATCTTGTCCAAGACTTGGCCATAGCTCATCCATTTGTAATTTTTTCCTAGTTCAAATTTTTTGAATATTTTCCCATCTTGCTGCACTTGGTCCTCAACCGAAAGGACTTGGCGCACCCCAAGACATTTTTTATCCTGATATTTTTGAGCCGACTTTTCAAACTGACGGTACAAATTGAGCTGTTTGTGTTCTAAGCTTAGTAGCTTCTCTGCGTAAATGGAGCGATAGCTGTGTGTTGTTGCATCTTTGTAGACAAGACGAGAATATGGCGCTTCTTTGGGCAATTTTTGGTAGCTAGAGTGACGCCCAATTATGAAATTCAGCAGCAAATCGATTAGTTTAATTAAATAAATAATCGGTTTTAGGAAAGCATATTCAATTATGAAGAACATAATTTGAAATTTTTTTCTCTATTTCTAAACAAATAATATAGGAACTAAATTTTAATATAAAATTCTATATTGCCTGATTTGGAGCGAAAATATCTCAATGGATGCATGTACCCAAAAGATTATTGATCTGAAATAACAAGTTTTTTTTCATTTAAACTCAATCGATTTTTTTTCCCTATCAAAAATTCTATGTGATTTGTTCTAATAGAACAGCTAAATTAAGAACAGTTTTTATCATCTTAAGCTCATATGATTTATTAAATGACTTGATATTTTAGGAAATTTTCTTGATAGATAATAACTGCGTTCTTTTGATTTTTTAATCTAACATTATATAATATCAATGGAAAAAAATAAACTAGGACTACATTACCTTGGTTATTTTAAACAGTCAAGCTTGAGTTTACTCTAAAAATCTCAGAGGTAGCGTGGCCGAGTGGTCTAAGGCGCTGGTTTTAGGCACCAGTCGTAACAGGCGTGGGTTCGAATCCCACCGCTATCAAATTTTTTTGTCTACTATTTTTACTTTTTAATTTTATTTAAATATATTTTAAAAATAAAAAATTTAATACTTGACCATTTGATTTATATTGAAGACCTATAGCCCAAAACCATTTTGTCTATCAAATAAACTATCAAAAGTCATCTATTTATAAGCAATTAAACTTATTGTAATTCACACGAAAATCACTGCTCCTTTAAATTAAATAAAACAATAGTTAAAAAACTTAACATTAGCTTTTTTAATTAGTAATTACTATTTTCTCTATTTATTTCTCATTTTCTCAGCTATCATTACTTATTTAAATTTATTTTCCCTTTTTTTTTTTTTAATCCGAAGAAGCAAACAAATAAATGATATCTAGAAAAAATCATTTCTTAGAATTGTCACATTTTTTAGAATTGTGATATTTTTTTTAATAAAATTTTCTAATAAAATAAATTTTAAAATGATCAAATTTACAATTTTTATTTAAATTAAAGTAATGGATTTAAAAGTTTAAAAGAGAGGAAAATTTTAATTTTTTTTAAGGAGATCGATGTTGATTAAGTGTCGCATTGTGGGTCGTCCATGCGGACAGTTCCACGGTTTATCTATTTCATTCAAATGGCTGATGACCCGTTTCATTTCAGTCATGTTAAGTGAATCGCCGATCATAATTGATTTTCGGCAGGCTTTGGAAGCGTACAACGATCTCAATGATGATGATCTAATCGAGGTTAAATGGGACTGTTCCGAACTACTCATTTGGATCGAGCCCGCATTCAAGTCACTCTCACTCAGCACGAACAAAACTTCATCAATGTCTTTGAAATCAAAGAGTTTGTTGCTTTTGCTTGACATGGGCACACAAGTGATCATGATTCGGTTGCCCACTTTTCTATTCTGGCAGATTTCAGCATCGTAGCCTAGTTTTTCCAAAATGTTCAAATTATCCATCAAAATGCTTTCTGATGAGGCTGGAAGTTCTAAGTATTTTGGTTGTAAAAGTTTTTGTTTTTGAATTTTTCCATTTTTTTGAATTGTCTCAAAGTTAAAAATTTCATCGGCAGCATGTTGATCAACAATGAACAAGTCTTGATCCAATTGAGTGATTATGAAGCCCTTGTTGAATTGACCGAGGACTTTCATGCTCAAAAAGTCCTCCTTGGTAATGCATCTATCCAGTTCTGATTCGGCATCTTTGCTATCTATGTTCTTGCTTTTGAATTTTAAACGCGAAAAAACCGACTTTTCCAGCTCTTCTTTGCGTTTTTTTGTTTTTTCTTCAAGCTCTATTACTTTAGCATGGTTTTGGGCAAACTTCGTCTTGTCAACTGGCAAAGTTTTTTCTCTCCGGGCTCTTATTGTTTGGCTCAAAGTAGACTTTATTTGGCTCACAGGTGTACCAATTTCTATTTGACTTTGATCCAATCTGGTCGATTCTTTTTGAATGTCAAGTGATTTATTAATAGAAAAATCAACTGAATCATCAATCTGTGTCACTAAACCTTGGAAAAATAATTTAATTTATTTTTTAGTTTATCTCTGTTTACTTTGAACTATCTTATAATAGATAAAAATGTTTGATTTAAGCTAAATGAAAAAAAAGAAAAATTTATAAATAAAAGTTTATCTAATTTAAGTACTATTAATGATAATTATTAAAGTTGAGATTTCACTCTCTCAAAATGAATTGGTATGAATTAAAAATCTACTTTAAGAATTCAACATCCGAACCTTTTGAAAAAAGCAATAATGCAAAAAATAATGTAAAAAAAACAAATTATTTATTTTTCTAAATTAAATTAAATATAAAATTTTAAATGCAATTTTATCAACTACAATTAAAACCTGTAACGACTTATGTATTTAAAAAAAATATAAACCACTCAAGCAAAAATTTCAAAAACTATGCTCTACTTGTCAAAAGAAGTGTTCGTTCAACTGATATTTAGTCGCTTTGGGAAATTAAAAAATGGATCATAAACGAAAAGAAAATTAAGTTGTCAATAAAAAATCATGAAATATAATCTAGGAGAAATGGAATCAAATTACTAATTGTGTATCTTTATTTACAATTTAAATAATTTAAATTTAAAAAAAACAATTTTTTTTTATTTTTTTTTTATATACAGTACTGATTTTTGAAATTATTTTATTAAATTTCCAGTTAATTTCCAGGTTAAATTCTAGTAACTTCAAATTAAAATTCAAATGTTCAAAAATAACCAGAAATTTACCAATTTTTTTTTTAACTATTGATAACTTTTTATATGTTACTAGATTTCAATGCATCCAGCTACCATAGATATCTTCCTTGTAAGCTTATTTTTATTATTATTATTATTAAGTTTTATTACTTAATTAATTCAAAAAGAAAAAATTAAATTTTTGCGCTGTTTTAATTTTCTAATTATCTATTTGTTGCTCTATTTTGTATTTTCTTAATTTTTTTACTTTTTTGAATTTAATTTGCATAAGCTAGTTTTTTATATATATTTTCTTATATAACAGTGCTTGCGAAAATTCTTGGACTTTAAAATATTTTTTCTTTAACGTACCACGTGAATTCCAAGTTGCTATTGTGGATAAAATTAAAGTTTTTAACTTAAATTAGAGACTTTAAAAAAAATTTTGATAAAGGATAAATAAAGTATTGTCAACAAATTATACAACATCGGAAAATTCTAAATGAAAAATCAAGAATTTAAGGAAATAAAAAAAAACAAAAAAAAACAGCTTTTTTAAATGATTAAAAAAAGTAAAAAAATTTTTGGCGGGCGGTCAAAAATACGGTCATTTTTTGGCGGTCCAAAAAAAAGACCACCTGGCTGACCGTATTTTTGACCGCCCGCCAAAAATTTTGGACATTTTTATGCAAGAATCTTGAAAAATTAAATGAATAAAAGAACATGTTGAATTTTCAAAATTACAAAAATAAAATTCTGATTCAAATTTGAAAAAATTATAAATTTTGATGATCAAACAATCTGAAACAAAATATTTTTCACTAGAAATAATTTGAAATTTCTTTTTTGTCTTCGTTACATTTTTTAATTGGAATTTTTTTAAATTTGAAATCCTGATTTATTTAAATATTAGAATAAATTCAAATGTTCAAAAGTAGTTGTAAATTAATAGTTGAAAGAAAATTAATTTGCAATTCTAAATAAACACACAACATTATAGAAGATTATTTATTTATTTATTTTCTGTATCGAGCTAATGCTCCTTCAGATTAAAAAAAATGAATAAAATAAAAAAAAGTTGTTTAAAATGAAATAATTAAAAAAAATAAAATAGAGGAAAATTAAAATTACTTTTATTGCAATAGAGAGTTACAGCTACATATTTTATAAATGTTTGATTGGAAAAAAGAAGAAATAGTTAGGTATCAATTACATATTATATGCTTTTTTTTTTATTTTAAAAAACTGATTGAGTTGTGACCCCTTCAGCAAAAGAATAAAGAATTACAAAAAATTGACATTGGAAAAAATTAAACTTAGCCAAAATAAGTTTTGTAAAGGGTAAAGGATCAAATATTTTGAATGAGTGGAAAAAGTTCGCCAGTAGTAAGATAAAAGCTACACAAGGGCGTTGGATAATTAGAAGATAATCAATTTATCGCATTTATACTTTTCTTAAAACTGGTCAGTTAAATTTAACAAGATTTCTGGCTCACAGCGTTCCCAACAAAATTATTAAAAGACATTTTAATAAAAAATTTCCATAGATTTTTTTTAAATTGTTTTTTAAAAGTATTCTTACCCAAATCAGCCAAGTCATGATCAACCCGAGAACTATTGATTCCCAAAACTTTCAAATTTTCATGCATAGAGTTTGATTGAATCTTTTGTCCGGTAGGTGTTTGCGGTATGACAAATGAATCCTGAGTGCTTGTCAAATCTGTTTCCATGACAACCATCTGTTTTTCTTTCCAATTGAGTTTATCATTTATTAACAATGGACTCGGCTGACTTTCCAGTTCTTTGTCCAATCTTGTTATTTTGGTTTGAGGTGGCGTGTCCAACACTCTGGTCTCACGGTTGCACAAATGCAGATCGATTCTTTTTGAAAAAGAACTATCGGCGCTTTTTTCTCCAATATGATTCTGGAACATGTTAAATCTATCTTGAGTCGAAAAAGGACTTGGGTGGTTGCGAGGCGACAAGAGAACAATTTTTTTAGGTGTATTGGGACTTTTTTCAGGAGTAAGCCTTTTTTTGGCCAAATGATTGGTTTTATCGGTGAACAGTTCATTGATTCTGGGTTGTTTGGGCCTGTTTTCGGGTGACTCGTACTCATCATCGTTCCTAGTCCTCTTAGTGCACTCTTCACTCCTAGCCAAGTCTGTGTCTTGGATATTTTTTAGCTGAGTTGACTTTGGTTTTGTCTGAACAAAAGATTTGAGCAAATCGCTTGATTTGTCCTGAAATGAGCTTTCGTCTAAATTGACAGTTTTATAATTTTTATCAAACATTTTAATTAGAGAAGACTTCAAGATGGCTAAAAGAATATTTTCATTTTTGAAAAACATCTGCAATTTGTCCGGAGTGACATTGACGTCCACGTCATGACTGTCCATTTTTACACTCAAAACAAACATTGGGTACTGGGTACGGTTGAACTGATGATAAATTTCATTTATTAATTTTGTTATTTTTGAGTGATCACACGGTCTTTTATTCACATAAAAATATTGTCTGTCTGGAGCACTTCTGCCTTGGCCATGAGCACAAGACGACACATAGCCTTCAATTTTGAATATATCTGAATAGTTGGTTTGAGTGGGCATTTCATTTTGGCTTTCTTTTTCCCAATGCTCATCTAAATTTTCTTTCACTGCCTTTACCAATTTATACTCAATTAAGATTTCAGTTGAGGGTTCAGACTGGTCAAATTTAATTAATGAATTAAATGCTGACAAACTATAAATTTCAATGATGTTATCTTTAAGGGAATTTTTTGAATGAGTGCTCATTAATTTTGTCGACTTGTCCCCTATCAAATTAAAACAACTTATCTTGATGCCTTCTGATATCAAACAGTATGATTGAATCACGTGCATCAATTTGTGGTATTCTCTTTTTAGATTTTTGATGAATTCCTTGTGGCGAACAGGCAGAGTGTGGAATAATTTTTCCAAAATGACAGTGGTTCCGACCGATCTGGCACACTGAATCTGCGATTTGATGAGGCCTGTTTTCTCGTATTCAATACGAGTGGCTGCTATTGAGCTTGAGTGACGCGTGACTAAGACCAAATTGCAAAGTGCACACAGGGAGCTGAGTGCCTCGCCGCGAAAGCCAAATGTGCCCAATGTTTCCAAGTCCTCGTATTGCTGGATTTTCGAGGTATAATGTTTGAGTGCTTTTTAGAATTTAATAAAAAAAATTTGAAATTTAAATTATTTATTACCAATTGTTTGAAAGTCTGATTGTATGATACCGGGTCCATCGTCACTCACTTCTATTGAATCGCTTCCGTATTGTTTTAGTTTTATTTCGATATTCTTTGAACCAGCATCAAGACTATTTTCTACCAACTCTTTGACAGCATTTGCTAAATTGATTATTACTTGTCCCGAACAAATTCGATGGACTGTACCCTGATCTAGTGATTTTATAACCGACATTGAAAAAAAAAAAATTTTTTTAATACAAAAATATATTTTTTTTTCTATAATTTAAATTTTTGTCAAGTTTATTTTTCACGTAATTTTTAGTATGAAACATGCAGCAAAAAATTTTCCCACACCGGGAATTGAACCCGGGCCGCCTGCGTGAAAGGCAGGAATCCTAACCACTAGACCATATGGGATCTTAACAAATGTATTTTCAATAATATTTTTTTTGGTTGTACAATAAAAATAGAAAATACTAATTTTGAGAATACTGCTATTTTAAAATGGAATAAAATAAGAAAATTGTAGAATTTCCTGGAAAAAAAAATAAAATTTGGAATAAAAATAAATTTTGAATATATTTTTTAAATTTTTCTTTTATTGTGCATACTTCAAAAATCCGGAAATTTTCAGAAAATTGAAGCTTTTCATCAAAAATTTATTAAAAAAATCTTTTTTAGTATTTTTTTTTCTTTATATATTATATATTATATATTAAAGCATATTTTCATGTTAAACAAATTATCTTTACCACAACCAGGTATTATGAATGATTTTTGGGTAATAAGTTTTTTGCAAAGTTTTTCAGAGATTAAAAATCAAGTTAAGCGTTGAATGAATACAATAAGAATATGCTTCTGCAATAAATTTTATAAAAAAATACTTTAAAACCTTTTTATAATTGTATTTAAGCATGATAATTGAATTTTTATATTACCAAATTTTCTCCAAAATATAGTATTCAAAATAAAAAGATTTTATCATGTTTGCACATATTTTTTAAAATATTTATTAATCACATTTTTTATTAAATGAATGTATATACCTAACAAGCACACTCAAATAATTATTCAAAATCCTTAAAAACTAGCAAACATATTATTCTTAAAAACAAAAATTAAATAGCAGAAAATAAAAATGAATTAATTTTGGTACCGCTCCACACTTTAGTTTATTCTATTGATATAAAAAAGATGACAAATTAAAATAAATATTTATTCAATAAAAATAATCCGAATGCTAATCCGGTAAACAAAAAAGCTCTGATCCATAAATAAATTTTTGATTTTTTAAGTACATTAAAGATGTTTTTGACCTGTTCTCTTGTGTATTCCAAATCTTTCGAATTATCTATGCAATAATCAGCCAACTTTAGTTTGTCGGCAGTGTTCATTTGTGATTGAATTCTCTTTTTGGCTTCTTGTTCATTTAGACTGGGATTTCTAATCATTAAACGACGCAATTGCTCTTCTTCACTTTGGCAATAAACAACCAGTTTGTAACTCAACAGACTAAGACCAATTTTAGTCTCAAACAACAATGGTATATCTAGCAAAACAAATCTTTCTCCTTTTACCAAATTAAGTAGAATTTGTTTCAAAATTTCCAACAAAATAAGCCCATGAAGAGCTTTGTTCAGCATCTTTCTCCTAGCATGATCACTAAAAATAATCTCTCCAAGCTTTTCTCTATTAACTGTTCTGTCTTGATTTAAAATTTCATTTCCAAATAGTCTACGAACTCGTTTCCACCCGGTTCTATCCGGCAAAACAACTTGTCTGGCAATTAAATCGGCATCAATTATGGGAATTCTAAATTCTTCATTGAATATTTTGGATACTGTTGATTTACCCGAGGCTATTCCACCAGTTAAACCTACCAGAAACATTTTAAATAAAATTTATTAAAAATACTCTATTTTTTTTCATTTTTAATTTATTTTGCAAAATTAAGTTGAAAATTTAACTAGATTTGAATCCGATGTTTTTTTTGCACCCGAGATAGTGCTTTTAAAAAATTTGATAAAGTCTGTTCGCTTGGAAGTTAGCAATAATGGAATTTCATGGTTCTGTAAATAAATATAAGGCTGAAATTGTTGGCTTTTATTGTAGTGTAAACAAAAAATTAAAATTTTTTCAATTATGATACAAGCAAAAATCAAGATAAAAAATCAAATTACCAATCAACAAAAGAAATATTTGAGGGAATTGACTTCAAATTGGATCCTAGTCAACACATAAAATTTATTCATTTAATATCTAGAAATATTTTTTCATACGTCACGCTTACCAAGCTTATAATATAAATAGTTGGCAAATTTTCTCTAATTCGTCTCATAGTGCTTTAAAGCTCACTAAAATGTCAGTAATACACACAACCAAATCGGACGAATTTCAAGAATTAATTTCGACTGGAGTGGCTTTGGTCGATTTTTCGGCTTCCTGGTGCGGACCATGCAAAAGAGTTGAGCCGGTTTTTAAAGAATTAGCCAAAGAGAATCCCACAGTCAAGTTCATTCACATTGACGTTGACGAAGCTTCTGATTCAATGCCTAACGAATTAGCAGATGTATCGGGTGTTCCACACTTTGAACTATTTCATAATGGCACCAAGATTTCTCAGTTTGCTGGTGCTAATTTGAACAAAATTCGTGAAAGTGTCAAGCTGTTAAAGACAAAATTAGAGCCACCAAAAGAAGAAGCAGCAAAAGAAGAGCCTCCAAAAGAAGAAGCAGCAAAAGAAGAGCCTCCAAAAGAAGAAGCACCTAAGAAAGAGCCAGTGAAAGAAGAATCATCTGACCAAGAATCAAAAACTAATGAGAATAAAACGGAGTCGACCAGCGAGGAACAAAATGCACAGCAAAAGTCCGAATAGAAAATAAAAGATTCCACTTAAAATTAATTGATTAAGATTTTTTTTGTTAAAAATTAAAATTCCTTATGCTATTTATTAATGGTTTGCATGTTAAAATTTATGAATAAAATTGGTATTTAATTTTTTAAATTTTGCAGACCACTGAAATCAGTCACTAAAAGAATCATCTAGTTATGATTGTTGTAATTGTGGATCTGAAATCTTCTCCCTTTTTCTTCAAATTTAGGTTTGCCGCACGGCTTCTCCACACTGATCTGTCCTTAGTAGCCATTAACTTGTTCATATGTTAGTTTCATCTCATTCAGTTCTCTTTCAACTGCTATCTTCCAGATAACCTTTGGTCTTTCAAGATTCATTTTCCCTTCAACAGATAGAATCTCTAGATGTCCGAAATCAAGGGATTTTTTTGTTGATATTCTAAAAATGTGTCCAAACCACTTGATTTTTCTTCCGCAAGTCAGACCGTTTAAAGTTTCGCTTAAAGATAGTTTCTTTAGGCATTAAATAAAATTTCACAAAAACATTTTCAGCAATAATTTTGCCTTTTTTTCACAAAAAAATTGATATTTTAATAAATAACTAGAGTTTTCATATCATTGTATTAGATGCCTTAATAATTAGAAATTTAGTACCTTTTTTATTTTGTATGTTATAACTTTGGAGAATTTCTCAATTTACACTTTTTTTAAAATAAATTATAATAATAATAACAATAATAATATATATAAGCTACAGCAAGACTAGCTTGCGGATGTGGCCTACTAGGAGGTCACCTATGGTAGCTCCTTGAACATAACACATAGAAAAGTACTGAAAAAAGAAATACTGTTTAATTTATATGTTATGTTTTCTTATTAAAACTTTCATTGTTTTAGATCAGCATTATTTATTTAAAAAGTTTAAAAATTATTTAAAATTTGCAGAATTTAAATTTTAAACTTAAATTAAAAATTAATATTAAAGATAAGAATTAATTAAAAATTAAATTAAATTTTTTTTTTAATAATTATTATTTATACTCAAATAATGTAGCATTTTATAGATTTTATTAATAATTTAATTGACCTGGGTCTCAGGGTTATATAACTTAGAGTACTGGGATTTTATTAATAATACGAATACAAAAAGATTAAAAAATTGGATATATATCAAAAGGTTTTGTTATATGGGTGCACATTTCTTTTCAACGCACATACAAAGCTTATTAACAAACATGGGTTCTTTTTTAACAAACACCAACTTTTTAACTCACAATTTTAACGCACATCTTTCTAACGCACTTAAATGTGCGCTAACAAGATAAAAAATATTCAAAAAAAAATTTATCGAACGCTTAAATGTAAACTCATTAAAAAAAAATCAAAAAAATTATGTCTTTAAATATTTGTTAAAATAGAATCAGGCGACACGAGGGTTTTCTATATGAATCTTTTGAATTTGAATAGATGCGTCCAAATTTTAAAATTTTTTCCTATTTAATTACCTTTTAAATACTCGTCAATATCATTAAGAGAGTCATTTAGTTTCATTCTCACTCTTTTTTCTTTTGGCTTTTTGGTTTTGTTATATTTTCTTTTGGCAGAAAAGCTTTAAGCTACTTTAGTTCTTTAGTTTATATTTTTAAAATTTTAAATAGACCAATTTTTTTAAATATGCGTTAAAATAAAATTTATGTGCGTTGAAAATTTTTATATAATGTTAGTACGTGTGCGTTGAAATAATTTCAAAAATATTTTGATGCATTGTTCAGTAAATGTCTGTTTAATAGAAAGATTTGTGCGACGGAGTTTTGGGAATGTGCGTTAAAATTTTTTTATGTGCGGTGGTTAGGCGCACCCTTTATTCGAATAAAAAACAAATTATATTAAAATGATCGATCGAAAATTGAATAAGGTTATTTAAATTTTGAAATTGAAAAAAAAATTTCATAGCTTCCTTTGTTTGCCTTCCAAAAATCAACAAGATTTTTTTTCTTAGAAAGTTCCAAGTTATATTTGTTTAGTTCTTTTTCCAAAATGGGGTCATGTCTAGAATGTGATCAAGTGTTCACCAAAAAATGTGATCATAGGTATTATGTCCAGAATGTGATCATTTTGATCACCAAAATATTAAGTGTACTCTTTGTGATCAAAAATTGATCTCCAAATTTTTTTTTTGATCACATAAAATTTTTTTTGATCACAAGAAATTTTTTTTGTTGAAATCAAAAATTTTTTTCACTCTAGAAATTTCAAAATTTTTAAATTATATTAATATTGAATGAAATAAAAAAACAAAAAAAAATTGCTACTCACCATAATAAACTATAAGTTTTTGAAATATATATTAAAATTTAAAAACCGTAAAAGAAAAAGCAGTTTTTAAAAAGAAATTGCTTTGGTCCCAGTAGAATCGTCCGATGCAGCTAAATTAGCTGCAAAAAAAGCGTTAAGCAAACAGACAAATCCGGTAGAATGTAACATTTTTGATGAATTTATGAAAAATGAAAAGAGAGTTAAATTGCACATGTCAAAAAAACACAAAGAATAATTTAGATTTTGTTTTATTTTATTTTGAAAATTGGTAAAAAAGTTTGATATATTTTTAAAAATTTCCTGATCACCAAAAAAAGATTATTTTTATTTTTTCATAAATTAGAGGCTTTTTTGATCACGAAATATGCGACTAGTTGCAGAATCCTGAGCATGGTTGAGTTTTAAGTTATTTTTTAATTCTATAGAAAATCTTCAGTTATTTTTGCTCTACTTAACGATTCCGGACAAAAAAATTAATTTTTAAAAATAAATTAATTACTTAAAAATTTAAGCTGATTTTTGTAAGTGAAACTTATTTTGTTTCATGTTGCTTCATCATCTAAGTTTTTGTCAAATTTAATTTAAAAAAAAAAGGAAAGAATTTTATTTTTGTAATTTTATGTGAAAATTCATAATGCCAAGTTTAAGTCTTTCCTTAAAGACAAAAGAAAATTTTCTGGTTAAATAAAAAAATAAGAAAGAGATTGATTATATTGCCTTTTTTAAATTCCAAAAAAAACTACAATTTTATCTTGATCAACTTCTTATTTTTGCAATCGCTTTGATGAAACCTATTTAGTTGATGGAATTAACCAATTAATATGTTTTATTTTATCAAAAGTACAATTTTTTGGCTGAGTCTAGTGTATGACTTTATAGTTGATCTTATTTTTATACGATTTTTCTTAAAAAAAAAATTTTCTTACTATTTCAATCAGTAATTTGACAAAAATTTTGACTAGTGCATTAAATAATCAAAATGATTTAATTCAGAAGAATTCTGAAAAGTAAAATAAAGCCATAAAAATCAAGTCAAATTTATTAATTTAAATTTTACAAAAAGAATTATACAAAATTTGATTATGGTGATACAAAATTATAAAACATAACTGAGTTCATCTCTTAGTCTGGCTGCTTTTATGGAATCCAAAATCCACTGGCTTGACACAACTCGAAATTTCCTTTTTTTTTTCCTATTAATTTCTTTAATCTTTTTCAATCGGGTCAAATCTTTTTTATCAACGACACAATGAGTTACATTAGTATCAATTTTGCTCAGCACAAATCCACCATACCATCTAGCCTTCAATTCGACCAATTCCAGACCACTGTTCTTTGCTTTTTGATCACCATTGACATGTGTAAAGCAATCAAAATAGAATAAACACATTCTAAAAAGTCCATATTTAGAATTGTCCGGAAAGTATTTGTTCTCAAATTCGGCTATTTTACATCTAAGCTCCAGTCTAAACTCCAAATCCATCAGTGGCTTGAATTCTTCATTGACAAATGAGCCACTATTGAACATTTCTTTCAAACAGTCCACACTCACATCTTCCGTATAACTGTCTCCATATGAGTCATACAAATTAGCAAACATTTGTCTAGTTTTCGGTTTAGAGTGAATCATATCATTTGGTTTCCACTGGCTCAGTCGACCATGTTTGATGCATTTGTCCAGCCACTCTGTTTTAACAACATCATAGAGTCCAATTTTGATATAAGACTTGATTCTGTGCGTGCATCGATTAGCTATAATACAATAAGTATTCTTGGTCGCATTTTGTACCAACTCACCACCTAGCTCGGCCACACATTGCTCCAAAGCACTTTTCTTTTTCAAATCGTCTTCAATTGAAATGCAAAATTCTTTGCCCTGAAACAAATCGCCTGCTTTCTCGACCATCATCGGGTCTATGCCCCTGTAAATGCTTGCCACTGTTGTTTTGGGCATTTTGTTTGCAATTCTTCTTTTTCTCTTGCTCGGACTGGGTCCGTCCTCCTCGAAATTGAGCTCATTGTCCATGTCCGCCAAATCTAAATGGCGAGTGGTCAATTTTCCCGAATTTTTATTTCTCAACTCATCAAATTCGCTCAATTTCATGCACTCAAACCATTGTTTGTCAGGACGAAACTTTTCCAGTCT
Organism: Brachionus manjavacas; assembly: GCA_019054805.1. NCBI lineage: Eukaryota > Metazoa > Rotifera > Eurotatoria > Ploima > Brachionidae > Brachionus > Brachionus manjavacas. The sequence goes on along the minus strand of JAHQIY010000015.1, from coordinate 274,344 downwards.
GGGAAAACGCAGCGTACAACCTGGCTTGTATTTGTCACTAGCGTTGACCTCAACAGCTTTAACCTGAACTATAATGGAATCTTTGGGCTCAATCCAAAGATCGGGCTTTTCATTGCCGAGCTCCAAGTGCACTGGCGCACTTTTTTTCTCGAATTTTTTCCACTTTTCAGCCAACTTGTAGTTATACTCGAGCAATTCTTTGTGAGTGTAGCCCGAGCCTATTTTGCACAAGGAGCAAAATTTTTTCACTCCATCATCATCATGATCAGTGTCTTGGTCGACTAGGAGGCCGACCAAAAAATGGGATATAAGACCACCGCGTTTTCCAGATCCATAGTACCCACCCAGAACAATCAAATCCAAGTCATCGTTTAGACCAGCCATGTAATCAGGCTTTACTTTGTACCATCCACCGCCGCGCTGACTCGGCTTGTACACCGACTCCGGATCTTTGACCACTATGCCCTCTAGTCTTGAATCAATAGCCTTGTTGAGCGCATCAACTACTTGTTGATTGCTGGCCGCTTTCTGCTGCACCGAATACTGAATCCTGCCCTCGATTTCACTGCAACACTTGCGAATGAACTCCACTCTTTCTTTCAATGGCCTGTTGGTCAACACTGTGTCATTGAACATCAAAATGTCAAACACACAAAAACAAGTTTGGATTGAATCATATTTTCGGGCCGATTTGACATCAATGTCGTCGCCTTTGGACAAGAGTAGTTTTTCTTTGTTGTTGTAGGCGCACATTTCGCCGTCCAGTATCAAATTGGTCGCCTCTTTGGACAAGGCATTGAATATAAACGGAGTCAACGAGCCACAGTGTATGTCCTCGCCAAATGTTTCTGTGTAGTCGTGTCCATTGCGCGAAAAATACATAAACTTGTTTCCCATTTTGTGCAGTTGGAATCTTTCTCCGTCGAATTTTGTTTCTATGTAAAACTCGCGTCCGCCTAACAGTTCCTCTATTTTGTTAGGCTTGGCTTTTTCGCCCAGCATTGGCCGGCATGCAGAGCCCGCCTGCACCCCCAGCTCATTGTACCTCTTCTCCGGATCATTGAGCATCGAGCACACTTTTTCTATGCTCGATGTAAAATTGTAGACGTCCAATGCATCCGGATGAAATGCGTCCAGAATAACAGTCTCTTTGATTCCGATCTTAAGATCTTTGATTATTATTCGAATTAGCCATTTGAGTTGAATGGCTGATAGATTGAGCAGTAGGTGTTTGATGGAGGTGTTGACTTGTTTTTGTCCGTCCTTGCCTTTGGCGTTGCTCACAGCTATTTGGTCCAAGTGGTGGTTTATTTCGTCCATGTTCAAAGTAAGGTCGTCTCGGCATCGATTTTTCAAGACAAAAAATGCCGTGCCGGCAAAATCACCTTCTGATTTTGTTTTTGTAGGCGCCCTGTAGTTGAGCAATTTGAGCGCGTCCTCGGTTTTTGAACCAATGCACAGCGCTTCAATCAAATACTTGGCTAGCTTGGTCTCCTTTAGCCCGTAGACTCGGTCGTCATCATGAGGCAGCAAGAGTCTCATGACAGGATAAAAGTTGTCATCTAAACTGTGAGTTTTGGCCGTTTGACGCCAATATTCAATAAATTTTCTGACCAAATTTTTCTTTTCTTCTATTTTGCCAGTCTTGCGTGCATGCTGAGGTGTTTCGTCTATTTGAATTATTTTTTCAAGAAAATTACAAAATGATTTAAAGGTGACTTGAGTGCCTACTGTATTTACTAAAGTTTTATTTTCCATAATTGAATTATATATTTTTTTGATTATTTAAAAAAATAAAACTAAACTTTATTTGAATTATTAAAATTAGTATTTTAACATGTCAAGACAAGTTTGAAGTCTTTCCAAATCCACTCTTTTTTTATTTAAATATTTTGTTGGTGTTCCATTTTTGAACTTAAACTGGTCTGATACTCTTTTCTGGGTTTGATGTTTGTGTGGTCAAATAAAATAAACATACACTGGTCAATTTTGTTTTATTGTCATATTTTGGTGGAGGAATACATATCTGAAGGAGCTTTAGCTTGGCATAGATAAAAAATAAATATTTAGACAATTCGGAATAGTTAATTTAATTTTCCGAACATTTAACATTCTTCAGGAACAAGTAATTCAAAAGTTTAATTTGATGAATTTTTAATCAAAACTTTTTCAGTGAAAAAGAACATTTTTCTGTTTGTTTTTCATATTTCTTGCACAAAACATCCTAAAATAATGATCTATATTTTATTTTGATCCTCAAAAAATTTTTATGATATTTTAGAATTAATATGTTTCTATCGTCTGCGTTCCTCAGAATCAATAATATCAGACTTGTGTATAAGTCACAAAAATTTAAGTCAAAGTTATGACTTGCACAAAATTTTTTATCAATACCTGCTTCATCTGGACCAGTTGAAATAATTATTTTCTAAATCTGGTTACATTTACAGAGCACATAAGTCAAGATTAATGCCCTGGAATTTGGAAGCAACCACTTTATTGGTATCTAATATGGATTTATTGAATCATTGACTTTACTTAAAAAAAAAATAAATTTAAGTCATTGACTTGATTTGACTTAAGACTTGTGACTTAAAAACAAGTCTGACTAATATTATCTTGATATTTTAATCAAATTAATTAAAAGTTTCATCGTGATTGTAATGACCATTGCCTGCAATCTTTATTACTTTTTATATTTCAATTAAATATTTATCTTGATTGTTCATTTTAAGAATGAGAATGGGATTTTGCTTTAAAATGTTATTTCATCACTTCCTGATAGGTTTCTTCATTATGGTAGCTTTCTATGATTTCAAAGATCTCCCAAAAATTCTATTATTTGTCCCTTAAAATCACTGTGAATTAAATCCGATAGTAATCTACAGGACTAATTTGAAGTGATTTTTTTCGGGCAAATAACAAAAAATCAACTGATGAAAAAATTGTAATGAGTTTGATTATTACAGCAAGGGAACATTACAAAACATTTGATACAAATAATAGAATTTTTGGGAAATTTTTGGAATCTTAGAAAGGAAATATGTGGAACGGAGCGTGATAAATAATTTAATTTCAATCAATCCAACTTTTTCTATAAAACTCGGTAGCTATGCTTTAATTTATTATATTTTCCAAACCTAAATTAGAATTATTTAAATATTGAAACATTCTATATTAGTTAAAATTGGATATTTAAAATCAAGATTGATTTGCAAATTTTTAGAAAAATTTTCAATTTATAAGTAAAATTAGTGTTAAAAAATGTGGTACTTTTATAATTAAGTTTCAGATTAATCTTGTTGATGCTTTTAAAAATTTAGAAATACATATCAATAATTTTATTTTTGATCTGGAAAAAATAAAAAAATTTTTTAATAAACTTGACGATTAAACATTTGAAAATTTTTTGAGACATGTATTTTGTCTTAGAGAAATGATTCAAAATTCTGCTAGCCAGATTTGAGCAAAAAATTAATTATTTAGATTTTTAATATTTCTAAAATAGGTATTTCAGGTGCGAAAATAAATGAAGATGACAAATGATTTAAATGAATAATAAAATAAACTAATCATTAAAATGTTTTGAACTTCCATAAAAAGCAAAAACTCAGGCCTTAACAACAAATACTTATTTTATATATTTTGGCTGATTGCGAAATTAATTTCTTTTTAAATTTCAAAATGTTTTGTTATTCATCACTTAATAAAATTATGGAGGCTGAAACCACAAATAATACTCTGGCTCAAGAGCCTAAGCTTTTGAACGAATTTGCTGATGCTTGTGAAGAAATCAATGAAGATGAATCAGACAGCGATGAAGAAATATACTATGACATAAGTGCTGATTTTGATTCCTTTATGGACCGTCTTATTGAAAAAAGACGAAAGTAAATAAAACCAACTTTTTTTAAATAAAAATTTTAATTTTAAAATTAGTGAAATAGCAGTTGAACTAAGACGCCTAAATTACACAGATCAATCTTCCAATAGATCAAGATTGGAAAATTGGTTCCAAAGTAATGTTCAATCTGAGCGAGTTTTTCGTTCATCAACCATTCAAAGCGAAATCACCCAATTGAGCTCAATTGGCAGCGTTTCTCGGGTTCTGTCAACCTCAAGGGCTCAAATTGAATCTGTTCTGCAAAATATGGTCAGACGAGAGCCCCAAACAGAGCAAAGAAATCGACCAAACCAGATTCAAGCAGCATCTGAACCATCAAGATCTTCAAATGAATTAGCTTTGGCCATCAACCAACTAAGCCGTGAACAGGTTATAGGAGAGATAAGTGAATTGGTTCATAGACAACTAGTCTCTAGTTCACTTCGATCAGACTTCAGAACAGTTTTAGAAGACAGAGTAATGGATCGCTTGAATCGAATTGGCTCAGATGGTTTACAGACTAGAGAATACATCAGAAATTTGCCTAATAATGATGGAATAATACGAAACGATTTTAGTAATCTAGGACTGAATGATGATGCTGAATCAGTCTCGTCAATGGATACAAGAATACGCAGTTTCGGCAATTCAAGAGAGATTAAAAACCTTAAAAAGGAAATATCCGAGCTTAAAAATTTGATCAAACTTTCATTTGAGCTTCAAATGGACATGCAAGGTTCGTTGAAGCAAGAGATTAGTGCGCTAATAAATGGAACATTTAAAGATACTGGTTCAATGAGCTTAGTCAAAACAGATAAAAAATTGAATAGTGGAACTTGTATTATTTGTACAGAGGCTGAAAGCAATACAGTATTTTATCAATGTGGACATTTGTGCGCCTGTTACCAATGTTCAATGAATTTGAGATTGAAAAATCACAACTGTCCTGTTTGTAGAGCCCCTATTAAAGATATTATTAGAACCTATAAATGCGCTCATGAATAAATTAAATGATTAAAATTATTATTGATTGAAAATATTATTTTGCTACTAGAATTTAATTAGATTTTTTTTTCAGATCTTCACTAGAAGTAAAACAATTAATAGAAACAAATTTTTTATTTGGATTTTAATAATAAAAATTAATTTTACTTTTTATGCCAAACACCAAGAATTGTTAAAAAAAAATTCCTTTTTGGCATAATATAACTTAAGAATTAATTGATTGAAGAAAAAGTATGACATAAAATGCTAAGTTAAATCTGTTTAAATTTGATTTAAAGATATTATTACTTAGTTGTTATTTTTTCTGCCCTTTTTTATGTCATTTTTTTAAAATCCATATTTAAATTTGTCGATGGGTCTTAACCTTTAATTAAATTTTAAAAAAATTGAGTTTTTTAACAAAATGAATAAATTAATTTAAAGATTAATAAATTCTCAAAAAAAAAGATGCAAAATAGTACAATTTGTTATGTCTTACTTTTAATCTAAAATTAAATTTTACTAATAAAAGACTAGATTGGAGTTGATAATGATTTGTTTGAATTAAAAAAAATAAAAGGTTTTATCTTGGTTAAAAAAAATTATTTTTTTGCATGCAACTAACACCATCTTGCCCATTTTTAACTTATACTGAATGCTCTTAAGATGTGTTTTTAAACCTTGGGTCCGCATTAAAATCAAGTTTTTAAGTTAAATGTGACATTGAAGCATAGTATTGAAAAAATTAAGGAAAAAAAAATTTTTTTTTTTAATTTTAGATTTGATCAGTGTTTTAAATTGAATTCAAGGTTTAAAAATTTATAAAATGTTCAAGTCGATATTTTATCCAGAGTCTGGAAATTGAAATAATAAAAAATTGAATATAATTCAATTTGAAAAAATTGTCAACTTTTTTAAATAAATTTTTTTTGCCTTGTTAATTTCAGTAAGCGAATTTTATTTAATAAAAATAATTTAAAATTCTAATCTAATTATTAAAGCAATAAAATTAACGATTAAAACATTTCGTAAAATTTTCAATAAAATTTACCTAATTGCATTTTTTAACGCTTTTTTTTTCGATAATTTAATTTTTTTTCCTTTTTTTTTAAATTTACTTGGATGAATAATTTATTTTCAAGCATTTTCTAATTATTAATAATTTTTTCAGTAATTAATTTATTTTTTACAATTCTTTCATTAAAAGTTTAAAAAAAATAATTTTTCAAAATATTTTAAGTCAAAAATTTCATCTAATGGAAAAAAAATCCAACCTTTATAAAGTTTAATAAATTTACAAATTTCTATTTTTAAAACATATTAACAAATAATTGTTATTTCTAGAGCTAGTAATGAAGTTTATATTTGCCATCTTATTGAATTCGTATCCTAAAAAATATTGCCAATTTTTCCGCTCATATCAAATTTTTGTTAGAAACTAAAATGAAAAACTATTTAAAACAAAAAAAAATAATTTCTTATATATTCAATCCTAAAGCTTTTATTCAAAAGAAATACGGAAAAATATTTTAAATATCCGAAATGTAAATCGATTAGAAATTTATTTATAATCTTTAAATTAAATGTTTGCTTTTAATTACTTGCTTGTAAAATCAATGGAAAAAAAAATTATTTATCTCAAAGTTAGTTGTCATGTCAAAAATGATTATTAGAAATTTTAGATTTAATCAATGGGAAACACTTTTTCAAAAAAGTTGCTTTTTTAATAAAATTTCAAAATTTTTCTACTTTTTTAATTTAAACAAATTAACGGGTAACAAAAAGCTAATTTATTTTTTCCTAAATAATTAGATTTTTAAGTTAAAATAAAAATGGATTTGAAAAAAGAGATTAAAATGAATCAAAAAGTTAAAGATATAATAACCGAAGTGATTCTTTCGTCAACTGGTCATGGCTTTCCAAATATCATCAAGTCTACAAATATATCAATTAAATTAATGTGGCTTTTTTTTACTGCAATGTCTGCTGGTGCATGTGCCTATATGGTAACTGAGAGCATAATTAATTATTTTAAATATGAAGTAACTACCAAAACAAGAATTCTAAATGAAAATGAACCATTTTTCCCCACCGTAACTATTTGCAATCTGAATTATTTTACTTCAGATTTATCGGCCAAATGGATTGAAAATTACATATATTTATACAATTATACAAATCCTTTATCAAATCATTTCATAAATGAAGCAATTAGCCAGTCAAAGCAACAAGAGTATCAGGATTTTAAGGAAGCTTTTGGCGATTCTTTAGAAAAATTAATAGTCGATTGCAGATATGATGCAAAAAGTTTTAATCATAGCCAATTTGAATATTTTTCTCATGCTCTTTATGGTAATTGCTATCAATTCAATTCTGGTCCAAAAAATTTACTAACTTTAATTTCAACTGAAAAAGAGTACGGTTTGAGACTATTACTGAACGTAAGTGTACACAAGGATCTAAAATTCATGAACCCAAATTTGGGTGCTGTAGTACTTATTCACAACCACACAACTTATCCATTAATGGTAGACCCAGTTGCTCTAAGTCCAAAGACTGAGACAAATATTGCACTCTCAAGAACATTTTATAAATCTCAACAAAAACCTTACAGCAACTGTGATGGAAATACAAACAATCTAAACAGTTATCACTCTGAATATTATAAAATAGTTCATAAAAATGCTAGAGGCTATAGCCAGAGCTTGTGTATATTCCAGTGTATACAAAAGTTTTTTATTAATAAATGTAATTGCCATGTTGCCAATTTTCCTTGTCTTTATCATTCGAGGCCTTGTAATTTTTTCGATGACAACAATTGTACATTGCAAGCATCGAAAGAATTGTCAGAAATTAATTTTATAAATAAAGAATGTATTGAAAAATGTCCACTGGAATGTGAAGGCATGTGGTTTGAAAAAACTATTTCTTTTAGCCAATTTTCTAATTCCATGTATGAGCAAAGTTTGAGCAATTACCAAGGATTGAATTTTGTTTATTCAAACAAAAGTGTCAGCTCAGAGGATCTTGCGTTGGTGAACATTTTTTACAGAAATTTAGGTTATGTATCAATTACAGAAAATCCAACAACAACTGTTGTTAGTCTTTTATCTAACATTGGTGGAATAGCAGGTCTTTTTCTTGGTATCAGTGTTCTTACTTTGGTCGAAGTAATCGAAGTTTTAATTAAAATTATTATTCTTTTTAAAAATAAAAATAAAATTTATGGATAAATTTTAAATTTAATGTTTTTTAAATATTAAAAATTATGATAAATTTTTTAATAAACATATAGAAAAATTTATTTATCTTATTATGATTACATCCTGTTTTTAATTTTTGTTTTAAAGTAACTCGCCTCCAAATTAAATTACTTAAATAATACAACACTTGCCCGTTCAGGCGAAAGGTTTGTGTGTTAGTCATGAAAGCAGAGGATCGAGGGTATAACTGCGGTAAAGATCATTAACCGGATGCATTAACCTTTGAGTCAGATGGGAGCCTTTGCCTAAAGGTAATGCAAAAAGAGATGAGCCCCTCACCTATTATTCGCTAGGATAGAAAAAGAGCATATTATTATTATTATTTATATTCCACTCTTTTTAAAATTTTTTAATTATTCTATGTTTATTCTATTCACATATTCTACTAAAACAAAGGCAAGATCAATTTTACAAAAATAACTCAATTGCCCCAGAAATTCTTAATTTACTAGAATAATATTAAGTTTTTTTTAAAGAAATATATATCTAATATCAATTTTTCGCAGCAAAATCGTTATACAGTTTATAAACTGATTGCTTTTCTATTCAAAATACTAATAAAAAGAATAATCTATCCATTTATAAATAATTAAACCCCATTGTCAATCAAAAAAAAATTCTTTACCTATATCATTTTAAAATTTTAAGCAAACAATCATGACATATTTACATTGAAAAAATTTCACAAGTTAGCCAAATATCTAAGTAAATTACAGCTGACTTTAATAAAATGAAAATAATATTATTTCAACCGTTAACTGCTAAAAAATATTTAAAAAAAGGAAAATTTGAAATGAAATTATGAATTTCACTCTACTAAAAATCAGGAAGAATTAAATGACCGTGATTTAAAATTAAAAAAAAAATTATAAATAATATTTATTTGATGAAGCATGTTCGATTTTAGATTGATTAATTCAAAAGTATTGGGGATAAATGGGTGAATTTTAGGTAAATAGGTATTATTTGGAATGGTTTGGAAATTATGAGAAATGATTAAAATGAATTTACGTGTCAAATTTTATAAGTTTGTGACAAGATTTGAAAAAAAAAAATTATTTTACTTATTAAAGTACTGGTTTTAGTCTAAAGATTTTAAACGAAAAAAATCGAGGCAACATATAGAAATCAATTTTCGGGGTATAAAATTTAATTCACAACTAACTTTTACTTCAAAAATTTCAACTGAAAAAAATTAAAAAGATCTATCAGTTAGAAAATCTCAAATAAAATACTTATTTTCAAACATTTTTATTTTTTTTACTAATTGTTTATATTTTTCAATATTTTAAACTATATTCCTATGGACTTGTTTCAGCTAATTCAGGATTTTTTTGCTGTAAAGATGTGACAGGTAGAATTGACTGATCCGATTTAGGAATAAATTTTGGATCGAACGCTTCTGATTTAGTCACGATTGTTTTTGCCTTGAAAAATCTTCCACTTGAATCAATCGAAAAATTGTGGTCATACCTTTCATTCAATGCTTTTTCAATTTCATATTCCAGATTATTTGGATCAATAAAACTTTTTGATTTTTCGATTAATTTGTCAACTATTTTATTAGCCTTGGTAAGATAGAGTTCTTCAATTTTCTTTTGTTTTATAAAGTCTAACTCAGCTTCTTTCTTTTTAGCTTCAAGCTTAAAATTTTCTTCCTCCAGTTGATTCTTTAAGATTTCAGCATTCACTTTCTCATTCTCTTCTAACAGCTTATTTTCTTTTTCAATTTGCTTTTTTTTTTCTTCCTGGGCTTTTGCTGATTCTTTGTCCGAAAACTTAGCTACTGTCTTAAATAAAAGATAAACAGATCGCATTTCGGCTTTATACTTATTCCATATTGGCATCATATAGTTATATTCCTCTCTGTCTTGTTGTTTTAGCGGTGGAATCCAGAAGCGTTTGTTTTTGGCTCGAGGTACCCATGGGGGTTTACGAAGACGGATCGAACGGGTCTGTTCAATACTGAGACTTTTAAATGAATTAAAAACTGAATTTGTCGCAGATTTTAGCATTTTTATTTATTTTTTTAAAATTTAAATATTACAACGAAGCTTTTAAATTATATTTATTAACCAACTTATAAAGTCTCAAGCATTATTAACTTAAAAAAATCTTTAATTTTTTTACTTATTCAAAAATCTTTCGAGCAGCATATTTTGAATGAGACCAAAATTTATCTAAAATCTATTATCTTTTTATATTAAAAAATTTTTAAAATAAAAAAACTAAATTTTTTATGTAGAAGTTCATGATCATATGTAAATTTCAAACCAAAATTATTAGTTTTGTATTTAATGAAAAGTTTTTTATATTTTTTTTTAATAATAAATGATTAAACTTTAATAAACGTGACTTTTTAATCAGTAATTAGAGATAATTTAAATTAATTTTTATCTAAAGTAAAATAAAATCTTAATTATTAATTTTAAATTTTTCATACAAAATTAAACTTTGTTTCGCTATTACATATTTTAATTAATATTAAAATATTAGCTAAAGTGTTTGTTTGAGACTAAATCTGGATACCTAAATATGAATTTTAAATCTATCTTTATAGTTTTCATATAAAGATTTTAGAAGAATCAATTAAAGATCAGTTTAAAAAAAATGTTTTTTTTAAAATTAAAAAAAGCTAATTTCATCATTTTATTTGATTCAAATCTATTATGTTTTGATCATGTGATCATAATCAAGAACTTGTTGTCCGGAATTAGCTTTTTTTATTAATTTTTATGATAATATCTACTGCATATTCAGTTTTATTTTAATAAAATTTAATTTGTTTTGAATCATCAAAATGAGCAAAATGCTGGAAAAACTTCAAAATGTGGCCAAAAATCGTACCAAATACTTGAGTATGCCACTAGAAGATAAGCGTAAATTGTACAAATGTAAAGAAAAGTATATAACGATAGAAAAATTAATAAAATGGCCTGAGTATTTTGAAAAAAGTGAACTTAGATTTGAAAATTTAAATGAATGTTGTGCAACAAGCCCAGGATTAAATAACAAAATATCTATTTTTGAAGGTGACATAACTACACTCGAAATTGATGCTATTGTTAACGCTGCAAACAATTCTTTGCTAGGAGGTGGTGGTGTAGATGGTGCCATACATAGAGCCGCAGGTCCGTTGCTTTTAGAAGAATGCAAAACTTTGGGTGGATGCCGAACTGGTCTAGCCAAAATCACTTCAGGCTATAACCTCCCAGCTAAATATGTAATACACACAGTTGGACCGATTGGTGAAAAACCAGAATTTCTTAGAAATTGTTACCAGAATTGTCTTGATATTGCTCGTGAGAATAATTGTCGAACAATTGCATTTCCTTGTATTTCAACTGGAATCTATGGCTACCCTCATGAAAAAGCTTCAATTGTAGCCCTAAATGAAATTCGAAGTTATATCGAGAAGCACAGTGATAGCTTTGATTTAATTATTTTGTGTCTGTTTATGGAAAAAAGCAAACAGGTTTATGATAAATTTTTGCAAAAATTTTTTCCATTGAGAACTAATCTTAATATTAATAATCAAACAAAAAAAAGTTAATTAGTAAAAATATATATTTAAATTTAAATTTGCTTTAAAAAAATTATTAGTATTTTAAATTCGGTGAAAAACTTTTTTTTTCTTCCTGTATTCAAATTCAGCCAAAATTTAAATACTTCAAAACGATAAAGAATCAAAATTTTTTTTTAATTTAAAAATTAGTTCTTAAAGTAAAAAAAATGAACCGAATAATTTTGCATTCTATATTGAATTTCGTTAAAATATATGTTCTTTTTTTATTTTATAAAAAAGAAAATCTATTAATATAAAATAAAAAATTATATTTATATTTTACTTTTTTTTACAAAATTAATTTCTTAAACTTTTAAATTTACCCAACAAAATAATAGAAATTTTTGAAAAAATGATTTTTTTATATTCAATTTATAAATAATTTATGATTATTGATATATTTAAAATCAAAACTTAAAACTTGATTTTTTTATGAGAAAAAAATAACTTAGACTTATAATGATCAAAATGTAAAAAAATTTATTAACCGATTAATGATTAATTATTAATAAAAAAATTGCACCAACAAGCTTTTTACTTTTAAAATGATTTAAAAATAATAACAATTTTCAAATGGAGTTAAAAAAAAGAGTCAAAAACACATTAAGTGACATTCTTATTTCTTCTACTAGCCACGGCTTTCCAAATATAATCAAATCCAAAAATGCCTCGATCAGAATTATGTGGATCTTTTTTACACTATTGTCAACCGGAATTTGCTGCTATCTTATAATTCAAAACATAGTCAATTACTTAAATTATGAAGTTACCACTACAATGAGAATCATAAGCGAATTCTATCCAATATTTCCAGCTGTAACCATTTGTAATCTGAATTACTTTACCACGAATTATTCAATAGAGTTTATTAATAACATTAGTTCTTATTCAAATAATCTAAATCCACTCACAGGCGATTTGTTTTCGATGGCAAAAATTGAATCAAAACAACCAAAATTTAAAAATATAACTAATAGATTTGGTGACTCAGTGGAAAAACTTATTATAGATTGTCGTTTCGAAGGAGAAAAGTTTAATTTAACAAAATTAAAATATTTTTTTCATCCTCATTATGGAAATTGCTATCAATTTAATACCGGATTTAATTATTTTGGCCAAAGAACTGACTTAAAAAGAACAATGTTGTCAGACAGATTAATGGGATTAAGATTAATTTTAAATATAAGTGTTCCAGATAGTTTGAAATTTATGAGCCCAAACTCTGGTGCACTTATCTTTGTTCACAATCAAACTGCTTATCCATTAGATGAGCTTACTGTTGGACCAAAGACAGAGACAAACATTGCTCTATCAAGAACATTTTATGAATCTCAACATAAACCTTATAGCAACTGTGATGGTAATACAAATGATATAAACAGTTATGACTCTGAATTTTTTAAAATAGTTCATAAAAATGCTAGAGGCTATAGCCAGACTTTATGTGTTTTTCAGTGTTTACAGAAGTACATAATTGATGGATGTTCATGCTCTTTTGATAGTTTGCCAAGTTTCTATGATTCAAATTCATGTAATTTACATAATGGATGCATGTGGAATATCATAATAAAGGTTTTCGACAAGCTTTTATTTCTAGAATGTGAGCAAAAATGTCCTTTGGGATGTGATGGAATTTTAATTGACAAAACAGTTACATTGAGTGAGTTTTCAAATTCACAATATGAAGATGCATTAGCAAAATATGAAGGCTTAGATTCAGTTTATTTCAATAAAAGTGTCAATGGACAAGATTTTGCTGTGGTGAATATTTATTACAAAAGTTTGGGCTATACTTCAATTACGGAGAAGCCAAGGTTGGATTTTGTTGGACTAATTTCTGGCATTGGCGGGGTAGCAGGGCTTTTTCTTGGCATAAGTGTACTTACACTTGTTGAAATAATAGAAATAATGTTTCAAATTTTTCTAATGATATTTTTAAAAAAGAAAACTGATGTAAAATCTGAAAATTAAATTTTAAGCATGTTATCATGTAAAGTTTGCCCCGAAATATGTTGGTTTTTAAATATTTTTCTTTAATTTCTGCTTCATTATTATTATATATTTCTCTAAAATAAAGTGTCTATTAAGGTTTTAATGAATGGCAAACAGATAACATTGGCTCAAATACGGGATTCAAATATTTAATTTTAAATTATTTAATTTTTGCTGAAAATTTTACCAAAATTTAATATAACTCGACATTTTCAATTGTCTTTTAATAAAATAGAGGAAAATTAATAAATTTAACAACTGGTTCTTAATCCTTATTTTTTTGCAAAATTTTTTCGGTTCTATTTTTAAAATTGGATATCATATTTTCTTTTTATAAATGTAATTTGATAAATTTAATAAAAATTGATGCTTTAAAATTTTTTTTGTTGATTTTTAAAAATCTTTAGAATTGACTCCAAACAGTAATAATTTTATTATTAAAAAATGTAAAAATTTGGTTTAAAAATAATATGGTCTTTTCACACAATAAAATATATTTCCTTGAATTCATATTCTTGAATAGATCAAAAGTATTGTCGAATACATATTTTAAAATATTAACTTTTCTTTTTCGGAATGAAACATAAATAAGTTTCTTGAATGCTTTTCAAAAAATAGGTTGGCAGGATACAGGAATATCTAAAAACCTTTAATTCCTCTAAAAATTTAGACAAAAGTTTGTCTTAGAAATAAAAATTAAGAATAAAAAGGAACCTTAAACTGATCCTTGAGGAACGCCAAGACCCATTAAGGATGGTTGAGAGGATACTTATTTTATTCTAACTCTTTAAATTTGTTTATTAATAAATAAATAATTATATAAAATTTTAATCTTTCAATATTAAATTGAAAAAAATCATCGATACAATTAATAAAAAATTATTCAATAATATAGCTAATTAATTTTTGCCATATGAACACTTTTTTTTGTTGCCATGGTTACATGTAAAAGTAAGAAAAATTGAAAATTACTTTGAGTGGTGATTTGAAATTTAAGCCTTTGTGAAAATAATGGACGATAACCTTAGTGATGAAAGTATTTTAACTGAATCAGATTCAGATTCGATAAATCTTAATCAAAATGACATCAGTTCCGAATTCTCGGTCCGGAATCAAAATCGCCAAATCGAAACTCTCAAAAAACTCCGCCACTGCCTTAACGAAAATAAACAACTGCGACAAAGACTCGAAATTGTCGAAAGTGAACTTGAAAATTATTTAGAGTATAAGTCATTTTTGCCAATTGTTGATAGAAATGACCAGTCTACATGCACAGAACCACTACGTACACCACCAATTGAAGAAATCAAGGAAGACACAATTGCAATGGAAACTAAAGAGTGCCAAGCTGATTTTGAGATCCTTTTGCCCAAAATGCCAACCCCTCTACCCCCACCTTCACCTGTGGTCATTATAAAAGAAAAAACAGCAATTATCATTCCTAAAAGTGACAACGAAACTCAATGTGATGGAGATTATTGGACAGATAAAGATATGATTGAAAAATTAAAGGCTGAAATCGAGGCTATTAAACATGAACGTGAGCAAGAACGGACAAATTATGAGACAACAATTACAGACCTTAAAATACAAAACGAAGATCTTGGCAAAAGATTAGCAGATACTCAACAAGCAATAGATACCGCCAATACTAAACTAGAGGAATATTTAAAATTGAATATAAAACTAGACCATGAATTAGATGAGCTGAAATTTTTTAAAGAAAATTATAGTTTATTAAAGATAGAAAATGATGAGTTGATAAAAAATTTGGATCAAAGACAAAAAGATTTGGAGGACGCAAATGCCAAAGTTATCGATTTGAGCAAGAGTTTGAATGAAAGCTTGGAATTAGGTGAAAAGCTTAAATTGACAATTGAACAAATGGAAGCGAAAAATAAAAATTCTGTTGAAAAATTTATGGATGAGTGTTTGAGACTGGAAAAAGAAAATTATGATCTGAAACAAAACAAGGAGAGTCTTGAGGCCGAATTAAAAAGCTTAGCCGAAACAATGATCATGCTCCAAAAGGAGATCGACCGCTACAAATCAGATCTAAAAAATTTTAATTTTAAAGAATTTGTTTCTATTAGAAGAGAACTTAATCAGCTTAAACAAGAAAGAGAAAAATATTTTGCTAATTTGGTCACTTCGCCGCCAACAAACCAAGTTTCTTCTAATCAACAGTCGTCGCCATTGCCTCCCATTAAACCATTGAAGAAAAATGTTTTTAATTTTTTTAATTAAACCTTTTTAAGGTATTTGAACATGTAGTTGTATAAAAAATAAAAAATAAATGGACCTTGAAAAATATTTTTTTTATTGTTTTTATTGTTCTTGTTTTCAGACATTCTCAAACATTTTCTACTTAGCTTTATGTATTGTACAGCTGAATTGAAGCTAAAGCACTTGGCTTAGAATGATATGCTTTTTATTGTAATTAAAGTAAATTTAATATCATGTTACTAGAAAAACGCCTGTAAAATTACAATTTTAATTTTCAAAAGGTCATTTAATTAAAAAACCACGATCAATAAAATAAGAGTGCAAAATTTCAAGTCAACATGTAATCTTGATCAAATGATATTTAAAAATTAAACTCAAATTCTGAAAAATCATCAGAAAAATAAATTTAAAATTTTTCTTAAGAGTGCTACGTCGAGCTAGTAATTAAGCTTGAATGATCGAGGACAAAGTATTATAAAGTTAGGGTCAATTATGGAAAAAGATTATTTTGTAAAAAAAAAAAACAAAATTTTGAATAAGGTATTATAAAAAGAGTCAAATTTTAAAAATTTCATCTCAATTTAATCATGATTTTTTCTTCCATTGAAATTTCGGGCAGCCATTTTTGGGTCCCGGTTAGATTTTCTTAATTCTTGTAGATAATATTAATATTAACTTATTATAATTAATTAAGATCCCATATGGTCTAGTGGTTAGGATTCCTGCCTTTCACGCAGGCGGCCCGGGTTCAATTCCCGGTGTGGGAAAATTTTTTTAAAAGTGTGAAGCAGTCGAAACACTTTGAAAAAATTTATGTTTTAAATAAAATTTTAAATTTTCAAGCTAATAAATTTTTTTTTAATTGATACTAAATAATTTTCAAGTTTGATATTCTTTTTAAAATAAAAGTTATTAAAATTTGAAAATTATTAATTTGTTAAAACACAATTCCCACGCTTTGATTTGATTGACCAATTTAAAAAATATTATTAAACAGATAACATAAAATCACTTCAAGGAAACTTCATCCAATATTGAAAAAATTAACCAAAAGATTATTCATAAGATTTTACACTATACCACTTTGATTTTAGCTAATATAATCGGATATATCTCCATTTTCATCTTTAAAATTATGGTTATATTTTCTTAATAAAATTAGAAAGTAACTCAAAAAGCTTTTAGGTATTTCTAACGGACAGGCCTTTTTTTTTCAAAAATCGATTTTAAATAAAATCGTTTTGTTTTAATATAATAATTATGATAATAATTATTCATTATTTATCAAAAAAATTTGAAAGATACAATTAAAAATACAATCTAAAAATTTCTTACTTCCAAAAGGCTTCGATCTGAGACTTTTATAAATTACAAAAAATTTAAAAATAATCGTATTCGGAAATATTGAAAATTAAATGCTTGATTTTTTAAAAAAATTAATTTTGAAAATTATTTGATAAACCAATTTATTTTCCATTATAATTTTTTGTTTTATTAGGAAGCATTTTTTTTCATTGAGATAATTATTAAGCTGAATTCTTAAGTCTAAATTAATCAATAAAAGAATTACAGAACATTGATTTTCAGATAGCGATTTTCAGTAGATTAAAATTTTCATTTTGTCTTATATACACGCTATCTTTTTTTAATTAATTAAGATCCCATATGGTCTAGTGGTTAGGATTCCTGCCTTTCACGCAGGCGGCCCGGGTTCAATTCCCGGTGTGGGAAATCTTTTTTAATATTTTACAGTCTAGAAAGCCTTGCTTGTTTTTTTAGCTTAAACGAAAAATGAACATAGCAAGCAAGATCTAACAAGATTCAAAAATTTTTCATCTAATAAAAATCTACCCTTTAATGTAAAAAAATTCAATTTTTTATCTATTTTTTTTAAATTCTGAAAAATATATTCAAATTGGGAGTTAAATTTTAATTTTATTATTATTTTTAATATTGAACTGATTTTAGTGCCTATATTATCGTTAAATCTTCATTTTCATTAATTCAAAAATACCGGAAATTTTTTTTGAAAAGCTCTCACTTTTAAAAAAATTTTCCCACACCGGGAATTGAACCCGGGCCGCCTGCGTGAAAGGCAGGAATCCTAACCACTAGACCATATGGGATCTTAATTTAATTTAATAAGAAATATCTTTTTTAATTAATACAACCTTTTAGTTATTGCATTTTTTTCAATTTTTTCTAAATAAAAAGCCAATAATCAAAAGAATAATCAGAATTTGGAAGGATCGAAAAAAATCATACAATTTGCTTTTAAATAGTTATTTTAAAGAATAAATATCATCATGACTTTTAATTTTGATATTTGAAAGTTTTAAAAACGTTAAAAGACAATTTTTCTATGAAACAATGGTAATTTTACAACTAAAGAATGTAATAATCCATCCAATTTTTGTATTTTTATTTTAGGATAATGAAAGAAAAATTGTACTTAAATTTATTTCAAGTTTATTTTTCTATTAAAATTGGATATTTTTCAACTTTTGTGCAGCTGAAACTTTAGAAGTAAAAAAAACACATTTTATTCTTCGAAAACGGATCAATCACATAATGATATCCCAATTTATTTTTTAAAATTTTAATAGTAAAATTCGTCTCAATTTAATAGGAAACAATCCAAAAAGGAAAGAAAAAGTCTCCTGATTGAAAATATCTATTTATTTGGATGATTGAAAAAATAATGAATTTCTTAATGTTCATTTCCCACGTTTTTGATTTTATAAACTAATTTATAATCAATTTTATTACGATAAAATTAAATAACTAAGGAAGCTTTATTTAGTGTTTAAAAATAAAATACAATTAAACTCATATGATTTTGCATTATATCACTTTTGTTAAAAACTTTTTAATCGGAACCTTTGAAATTTTGATTCTTTTTTTTCTTAAAAAGTTAGTTTTAAAAAGTATTTTTCGACTTTTAAAGAAAGTGTTTTTTGAAAAATCGATTTGAAAACTAATATATTTATTTTAAAATAATTATTAGTTTTTTGAAAGAAATAAAAAGAACTTTCAAAATTAATTTAATTGAAAGTAAATTTTACATTAAAAATGGATTTGAAGAAACCAATTACTTTAAGTCGCAGAATAAAAAGCGTTGTTGTCGATGTGTTGCTTTCATCGACGAGCCATGGCCTGCCTAACATTCTTAAATCAACCAAAATTTCAATAAAAATAATTTGGGCTTTTTGTACCATTCTATCAACAGGCGCTTGTGCATATCTAATCGCCGAAAGTATAGTAAACTATTTTAAGTATGAAGTAACAACAAAAACTAGAGTGATTTCAGAATACAATCCATTGTTTCCAACAGTCACCATTTGCAACATTAACTACTTTACTTCGGAATTCTCTGTAGGATTCATTGATAATCTTAAAAATAAATCAAATTTGACAAATCCACTCACGGGCCAGTTTGAACTTATGGCAAAAATTCAAGCAAACCAACCAGAATTAGAAAATAATAAAAAAAATTTTGGTGATTCACTTAGTAAATTGATAGTCCACTGTCAATTTGTCTACCAACCATGCAATTTATCTGAATTCAAATTTTTTCTTCATCCAAATTATGGCAATTGCTATCAATTCAATTCGGGTTTTGATCTGGAGGACAAAGAAGTTTACTTGTCAACAAGCATGTTTGCAGATAGACTTTATGGTGTAAAATTAATTTTGAATATAAGTGTCCCAGACAGTTTGAAATCTATGAATCCAAACTCTGGAGCACTCATTTTTGTTCACAATCACACAACTTATCCATTAATGGTAGACCCAATTGCTGTAAGCCCAAAGACTGAGACAAATATTGCTCTGTCAAGAACATTTTATAAATCTCAACAAAAACCTTACAGCAACTGTGATCAAAATACAGATGATATAAGCAGCTATGACTCTGAATATTACAAAAAAGTCCATCAAAATATAAAAGGCTACAGTCAGACTTTGTGCGTATACCAATGTTTTCAAAAATTATTCATTGATAAATGCGATTGCTATGTGGCAAATTACCCAAGTTTTTATGAATCAAAACCTTGCAGTTTATTCACCTCTCAAGATTGCATTAATCAAGTTTTTCAAATACTAGAAAATGATGACTATCTAGAAAATGAATGCACAAAAAATTGTCCTTTGGAATGTGAAGGCATGAGGTTTGATAAGATCACTTCTTTAACTAAATTTTCTAATAGTGAATTTGAAAAAATTCTAAGCGAATATAGTGGACCAGGTTCGGTCTATTTTAACCAGAGTATTGATAGTAACGACCTTACAGCAGTTAATATTTATTATAATAATTTAGGTTATACTTCTATAACTGAGAATCCAAGTATAGGTGTCGTGGGTCTTTTTTCAAGCATTGGTGGACTTGCAGGTCTTTTCCTAGGAGTAAGTGTTCTGACCTTTGTCGAAACAATTGAAATTTTGATTCAAATATTGCTCGTGATTGCAGAAAGAAAAAAAGTAACTATAAATAATTAAAATTTAGTATTTATTTTCTACTTTTAATTATTTTTTTTCAAATCCAGGCACAACAAATAATAATTTTTAGAAAATAATTTAATAGGGATAAGAAATATAATTAAAAACAATTTAATTCACATAAAACAACTGATGACTTATTTTTTAGAAATTCTAAAAAAAACAGTATTTAAATAAATTGAGGCTAATGATAAAAATACTGAGAAATTATGAAAGTTTATTTTACTTAGAATTCAATTGTGCTTGAATCATCTTAATTAATATTTATTGTGCTTAAGAGTTTTTTTTTTTGATTATTTAATTTAACTGAAAATGAAGAATTTTTTAAATTTGATAAATTATTTATTAATTACAAGCAGCGATTATAATTAAAACTAAACAAAATCATTTTATTATTAAAATTAAGTTTTTTTAATAACTGATCTCAGATCAACTAGAAAGAAAAAAACTAAAAAATTGTTTTTGATTATTTATTGACCGCATATTAAAGCGTCATTTATTTTGATAAAACGTCAATAAAATTAATGTAACTTAAATGTATTAATTGTCATTGAAAAGAATAAATGTAACTTAAATGTATTTATTGTCATAGTCAAAATGGTAACTTATTTCAATGAACCATGGCTCGAATCTTACGACCCCAATAAATAATTTTATGGGGAATCGGGGGGGTAATGAAGATATTCGTGAGGCTTTCGACGAATAAATCGAAGCTCGAGACAACTTAAGGAAAACTTTAATTGAAACTGAGGTAGAAGAAGGTAATAATGAGACTACCCTAGCAGAAAATTTCTACAATAACGCTGTTATCCCATTTAATAATGTGGAAGCATATAATTGATGTTGATTAAAGCCAAGGATTATTCGAGTCCTTTCCTAATTTTTTTATGATTAAAATTTTTTTTTAATGACTCTTTACTTTATAACATTTAATTTTATTATGTGATAACTAATTACTTAAAATGACAACTATTACTTTTAATTTACGATTCATACATTCAATTGACTAATTTTTATGTTGACTAATTAATATAAATAAATGACGATTTGATCTTTTTTTAATTGACGTTTAATCAAAATAAATGACACTTTAATATAATTTCTTATTTAATTTAACTGAAAATGAAGAATTTTTTAAATTTGCGATTATAATTAAAACTAAACAAAATCATTTTATTATTTAAATTAAATTTTTTTAATCAGCTAGAAAGAAAAAAACTAAAAAATTGTTAACTTTGAATTTTTTTCCTACACTTTTAAAAATAAAATATTCAAAAATAATTTCAATTTTTTTTAAATATAAAATCTAAATAAAACAATGGAACTTTTTTAAAACAATCGAGATGACTCAATTAGAGAACAAAGTAGAGATAAAAGACAGTCATAATGGTATTACAAAGTCACATGTGATTAACCATCTAGGAAACTTATTGTCTATAGATGAAATCGACGCTTCACAATATAACCATGAATACTTTATGAATAATTATTTGAGCAAATCCAAGCCATTAGTGATTAGAAATGCTTTAAAAATATTTGACTGTGGCGAAGCTTTTAAAAACTGGTCTTTGGAATACTTGAATGAAAAATGTGGTCAAAACCGTGTCTTTGTTCGGCGAAATACGATGCACGAGAGTTACAAAATGGGAAAAGCTTATAATGTCCAAGAAATTAAGTTTGAGACATATGTAAAAGATTTATTAATGGATAATTTTAATAGTCAAAATTCGTATTTGGCTGTTCAAAATATAAAAAAAGCATTTCCTCAAGTTAGCGATGAACTTAAGATGCCTCAATTTGTTGAAAAACTCCACGCAGGACCATTTTTATGGATAGCAAGAAGTGGTCATTATGAATATACACACATGGATCCGGATGATAATATGCTTACTGTGATAAGAGGGCGTAAATTAGTAAGACTTTACGGAAGTAATGTTTACAACATGTATCCGAATGAGCTTGGTTCAAAAGGACGGACCATTCAATCTCAAATAAACTGTGATCAAATCCAAACTAATCTCAATGCTGACATTTTAACACGTTTCAAGAACACTGATTGCCTGTATTGTTTACTTAAGGAAGGAGACATGCTTTATTTTCCGGCGTTCTGTTGGCATCAAGTAAAATCACCAGAATTGACTATTTCGGTGAATGTTTTTTTCGGAGATGCTGGAGAAAATGTGTATATGTCAAAAATTTTAAAATCAGATCAAAAAGAGGCCTTTTTGTATTGGATTTTTAATATTATCAAACAAAATATGCCTTTTTCATCATTTAATAGAATTTTAGCTAATTTAAAAGAATCGCTGAGAGGATTTTTATTTAAACAGTGGCATGAGAGCTTAGATGAACAACAGATAGATGAAATTTACAGTAGAATTATTCAATATTTCAGTTTAGAAGAAAGTGTCAACCAGCTTTCTTCTCTTGGATTGGAATTCAAATCAAAGCATCCACCTGTATTAAGGATTAGAGGTTTATTAATGAGACCATCAGATGATCCGTCTTTTTTGGATGATACTTAAAATAAAATAAAAATTCTAAATTCAAACAAAATGTTTAATATTAATTAAATTTTGGACATTATCAAAAAAAGGTGTAAAATAAAATATCTGAAAGAGAATTAAATTTCGAGAAAAACAAAAATTTACTCTGATTGATTTTCTTTTACAGAATGAATGTTAATCCTATCATAGAAGGTATAACAATAATAATTCAACAATTTTTTTATTTTCTTAAAACTTAATTTATTTTAAGAATTTAAGCATCGTTCTTGTTAGAAAAGTTAGTTTTTGTATAAAAAAATGTTTAATTTAAATATGATATTTAAAAAAAAAAATTAATCAAAATTTAGCTTTTCTTGTATCTTTTTAATTGTCAGAAATTTAAAAAAGAAATTGAAATGTTAAAAATTTTTTGGTCAAAGATTTAATTTTAAACCCTATTTGTCATAAATTTAAATCATGATGAACAATTTTTTTTCAAGCCCTCCTTTTACCATTCTTGCATTTTCCCTCAAAATTTAACTAACTTATTACTACTTTTATAAAAAAAAATAAAATAAAATAAAATAGACGTTTTAGAATACGACAAAAATAATAACAAAAATATTCTAATATAGAAAATTACAAAAATATACTAATAGTAAATATAAAAAAATTAAAAAAAGGATTTTTTTTTTGGTTACAACCATTTGGACAGTAAAAACCTCTTTTTTTTCATTACCATATTACACTGAGTACATACTGAGTTATTATTTGAACATAGTAGATTAATTTCTTGTTTTTTGGCTGGTCTAGAGTTAGTTTCCTCATCATCTGTAGTTAGTAGTTTTTTAATCAGTACCAACAAGAGAAGGTACTTAATTTCTAGTTATTACTGTTTACAGATACGATCCTGATAGAATTTATAAATATGATCATTTTTTCAAAATCTTGTCAAGACTTAGTGTCAAAGTTCGACAAATAATTTTTTGATTCTTCTTGTGTTAAAAACGAATCTTTACCACTCTTTACCAAATACAAGTCGTTATCATCATGTTTTACATGTTTAAACGGCTCTGACTTTTTATTCCATTCGTAAACGTGAAAAAAATCGTTATTATCTGTTATAGGTTCTTATAAGTACTCTTTAAAGTTATTATTATCAATCTGAACCAATTTACGATAACAAGAATTTAAGATTCATTCTTGTTATACGTAAAGCAAATAATAATAATTAGAAAAAGTTTTTTATCAGTTTAATCAGTAAATTATTGATTTTGTCTAAATATTTAAAATATTGGCATTTAAGTTTTTTTTAGTTATTTTAATTGATGCTATCGCAAATTTATTAAATATATCATACGCAGTATTAATATGTCTAATTTTTAGTATTATTTGTTATACAATTTACTTGAATTTGTAAGGTTATTTATTGACAGCCTTTAAGAAAAACTAAATTTAAAAAGTATAAATTTAACCATTTAATTAATCAATATTCTTAAAAGATCGGAAGTTTGTTCTTGCTGAAAAGTTACAAAGTAAAATTTTAATTTTAAGTGTTAAAAAAATGTAAAAATCTAAGCAACATGACAAACAAGAAGAACTTATTTTATATTCTTTTAAATCTTAATATAAATATTTGATAACTATTTATTATTGTTAAATAAAATTTAAAAAAAACTTTTTTTAATTAAATATCCGAATGGAATTGAAAAAGCCCCTCACTTTTAATAATCGAATACCAAAAGCATGTGTTTCATTAACTGGTCATGAAATTCCAAATATCATCAGATCCAATAATTTTTGAATTAAAATTGTGGGGATTTTTTTCACAATATTTTTTTTTTTAATTGACTCAATATTTAATGATTCTATGATTTTTATTGCCGAACATTATTGAACACTGTTGAAATAATGCTGCTGAGTGACGGATTATTAGGTATTAAATCATATATGTAGTAGATTACATAAAATTTATCAATAACCCTATTTATGAATATTTAAGTTAAAAAGAAAGCAATTTTACAATATTTTCGAATAAATAACTTACAAATATATTTGTTTATCTTCATAAGCTCTTTTGGATCATGAAATAAAAATCGAAAAAGAAAAAGAAAATTAATTACATTAAAAAAAATTAAAAATCCTATAATGGAGACTTAGCCTTTCCTTTTATAAAAAAAATTAATTTTGTTAAAACGAGTTTTTTTACACCTATTCGTACTCGAAATTAAATTTTATCTGGCGTTTGTTAACCTCCAATCTAAGGAAAATTTGGAATATATTACTACTTACGTTATTTGAATTCCAGTTTTTCAAAAAACGATAGATTAACTTAAAAATATTTTAATATTTGATAATTTGACAGAATATTCAAAATTATTCAAAATTTTTCTATTTTTAAGCCAGCTTTGTCAACTCATTTTCACATTTCAATTTGCGAGCAAAAAAAATCAAGTTCTCTTAAAATAACCGATTTAAAAAAAAATTATTATGCTTTATTTTTAAATTTCAAAAAAAATTGCAAACAAATTTTTCATAGCTTAATAAAAATTGTATTTTGGCATCAAAACAAAGCAATTTTGGAATAAAAATTTGCACAGTATTTTCTCAAAATAAATACATAAAAATTTTTAACAAAAAATTTGAAACTTTTTTCTTTTCAATTTCAAAATTTATCTGTTTAATAAAAGGACTTATGGTTTTTTAGTCAAAACTAAAAGTCAAATTTTATTTTTAATATCTCTAAGTGCATTAAAGTCATTTTCGTTCTTTATTTTCTAAACCCTATTATACAGTGGAATCCAGTTATAAAGATATGATTGTGATATCCCATCCATGGGAATTTGTACCTAAAGGTAGTAGTTCTCAGCTGATCAGTCATAATTTAATTAGCACATCGACTAGCCAGGCAGTTAATCATAAAACAGATGCTACAATACCGAGTGCTCAAGGTCAAAAATCGGAATCAATCGAACCAAAGATGTCTCATCCACAATTTTATTTGCACAAATCTCATCTAAATCGTTTCTACTCGAATCAAAATTTGTCTCAACCAGGCCGGGAATCGTTGCCTGAAGACAACAATTCAAGCATCAGCGAAATATCTTTTGCCTATTTGCACAAATCGCCAATGATTTCCCATTTCAACTTTGATTTTAGTCAGAATGAAAAATGGCACTTGAAACAAGTGAACGAGTTTTGTGAGGCTGAAGTGTACATCAGAGATAACAGAGTGATTTTATCTTATGGAGTAGACAACGATTCCAAATGTATAAGAAGGACATTCACTTTTGACTCTCTGGTAATCGACTCAAATTGGTTTAACTTTAAAACTGACACAGGTAACAAATTTCTAAAATTTCAAATAAAATCATAATTTCAATCTTTATCTAAATTATTCCATATTAGAAAAAATTTATTTTTTTGTTCATTATTTATCTAACTTTTACAGCCAAATTAGTAAACATTGTAGAAATAATTAGTTTTGGTCAAAAATTTAAACAAAATTTAATTAGTGCATCGACTAGCCACACATTTAAAAATATATTATAAGACATTGATCTATTTTTTGCATTAAATTAACAAAAAAAATTTTTTTTTAATCGTAAAAAGCGCAATATTTAAAAAAATTTATTTCAAAAATACAAAAAAAAATTTGGAAGTCAGAATTTATTTTTTAACTTTAGCTTCAAAATTAAAAATTTAATTTTTAAAGACGATTTTTATTTAAAAAAATTAATCATTTAAATATTTTGACATTTAGGCTATTAATAAAATTTAAAATCACCTAAACAAAAAAAGCAACTTAATTTTTGATCATTTAAGATACCAATATGCTCAATGATTGTCTTTGTGTGTTCGAGAGCCAAAAAATACATGTCTATGCTCCGAACGGTTCTGACTACCATGTACCATTGCCTTTTAAGATTAAAAACTGCTGGAAAATACCAGACGGTATCTTGATTGAACGGTACGCCGACTCGGGCTCGGCTTCCTACTTTCGACCTAATCACTCGAACCAAATTTTTTTCACTCTAAACAATCCATTAAATGACATTAAACCAATTTTATGTAAAAATTCCTCAAATGAAAGTAATTAACAAGTTTAAATTTAAAAATAATTAAAATTTTCCATCTAAAAGACAAAGGTTATTTTTTAAGAGAAAATTCAAAACAATTAATTGTAGATGTAATCGAACAACTTAATTTGGTTCTTGTATTTAGTCTTTTCAACAATGTTCATTCTATTTATCGAATTAGTGAAAATATATCTGAAGTAATTTTTAATTATTTATAAAATAAAAAAATAAACAAACAATTTTTGATATTAAAAATAAATTTCAGGATTCTGAAGTTGTAAATAATCTACTAAATGGTACAATAGCGCATCAAAATGAGCCTTTGGACACAACCCAACCAAACACTATTCCTCATCAGCCACAAAATTTAAACACAAGCTCACTTGTCACACCATTGCCAACACGTCCTGAATCTAATACCAGCTGTTTGTCCCTAAGCGTAAATCAGTCAAAAAAAAGACTCTCTGTTTCGCCTATAATCTCCACTTATTCTTTTTATAACAAATTAAATGTCAACTCACCGCTGGTAGCAAGTTCAAATACCACTGTTACCACCACCACAACAAGCACAATAACCACTACTACGGTCCAGTCCGGAGTACAGACATCGGCTACAACCAATTTAATGTCGGCACATCAGCACTTTTTTCAGCGTAACTTCAGTCCGATGGCCACTCTCAGCCGTTCACCATCTTGTTCTTCTTCTCCGGCAATAAATGCAGTGCGTAGATCAAGTGTGTATCAGCCAGTGCACCGAGGCAGTATTTGTCAATCGGCAAATTGTCTTAGCATAAATCCTCCTACATCCAACAATCTAATGACACCATTGCTAGAGGCCAACCATCACTCATCGCACTACAGAACTCCACTCAATATAAATCAACAAAACACTCCACTCAACATAAAAAGATCATTCACTCCTTTGTTGAACAACACTTCCATTAACCTAATGAACCAGAGTGATTTTATGCAAAACGAGCCTTTGTACGAACAATCTCAGCCAGACTATTGCTTTGAATCGATTTGGACCGAGCCAACAATGGTCGCTGGCGATTCATCAATGAACGAAAAGGCCACTAAATTTTTCCAAATTCAAGACTTGTACAATCAAAAATTTGTATGTTACTTGATGCCAGCCAAGTGTCAATTGAGATGTCTCAAAATCGAACATTGCCAAGAAAATGACACAGTCACCACCACTAACCATTTGAGCTATATAGCCGCTCGCGATGCAGTATTTGTCAATGATCGAAATCTAATGGTCATTATAGACAGTCAAGGCAGTCTTTTTGTGTACTCGGGCATGAACAAGCTATGCAAACTTCAACTACACAACATTGTTTGGTCGAACCCGTTTGGTCACATGAAAAAAAGTGAACTCTTTCAAAGTCCAATCATTACACCCATTAAATCAAAGCTATTCTCTAAACCATCTTTTTTTCAACCAAATGTGTCTTCTAATGAAATACTCCAAACCAGCATTGACGAGTCCAGCAGTCATGTGTTCAAAACGCCCAAAAACTGCTCCAGTGTTCCGTCCAAAATGCTAAGCTCGTCGGTGGGCAAAGTTCTGCATCAACAACACGAGTACAAAGCCTTGCTGGACCCGACCGGCTCCCACTTCAATGTAAGACTAAGCGACAATCGCCTTCTAAGAGTAAACTTGGCCGAGCCGTCTAGCTGCAAGCTTGTCAATCTTTGCCTAGAAGGATTCAAATACACTCTCAACAAGGAGCTGTACTACGAAATAGTCCAACAATGGTTCATTCACCGCTATAGCATGGGCGAATCGATCAAAAATCAACTGAGCCTTTTTCTCTACTTGATCCTTAATCTGTGCGGCTGCTTTGACATGAACAAAATTGAACAAGACATTCCATTTTTGAGCATAAACAAGCCGAGGCGCGTCGAGAGTGCCACTATTGATGAGATGAGCGAATGCGATGAGCAGTCTAAGCGGGCCAAGTGCAGTATGGACGAAGCGTGTGATGACGACTGGCAGTTTATGCTCAACGACCCTCTCTTTCAAAAGTTTATGCAATCGGAAAAAAATCTCGACGAGTTTGACATTAGGCCAAGTGATGCGGACACTGAACTGACACAAACGCCAAGTAAACCATCAAGTGACAATCAAAAAACGCCTGGCTCTCAATTTTCTAGACAAAAAAGGTCGATAAGCTCGACCCTGAGCGGCGCTTATGCCACTTCAACTGGCTCTGGCGGCTCAGGCGGCATTCTTTATTCGTACATCAAAAATGTTCTCTACACTCTGCACTTGATTTATGAAGAAGTCAAGCTTTACCGATCGCTCAATCAATATTATGAAGATTTGGCTCAAGTTTTGTATGTTCTGGCCAGCGAAATCGGTCTCGGTGTGTACATGAGCTATTACGAAATGGACTATCCGAATCTGTTGCGTTTTAAGTACAAAAAGTCTCCCAGTGTCTTGGTCACACCGACGGCCACGAGCAAAAGTTCGGTCGGCTACTTGATTCAACAAGAGCCGCCCAGTTTGATCAAGTTTTTGTCAAATCTGTTGACTCAAAAGTCGGTTAGTCAGCCGTTTCCTGTCATCGAATCTGTGACCAAGCGAATTATGAGAACAATTAAAATTTTTAGCATTGTTAGCTTGTGCAATAACGAAAGAGACAATTTGGACTATGAAGAATTCATCGATCAGTGTTTCTTTAGGATTAACTTTTCGGGCTTTCAGCCGAGTAGTGAGCACGAGCCGCATCCCTATCCGGGCTACAATTTAAAGTTTAAATTTGTTCACGGTCAAGCCAATCTGTGCGAGAACATATTTTCCAAGTGTTTAGAAATGGGCCTTTGTTCACTGAACGAAATTTACGACTATCCTCTATTTGTTTTGTTTCCTATTTTGGAGTCGATCAAATGGTCGCGTGACAATGCTTGCTTCACTTGGCCATCTTTTGCTTTCGATCTAATTGGACGCAATGATTTGGCTATTTTGAAAAGTAATTCGGACGCATTGAACAAACAAAACGAGTCCAATAATGATCCAGAAAATGAAGAACTACAGCTCTACAATCAATCGAAACTTGTCAGCAGCGCTCTGAATAAGAATTTCATCAAACCAAATCAATCAGAACTAAATCTTTGTCTAAATGTAAACCAAAATATCAAAAAAGATGAGGAAGACGGTATTTTTATTTTCTTTTGTTTTTTTTTTTTTGTGAATCTTTTATCTACAATTGTAGCTACAATTCTACATTTCTACAATTTCTCAAAATGTTATTGTTTAAAGACTTTGAAATGATTTTACCAAAGTATAGAATTAAAATTTCTATTTTTTTGCCTGCATTAAGGATTTGAACTATTTAAATATCTTTCATTTGGGCCCGAAATTAAAATGATTAAACTATCAGTTCGTTTTTAGTTAGTTAATACAGTGATACCTCTCTGATCTGTTCACGGTCCGGAGAAACCTGAAAATGGACACATACACAGGTGGACAAATTAGAGAGCTTCCAATATGAAATCAAGAATTAAATTAAAATTGTTTTTTAATTTTTTATTTAAAAATACAATGCTAATATCTTAATAATTATTTAAAAAAATTCAGGTATTTTTGTGTGCTTATTATGTTTGATTTTGTAGTGTTGTAAGGAGTAATTATTTATCAATTAGAAGAAAAAGGTTTTTTGTTAAGTTTTAGTAATGTATGGACAGATTATAGTCCTAGATTTCTTGTTTTTTTGGTGGACAAATTAAAGAGGTTCGTTGATCTGTATTAAGATAGGAAAACTTTTGGGGGAAAGAAAAAAGTGGGAATTAACAGAGGTGGACAGATTAAGAGGTTTCACTGTATTAGAAAAAATTAAAGTCAAGATTGATAAGCAGTATTTTTTCCAATTCTTTAAAGTTTAGAAAAATAAAATTAAAAACCTAGCTGCCTGTGAATTATTTGTATTTTTAATGTGTTTTGTATTCACTTTTGGGTATCAATTTTACATTTCGAGTATTGACATGATAATTAGAATTAATCATTAAAAAAAATTGTTAAAAAATTTGTAAAATAATGCAAAATAAAATTAGATAAATTTATTGAAAAAATACCTTAACGATTTAAAAATACATTACTGCTAAGTCATGATGATTCTCGTGAATTTACGCAAGATAACGATAATTGACGTATATTGACGTAAAAAAAGTAAAGATAGTTTTGTAAATTAACGTTTATTGACGTAATTATACGATAATTTTATTTATTTTACGTAAATTTACCCATTTTACAGGAAATTATAAAAGGACCAAAAAACTGCTGTTTTTCTTATTTTCTTGAAATTTTTCAAAATATAGTAAAAAAAAGTAAAAAAACGTAAGAAAATGTAAATTTATGAATTTTTTTTATGATTTTTTTTATGTATAATTAAATTTTAAATGTTCTATTTAAAACAATCACAGTTCCTATAACGATAAAATCAAATCAGAGCAATTGGGGCGATAATTAATTTTCAAAAAAACTTGGATCACGAAAATACCAATCTTACATAGAACATTTGACATTTAACCATACATAAAAAAAACAAAATTAAATTCATAAATTAACATTTTCTTACGTTTTTTTACTATTTTTAATGTAAATTTACTAATTGGGATTTCATGTGTTACATAAATTCACGTAAAATTACGTTTTTTTTATTTTTAGATGAAAATAGCTAAAAATTAAAAAAATGTTTATATTTTGAAAAATTTGAAGAAAAATGAGTAAATTTACTCAAAATAACTAAAATTATCGTATAATTACGTAAATATACGTCAATTATCGTTATCTTACGTAATTTCACGTATAATATTTGATTAAGATAGCGTTTTAGATTTTTTTCATTAAAAGCATTCAATTTTACATAATATGAAAAAAATTAAAATCTACCGGTACTACCAATCCTTTCCCAAATTACAGAAAGCCAAAGACAATTGACACAAAAAAAAATTAATTTTATTTAATCAAATTTGTGAGAAAAATTATCAGCTTGAATTGATAATATCAAAATCGTAGCTCAGTTCTTGGACATCTATGGAATTGTATAATAAAATTTTTTTTTCATCGCCGGTATTCTTTATATAAAGTTAAAATAATTAGAAAATGATCTTTGATTTAAAAGAATTGGTATATTTTTTTAAAAATTTTTTTAAAAAAAAACTTATTTTTTTAAAAAATTTAAAAAAAAAAACTTATTTTTTATTTTTAGTGTTATTAGCATAAAATAACGTAAAAAATGGTAAATTCTGATTTTCAAATCAACAATTAAACAGTAAATAAAATACAAATAGTTATCTTCTGTCAGAATTTTTTTCAACCATTTAAAATATACTATGAAGAATATTTCAATTAAATTATCAAATTAATTTTTTAAGTTTTTATTTACTCAATAATTCTTATTTTCATACAAAAAATAAAAAAATTAGATAGCTCAAATACTAAATGATGAAAAAAAATTCAAATATTTCTGTCAAAGGTTTTTAATAAAAAAAAGTATTTCAGTAAAAAAAAAAGAATTCTTTATTTCTTCAATTATTTTGTATCTAAATGATAGATTTTTTTCAACAGGCATGGAACATATGGTAAATCTAGAGACACTGAAGTGTCGTTTTAACGAAGATTTGCGCATCAAAGAGCTTAGAACATGTTTGCAAACAACCCGACCGATACAAATCAAACTAAACCAAGGACCTGATGTAAGTGATCATGATTTTTTGGAAGAAGAAGAAAAATTTCTGTCATGCATTTGTGTACGAACAATGGCTTTACCAATAGGTCGGGGTATATTTACCTTGCATACTGTAAATCCGATTCCCACTGAGCCAATTTTAGTTCCTGAGCTAAATCTAAAAGGAAAAAGTCTTACAAAAAAGACCACAATAGATTTAACTCGAGTCGAGGTGCCAGCTAACATGACTAATTGGCCATTGTTTCACAACGGAGTGGCTGCCGGACTCACCATTAATGCTCAAGCCAAAGACCTCAGCAACTCGTGGATCAAGTCTCATTTGGCAAAAAATTTCGAACTCACTAACGAACAAGCCGGATTCCTATACGGCCTTGGTCTCACTGGTCATCTTGCCAGCTTCAGCATGCTAAACATCTACGACGCTCTCACCCGCAGACATGATCTTACAAACATAGCCATTTTAATCGGCCTAGCCGCTTCAAAGTAAAAAATAAAATTTTAGCTCAAAAAAAATTTATTTTAATTTTATTTCTAGAATTGGATCCATGGATCTAAGCGTTACTCGCTTGATCAGCATGCACATTAGATGTAAGTATCCTTTGAATAGAACTAAAGAGCTTGACTGCTTGAGTGTACTTTAAATTGTAGCGCTGATGCCTCCTGTTGAAATAGAACTCGAAACGCCGTACAACATTCAAATCGCAGCTTTACTAAGTCTAGGACTAGTTTATGTAAAAACAGGCAACAAACACATGAGCTATGTTCTGCTGAAAGAGATCGGTCGTTTGCCAGCAAACGATGCCGACAAGGACTTGAACTCATTGGACCGTGAGGCCTATTCACTCACAGCTGGACTTGCTCTTGGTCTTATACTACTTGAAAAAGGAAAAAAAAGCCTTACCATTATGGACAGTACATTTACAGACGAGTTGTATCATTACATGGTCGGAGGGCATAGAGAAAAAGACAATTTGAGCGGCTATTCGAACAACTTTTCCGCCAACAATCCAAATCAAAGCTCGGAAGCATCAGGAAACAATTTCAAAGCGTCAAACAGCTCGTACATCAGAGAAGGAGAATCAATAAACACAAATGTCACTTGTCCAGGCGCCACCATTGCTCTAGGATTGATTTACTTCAATAGCTGTGATAAATTGATTAGTGAATGGTTCGCTCCGCCTGACTCTGCTTTTCTTTTGGACTCGATCAGACCAGATTTTCTCCTGCTAAGAACTTTGTCCAGAAATTTGATTATGTGGAAGCATGTGGTGCCCACTCAGGAATGGCTAGTTGGACAATTGTCCAATTTATTAAAAGCAAATATAAGAAATGATAAATTTTTGAACGAAAAATTTGCACACTTGATTAAAGCAGAAGAAACACGAAAAACTACTACTAGAAAACAAGTGGTTTTTAAAAAAGAAAAAAGTGACTCCGAATGTGAGCTCATTGACGACATTCATGACAATACTGATGAGGATGACAATGTTGTGGTGGACAGAGATAGTAAGAAAAAGAAACATCTATTGGGTGATTTGATACAATTTGATGATGTTGAGAACGAGGATTTTTTCGATGATATCGAAATAATCCACATGAAAAAAACCAAAAGCAAGAAAAATGTTGAGGATGAAGAATTTGAGGATCTTGGATCTCAATTTGATACAAATTCGAGCGATTCGAATGGATCGAATAATGCTATTGATGACGAGACCAGAATCGAGGCTTTTAGACACATTATTGCTGGTGCATGCATGAGCATTGGACTTAAATTTGCCGGAACATTCAACAATGATGCTTACAAAACATTGGTAAGGAATTTCTATGTTTTTTTTACGCCATTTGCAAATGACAAACTTCATTGAATTGATTGACCAAAAAATATATTTAATTTTTTTTTAAGTTAAGACCAATTTTGCTTGATAAATATCCTATATTGAATAATTTTTTTAATCAAAAAAAATTTCTTAATTACTCCAATATTTTATCATTTGAATAAAGGCCTTATTTTTAGGCAAATTGAAGTTTATGATCAAATGTAAATTTCAGATCAAAATTTTTAGTTTTTGATTTTAAAAAAAGTTATTTTTTATCAATTTTTTAAATACTAAATTTTAAACTTTATTAAACATGGTTTGTTTAATTTTTAATTAGGAAAAAAATTATATGATAATTATATTATAATTTTTTTCTGAAGTAAAATAAAGTTTCGTAATCAGTGAATGAACATTAAGCCATAAATTATTATGTCAAAAATTGTACTAAACTTTAAATAAAGCTTGAATTTTATTTTAAAATTTGTACCAAAAAAAATTTTATTAACATTTATAAAAAAGCAAATTTGTGTGTTTGGCAACAGTTTAAAAAAATCATGTTTATGCTTGATTCACTTAATCATATTCAATTGAATCAAGCTTTAAATTAGGCAAAATATCAAAATTTTTATCAAATAATCAAAATTTAATTGATTAAAATCTTAATAAAAATGATTAAATTAGATTTTTTTAATTTTTTTAAAATTTAACATAAGATGTTTATTATTTTAATTTAAAAAACAAAACTTTTTTTCTCTAATTGACCTTTAATTCATTCTTCTAAAATTTTTTTGAAAACTTAAAAGACAAATTTAAAATCGACATTTAGGTATCCAAATTATGACTCAAATAAACGCTTTAAATGATATTTAAATATCAATTAAATTATATTACGGCGAAACAAAGTTTAATTTTGTAAAATGTAAAATTTCAAAATATTGAATAAGTATTCAATTTCTTTTAAATAAAAATTCATTAATAATTTTCTATCTAATTATTCATTGAAAAATTATGTTTAATAAAGTTTAGTTATTTATTATTAGAAAATTGATAAACAATACCTTTTTTTTAAATCAAAAACTAAAAATTTTGATTTGAAATTTACATTCGATCATAAACTTCAATTTGCCTTGAATTATATGTTTCTTTAATCCCTAATTTATTATTGTCAAGAAAAATTTAGGAGACGAATTAGGATTTGAAAAAAATATGCAAATTTTTCTTTAAATTGTTCAAAACTCATAAAGTCAAAGTCAAGTCAAATCAAGTCTAAGCATCTTAAAAATTTGACTTAAATATTTGAAATAGAAAATTTTTCCTTTGTAGCTAAAAACATATGTTATTTAATTTTATATTTGGATTTTTTGAAATTCAGTACAAAATGATAAAAGCGAACAGAAAAAATGTAAAAAAATTGAATAACTTTTTTACTCAAAGTTTAAAACTAGTTATGTGAATGCAACATGATGCAATATTCAAAGTTGCATCAAATATTTAAATCCATTAAATAATTTTAATAAAAAATTAAATAAATTTTTTTCTTAAAGTTTAAAATTAGTTATGTGAAAGCAGCATAGTGCAACATTCAAAGTTGCATTAACACTAGAAGCACCAACGATTTTTTCATGTCTTTTTAATTCAAAAGTATTTTAAAAACAAATCATAAAAATCATACAAAATGATATCATTTTTTAAAGAAAATTTTAAAATCTTCATTATTCAAAAGAGATATTTATTTTTTTAAAATCTCATCTAAAGATACGATTATTTACAATTTTTAAAACGAGTCAAAATGACTCGTTTGGTGCTTCTAGTGTTAACTGTCAAAGTCTGCTAATGATGTGCAAAATCTACTTTGTTCTGTTCTTTTTTACTAGACTTTACAAGACCTAATTTTGAAAATTTGAATATAAGTTTACTAGGATCCACATCTTTAATCAGATTTTCAATGGGAATAAGTATTTGATGTAGTAATTTCAAATATATCTTAGTTCATTTAGTAATCTTGAATTTTACTTTCAATTTTTTCTTGTATAAATTAAAGATGTGGCTTTAAAAAAATTCAAAACTTTAAAATAAAGATTATAATTTCTTAAAAATTTAATTTGTAAAAATTTAAATCTAAATTTTTCAAAATATTATTTTAGTTCTTGTAAAAAGTATAAAGTCTTTTTTGGTTAGAAGTTTAAGTCAAATATTGAAAAAATATTTAAAATCAGAAAATTGGTATGCTGATCCAAAGAATCATGATTTAAAATTTAAAAAAAAATGTTTATTAATTTGTTGTTAAATTAAGCTTTTTTCATTTTTAGCTTTTTTGGGCAAATTATTTTACTGACCTTGGTGATTCAAAATTATCCACAGAAAATTGCCTATGCGTAGTTGTACTATCTTTATCGATGGTAATGGCTGGATCTGGGGATTTGGAAGTTATGAGAATATGTCGCTATTTGCGGTCCAGGGTTGGACCTAACTATCCACATGTTACTTTTGGAAGTCAAATGGCTATAAATATGGCAATGGCTTTGCTTTTTATGGGTGGTGGTCGGTACAGTTTAAAAACCGATTCGCTCAGCATTGCCCTATTGTTGTGTGCTTTATATCCTGCTTTTCCAGTCGACAGCAATGACAACCGCTTCCATCTACAGGCATTTAGACATTTGTACGTGTTGGCCAGTGAGCCAAGACTTTTATTGTCCAAAGATGTTGACACCGGAGAATTCTGCTACGTTCCTGTCGAAGTAACACTGAAAGCAAATGAACATCATTCTGAATTTAAATACAAACAAATGGCACCTTGTATTCTTCCCGAGTTGAATCGAATTGAGCAACTAAAAATTCTCGGTCCCAGATACTATTCAATAAATTTTAAGCAAAATTTACATTTCAACGAACTGCGCTTTATTTTATTATCTGAACTATTGGTAAAACAAAAAAATGGTTACTTTAGCTATTCAGATGATCCCAAAGACGAAAAGGCATTTAATATTAGAAATTTTTTGAACAAAATTATAGTACCACATAGCATTACTGTAAATAAAAATAAAAATATAATTTTTTTTTTTTTAAATATACAAAATTATTTTATTTTAGCCCGATTTATTGGAACAAATAACCAACGAAGAGCATATAAATCAATTTGCCAAGATATTGAACAAAACTGACGAAAACCGATTGAATCCAAAAACAAATCGTTTGCTCAAATTGGTCTACGAATCAGTGGTGCAAGAAACATTCGATTTTGTTGGCATCATTCTTGTCTTTGACAAACAAGCCCAACAGCCTAATTCTCAATTCATCCAAGAGATAAAATTGATTAATAAATTTTATAATTTAAATTCATGTAACAAGAAAAGTTTGATAACCAAAGAATTTTTGTACTCGACTTTAAATTCAATTGAATCAAATTTACGCAACAAAATTAAGAGTAATTTTTTTTGATTGTAGTTGAAGGATTTATAATTTTTGTATTTAGACCGGCATGATTTGATCAATTGTTACCTGGATAACAAATGTAATGATGACTTGGCCGACTTGATTCATTTTTTTGTTCTCTATGAAATCAATAGACACGAAATTGAATATTTTTCAAGTAATTTTAATCAATATTTTATTATTACAAACTGCCTTTATATTTTTAAAAAGAAATAATTTCCCAAATGCTTTATTAAAATATTTTAACTCAAGAATCATTAGATTAAATTTTATCTCAATTTTTTAAAATGTCATACAAAATTAAGTCACCTGTTTAATTAAATAGTCTTGAAGAAATATTTTATTTTGTTCAAAATTACGGGGTATTATTTTTCTGAATTTGTTACGCTTTAAAATTAACCCTTACTAATTTACTTTGTTTAAATTGTTTCTTTTTTTCTTAAATTCATTTTGATTCATTAATTATTTTTATCTTAATGATCTTTTTTAAATTGTTTCTTGTTTTTGTTTTTCATTGCGTTCTTTTTAATTTAATTTAATAATTTAAAGTTACCTCTGTTTTAATAAATTGAAAATTTTTGAAAATCACCATTTTAAGCTGATTTATTTTTTCAAATGAAATTAATTAGAAATATTTGTTCAAAATTTTCCTTTGTATCCTTTGACTCAGTGTCCAGATCTTCGGAATCAAATTTTGTAAAATTAAAAAAACCTCTCCATTTATTCCTTTGACAATCTAGATTACTAAAAAATATTACAATAATTAACAATCGATTTTTCTTTTGTCGGCATATTGAATAAATGTTTTGTTGTTCATTAAGAATGGTAGAAGCTGATTCTAAAATGCTTAAATTTATACATTTATATTGATGAGGTCAAGCTATACATAACCAATTCTTAGAAGTGCTACTTTTGAAAGTTGAAATTCTGCATTGTAAAATAAAAAAAACTTAAAAATTAGTTAACTCACTTTGGATTCAATTTTTTCCACTGAATGGTGAGTATTAGATGATGTTATTATGTAAAAATGAAGCAAATTTTTATCTTTAAATTTAAATACCAAATTAGAATAAATTTTAAATTCTATTTATCTAAACTATTTCAAAATGGATTAAAGAGTATAATGAGTCTGGAAAATTGAGCATTCGTTTGGACATTTATTTTAAATAAATACAGAAAAAAACGATTTAAAATTTATTAATAGTTTATCTTAAAAAATCTGATTTAATGATTTTGAGTTTTAATATTTCAATTAAAAAACAAAAAGATTTGAAATTTGTAATCACAGCTAGAAAATTGATAATAATTGTTTTTAATGAGCCTCTTTTATTAATTTTTTCTTAATTCTGTTTCTTAATAATTTTTTTTCAATTGATAATCAATTTTTTTAAGAATGTGAAAATTTTGCTGATCTACTGTCTGTCAAAAATGTGCAAATATCAATCGAGAATTTATTAAGACTGTACCAAGTATTCAAATCAAGCTAAACCATTTTTAATATCGCGATAAAGACTTAAATGTATATAATTCGAATTTTCTTTACTAATAAAATATTTAAAATTTCAATTTTCCTTCCAAAGATGTTTTATTTGGTGCCTATTTTTGACTTTGATTAAAATAAATTTACATGCTAGAATAAAGAAAAATAATTGAAAAGATAACTATTGTGACACATGAATCACAGAACCATTAGTGCACCTGGCTTTTATTATTCCAAAAAAACTAATTATGCTCATCAAATTTAGCAATCTGAGCATCAAAAAATTAATTTAATTTTCTTTTCGATTCATAT
Source organism: Brachionus manjavacas (assembly GCA_019054805.1). Lineage (NCBI taxonomy): Eukaryota > Metazoa > Rotifera > Eurotatoria > Ploima > Brachionidae > Brachionus > Brachionus manjavacas. The sequence continues at coordinate 234,632 of JAHQIY010000015.1, read as the reverse complement.
CAAGCATTCTATCTATTTACCTTTTTGTAAACATCAATTATTAACCTTTAATTTAAATTTAATAAAACTTTTTTTAAATTAAATTTTACATTTTTCATTTTTATGTATTAAAATTCCATAAATTTAGCTCACATTCTTTCGCTTCATATAAAATTAGGGCCTTAAATAATTTTTAAGCTCAGACATTTTCACTCATGTACAACCAATCCTTTAGATACAGTCCGAGGTTGAACTCGATCGTGGATGATTCGGCCAGAAGAAGCACAATTCGCTCAATTCCTGTCCAAATAAGCCACAACCACCCAACTGACTATTCGACCAATATTCCGGTCGAAGTAGAAAACATTTCACGCAGCACCGGCAACTGTAAATTCTTGCCACCAATTCCCTTAGATCAATACAAACTGAACAATGACTCGAACCCAGAAATAATCCGAAAGAAGCCAGCCGATAAGATCAGGTATACGCAAGATGTTGCTGTTAGATATTTGGAGCCACCAGAGGTGCAAAAGCCAGGTGATATTGTCATTCGACAGTTGCCCAACCGACAAATCGCGCCTGCTCCACCTCTTATTGTGCGTCAAGCTCCCCCCAGGCCAGTCAACCCTGCTCCTTTAGTGATCCGCGAAGTGCCACCTCAAGCTCCGTCCAGAATCGGCGAACAGCTAGTTCTAGTTCCTGGCAAAGTTCTTCCACCACCGGCAAGAAAAGTAGTCATAGAAAGACTTCCACCAATTCCACCAAAACCACAGCAAATTTTCATAGAAAAATGGCTACCATTCAAAAAACAAAAGCGAAGAGTTATTTTCCAAAAAGCTGAAGCAGATTGTGTACTTCCAAATCCGAGAAATTTGATAATTCAATGGGACGCACCGGAAGTAGAGGTAAACCGTAATTACAAAAAATTAGGAGTCGAAAGAGCCGACCCAGAAGATTATGTGCGACGTCATGGCCACGATTTGCTAAGACATGATGAATTTTTGAGAAAAGTAAAAAGCATTGGAGCTCCGGACAGTTTGGTCGAAACAAACAGTCACATTGATGTTGGTTTGCCAGATTTGGAAGGCGATCTGGAAGCGTTGAGATTGATCGACTTGGAAAGAGTCGGTCTTGGTGAATACAGATCTTTGTTGAGCAATTTGGGAATAAGATCAGTGACTATTTCGCCCGGAGACCATGGCCTAATAACCTCGTCCAATTTGGATGATTTAATTTCAGTCGAGCATGCAAAAGAGATTGCTGATGATTTGGATGCTGGCAATGAAAAGCTAATCACTGATTCAGAATTGAGAGCTTATTTCAATTCAATTGACTCAAATGGCGATGGAGTTATTGATTATGATGAATTTAGAGAAATGGTTAATTAATTTTAATATTGAATGTGATTTTTTTTTCATTTAAATCAACTTTGTTAATTTAGATTTTAGAAAAGAATTTTTTATTCAAATTTTACCTAGAAAAATTGTGAAAAAGGTAGAAATTTACTATCAAGCTAGCAATTATTGAAAATTATCAAAATAACAAACAAAATGGATTCTTTAAATTTTCAATAATTAAAAATTGAAATAAAAATTTTTTAAAAAAAAAATTTAATCATTGAAAATAAATAATGTTGAAAATTTCATCTAAGTTTGGATTTAATTTTTGAAATAGTACAAAAAAGTTAATAATTGATTAATTTTTTTTTCAAAACAAAAATACTATTTTTACTCTATCATAAAAATTACAAAATTTTAAAAAATTTAAAGAAATTTTTGCAAATTATTTATTTTATATTTTGATATTAAATAAAAATGCTAAATATAAATTACTTTGATGCATAAACCTTTTTTTTGCAATTTTTAATTAGAAAATATTAGAAATCAATATTGAAATTTCATAATCAAAAATTTTAAAAAGCTTGATTTGTCTGTGAACAATTAACTTGTTTTAAAAAAGAAGAAAATTCTTTTAAAACAATTTCCTTTTTTATATTTTCTAATAATAAAAAAAATAAAATAAAGGAAAATAATCAATTAATTAAAGTTGAAAAACTTAAGATTTTATTTTGACTTGATGTATTTAATCAACTCTTGTTGAAAATTATACTTTAAAATCTCCAAATGATTAACAAATTTCGAATTTTAACTTTTTTTGTGTTATTGAAATGCTTTCAGCCAAGTTATATTGGTCAATTTATGTTGATAGAGAAAAAAAATGTTCCATTTAAAAACTATAGTTTGGTACCTAAAACTGATATTATTGAACTTAGCAAAACAGTTTGTTTGAATCAATGTTTAAAAAATGAATTTTGTGAATTTGTGGTGTACAATAATGGATATTGCAGTCTACACACTGAATTCGCTCTGAGTAGACTTCAAGATAGCATTTTTGATGTAGTTTATCAAAAAAAAATAATAATTAAGTAAATGTTAATACTTTATTTCAAATTTCAAATTTTTTAAATTTAGCCATTGTGCTAGTTCACCTTGTCTGTTCATCAGGTCATTTCAGATTGAATGAAACAGAACCTTGTTTACCATGTAGAGAAAATTTTACAACTGTCAATCAGTACCCATTCAATTGCTACCACTTCCATTTAAATTTAAATTTCGAATCAGCCAAATCATACTGCACCATATTGAATTCAAGTTTATGGACGCCAAAGAGTATTTCAGAGAGAGGTTTTTTTACAGCAGAAAGTTCTTGGGTTGATTCAGAAATCAGCTATGTAGGAGAACCTTTTGTGTGGCCTGATGGATCTAAAGTTTGGTTTTTAACAAATGTCGAGCCAAATAATTCAGATGGAAATAACAAAATCTTAAGAGAAGATGTTTTAGAAATTCATTTTGAAATAATAAATGATTTAAATAGAAATTCTGATCGAAAAACAGTTTGTCAGCAAAATTAACTATTATCAATAATTTGCATTTTAAGTCTTAATTTAAAACCTTAAAAAAAATGTAACCTGAAACTTATTTTTTTCAATTAAACATACTTTCTATTAAAGTTCTGTTGAATATCATTATTTTTTAAAAATGATTTAGCTAGTATTTTTTAAATTAAATCTTTTGTTTTATATTTTAAATCATTAAATATTTTTTTTAGGTTTAATTCTACTCTGATAAATTTTTCTTGGTCCATTTAAAGGTTGATTTAACCACAAGTTTTCTTTTACAGCCAACGTCTAAATATTTCTCTTTAATAATAAAGAATTTATCTTCTATATCTGTTTTAAATTCTTTTATCTTTTGATCAGTTGACTATTCATAAAAGATTTTCAAATTCTTCAAATTGCTCTGACTTATTTTTATAATTTAAGTTAAAAAAATATAAAAGTTAATTAACGTAATAAGATAATTAGCGAAAATATATGATATTAATTTTCATTATTTTCCCAAAATTGATATAAAATTTTTTCGATCCGGATTAGTATTTCAGAATTTATTTGGGAAAATATTTGTAGAAAGATTGTATGTAAACCGAAGTTTTTCCTCCTGTACCATCTAATAACTTCAGTAAACTTAACTATCAAAAACTGGCCCATTTTTGAAATCGATCTGCTTTTAGAATTGTAAAGATGTACTTTCAATAAAAAAAATAAAAAATAAAATTTTAATAAATTTAATTCTTGAAGTTATTTTTAGAAAAAGTAAATAAAAAAACTCTTATAACTTTGTAATTTTCGTATATTTATTAATTTTATTTTAAATAATAAAAAAACTAAACTTAGTTATTCATTTTCTTTCTAAGATTTAATTTAGATTTTGCGAAAGACTTGGTCACAAGGTTTACAAACTCAAGCACAAAGTAGTCTAGTTTTTCCGTATATTGGAAAGCATACAAAAAAGGCATCGAAAAGTGTCCCCTCTTTCGATCGTACAACAGTCAAGCAAATCAACCACCGAAGATTGATCAAAAACCACTCAACTCTGACGGATCAGAAACCCAAGCGAGGCATTAAAAAATTATTGATTTAATCATTAAATTTTCATCTTTGACTAATGGAAAGAATATATATCAAGAAAATTTTAGTAGCATCTTCCATCACAGCTGATCAACCAGTTCTGTTTTTTTTGTTAGAAAGACATTTACTCCTTGCATTGCCAAAAAGCTATACGGGCTCTTGGTTTGCGTGTTAGTCATGCGAGCAGAAGATCGAGGGTTCAAACCCGCTAGGGGTGAAAAAATCTTCAAAATATCTCTGCAACACGGGGCGAATGTTTAAATCTCTTTCATCGTAAAAAATAGAGGGACCAGTTTCAACTGGGTAATAATTGCGGTGTAGATGATGCAGTGGCCTCTGTGTCGGTTCGAAGCCGTTGCTAAAAATGGTACTTGAAAAGGAGATGAGCGCCTCTCCATTATCCACTAGGATAGAAAAGGCACAATTATTATATTATTATTATTGCCAAAAAGCAATCTGAATAATTTCCCCAAAAACAAGCTCAAAAAAATTCACTTTAAATTTTATGATATGATTTTATATTTTGAAATTTTTCCGATCATTAAAAAATACAAATTGAGGTAAAACTGAAAAAAAAAAATCAAAAATATCTTGACTATTTTTTGTTTTTGAAAATTTTAATAATTAATTTAGTAGTATTTTGATTGCCAAGGTAACTGACTAATAAAAATTTATTGCATAAAATAAAATTTTAATTTAAATAAAATTGGATTAATAATATTATTATATAATGGAAGAATCTGATTTGTATGAGCAATCAGACGAGACGTATGTGTATGTTAAATTTTTGGGCGAAGGCTCCTTCGGTAAGGTTAACCTTTATCGAAAATTATCGGACAATTCACTGATCGTTTGGAAGGAGATCGCTCTGAAAAGACTTGAGGCTAAATTTCGTCAAGAGGCTTTTTCCGAGGTCGAAATTTTATCCATGCTCGATCATCCAAACATCATTTCCTATTATAAACATTTTATTGAGGACGAAATTTTGTACATCGAACTCGAGTATGCCAAAGCAGGAACATTGGCTGCAAAGATAAAGCAAAAAAAAAAATCTAATGAAATCATGGTTGAACAGACCGTTCTTTGGTACATGTACCAATTGACAAGTGCTGTTGATTACATACACGACTTAGGAATAATGCACCGCGATATCAAAACTCTCAACATATTTTTTATGCATTCTGATCTTTTGAAATTGGGCGATTTCGGAATAGCCAAAATACTCGACCAAAAAAATGCCTACCTTCAAACAGTTAGTAATTATCTTAATAATGCATTTATTTAAGTGAATTTTATTTTAAAGTTGGTCGGCACACCGTTTTATTTAAGCCCAGAAATAGTGGAAGGTAAAAAGTACAGCTACAAATCAGATATTTGGGCTCTGGGATGTGTGGTCTACGAGATGATGACTTTGAGTAGAGTTTTTGATGCCACAGTAAGAATTAGATAAAAAACTGCTTTTCCTGCTTTTCTATCTTGTTTCCCAGTAAATTTTAAATTCAAAATATTTGCAGCAAATACAATTATTAACTATTTTTGGAAGGATTTCTGCCAAGGAAACAATCCATAATGTTTCAATTAGAAAATTTATAATGATAAAAGATAAATCAGGAAAAAGTTCTATTTTTGGATCTATTGGTAAAAGAAATTAATTAATTTTTATATCAAAAAGGTTGTTTATTTTATAAAATATCTCTTTTAAACTTTCAAATTAGAAAAAAAAATTCCTTTAAAAAAATTTGGATCAATTTTGTTACCAGCTTATAGAATTTACTTTGAAATATGTTTTTTGGTGATGTTTTCTATCAAAATAATGCTTCTTTAAAATAGTTCCTTTTCAGTCGGCCAAATTATTGGTAAATTTTCCATACCTGACAAAATGTTTAAAATTAAGAATTAATTAAATTGATCAGTTTAAATCATAAAAATCTCGTTAATAATTGAAGCATGTATTAAGATTATTTTCTCTACTAAAAAATTGAAAAAAAATACTGTAACGCGAGAACTTAGTACATTTATTTTAAAATAAATTTGGTGTTTTTAAATTCTATTAAATTTGAAAATCGAAGGCTAAAAAAAAATTTTTTTTTTTCAAAATAGTGGTTTGATCACCTCTTGAATTTAACATTTTCTGAAGCTAATGACCAAAGAAATTCTTTTTAATTTATAATTCACTATTCCTCATAAATACCTTTAATTCGTTCCACAATTGAGAAAAATTTTCGTAAAAATGATGAATTTAAATAATCAAATCAACACTGCATTTAATATTTAAAATCATTTAATGTGTTGCTTGAGATCCATACTTATTTCTATTAAAAATTTATATTTTCATATTTTAAAATTTAAAATAATAATAATTTTTCATAAATTCAAAAAATGGATTTTCAAAATTTATAAAATAAATTTAAGCTTTTGTTTTTGTATGAGAACAAAATTCAATTTTTAAATAGATAAAATGAATGAACTATTTTTGCATCTTGAAAATTTTATTATTGCAATTTAAATTTAATCTGAAAAAAATTATAGATAATAAAAAAGCTTTATCTATTGATTTATCTTTATTTTGTGGTAGTAGCCTCAAAAAATTAATGCAGAGTTATTTCTTGTGTAAATAAGTAAAAAGGTCTGCAGAAAAAAAATTATTAAATTCAAAACTCCAATCTTTAAACTTTTCTTGATAAGTTCTAAATATTCATTTTAAATATTGATTTAAAAAATTATATATAAGTTTAATACTTATCTATTCTGTAATTAATCATAAATCGAGATTTTTTTCTTGTAGCTAAAAAAATACAAAATATTCTTTTACGGATACAAATTAAAAAAAAAAAAGTATTTTTAAAAAAAAATATTTTCAAAAAAATGCTTGACTAAAAAATTAAAACATAATAAAGCTTACAAAATTTATTTATTTTTTTTAAATAGAATCAACTAAAACTGGCTCTAAAAATCAGTCAATGTAACATTAATGACATTGAAGCCGATTATTCTACGGAATTGAAAGATATGATAAAGAAAATTTTCTCCAAGGATCCCGAACAAAGACCTAGTGCTCAAGAAATTCTCCAAAGTTGCATCTTTAACTCCAACTCGTGTCAATTTAGGGAAAAAATTGAAAATTTAGATTCTGAATCGAAAAAGTTGCTAAAAAATCTATCAATACCAACTCAAGTTGTATCATCTAGATTAAGCGAGGTATACACATGGGGTGGTGGCACACGTTTACCAAAACGAATTGATTTATTTCAAAGAGAATGCGCTGCTTTGAGCGTTTCACTTGGTCGCTCTCATTTCGCAGTAGTCACAGTCGAAAAAGAGCTGTTCACATGGTCGGCAAGTCAAGGCGGACCCAACTATGGTTCATACTCCAAACTTGGTCATGGTAAAAATTTCGGAACTACTCGAATACCAAAGCAAGTTGAAAGCTTGGCCGGTCTTTTTGTCGAAATGGTTTCTTGTGGAGAGGAAATAACATGTTGTCTCACTCATCAGGGCCAAGTTTACTCATTCGGCTCCAATTTGTACGGATGCTTAGGCCTTGGTCTTGACCACGAACAACAAGTGTACACACCGACTAAAATTCCATTTTTCGATGATAACCATCTAATTGTTAAATCAATAGCTTGTGGAGATTATCACGTGATTGCGTTGACGCAAGACAATCGAATATTTACTTGGGGCTGTGGCGAGTATGGCAGACTTGGTCACGGTGACGAGGATGATCAGGCACAACCAAAGGAAATTAAATTTGATTTCAAATATAAATTTAGACAAGTCTATGCTGGCTCGGACTATTCTTTTCTTATGACCAAAGAGGGACGAGTCTTGGCGTTTGGAAATAATGAACACAACAAGCTTTGTCTAAATGAGTATACCATTGGACTTAAAAATCCGAATAGCCATGTGAATATACAAGAAAATTCACTCATTTTTTATCAACAATTAAAACCAAAACTAGTCAAAAAATTTCTATCCTATAAAATTGCTAAAATTTGTCCTGGTCACGACCACACAGCTTTTATTGACATATACGGCAGGCTATTTACATTCGGGAGCAATAGTCAGGGTCAATTGGGCCTAGGTGATACGAAATCCAGAGCTGGCCCTAATCAAGTGTGTGGTCCTTTGTCTGGTCATTTTGTCACTCATGCAGCTTGTGGTGACACATTTTCTATCTGCTCTACTAGCGAAAAGCACATATTCTCTTGGGGTAACCGGAATGATGGTCGTTTGGGTCTGGACTATGGCTCTTCGTCGAGTAGCGGGACAGTTTGTCTTCCAAAGCCTATTTTTGGCTCGTTGTATTTAGTGAGTGAAATGTGTTCCAGAAATTGGAATTCTGTGATTATTGCCGAAAAAGAATTGGACTCTAAGTTATTCAAGAGTGTGAGCTATGTAGATTTTATGAAGGATTCAAGTGATAAAGTGAGCCTAAAAAGCGAATCAGGTGAAAATAATGAATGTGGTGATGAATCTACATGTCAAAAAAGAGATTTCAATATATTTGATGGCTACGAGACAAATGACGATGTGCCGGAGTGGTTAAAAAAAGATTTTGAGGATGCGGACTTTATACCTATTGAAGCATTGGAACGAAGCTCGTCGCGACAAGACATTTTAAAGGAAGCATCTAATGTAGAGAAAAAAAACTCGCATGACATAAATGTAAAATTAAATTTCTAGAATAATTTTTTTTTTTTTTTTTTTATTTGTTTTTTACTAGAATCTGGAAGAAGCAATAAAGATAATTGAGCAATTAAAAGAAGAAAATGAAAAATTGAAACAAGAAAATTTGGAAGTAATCACTTTTTTGTTAAATTTATAATAAATAATTTCATTTTTTATTTGTTAAAGTTAAAGAGAAAAAAATCGAGTCTCAATAAATCAAGTTAATTAAATTTAAATTTTTTTTTAGTTTTAAATTTTTTTTATTTAACAATAAACGCTTAAACTAACACCTGTGATCGAAAAATGTCGTTTTTTTTTATTAAATATGTTAACTCAAACAGACAATTAATATTTGATAATTAATATTTCAGCTTTTTTATAAGGAATTTATGAATTCAGATCAGAAAACAATTGAGAATTTACATCAAAAAATATTTTTTTTGAAAAAAAAACTATTTGACAGGTTTATTTAAATTGGTAAGTAACCAAAAAATTTGCTCTGAATAATTGATAGTCTTTTGACGTAAATAAAATATCTGTTTATGAACTGCTAAAATTTTACCAAATAATTCAAAGAAACACCAACAAAAAAAAACATAAAATTTGATTACCACTTTTTTTGCAAAAATGAATAAAGTTTTATTTTTTGTTTTCTTTTTTATTATGGATTCATTACAAATAAAAATAAAAAGTCATTTCGAATTAATAAAGCAAAAGAGTGTTCCATTTGCGAATTTCAGCTTGGTACCTAAATTTAATATTACAAAAATAGGCAAAATTAAATGTTTGGAAAAATGTTTGAAAAATGAATTCTGTGAATTTGTAGTACATAATAATGGATATTGTAGTCTACACACCGAGTATGCTATTTCTAGACTGGTAAATAGTAGCTTGAATGCAGCTTATCAAAAAAAACTTATTATTAAGTATTTAGAAAAATTATAATTATATAATTCTTATTTATCTTATTTAGCCACTGTGATAGTTCACCTTGTATGAATGGTGCATCTTGTTTTAATAGAATAGATGGATATGAATGTTTTTGTGGATTTGGTTTCTTTGGAAAAAAGTATTGAAAAAACAAATATTTATTTTTCTTTTTTGTGAGAATTTCTTTTAAAGCTGTAGCAAAGAAATGCAAAATTTTTATTGTTCATCTGGTTTTTACAGACTCAACGAAACAGAGCCATGTAAACCATGCTGGACCGGGTTCTCCTCAAAAAATCAATATCCATTTAACTGCTATCATTTTTTACAAAGTCAATTAGATTTTGAATCTGCCAAAGCTTACTGTGCAAGTATGAATTCGACTTTATGGGCTCCAAAAACTTTGACAGAGAGAGATGGCATCTGGAAAAGACGTGAAAAATTTTGGTTAAACTCAGAAATAAATTATGTAGGAGAACCATTTGTTTGGCCGGATGGATCAAAAATTCTTTTTTCACATTTTACCGATAATTTTGGAGGTAATGACACATTTCTTAATGAAGATGTTTTAGTTAGTTATCATAATTATTTTTTTTTTTATTATTATGGTATTGATGATACAAACAAAAATTTAAGATTTAGAAGTTATTGTCAACAAGTTTAAATTTATTTTTTTTTAACCCAAAATAATTCACAAAAATTAAAAAAAAAACTTGAACCATTTTCATATTAATGAAAAGATAAATTTTTTAATTAATTATTTTTTCTCGAATTATTTTTTTTTAATGAGCAGATGGTTTATTTTTTCGTCTTTAATAAAAATTTTGGAAAAGCATGAAAAAATTACGATGCTTCAAATTTATTTATTAAAAAAAAAGAATTAAAATTAAAATAGTTTCATTTATTAATTTTACAGCTTCGATATAGAAGGATATTGAGCTAAAAATCCGAAAATTATGTCAAACTTAGAAAAATATTAATTCACCTCATTCAATATTTTAAATTGACAAGATAGTACAGAAATTTAAAAAAAAAGTGTTCTCTTAAATGAATAATAATCAAAGAAAATGATTAAAATGTTAGATTGAAGTCCATCTGGTAGACCTCGGAAGCTAACTTTTAGGGATGAAAGTTACATTTTTAGAGAAATTAGAAAAGACCCAACATATAGCTCTTAAAAACTCGTCACTGATTTTAATTCTAAGACTCAAGGGGTTAAGATTAGTAAGTATTCTGTAATGAGATTTATCCAAAAAAAGGTTAAGAATCTCATACAGCGGTCAGAAAACGCCTTCTAAACATAAAAGATAGACAAAAAAATATGCACGATGTAAACAGAGACTTAATTGGGCGGCTGATTATATTTCCGGAGTTATTTTCAGTGACGAGTCCAATTTTGAGGTCTTTCAAGAGCAATAGTAAAAAGGTTAAAAGTGAAAACTTTCATCCGAAGTTCTGTATACTAAGGTTACAAAACGGTGGAGGCTCAACCGGTGTCTGCGCATGCATTTTTTACAAAGGCGCTGGTATATGCAACATTTACACACTTCATCAATTCCTTGGAAAACAATCGTTTACCATCTGTTTAACTCCTATTTGAGCCAAACGACCCTTCGAAGTGTATTTTGAGAATATGATGTCATTTTTGATTTTTGTGGTAAAATTCATTTATTTAACTGTTAAAAAAATTGTTTAAATGAAAATATTTTTTTTGTAATAAAAATCAATTTTTTTATTTTCATTTATATAATAATTAGAAAATTTATTCAAATAATCAAAATGAATCCAAATTTTTATTCGGTAAATGATGCATTTTGAAATATGCTTTTTATTCTAGCTCTTTTGGCTGTATTATTTTTATTATATTCATCTTCTCTTTGCAGCAGCATTTTTCTATTTTTATATTTTATAAAAAAAAATCTTAATACTTGTGTACTATTCAAAAAATAAAACAAACTAGTAGATCCAATGAATACATAAAAATCAACTTGCCTAAATGGAGCTGGACAAGTTTCTTTGGCGAATACGCCCATCAAAGCAAAATAGATGTTATTACCAAACACAATAATTATATTCATCAGGGTATACTGATCCAAAATGGTCAAATAGGACAAAGATGGCAAATTTTTTGTTACCGACCATTTGAAAGTAATCAAAGTCAACAAAACAGTGGTTCCAACAATGTTTCTGCTACCTGACAGATCGCATCTCATAGCAAAACAGCAAAGGCAAATCATGGTTATGATAAAGGCCAGCAGAAATGAATTCCAATAGTAATAATTTGGTTTTCTCATCACACATACACTAATATCCATTGAACTTTGATTCTCATTAGTAATATCATTGGTTTTTGTCATTTGGCTGCTGCACACAGTCTGAAACAGGCTCCATTCATGTGTTTGTGTAAATGTGCTCACATTTATCGAACTCAACTTTTCGGTTGAAATCACTAAATCAATTTCTTGAGAAGTCCGGAATGAAGAAATGTTGATGGTCAATTCCTGCAAGTCCAATGGGTAATTTTTAAGCTTAAAAGTCTGAGAAAATTCGCCTTTGAATCGACGTCGTTCGGATATCTTGTATCCTTTGGAACATTGTTCGACATTGTACCATATTTCCTGGGATTGATGTGACAACAAATTTTGAATATACAAGTGAGGATTCCAGTGATGTTTTTCGTCGTATTTTAATTTACTTGCATCCGAAATTGGCGAATTTTTTCCAACATTTTTATCATACCAACTGGCCTCCAAAAAAGCTTCACAAGAAAATTTATTTTCTTTTGTAGAAATACTTCCAATTTTGAGTATAATTAAGCGAAGCTCTACAGTAAAAGTTTGGTTTGAAGATACACTGTAATTGTCGAGTTGAACTATAGATGGTCGAGCAAATGATACCCGTGAATTAAATTTCGATCTATTTGATTCTTCTTCATCATCATCAAAAACATCGTCTGCAAATTTAATGCTTTTTTTCATTTTTGATATTAAATTATAGATGAGAAAAAAGAAAAATGTTTGATTGCTCTTTTTATACCTATATTTGTCCATTATTAATTTCATAATTATATAATTGCTCAATGAAATTTAAAACCAAATAGTTATTTTTATAAAAAATAAATTTAATAAAAAAATATTTTATTTCATTTTATTTGATTTAATTATTTTAAAAAACACAAGTCTAAAAACTGATCTATTATAATTAAAAAAGTAAATAATACTTCAAATTTTTAATTTATTAGATTCAATTTTATTTTTTTAATTCAAATAATCATTCAAGTCCTATCTAAATAATTTTATTCGAGAAAAATTAGAATAAAAAATTTAAATCTTTGTAAATCTGATTTAATAATTTATCCATGAGAAATTGTATACTTTTAAATTACAATTTTCTTTTTTATACTATTCTGAATAATTTTTAAGTAAAAATATATATCTAGTTATAATTTTTTCCCAAAACTTTTTACCAATGTAGTATTGAAAATTTAACTAATTTTTTAGAACCATCAGATAATTTTTCAAAAAGTTGCCTCATCGAGTTAGATTAGTTTTTTCGAGAATGCTGCTTGTATCTAACATTTTCACAAATCAACTCCATTCAAAACACTTCCACCATTACATGATAACTTCAAGCAATCGGGTATGTCATAAAAATTTTTAAAATAAACCAAAATTAAAAAAAAAATATTTAATAAAAAGTTGTCTAATCACTCTTTTTAACTAGCTTTTTTTATAAAAAATTTATTCAGAAATAAAATTTTACCAATTTTTTCATCAACTTGATGAATAATAATGCATTCTCTCGTTCGATCATGCTGCACCACAAACTAAGACACTCTTTGGACCATGCACCAAAGTAAATGCTTAATACTAGAAGCACCAAAACGATTCATTTTGTCTCGCTATGAAAAATAAAGAATATATTTTATGTTCGATTTTATTGAAATTATTAAATTAATTGGATAAAAATAGTAGATTTTTATATCTTAGTCTTTTCTTAGGCCTTTTAAAATATCCATGGTCAATCAAACTTTTTTACAAATACTCTCTATTTATTTTGTACAATATTGACACACTGCTTTTTACATTTTGAACAAAAAATTGTCGCTTTATAATAACCACATAAACGAATTTGAAAAGGCACACGTTAATGAGATAAATTCTCTTGAATTTCTTGACAAAAACCTTTTTACGAGCGCTTTTAGAGGTTCAAGATGACGATGAAAACGATTTTTTTTTTCAATTACTTTTGTTTTTTCTTCGACAAGTTTGATCAAAAAATCTCGCCTTGATATGTTTCATCTATTCACACTTTTGTATTGAATCCAGATATTGATGCAAGCTAAATTAATGATGCTATAGAATACTTGCCAGCGTCTTGTTGGAGCTTTTACCAAACAAAACTTAGCCATTTGATCAATAAGATCTACTTTTTTTTTTTGAATTGTAATCATGCACAGCATTTGTTTTTTTCTTGAGGAAGAAGAAGTTTTCTGGTTCTACATAGACTGAATCGTGAAACCAACTAATCAATGAAACATTTTTTTAAAATTCTTAATTTAATGCGTCATCAAGACTTGAGTTTAAGACAAAAAATTAAAAAAATCGAAATATTTTTCTAATTTTGTTATTATTTGAAAAAAATCTTTTAATTTTTTAAAAAAATTGTTCTTTATTTTAAAAATATTTAGAGCAACACAGCATAAAAATTTGAAATTGTTGAAATTAAAAAAAAAGACATATTAGAGAGTTTTTTATGCATTTTAAAGTATAATATTATAAATGTGCTAAAAAAGTAAAACTTAAAAAAATTAACAGTTAGACATTGGCTTTTTTCAATTAAAATTATATAGTATTATTTTTTCGATAAATAGGCAACTATTTTCTTTGAATACTTAATCAAAAATACAACTAAAAATTACAATTTCAAAATTTTTGATCAACCTCAAACAAAGCCTAAATTCAAATTAAATTTGATTTAATTAAAAATTTTAATTATCAAAAGAGTTGTTTAAATTGGACGCCTATCTTCCAGAGTCCAAAATTAAGAAAAAAAATGATAAAAAAATTATTTTTTTTAATATTCATAGCAAGACTTTTCATATTCGCCGAGAACTGTCGTTGTGAATTAGAAGAGCTTGACTCATTTGATGCCTTATTTAACGAAACCAGAATTAGAATTGAGCACCCTAATGGTGTGGAAAAGTACAATCCAGATCACTTAGACCAAAATAGCTTTTTAGAATGCGGTTCAAAAGCAATTTACTCGGGACAAAAGTGTCGCTTGTGTTCTGTCGATGGATGGAGCAATTTTTTTGAATGCCTCAAGAATTCTTGTGATGGAAAATTTATCAAAGCACCTTTTGTCATTGAGACCTATGATCTAAAACAAATAAGCCAAAGTCACGTACTTTTCAAGCCTGGAGAAGCTCTAGCTGTTTACAATTTTGCTCCAGGTAAAAGAATATGTAAGTATTGTCAAAGCAATGGTGAATGGTCAAGATTAGCAGATAACATCAATTGTAAAAAAGTCAAAAAACCAAAACCAGACTGTAAATATTCAGATTTGTTAAGTTTGGAAGATAAAAAAGTTGATTTTGTTCGACTGCAAATGGAAACTGAGGAAGGATTTGATGTGACAAAGTTTATGACTGATCAAGACAAAATACCCTCGGACACAATTGTGGTCTATCAAAGTTATTTGAGAAATTTAGCTGGAATTGAACGAGGCTTTTCGCCTTATTTGGAATCGGCACTGTCATTTCGCAAAAAGTACTGCAGATATTGCCAAAATGGCCAATGGTCACAAATTGAGTCCTGTGTCGAGTTTAGATGCAATAAAAAAATTTTGACCGGCAGACCACAGCTTTTTTTGCTGAACAGATCTCACCAGTTGAAAGAAGAACAATTCTATTTCAGGCCCAATTCAGTTTTGGCTCTGTATTACTTTGGAAGTGACAAGTACTGTAAACAATGTGATCAAAACGGAGAATGGAGCAAGTATTCTTTGCCAGAACTGTGCACATTTAATCAGAGTTCAAATATATTTAAGCGTCAAAGAGAGTTATTTATGAATAAATTGTTCAAAAAAGAGGCATCTTGTGAGATAACAAATAAAAATTTTTTATATATTTTATTAGTTAATAAAAAAACAGTTCTTTTGAAGTCTGATGTGCTTCATAATTCACTGATACCAAGTCGAAGTACAGCGTTTTATCATAACAACAAGTGTTTTCAGTGTATCAATGGACAATGGTCTGATGAATCGGACTGTGAGTTTAATTATTGTTTGAAAGATGATGTAAATAAGGGTGCTTTTAGAATGAGAGATTCGTCAGTTCCTGATGATAGACAAAATATTTTTGAGCCAGGAAGTGTGTTGGTTGAGTATAAAATAAGTGAGAGTACAAAGATGTGTAAAATATGTGAATTTGTGAATGGTTCGAGACCAGCTTGGAGCAAGTATGCATCAAGTTATTGGTGTAGTTCGCAAAATGCGTTTTTCTTTTCAAGAAACATCAATTTAATTCCAAAATTTTGCCAAATTGATCGAACAATTGACAAAAAGGCCTACACATTTCTTCATGTAGTTTCATGGAATGGAAGATATTATATCAATAAAGACCCAGTACCGGACACGTCTGTGGCAGTTTATGTAATCAACAATGTGAGATGGTGCTCAAAATGTGTAGATGGCGAGTGGGAGTCGACTTTTTCAAAGTGTCCAGTGGAGTTTTCAACTAAAAAGTGTGATCCAAAAAAGCTCAATGGTATCAATTATTTAGTGTTTGTTTCGAATGGTTTGTTGCTAAGCAATAGTGAAAAAAATGAACTTGTCTTCCCGGGAGAAGTGATGGCTGTGTATGAATTCGGCTTGGCAAAATATTGTAAAGAATGTAAAATTGACGGAAGTTGGTCACTCTTTCCTCAAACCAATTTGTGCAAAAATATCAATTGGATACTTTAATTTCTTTTCTGACATTGAATTTTAAATAAAAACATTTTTAGTGCTCATTTCACAATATTTATTTTTTTGTTTGTCAATTGCTAAATACAAATAATTTACCCTGAAAAAAAGCGGTCAATTTAAAAAAAATATTTATCATGATGCTTTTAATAAATCTAAAAACTGAACTAATTACTGGGTCACTCTCATACAATCACATAAGGCTAAATCGAACTCTGATCCTAGCCAATTAAGCCTTCAATTTAATAAAGAAAAAGAGCAAAATTTTGTATAACTCAAAATCAAGTTATGAAAAATGAATCAGCTCATACATATTTTGTAAAATTAAGGTACATCATCAAAAAAACAAACAAGAAAAAAATGCACGATTAAAATTGATAACAGAAAATTTTGATAAAAGACCACAATTTTTTTCTCCCTAATTTCCAATTATTAAGATTTGGTATTAAATAAAATAGAAATATAATAGTTTAACTTATTGACTCTTTTTTTTATTAAGAAATGAAAACCAATATAAGACAAAGTACTTAATGGATATCGGGCAATTTCAAAAATTAATTTTTTGAGTATTTTCTTGTAGATCGTGATGAGCTGATATAATTATTTTATTTATATGACAACGAGTTAAGAAAATATGATGCCAAAAAGTTTCAAAAAGTAAAATAATTGGAAATTGTATATCTTGACCATTTTTTAAGCAAGAAGATTCAAATTTTCACCAAAATATTCAAAGTTATAAAAATAATCATTCTTAAATATAATTTCATTTCATTGCAGGTTAAATAAAAAAACCTAAATTTCTCAGTATGTTCACTTTGTGACCCTTAGGACCCTGTATGTCACTGACCCATCGATCTTAAAAAAATTCATTAATGAATTGCCAAATAAAAAAAAAAACAATTAGAAAATTAAATTATTTTTTTACTTTACCGGTTTTGTAATAAAATTTTATTTAAAAATAATTTATTATTAAAATAATTAAAAATTTAATTATGTTATTTAGTGTTAGTTAATTTTTTGAGTAACATCTTAATAATCGAGGTATTTTATTAAAATTTTGTAGTATTCGAACTAAATTTTTCAAAAAAAATCAAATTAAACCATTAATTTAAACGTTTCTTAAATCAACAAAAGTTTAAATTTAACAGGAACTGATTAATAAAAATTTGGTCTGATTTTAGTTTGTAAACGTTTCCTTAAGAAATAGAAGGAAATTTTTTTTTGATTTAGATCAATTAAATTTAATTTTTAACCAATATTCTAGAATTTTTCAGTTTTTTAATGAATATTAATCCTTTTTAAAACTTGAGAAATTTTTTATTTTCAGAAATATTCAATTCTTATTAATTAATAATTAAAAACTGAAAAGAACACAAGATGAATAGCAATTATCGAAATTTAAAGATTTAGCATATTAAAATGAAAATTTTCTCAGAATCTTACTCAAACCCTTATTTATGTCTTATTTTTATCTTATTTTTTTTTTTAATAATTATTTTAACTTTTTAATTTTTATTTTTTTACATCGCCTTAAAGGCGTTCATTGAAATAAATAATAATAATAATAAATATTAATTAGTTTGCATAAAGTAATCGTTGAATTTCAGACTTTTATTTGATGATAAAATAATAATGATAATAATGGAAAAGATGAATAATAATAAAGAAAGATCTATGGCAGTTGTGTTTCACGTTAATAATTGGCGACACAAGAGTAGCGAAAAATAGAAACAAACAAAGAAATTTAATTTTTATTTTCTAATTTAAAATTAAAAAACATAATTAAACAAAATTCACTAAATTTTTTTGAGAGCGCTAAATAACTATCATAAACTATTGAAATAAATTTAAATTTAAATTTATTTAAAAAAAATAAATTACTTAATATAAGCTTAAGAGTAAAATTTTTCTTTTCGTTTTTTTCTGATAATAATTTGGCACATGCTTGTTTTATTATTCATAAAAAGTTACAATAGATTCAAAAAAGTTAAATAAGATAATTAGTGTTGCAAATTAGGAGAGTAGTAGAGTGCTTCCGGTTTGACTAATAGAGTTGATAATTTCAAATCAAGTTTTTGAAGAATCAATCACACCATTTTTTTCCAATTTTTTTTTCATCTTATGTTTTTTTTTATGGTTTCAATTTCGTGTTTTTCTTGGGTTTTCAAAATTCCTTTTTATTTTGTCATTGTGCTAGTTCACAAGCAATTTTTCTACAATCAATCGATACACATTCAATTGCTACTATAATTGATGATTTTTACTATTAGATTATGTTATTAAAATTTTTTATAAAATCTTTTCAATCGGTCAAAGCATAAAATGTAAATTCTTTTTTATTTTTATGTGAACTCGAAAATCTGTCAAGACGAATTGTATTTTTAATCAACATATAATAACAGTAAATTTATATTTATTCTTTAGAAAATTGGTATTTGCATTTTTTAAATACTTGCAAAACACTGACTTTTAATTTCTATTAATTAATTTCATGTGTGAAGATCATGCCATAAAAATTTAATTTAAACAAAAATGCTTCTTATTCAAACTTTCAATCTTGGTTTAAACAAAAAAATATTAAATTGATTTTTAAAACAATAAATAATTTTTTTAATAAAAACCCTTATTAATGCGCCAATGTTCAAATATCTATTACTTATTTATAAAAGAAACTTTTTTTCTGATTAATTCAAAATTCGATCTCTATTAAAATATCCATATTGAAAAAAAAGTAATCAAGAAACACAGAAATAAATATTAAAAAATTAAATTATTTGAATGGAATGGATTTTAAAAACTAAAACTAAAATTAAAAATAAAGTCCTCGAAAATATATCAATTTCTAATTTGAAAAAAAATTAACCTATAAACAAAAACGAGTAGCCATTAAATCTAAGTTCTTTAGCTTTAATATTAGGAATTCGACAAGTATCAATAAAACCTTTTGAATGAGAGAAAAAGATCTTTATTTGTTTAGTTGTCAGGGACAATTCTGAGATTATATAAACTCTAAAAACAAATATTTAAAATTTCCAAAACTTAAATCTACCTTTTATGATTTTAATTAAAACTCAAAAATGAGCACTTGAAAATTTAAGTTTTCTTCCATCGTAACCAGATCAGAAAAGTACTTGAAATTTTATTGAAAGTATTGACATTCGTTTTAAATAAAGCGTTGATTTTAATGCGGATTATAAAAAAATCTATTTAGAAAATTTAGAAAATTATTTTTTGGCTGAATTTTAAGTCTACAGAAAATTGAAAAAATGGAAACTGAAACCAAAAACGAGATTGAACATAGTGCGGATGTAAAAAAAATTTCTAAAAAAAAGCTTCAAGATTACAATAGCAAATTTTCGGGCTCAAGAAAATCAAGCTTGGCAACAGCTGAAACAAATTTTTATAAGTCAAACATTCCAAGGGTCGAAAATACATTCAAACTTTCACCTGATGATAGCAAGAGATTTTATGCATATAAACTAAAACCAATCATACAAGAAACAATTGTAAGTGAAGTTGAAAAAGCCGATGCTCAATCCACCAATTTTCAGCATTTGACCATGGAATTGGCAGATATAATTCGTAGTCTAACTAAAGATGTGTATCAGCCACGATATAAAGTTCTTGTTTTTGTTGCGGTAGGTGACAACAAGGGCCAAGACTTACGATTAGCATCAAGGTGTTTATGGAATACTGAATTTGACAATTGTGTCAGTGTTTCTCATACTACAAAAAATTTATGGGCTTCAGCAATAGTCTATATACTCTATACTGATTAAACCATGGCTCAATTTTTCTTTTCCGATTTTTCTTTTTATTCTATAGCCATTTAATAAAATTAATACATTTTTTATTTGTTTTTTAAATTTTGGAAATTATAAACATGTCTTTTGATAAAGATAACAATAACCTGTTAACATTATTTTAGTCTACCAGAATTCATATT
Organism: Brachionus manjavacas; assembly: GCA_019054805.1. Classification (NCBI taxonomy): domain Eukaryota; kingdom Metazoa; phylum Rotifera; class Eurotatoria; order Ploima; family Brachionidae; genus Brachionus; species Brachionus manjavacas. The sequence continues at coordinate 214,176 of JAHQIY010000015.1, read as the reverse complement.
CATATATTTTTACCGAGACATCAAAACAAGGTTATCATTACAAGATTTTATTTGGGATCAATTTTAGAAAATTGAGTAAAATGAATTTATGCAACTTCTTGTGGTTAACTTTGGAATTAAATGAAATGAAGAAGCTTTTTAAATTTTCTTTAATTGTTTATGTGAACCATGTAAAAATTAAAATGAAATATAAGTCAAATGCTTTAATGTCTTATTTAATGATTAACTTATTTTGAGAAAAAAAATCATGTTGTTTTACATTGTTTTATTAGCCATTTGATAAATTTAGTTAAACGTTTTTATTGTTAAATAGAAAAAAATATTTATTTATATCTCGAAATACCCATACTTGATCAGGCTTAAGCTAATACTATTGTAAAATACATAAATAATTGATGATAATTAAAAAACAGAAAACTAAAATTAAAAAATAAAACCAAAACAAATTTAATCTTCATTCTTCATTTCTGACAACCACAATGCCTTTAAATTGCTTGACTTTAATTGTTCCACTCAAGTCTCTTATGTAAGCTTGGCCAACAATGTTAAAGTCAATGGCGTCCTGAATGGCACCACGAGCTATATTAATTATTAAATTGGTGTCAACATGCCTTATTATTAACTCTCCATGAACTATATTCGATATAATTGTATCATTTTCATCATTAGCTCTAACCAATACTTTCTCCCCTTTTTTCACTATAACAATTATTTCACCATGCTTGGTCGGATCGTCAACATCGACTGCTTTTGATTTTTTAGGAGACTTGGGCTCTTCGTTCTCCTCATCAATAAAATCAATTAACTTAGTCGGACCGTGATACATTTCAACTGATCTATATTCCAAAAATGAAAAACCTGACTCTTCATCTGGTCTAAATTCGCTATTAATTATGTCCTTGATTGCATGCTGAATTGTAGTTGACACGTCTTCTTTGACTTCTTGCCGTTTTTGAGCTTGATTTGCCACTTGGTGCACAATTTTTTCCACTGTCTCATTTAACTTGTCCATACTCAATTTTTTTTTGTTAACTTATAATAGATAAAATTTTTATCAGTTTTTGTTTTCATAGAATTTATTGTGGAAAAAGTTTTCAAATTTTCAAATAATTATTTTGGAAACTGAAGATGATTTCTGATTTTTTTCTGATTTACGTTTTTTGACTAATTTTTTCAAAATTAAAAATTTAATACTTCATTTCATATTTTGGTCTTATTCAAATATTACCACAAACATTATAAAACGTTTACCAATGCCAAGTATACGATATGAGGGATAACATGGATGAAAAACATTTTTAATATTAATTTTTTAGATCGGACCTTCAGCCTTCTACTTTCATTTTAATAATCAATTATTTATTCTATAATAAAAATATTTATCTTTCAAACTTTTAAATTTTTAGATTTTAAATTTAGCTTACAATTACATTTATCAAAAAAAATTTGCTCGACTAATGTTAAGTATCATGGAACAAAAATTTTTGATAAAAAATTAATGGATTTTTAAATATTTACGAAGGTTATTTTAACAATCAAAAAATAAGGTAAATAAAATGACATTAATGGGTCCAAACATTGACTTCTTATTTTTTTCAACTAAAAAAAATAGGTAATAAACTTATTTATAAATAATTTATTAACTTGTTATCTTAAATTAAATTTTTAAGACAAATTAAATAAATTTATACAAAAAAGCAAAGGATGAGCTCAAAATCTATTTTAAAATTTGAAAATATATTTTTGAAAAAATGACAGATTTTGATTATTATCTATTTTTAATTAAAATTTCTTTTAAATAATCTAAGTTTTAGCCTAATATCAGAACTTGACTGTAGACATTGGCAACATAATGACAATGGTAATGAATTTGTAACTTGATGATGCTTCTTTTTCGTTTTAACACTATTGATACCGATATTTATATTTTTTTTAAATTCCCTTTCCTCTTTAATTTAAAGACCACTTATTAATTAAGCTAACTTTACTGATCTCAATTTTTGGTCACTTAAAAATTAGTTAAAACTAACCATCATTTAGAATTTTTTCAATATCTTCAAAAACAAGATCGGGTGCACGTTCCGAATCGACTTTTCTCAATTTATTCTGTTTATCATAATGATCTATGACTGGCTCCGTTGCTTTGTGAAAGGTGTCTATTCTATTCAAAATAGATTGCTCATTGTCATCAACACGTCCTGATGTTTCACCGCGTTTCAGCAATCTTTCTTTCATGGTGTCATCCGAAGCGTCCACAAACAGCACTATTTCGGGTTGGCCAATTTTTTTCTCAAACTCAATTCCTTGGTCAACTTGTCTTGGATAGCCATCAATCAAAAATCCATTCGACTCATCCACTTTGTCCAGCATGGCCTCTTTGATCAAATCCAGCACAATTTCATTCGGCACTAGTTCTCCTTTTTGCATCATTTGATTTAAAGTGTCACCCATGTCCGAGCCTGACTTTACCTCATCTCTGAGCAAATCTCCACTAGACAAATGCGTGAAACCAAATTTGTCCACAATTTTTTCGCATTGAGTTCCTTTGCCACTGCCAGGTCCACCAACAACAAAAATAATTTTGGCTTCCTCCAATTTTTTTAGCTTCTCGGCTCTTTCTTTTAAGTAGTCGTGCAAATTTTGAACCTCTTGGCCATTTAGTATTTTCTCGATGTCTTTGAAGACCTCTGACGGAGCTTTTTCAGAGTTGACTCGGCGCACTTTGCCCTCTTTTTCGTAGTGGTCAATCACCGGCTTAGTAAGTTGATGAAATGTGTCCAAACGCTTTTTGATCGTTTCTTCGTTGTCATCCACTCGTCCGGACGATTTGCCACGGTTCAACAAACGACCAGTCATTGTTTCATCTGTTGCCTCCACATACAACACAAAGTCACAGGCTTTAATCTACAAAAAATTAATTTTTTTTAATTTTTTTTAATAAAAAAAAAGAAGAAAAAATTTATAAAAAAATAAAAAAATACTTTTTTCTCAAATTCAATTCCTTGGTCAACTTGTCTTGGATAGCCATCAATCAAAAATCCATTCGACTCATCCACTTTGTCCAGCATTGCTTCTTTGATCAAATCCAGCACAATTTCATCAGGTACTAATTGTCCCTTTTGCATTAGATCCGTTAGCATTTTGGCTCGTTGAGTTCCTTTGCTGACCTCGTCTCTCAACAAATCACCACTGGATATGTGAGTGTAGCCGAATTTTCGGTTCATTTTGTCACATTGAGTTCCCTTGCCACTGCCTGGCCCACCGACAACAAAAATAATCTTTTTCTCTTTTAAAAGATTTTCTTTTCGTTGTCTTTCTCTTTGGGCTTTTTCCCTCAAATACTCGTCCAATGTTTGCACAGGCTCTCCGTTCAAAATTTTCTCAATGTCCGAAAAAACCTCCAGCGGAGGCTTTTCCGAATTGACTCTTTTCAATTTTCCCAATTTTTCATAATGGTCAAGCACTGGTCGCGTTTCTTGATGAAACACTTCGAGTCTAGCTTGTCTAGTAGCTTGGTTTTCATCATCATTTGTGTCCGATTGCTCACTTCTTTTAAGCATGTGACTCTTGATTGTGTCATCACTAGCCTCAGCATACAAAACAAATTCACATTCGCCAATTTTCTCCTCAAACTCGACACCTTGGTCGAGTTGGCGCGGATAGCCATCAATCAAAAATCCCTTACAATCATCAACCTTACTAGCCATTGCATCTTTTAATAACTCCAAAAGAATTTCATTGGGAACACGTTCACCTTTCAACATCAAGTCCTGCAAATCATTTGCTCTTTGCGAGCCTGAGTTTGCTTCATCGCGCAACAAATCTACAATAGACAAATGACAATAGTCATATTTGTCTGCCATTAGATCACACTGGGTTCCTTTGCCACTTCCAGGCCCTCCGATGACAAATATAATCTTTGATTGTTTGACTTTGGCCAATTTTTCTTCTCGTTCTTTAGCCCGCTTTTCCGCCAATTCTTTCTCAATACGTTCTCGTATTTGTCTCGCTTTTTCTTCGCGTTCCTCTCTTTCTTTTCCCAATTTTTCCTCTTCTTCTCTTAGCTTTTGTTCCCGTTCGGCCTTTTCTCTTTCTCGTCTTTCTCGACGTTCCTGTTCACTTCGAGCCTCTTCTTCTTCGCGTTCGCGCCGTTCACGTTCCCGTCTTTCTTTACGCTCTTGGTCAACTCTTGCCTCTTCTTCTTCGCGTTCGCGGCGCTCTCTCTCGCGTCTCTCTTTTCTCTCTCGTTCCCTTAGTTCATATTCCTCTCTTTCTTTTTCCTCCCTTTCTTTTTCTTCTTCGCGTTTTTTTCGCCTCTCTTCTTCTCGTTTTTCGCGCTGTTCCCTCTCATCACGTGCTAGTTCCTCTCTCTCTATTTCTCGCTGTTCTCTTTGTTTCCTGAGCTCTTCTTGGTATTTGTTATACTCTTCGTTGTCCTCTTCGGATATTCTTCTGAACATTGGTCTCTCTTCACGTCTAGCTATCTCATTTTTGTCTCTGACCGGCTTCTGGAAATCAATAGAGCTCGGTAAATGCATGTCCGGTATGTCAAATTTGTGACGTTTACTCTCCAAGTTTTTGAGTCTTTCATTTAGCTCATGCATCGACTAAAAACAATGAATTTAATTTTTTAATTTTAATTTAAGATATAAAGCCTTAAGCGGGTGGTTTAATTCAGGTTTTTTTTCAAGCTTTGGCAGCGGATTTACAAGACCTTTAAGCGGTTAAAAAGCTTTTTTTTTAAGAACTTTTATGTTGTTCTGGGATTTATTTTATTTTCGTAAGATTAGTTCTAAAACACCTCAAAATAAGACACATAATACGAAACCGGATGAGCTTTTACAATTAATCGAACCTGTAATGATTTAGATCTGTATCGATTTCCGTTCTCGATGTTTTTCTCTCTATTTTCCATGTCCATCTGCACGGTTAGTTTTTTAGTTTTTTAATTTAAATTCATTTATTCATTTTAAATAATTTTTTTTATTTAGATCAAGTTTAAAAATCTGTTATCTTCAATCATAACTTTGTTTTAGTTTAAATAAAATTTTTATTTTTAATTTAAATCTAAAATTTTTGTGCAATAATTAAAAATAAGAATTTTTTTCCAATCTAATTTCAGACAAAATCTGAAATCACCTAGTTCTTTATTTCAAAACATATTTTTGGCAAATTGTGGTCGACGATCAAATTTAAATGAAAATTTAATTTCATAAGCATATTTTCAAAGTAAAGGAAACATTCTAAGTTAAAATTAATTTTTCGACCATCTCAAGCATGCAGAATTATGAACTTTACAGTGGTTAGATATTTCTAAATTTTGCGTTTGTCAAAATTTTTCCAAGTTTAATATACTTAAAGATTGGAACTCTTTTGGAACGAACATAAGGTTATCGTTAGAGAAAAATAAATTCTAAAAGATTCAGATTTTTCTTAATCAATAAACTTTTCCACAACACTCAAACAGCTGAGAAATTACATTAGAAACTAGAAGATAATGTGGTGATCTAATCCAAATGTTCAAAATTGTCAAAGATTTTGACGTATTGAATTGATCTAAAGATATTTAATCTAAAAATACACGGGTCAGATTTAATAGAACCACAGCTGAGATCACGTGAATTTGTAATAGCAAGACAACTGGATAAAAATTGCGATCAACCTCATAGAATTTTTTAAAAAGTGTCAACATTTTGGAACCGTCTACTAACAGATGTTGTGAATTCAAAAGATATAGATAGTTTTAGAAACAAAATTGACAAACTTAATTTATAAAAAAAAATACAGTGAGCTTTAAACTTTACGTGGTTAAGCTTATTTAAATTATTAAATGTCAAAATTATATCAATCATTTAAAAAATATTAAAAAAATTTATTTAACTAAAATTCTAAATATATTAAAAAAAAATTGTTTCAAAAAGTTACTATTTTTTATAGTTTTTTTAACTAATAAACTGCATACAGTACATAAAGGTTCTTTTATGTTTTAAATTCTATAATGTTTTAAATACTATGCATAAAGCTGTCATTTTTAAAACTTTTTATAAAAAGAAAACTGAATGTTGCGTTAAGTTTTATATTCATAAAGTAAACATAAAGATGCATGCAAAGTTTTTTTTGTTTCATTGAGAAAAAATGTATCAGAAATTTTATTGAGAAATATTCTATTGATATTTTTTTATGTAATTTATTATTTTTTAATATTTTAAAATAATTATTAAAAATAATTTAAAAGATATTTCCGATTTTCTTGTTGTGTTTTTTTTTAAATCAAAATTAACCAATTTTTTCATTTTTTATTTTAAATTACTTTTATTTACGAAATTTAACCAAATTACAAAAAAAAATATATATTTTTTGCAAAATAATCAGAAAAATTTTAATTTTCTAAGAAATTTTGGCAGTTTTTATTTTAACTTAATTTAACCGAAATCATGCAAAATTACTCTAATTTTCAAAATTTTGGAATCTCATCAATTTTATCTTTAGAGGTTAAAAAAACTGAAAATATTTTTCTTAAACTTTATAATGTTTAATTTTTTATCTAATTATCTAAAGATAATTTTAATTTTTGATCAACATAGATAAATGATGCATTGAGAGTTTAGAACACAAACAGAGCAAAAATGAAAAGATTAGAAAAGTTTTTTTGAAGGGACCAAAACCAATTCTATGACGTTAAACCACAAGTAGTCTCCAATTGAATCTTCATAATTGTTTGTGAATTTTTTTGCAGAATTAACGGGACTCAACCCAAAAATTGTCAAGACCAATGAAGATTTTTATTATTTTTTTTAGATAAAATTAGATAAAATTAAAGAACCAATTTAGAGTGAAATTTAGGACAAGATATCACCGAAAGCAAAAGAACAAAGCGTATCACGTAGGGGTAGCAGTAAAAATTAGGACTATCTGTAAGAAGATGATAATTTGCTTATAAATCATTTAAAGCTGTTTTTTCTTTGTTAATTGCATTAAGCATTGCTAAAAAAAACAAAGAGGAAAAATATTAAAACATATTAAATAAATGTTAATCATTTTTCCTAAAAATAATATTTACTTAACTCAAAGTGTTTAAATAAAATAAACTTTCTGTAAATAAAATTCAATTTAGAATCCTATCCGAAAATTGATTGATTTTTAAACATAAACAAAAAGATATCAGCAGCTTTTTTTCTCTTTTTTTTAATAATATCTTTTGATACGCCTATTTTGAAATGATTTTTCTTTGTTAAAATTCACAAAATTAAGCTCAATAAACAATTATAATAATTGTTGTACGATGCTAAGCTAATACTTTAATCGCTTAGCTATTTATCTAAGCGAATACTTAAAATCTGAAAAGATTATAAATCACGCAAATATCCAAGTTTGATTTTGAGATAACAGATTATAAAAATAATTAAATGGTAAAAAAATTAATTAGTGGCCCTAAGAAATTATTTTTTAATTACCTGAAAAAGCTTGTGACGTTGCAGAGCAGAGGCCGATCTTTCCAAACCAGATTCGAAAGGGTTGTAGAACGATGCTCTGCTGTGTCGTCGGCCTCTCGTCTCATGCAAATTACACCTCTCATACAAAGCCATTTCATCTTGCTCCAAAAGACGAAGAATGCGGTTCAGCTGCACACCTTGATCTACCACCTAATATAAAAAAACATTTTTTTAATTTAATTTATTTAGAATAAAAATGATAATTAAAAAAAAAAAATGAAAATTTTTTACAGTGTCTTGCATTCCACTCAAGTAATGCTTATTTTCCCATCTTTTAGACAAAAAGGAAGAATGATAGTCATGATAGGCTTTGTTGGCATTTTCTAATTTAATCGAATTGTCCTAAATAAAATTTGTGAAAAAAAAAAAGAAAAAATAATTTTATTCGTGCAAAACAGTTTATTACTACATAGTCTCGATCAATGGATGGATATCGGTGTCTGCCGAAATTGGCGGTGACTGAACTTGCTCGAACCGTCCTAGGCAATGAGGGCTCCCGGGACATTGAGCGTGTTCGATAGAGATCCGGGTTGTATGAATCTGCGGCGTAGTTGTACAACGATCGCCGGTCCTCGCTCCTTCCTCTTGTGTATAAAGACATTCAAAGTAAAAAAAGCAAAACAAGCACTATGAATCTTCGTCTGATAGATAGAATTTATCTAAGAGAAAAAAGAAAAATTCTAAATTTATAACAGATAGTTGAAGACACTAGATCGATAATCTTTTTTCTCTTTTTCTTTTTTTTTCTTTTTCGTTCTCAATAATCACATTTGTTCTATTGATTATGATAATAATTGAAAACAAACATTTAAATTCCAAAACAATAATGCTTTTAGAGCAAGGATAAGAGGCGAGAAGCTTGCCTTTGCCAGAAAAAATAAGCTTACATCTAAAGCATCCTAAATACTTTTTTGAATAAAGATATCTAAATGAATTTAATTTATTTTTATCTGTTTACTTTTTTTATATCGCTGTTAACAAAAAAGGTTAGCATTAAAACTCAGCGGTATCAGGTTACTTGAACTATCTTTGCCAAAACTAATCAATTGGATGACTGTATAGAGCTTAATTTATGCAATCAACAATTTGGCTGACTCTCTTGATCCAAGCACGCTTTAATCACAAATGTACAAGTTAGATAAGGATGCTAGATCGGCCAACGAACCATCAGGATCAAGAAGCATGTGGTGGAAATATGTGTGGTCGTGGCGCATATTGTGCTTACAAGAGAAACTATTTTGTTCCAACAGGTATTCTGAACAAAAGGCAAAATATCTTCAAATACCAATCTTTATATTCAACTAATCATAAATCTAACTCTAGAGTTAAGAATAACAAATCAATAAAAGATTATGCAATCTAGATGCGTTCAATCTTCAATCATTGTATGCTTGTGTGTACAGGTGAAAATATATAAAGATTGGAGCAGTTTTAGAGTAATGACAATTTGCGGGTGGGAAACAAAATGTTCCGTTCAATATCTTATATCATCTTGCAAATTTAACCAAAATAATTTATCAATAATTAAACAAAATAAAAACCTTTTTGTGTTATTGTTACTTGAAATTTACTTACAATTAACCATGTAGCAACTATTCATACTTAATACTAATTTATTACTGTTCTTCAACTCGTGAACAAAAAGCGTCAGTATTAGCTAAGTAGCAGTAAACAAGATAATAAACATCTTGAAAATACCTTATGCTTTTAAATTCATTCACTGACATATGAGCCAACATTTATTCGCAGGCAGTAATTTAACTAGAGCAACGAAGAGCGCTTTAAATTTGGTGTTTTAAATTCACAGTACCAAATACAGACAGATGGTGTTTTTACATCAACAACAACAACAACTACAAAAATCACTTAGTTTATTATAAAAAAATTAAAATTTGATTTTTAAATTTGATTTTTTTTCTTAAATTTTTGGCCAAATTTTTTACAGACATTAGAAAATTGATCAATTTTTCTCATCGATTTGAAATAAGTTGAATTTAATTGAAATGGTACTTGAACAGAAAAGTCTCTTGAATTTCTCTTCACTACCACGTTTCATTGAAAAATTTTTTATCGAAAATTTTAAAAAAGACAATTTTTTACTAGAATTTTTTATATAGAGATAAATTAAAAATAAAGAAAGATGAAATTATGATTAAATTATTTTCAATATATAACACAATTAGTCTAGATGTTTTTTGTTGTTGAGAGAATGGCATCAGTTTTAGATAATAATTTTAATTAATTTGCATTTAATAGATTTATTTTCAAATTAATAATTTATTTCAGATTTAAAAAGTATGCAGAAATATGACAAAAATAAGTGTTTGAAGAATTTCTTTAAAAATAATCAATTAATCAATTCTGTGTAATTTACGTTATATTAATTTTTATAATTGATTTCGATGAAAAAATTTTTGATAAAAAGGGTCAGTCCCCATATTCTTAATACTAAGCTGATGCATAAATTTTTTACTTACATTCTTTTTTCAATTCAAATATATTAATCTCAAAATTAAAATCAAAGCTATACTTTTCTAAGATAACTTCAAAAATTAAAACTCAACAATTTGAAGTTAATTAATATATTATTGAAACCATATTATTAGCAACAATCAGCAATAATCTTTTAAAAATTCTACATCTAAAAAAATACAAGTTAGATAAAGTATACATTTAAATTAAGCTCAAGTTAGATCAAGTTAGAATTTATATAAAAAAGAATTACTTTTTTTGTTTCTATTCATTTATTTAAAATTTTGATTTATAAAAAAAATCTTATTTCTTAAATTTTTTTTAATTTATATGTTTTTGACACTATCATGCAAATTCGGTAGTACCAATAAATGTTAAGCATGTCAAGTGGTACACTAGTGCCTATGCAGAGAAATTTGTAAAAAAAATGAATTGAACTCCATTGCGGATGAGATATAAACTGAAAAAAAGTCTTCCAAATTGGAATCAAAGTGACTATTCGAACTAATCCGAATGAAATAAATGCTACAATTCCATTTATGGTATACAATTGAGTATTTTTCATATTAAGCGACAACAAAAACCATCTCATGTTCACAAACAATGTGGACGCTTCGCTCAAACTGCGAATTGCTGCTATGAACGCAAAATAGCCATAGTTCTTAAATTGTTAATTATTTTAATAATTTTTTTTTGAAATGTCTTTAATTTACAGTGCTGATAAAACAAGCAATCGATGATACCAAATGATGCACCACAAATTGCCAGTCAAACAACTCTTTTCTGTACCAAAGCATGCATAAGAAATCTAAATAAAATTGAAAAAAAAAAAATTTATTTCCAATTACTAAACTTACCATAAAATAAATATCCGAATACTAAGTTATAAGCAGTAATTAGAATCTGGTTCCTATATCTTATACAGGCATAATTAAGGACTTTGATTTTTAGGCAAGCAAAAAAATTTAAACTTACATTAATTTATTTTTGAAAAGGTTTTCATCGGTTAGAAGGACATAAGCGGCTGCTAGTGTGACTATTAATGCGTTGACACAAGAAACAGCTCTTGACACAAACTGGATTTGAGTTTGACGATCCAAATTGCCAAACTCTTTCCAGTATTTTCGCAATGAATGCAAACTTGTGTAGAATAGAATTGCGAACAGGAAAAAAGAAGGAATTATTTGTATATTTGGATCATTTAACATGATTTTTTCCGCTACTTTGACAAAATTTTTTTTAACTAAATTAAAATTTGACTTGGATTACGTGAATATTTTATTATGAAAATTTCATGAAACTTTTGAGTTTTAGGTATAAGCGAAAGTATTAATTATAATCTGCATTGCAAATTGGCTTTTAAATTCACAAGTTTTTTATTTTTCTTGTAAAAATTTCTTTATTAAATCAAGATCTTTTAGTTCTATCATTAAAATAAAAAATGCTAAAAAAAATCAAAATTAATTTTTCTTTTGCTTGAGAGATTTGTAAACAATTGAGACAATACGGGAATACCAATAAATATTGAGTGAGTCGAGAATAACCGCATTAGCAGCACATATAATGATTAGAAAATATTGCACTAGCTTCCAATCTGGATTATTCGAATATTCGTAGAACTTTTTCCAAAATGGAACTATTGGAACTATTCTCACCAAACCGAAGACAATAAATATCAAAATACCATTTATTGTGTACACTTTGGACTCTTTCATAGACAGACTTAGCAAAAACCATCGGACATTTATAAACAAAGTAGAACCTTCACTCAATAGCCGAATAAGCACAAAATAAAAGAAAACATTATATTTCTTTGAATGATTATGTTTCTAATTAATAAAATATTTAAAAAAAAATAAAATTTTACCATGCTTAACATTGAAGAAATTAATGCAACTATGTGATGAATTACAAACTGTATATCAAATAATTCTTTACAACATAAAATCATCATTAGATCTTTGATAACAAAAAATAAGTCCACTTGAATTTGAATTTTTTTTATTTAAGTACCATTCAGAAAGTAAGCTATTACAATGCAACTATTTGCGATGATTATCGGAGAACTATAGCTAAAAAAAAAATTTAATCCTCAAAAAAAGGCCAAAAAGAGTTTTACATAATTTTTTGAGATATTCTATCATCCGTAAACAGGATATAGACTGAAATTAAAAAAACCAAAACAGAATGAACACTTGAGACAATTCTTGATACGAATTGAATTTGAACTTTTGAATTCATATTGCGAAACGAGTTCCAATGCTTTTGCAGTAAGTGTAGACTTGTGTAGAATACAAGTGAAAAAAACAAAAAAAAAGAGCCTATTTCCAAGTAAATTATCCCATTCATTTTACAAACTAAATGAATAAAAATAAATTATCAATTAAATAGTGTTTAATTAGAGTCAGTTGAATTTTCGTTCTTCTTTTGACAAAAATTAAGATAAATTTTTATCGAAATACTTTTTATATTCAAAACAACGTGAAACTAAGCTATTTTTCAATAACATTAGTCAGGATTATAATTACGAAATATCTTTATACATTTTATTCAAAATTATGTTTAACGATCGATTTTCGTAGTCAAATTTTTTTTAATTTAAATTTTTTTACTTCAATTGTGTAAAAAAAATAAATTTTTTGAAGAAAAAAAAAATAAAATAAATCTATTTATGGTTGACAGGTTGTTTTTTCAAGTAATAAATTATAAATATATTTTATTATTATTTAATAACAAAAAAATCTTTTATTTTAAAAAACTTACTTTCAAAAATTCTATTATGCATCTTAGAAACCATAATTAAACACAAAAAAACAAATTTTCACATTTTGTTACAAAAATTTTGAAGTCAACGACGGAGACAATTTTTTTGTCGACACAATATTTAAATCCAAAAATTTGAAATAATTTCAATAATTTGAAGCTTTTTTGATAATTTCTAAATTTATTCTAAAAATCAAATGATAAAATGGAACATATAAACCCGGTTCCTAGTTCACCTGCCATTAATTACCAGCAAATGAATCCAAATCAATCAATGCACACATATCAGACCCATGTTTATCATAACGAAGCGAATGCACAGGCTCAAAACGCTTCGAACATGCAATCTAATTCTCAAGGAACCGATCTAGACCAAAATGATCTTGGTCAAATTTTAAAAATTTTTCAAAAATACAACCTTAAAGTAAATTAATAAAATTTTTATTGAATAATTTTCAACAATTCAGCTTTTTTTTTAGGAATCTGAAGAAATTTTTCGCCGAGAACTCAATAGAAAAAATGGCATCGAAGTTTCTCTAGATCCCACTCAAAAGTAAAAAAAAATGCTTTTTTTTCTTTTAAAGAGATAGTTTTTTATGTCATTTAGAGAACGTGAATTCTACTACGACATCTATGAGAGCCTGACTCGCTTTGTGGAATCAACCAAAGAGAACAAATTCGAATTATCACAAGTTTTGTATCCCATATTCATTCATCTGTACATGGACATGATAAACAAGGACTATTTAAAACTGGCCCAAGAATTTTTTTCCAAATACTCCATTGTTCAAACACCAAATCATGCGTTGGATATTAAAAAGCTCAAATTGATCACCAACAAAGAACAATTGAATCGCAGTGAGTTTAGAGAAACGTACGGAACGACCAAATATAATGTAAAGCTATCTGACGAGTCCTATCGCCTGCTCAAAGACTTTGTCAAAGTAAAAAACTCTAAGCCTTTAGTTGATCTAATCAAAGAGAATATGATGCTTGAAAGTAATTGATAAGTGCTTTGTTAAAATGAAATTGAGTTTATTTTTTAGTCTATAATGGACCTTTGAGAGATTATAGACAGCAGAGTCAAAATGCCGGTGGTCTCCTTGGAGAGTCTAATTCTAACAGTAAATTAGAATTTATTTTGATTTTATCTGATTAAACAATTTGTTTTACTATTAGATAATACAGAGAGGATATTTTATGGTTTGCTTAAAGAACCGGAACAAACCGAGGAACCCGAGGACTTGGCTGGTGAAGGTGGTGAAGAAACTGAAAAGCCAAAGGTATGTAAATTTAAAAAAATTACTGCTATTCTTGTAAATTTTTGATCAAATTTCTATTTTCAAATTTGATCAGAACATTTTTAAATGCGCATTTAAATTTCATGCCAGATTTTTAAATATTTTCAGCATCTTAAAACATTATTTTTAAATTTTTGAAAAAGTTTTGAATTTTAATTCCGCGTTTAAAATGTTTATATCAAATTTGATCAAAAATTTAACTTTGGCCAATTTACCTTGTCCATGCATAAATTCTTAACTCTAATGATTATATTATAAAAATTAAAATTAATTAATTCTATTTTATTTTCAATCTATTTCCTTTTTTGAAATGAAAAGATAAGTTTGATCTTTGAAACAAATGTGATGAATAAAATAAAGAACGATTTACATTTGTAAATAAGTTTTAGTTTCTTAAAAAACATCCAAAGATATATATATCAATTTATGGAGGACAAAAAACTGAATCATTTGATATATGGATAATTTTTTTAGGACTATCTTTAAGGAAGCTATGAGCAACCGAAGAAGACATACCAAAAATGTACCAAATTAGAATTGAGCAATTTTTCATTTAGGAATTTAAATTTAAATAATAATTTAAATAAGAATAAAAAAATTTAAAAACTTTTCTTAACAAAATTAACTATTATTTATCAAAAATTTGAGAAAAAATTTCGAACTTGAACGCCTTATTTTAAGCTGAAAGCATTGAAAAAAATTTTTTCCGCTTTTAAATAAAGAATTTTTAAATTAAGAGTTTTTAAATTGTCAAAAGTATACTTCGGTCCGATGAGAATATCTTTTGCAAACATATACAAAAGATATATAAATCACATACCATCTTGTAGGGCAAAAAATTCTCTACTAGAAAATAATTTTTTTTTCTTCCAAAAAAGAATTTAATCTCGAGATTTTTTCAAAAAAAGCCGCAATTTTACCCATTTTTTTATCTAGTCCCAGGGAACCCCTCTGATCCCAAATGAGATATAAAAATTCTAAAACCAGAAAAAATTCTGAAAAAGTTGTAGGTTTTACTTTTTTTATTTTTCTCTTTTTAATTATCTTAAAAAAAGTGCTCAAAATGAGGCATTTAAAAAAAATTGAAAAAAAAAGTTTTTTGAAGTTTTTAATCAAAATGTGTATGTTGATGATCCTTTACAACCACAAACTTTCCATTTTATTTTGTTCTTCAAATTCCTCCGGGAGGATTCAAGCCCTAATTCAACATGAAGGTCATCAATCACGAAAGAGCTCATCGAAATGCGAATTACATGGGATTCTCTGCTTAAGTCCGACCCAAGATGAAGAGCCCTAATGAGAGTTGGGGATTACTTAAATTACTACTTAGGGTATGCTGGTAAGGTGGGCCTCATTAGAAACACTTTCCTTAAAATGACACTCATCACTAGGAGCGATTATTGGTGGTAAACGAGCCTGATTCTCCATATAGACAAGCTCAAATTTAGGAAATTCCCAAGATTAAGTAGTGTCTGGTGAAGAAGCAAGAGTAGTGGCAAAATATCAACTTAAGTTGAGATCAAAAGTAATGACCATATGCTCTACTAGGAGTGAATAAGGAAAAAATACTGTAAAAAATAATCATTTAAATTAATAATTTAAAAAATTAAATATCGAAAAATAATAACTTTTAGCAAATTAATTTATTTTGTCTTTTAAAAAATTAGCACAAAAGAGTTAAGCAATAATCAAAATATATATCTATCATTTTTTATGATTTTCTCGGATAATAGAACTAAATTTCCTTACAAGGTTTACATTTGTGAAAATGATGTAAAATTGATAAATGAAAAAGTCTCTTTAGTTTTAAGATTGCTCAAAATGTTGATTTTTCAAAACTTGCTTGTGATATCTCATATCAGTTGTGAACAAAAAACTATTAAGTATTAGGATACTTTTCTATCTGTCTACTTCTGTTACTGCTGTTACAATTTTTTGTTTACAACTTAAAAGATACTACAGGCAAGTTTTAAAAATTAAAATTTTGACAAACCTCAAAGCTAAAGAGACTTTTTTCATTTACTAATTGTACATCATTTCCACAAATGTAAACCTTGTAAGGAAATTTAGTTCTCTTAACCGAGAAAATCATAAAAAATGATAGATATAAGTGACATCTTACCAATATTTCAATATCACGGATGGTTAACTAGAGTCAAATTAAAAAAAAAAAATAAATATTTTTTTTTATTATTTTAGAAACGCAAAAATAAACGCGAAGCATTGATGAACAAAAAAAATCGCCAAGACCCGAATGCGCCACAATTTAACCGGATTCCTCTACCAGAAATGTTCAATGAGAAAAAATAAAATTTTAAACTCAATTAAATTAAATCATTTATTTAAGACGAAGCATTGACCGCCTGAATCGAAAACAAGCGGCCAAAGATTATTTAAAACGAGCTCGTCTTGGTCCGGACGCGTTGCCTTCAATTTGCTTTTACACAATACTTAACTCATTTAATTTGTAATTGAATAAATTTTTTGTTTTCACAACTAACACAATTTATTTATCTCTTTAGAGTAAATTGCATAGACCTTAGTGATGACTCTTGTTGGCTGGCACTCGGTCTATCCGATTCCACGGTCAGAATTTGCACATTGAACGAAAAGCTAAAGCTTCGAACTCTCAAAGCATTACAAGAGCTTGAATCACTGGACAAAGAGTCAGACGACATATTTAATCTGATGTTTGACGAGCACTCAGGCGTTGATCATAAAACATTAACTGGTCATTCAGGGCCTGTGTATGGCGTTTGTTTTAGTCCGGATAAATATTTTGTGGTATCAGGCTCTGAAGACGGCACTGTTCGTCTTTGGTGTTTGCTGACATTTTCCTGCTTGGTCAGTTACAGGGGCCACAACGGTCCTGTATGGGATGTTAAGTTCGGTCCTTATGGCCACTACTTTGCTTCGTGTGGAATGGACAAAACAGCCAGAATTTGGGCAACTGATCAACATCAGTCGTTGAGGCTGTACACAGATCATTTGGCCGATGTGGAGTGTCTTTGCTTTCATCCGAATTCGAACTACCTGGCCACTGGGTCTAGTGACAGGACAATCAGAATTTATGACCTCGGCAGCATAAAAGAAACGCACCAAGTGCGTCAGTACACAGGACACAAGGACGTAGTTAATGTGATAAAATTTTCGGCTTGTGGCCGATATTTGGGTACAGGTGGCAATGATGGAACTGTTTTAGTCTGGGACATATCTAAATCGGTGATTGTGGCAAATCTAAACTCGCACAAACAAGCCATTTATTCTCTTGATTTTAGCAGAGATAACACTGTTTTTGCCACTGGTGGACTTGACAACACAGTCAAAGTGTGGAATATGGCCAAGTTGTGCAAGGAAGTCGAGCAATCCGAGGATTTTAGTAAATTTGTGACCAGAAATGAAACACATTTAGAAATCGGATCATGGCAAACCAAATTGACACCAATACTTCACTTACATTTTACAAGACGAAATTTGCTTGTTGGTATCGGACCATTTAATGATAAAAAATAATTATAAAAAAAAGCACTCGATTAACTTTGTAAATAAAAATTTCCTTTTTTTTTTGTTTAGTAAAAAGCGCTTTTAAATAAAAAATTATTTTGACAAGGTTTAAAATCCTTTTATTGAATAATTAAAAATTTATGTATTTATATTCTTCCCACATTAAAAAAATTCTAAATAGCAAAAATTATCTTTTTAAATAATTATTAAAAAAAAAAAACAATATGACCTAATTGAAGTTTATAATTACTTAAAAAATTCAAATAACTAATAATTTTGTTTTGGTTTAAAATAATTTTATTGATTTATTTGGATTATCAAGTCAAAGGGTGGATTAAAGTTAAGTTCCATTAGTGTAAATAAATGTTCTAAAAAATTCTTTTAATCCAAAATAATTTTCGAAAATACCTATTTATTTAATTTTGAATTTAAATGATTTTAGAATAATAAAAAAATTTTGTTGTGTTTTTTAAAAATTTTCAAAAAGAAATGTTGTGTCACTACTCACTCAATTAGTGATGAGCTCATAACTTAAATAGCACACATTTGCAGTGCAGTGTATTTTTAAGTGTTAAAATTTTTTTTTTCGACATTAAATTAGCTTTAGCATTAGCTTTCATTTTTAAGCAAAAATATTTTTATTTAATTATTTAAAGACAATTCTATTATTTTAGTAGTCTATTTATTGGTTTCAGTCGTGTTACTCAATTATTAAAATTTTTCTTTTCTCTAAAAAATTATTTTCATTTATTAAATATTTAATGAACTAATTTTTTTTATAAAATTTTTTGTTAAGTCATCTACTAAGTGAGACTCGATTAAATAAAATCTGAACAAAAAAAAGCTTGTACGATTGATCTAAATATTTTTTATACTTAAAAGCACATTATGTGTTTTACAAGTTGTGTCCTCGTTGAGTGTGCGTTGGTTAGATTCGAGTATGAGGTGGTAAGGAGGACACTTTTTCAAAATGCCTTGTAAAATTTTATATTTAAAATTGAGGTAAAAAGTGGTTTCTATCTAACGAAGCCACTTAGAAGCCTAAAAAGTTATTTTTTTCATTTTGAAATTGGGATTAATTTAAAAAAAAATTGAAATTAACATGTTATTTTTAAAATGAAATCTTAGATAAAGTGAAAATTTTGATGGCAGTATTTTTCACATGCCAATTTTTAAAAAAAATTATTTAAAAAAAAAATTTATTAAAAATAAATTAAGATGTTATCTAGACGATTTGTCAAATTTACACTGAATACTGTGCGCTATTCGTCTAGGCAAACCAATTTTCAATACTGCATTGATTTAGTTAAAAACAACGATTATGATTCTTATTTGACTACTTTATTGACACCACAGCAAGTACTTCGGCCGGCATTTACCCTTAAAGCTTTTAGTATGGAAATAGCAAATGTTGGTAAGTCGGCCATAGACAGTCGGGTCGGAGATGCAAAGCTGTTCTATTGGAAAGATCAAATAGACAAAGTATTTGCTTCAGTAAAAAAAAATGAACAAACAAGCTTCAATGATCCAATAGCTCAAGAGATTTATCTAATGGCAAAATATTTTAATCTTTCCAAAGCAAGATTTAGTCGATTTATTGATGCCAAGAAAATTTTTTTATCTATTCAGCAATTTAAAAGTTTTGACGAGCTAGAGAGTTTTGCTGATTGTGCCAATTTGAACTACATTTTGTTCAATTGCTTGGGAATCAATAATGTGGATTGTGACCATGCGGCAAATCACATCGGCAAAGCACAATTTCTCTGCTTCGTGACTAAGAATATTCTCAAAAAGCCAACTCAAATGGTCTACTATTTGCCTAGGGATTTATTGCTAAAGCATAAAATTTCTCAACAAGATTTGTTCAATTTTAGCGAAAGAATTCTGAGACCAAAGCGGCAAAATTTCAAAGACTTAGCATTTGAAATGTGCTCAAGAGCTAATGATCATATTAGATCTGCCCGTAATCTAAGTACCAAAATACCTGGAAATGCTAAACCAATTCTGGCTGCATCAATCAATTGTGACATTTTTTTGACCAAAATGCAAAAATATGATTTTGATATCATGGATCCAAAATTGAACTCTAATTTTAGAACCTTATTTTTGATTAAATTAATTTTAGCCAAGATAAAAAACTCTTATTAATTTAAATTTAATTTTTTTTTCAACTATTAAAAATTATTCAAAATTTTTTCTTTGGTCAAAAAAATAAGAAACTGTCTTATTTTTGTTAAATTAAATTTATTAGATAATTTAAAAAAAAAAATTATCAATGTTAATTGAATGAAAATTAATTAAAAAAGTTATTCCCTCATTTAAAACACTGTCAAAATCTCATTGTACTTTAATTTTACATTTCAATTATGTCACAGTTCTAAATTGCTAGAGAGAAGTTTTTTGATTTATTTTTTTTGAACTAATATGATTGTTCTCCTAAATTTAATAAAAGTTAATCCAAGTAGATATAAATTTTTTCTTTATTTTTAGAATGTTTATCTGTATTGAGCTAATGGGTTAGCGAAAAATAAACCCCAATCAAGATTGCAAAAAAACAACACCGGGTGTAAATCGCCAAAATTTTTCTAAAAGTTCAAATTTTTTTGATTCATGTATTCCTAATTATCTGAAATTTAATATACACCCATTTTCACCATCTTTAAATTTCGAATGAAAATAACTTTCCAGGTGCATTCCAAAACTTATTATATTTTTGAATAGAGCATAAAAATATCAACTAGGAAATCTACTAGGAAAAATGCAGTTTTTATAAATTGAATAATATTATTTGCCATTTAAAATCGAAAAAAAAAGATGATTCATTTTCAAGAAGTAAACTCAAAAAATAAATGATGGCTAAAACAATCTTCAAACAAACATCAAGATATAGAATATATTAAAAGAGACTCAAAATTTTGATTTAATGATTAAGCAGTTTTTTAAAAGCAGCTCGTTCTATCAAATTTTCGTTGTATCGTAACAATTTTTATTTCTTTTTCTATTGCTTGTAATCGGTTCCGGCAATACAGCTCGTTATATGGGGTCTCGTTATATCGAGGTTCGACTGTATTGTCGAAGAGCAAAATAAGTTGTATTTTCGATTTTTAATGTCAAAATCATATTATTTAATAAAAACATTTTACATAAAAACTACATTTACTTGTAGATATTTTTATGCTCTTTTCAAAAATATAATCAGCTTAGGAGTCTATCTGAAAAGTAATCAGTGTGCTTTTGGGTGTTTTGGGTTGTTTTTTACTTTGAGTCTAAAAATTGTTCTGCAAAATGAATCAGCTGATACAAACTTTGTACCACTCTAATTTAGTCTCTGTAAATCTTCAAAGCACCAAATGCATTAGAAAATCATTAAAACAGATTTGCAGATTTTTGATCATAAATTCTACTTTGATCATAATTTTTTAATTTTACATTCAACTGTTGTACAGCTTGGTGCCCAACCAGCACTGAGTCAAAAATTCATCCAAGTCAAACTAAAACAACAACATTGCAGTCCTTTTTGCAGGACAATGAAGATGAACATTTTCTGTCAAAAAACTGAGCGAACCAAAACTTGAGCTGTTGACGTCCTGCATAAATTGTGTCAAAGAATGGAAGGCTTTAGTCGAGATTGAAAAAGAGTGGAGCTACATTTTAAGAATTTTAATGGAAAAGAGCGAGTGCTTTGAGACCAAGCCCAATTTGAAACTGTTGAGCAAATATTTGCTCATGTTCAACCAGTTTTCCTACAACTTTCCATTGATCACAGCCTAAATTTGCACATTTCAAAGCTTGCCACTGGCTACCTTGAGTTCAGTGTGTAACTGAGATCAAGTATGGGAACAAATTTGAGATGATGCGCAACCTCGGCCAGTTGATACTAAGATCGGGTTAGCTGACACGATTGGTGCCTTTTTTTCAGCTAGTGGTCAGGACTAGCTTTTGGCGTTGGTCGACCCGTGCAACGATTTGATGTTTTATTCTGGTTTGTTGAATGCCAATGTAGACTTGGATAAGACATAGTGAGAGCTATTGAGGCCATGGTTGAACCTGTGCCAAATGCAGATTGAAGAGGAAAAAGTAAAGATTAAAAGTTGTTCACAGGCTTTTATAAGTAACTTGCGCCAGCTTTTGGATCTAGAGACTGATGATTTGATTTAAAAATTAAATATAAAATTGTTCAATTTTAAATGCGATTAATATTTTAAAATAAATCAATATCTAAATAATTGTTTTTAATAAATTTAAAAATTGTTTTATTATTTAAAATGTTTTATGTTTTAAATATTCACAATTTAAAAAAGGATTTCATTTTTTTTATCAATAAGTTAACAGTTTTACATGCAGACTTTACATGCATGAACATAATCTTCAAAATTTTTTTTTGAGCAAAAAGAGCAAATTGAAGATCGAGCAAAATTTTTACTTTGCCCATTTTCTTTAGATTCAAATAATGCATTTAATTTATCTTATAGAATGTTTAATATAGAAATAGTATGAAGTCGTATATTCATTGCTATATTAAAGTCATTGACCTACAATCACTTATTAACTTTAAGAATAGATTTTTTTTAAAAATTTAAACCACGATTAAACATGGTTATTTGATAGTCGATTTTTTTCGGGTAAAACTTGTTTATTAATTAGCCAGACTATAATGGAACAAGATGGATTTTTTTTTAATGTTATTAAAAAGACTCCGAAAAAAGTTTTTGTTTTCATTTCTTCTGAATCTTGTAGAAGGTAATCAAATATGGCGTAAAAGGAGAATCTTTCGTTCACAGATTTTCTAATCAATTGATAAACTAAAAGTTTATTTTCATATACTTTTTGTTTATTTCTCTCTTTTTGTTTTTTGAAAATTCCAGGAGATAATGCAACAGTCCTCCATACATTTTGATGATAGGGTTAGAAGAATTGATGAAGAGAAAATGATACTTTTCAGTTAAAAAAGTTTTATTTTCTTTTGCATGTTTTAGCTCTAAATCAGTTGCGTCGATTACATTTTTTAGAAAATGTCTTGAGAAAAGATTAATCACCGTTTTACCTAATTTTTTTATATCAATGGTTTCTTTTTTTTCTATAATAGAGTGACAAATTGTTAAAATATTCCAACATTTGGATTTGATTAAATGCAAACATGCATGAATTAAGATTTGCCCATGAAAAAACTGTGACCTAAATATATGGTTTTTTAAAATAACTGAATCGCTTAGCTTCCAGTAGAATTTTCGACAATTTTAAGCCTTTACTCACGTTGTCATTTAGGCTTTTATACAAAGTCCTTTATTGAAACCATTTTAATCCGAATAAAATCGTGATCAACCAAGCTATGTAACAAAATATTTTTATGGTCACCTTATTTATTGATAACTTTAACGGTCGAATCATAAAACCAAACTGAATTTGCTTTCAATAATCGCCTACATTTTTATCTAATCAAATTATAAATTAAACAAACCTTTGTAGGCCAAAAATTTTTAATTGAATTTCAGAAAACATAACAAAACATATCGGATTTGATTCAATATCGTGAATAAAGCCTTGAGTCGCTTTTTTTTTACATTTACAAAGTAAGTAGTCAAAAAACAATTTAGTTGCATCAGTATCAATTCTCATTTCGCAACTTACTTGAAATCGATGTTTGAAAAGACTTTCTAATTTTCTTGCATTCTCATATGATTTATTAGTCGTATCTTTTTAATCTTAAATAAAAATTATTTCGATAGGATAATTCAAATGTGAAAATAATTAGTGAAAAAAGCTCTCTCAGATTAGAAGTTTTGGACTTGAGTTTCTTTGAAATCATTTGATTTTCAGAAGCCAAAAATCTCGGTCGTGTTGATGTTAAAATACACTGCTGCATATTACGCCATTCGACAAAATTGAAATAAATTTGAATTTTATTGTAGGTTACCGTAACTGAGACGTTTTAATGGATGAAGATTAAAAAAACATATAAAATGTTACTAAAACATATAAAAAGTGAATCAAGCATAAAACTATTTTTATTTTATAAAAATGTGGATCAAAACATAAACTCATTTTTAAATTCTGTGAATAAAACATAAATTAAATTTATCAAAAAGTGATCCAAAACATATAAATTTATACAAAGTATAAAAAAAAAGTCAATTTGATCAATAAAAAAGGTGAATTTTATGAAATTTTAATTTAATTTTATGAAATTTTAAAGGAAATTTTATGATCATCCATATTGCTTTCACATATAGAGCATTTGTTTAAATTTCCATGAGAGGAAGTAGCCTTCGGAAATTGGTTTAAATAAAACTCGAGTTCGATACCGGAGTTGAATTTAGCCATAAAAAATCCATTCGATTTTTCTTTTCATGGTATTCTTAATCACTTTTTGAATAATTTATTTAGTCATTTATGTTTTATTCACATTTAGCAAAAAGTGTATATGTTTTAGTCACAATTTAAGTTAATTATGATCGAATTTATGTTTTACTTCACTCTTTTACAGAGTTAAAATCTCAATTTTTTCTTTATGTTTTGTTTTTTAAGATTAACATTTTATATGTTTTTTTAATCTTCTTCCCGTTTTAATGAGTGAAAGCATTTGCCATTACTTTCGTCCTGAAATGTCCATCGTTTCTTTTCCATCTTGTATTAATATTCACAGGAGCTCTACACAAGAAACACCATAAATATCCGAAATTTTTTTAAATTGACTTTCTCCTCGAAATCCTCCCTCAAGATAATAACCCATTATTTAATTTACTGTTTTAATTACCATTTTCTCGGTATCACCGAAATTTACTAATTTTCTTGTTTGTTATAGTTATAGAAGAAAAATCAAATTATAAATAAAGCTTATTATGAGCTTTTTGAGAATAAAATGTTCCCGATCGATAACAATCAGCTAAAAAGGAAACAGTTATAAAACAATATTAATGAGGTCAAATCAATTTAGTAATTCTGTAAGGCTTGTCTGCCGGATTGTCGGCAGAAGGCAAGTACGAAACGCTAATGTTGTTGATCGGTCTATAGTAGTTCACCATCAGGTTCAGGGAGAAGAATCGGTGCATGGATTCTCTCCAACTGGAGTAAAAACGAGCTCACTTGTCTCTCAATCTTTCCAGGGAATCCAAAATAAAGGGCAGCAACGAAGCTGCTGTTTCATTAAAAAGGATAGAGTCTGTGGGGGGCAGCAACTGAGAAATCCCTACCCGAGTCGCCATCGACCGACCCCAATTGATACTCTGAAGCATCGGGATACCACGTCCTATTATTTCTTGGGTATTTCCTAAACTTAAGTCTGTCAATGTGAATGACCAGGCTAATATACCACCAGTACTCCTTACTGGTGGAGATGGTCATCTTCAGGAAGGTGTTTATTAGCGGACCAACCTTCCCAGCATACCCTGAGTAATAGTTGAGATACACTCTAACTCTCATTAGGGCTTCAGGGTCGGAAACTAAAATGGACTTCTTAGTACTGGTAATCCCTAGACCGCCCCACTCTGCTCCCTGGAAATTAATATTTTTGATCGGATTCAGGACTGATTTATGAGTGTTTTAGTCCGGGTGTACAATAATAAGATCGTCCAAGTGTCCGCAGGTATATTTTGTATACCTCCTAATAAGTTTAAGGACACAATTTAAAAGTGATTGTTGGACATAAGTGGCTATACACAGTCCAAAGGGCATCCTCGTGAATTGGTAAAACCTGCCCCTATAACCAAATAGTGTAACGAATTTTGATTTCCGGTGCAGGTGCATTTAAGGATTTAATGATTTTTTTTTATTTTAAAAAAATTTTCATTATACTAATTAAATTAAACTCAAGTTTTGTAAGATTTTAAATTAAGAATTTTGTTATAAAGAGTGTTCTTTAATTTAGTATCAGCTTTTAGTGGTGAAGCAGAAGTTTTATTTTTCAATCGTAAATTTTTTTAAAAAATAGAAAAATAAATTGTTGATGAAGTGAGACTAAGAAAGGTTTTAATAGAAAAAGCGAGTGCTTAACTATTTTTCTTTTTCTGAAAACAATTTAACTATTTGGAGTAACAAAAATTAAACATTAAAATTAATTTCGTATATTAGTTTCCAAAAAACTAAATTTTGTTGGGTTTTGAAGTTCATTTCAATTCGTTCGTTTCAATTCATAAAAACTTGAATAACTTTTTTACTAAAAAAGATAATTTAGTTCTGTAAAATGCTTAATGGTTAAGCAACTTTGCTTAATCAAAAAAAATATGTCTGCAAAAACTCTGCAATGTAATTGCACACTTGATTGGAATACTTTTTAATGGGGTTCAAAATGCAGAAAATTGCTGAGTTTTTTGTAGACATATATTGTTGTATTATGCAAAGTTGCATATAATTAAGCATTTTACAGAACTGAATTATCTCTTATAGTAAAAAAGTTATTCAAGTTTTTCTGAATTGAAATGATCGAATTGAAACGAACTTCACAATCCCAATTTTTTTAAAATTAAATTTGTATTCTGTAATTAATCTTTTATTTTTAATCAGAGTTGGTTAAAAGTCAAAAATTTATTTAAAAGTCTGTATATTATTATTTTTAAATATTTTCTTTATCTTTATTACACACGATTTGTTTAATAAATTAGGCCCGAACGATTTGTTTAATTTTATGAAAGTAAATTTTTTTTAGCTAAATGATTAAATATTTTTTAATTGTTTATTTTAGACGTATTGTGAATTTCAAATACAAATTGGAAAAAAATCTTCATTTTTTAATAAATTAAAATTTAATTTAATTAAAAATATTAGAAAAAATACTGCAGCATAGTGCGGGAAACCGCGCACGAGATACAAAAATAGTATTAGTAAAATGTTTTAAGACAGAAATCTGCAGAAATGCTATCTGGTTTGCTGTGTTGCGCATTTCATTGAAAGCGCCCCACTCTTCCAGGATTTAGTGAGTGAACAACCAGTTAGACGAAAATTGGTAGCGTTGACGCTCAAGGATTTTCAGCGAATTTATAAGCTTCGACTTTTCGCTCCCAATCTTTTAGTTTTCACTTCAATGACTGGACATATGTTATGACACTGATTGCCTCTGATGTACTCGAGGCCTCCTCCGATTGACTTTCCAAATCCTATCTGGATTTAGCAATTGTTGAGTGAAAATTTTGAAGCTCGTTGCCAAGAAATGAGCCAAATTTGCTCAATACGTCTTTATGACATGCATCGTACTTCAATCGTATTCGTAAACTTCTTCCCTAAAATTGTAAATGCAGTCAGCAAATTTTTGCACAATCGACTCCAATTTGTGCGAGTCTGATACCACCGAACACATTTCGGATATCAACAACTGAATATCCTTTTTCATGCCAGTGACTAGCACTTGGTAAGTTAACTTTTCGCTGATGCGCTCCCAAATTCTCTTGTAAGTGGACACTTTTTCGATCAGTGAAATGGCATACGGTTACATTTGTCTGGCCGTGTGGTTCTTGTTCACAATGGACAATGGTACTCTGGACACCAGCCACTTCATGTTGCGCGTCTCTTTGGTCAAAGTGACAATGTCTTGCGAAAAGTTGACTTTGAGCGTGTAAATGGTGCCTTTGGAAGCGCATATTTTCCACGAACAAACAGATTTTCACGTTGTTTCACTTCCAAATTCAATTCAGCTTAATTATAGCAAATTTTAAAAGTGAAAAAGAGTATTATTTTATGGAAATTTAGGAAGGTTTGTATGAAAATTCACATTGCCCAATTAAGCCGAATTTTTCAAAATGAAGTTTGATGAAATCGCGTTCATTTTTAATCAAAGGGTTTAATTTTGGATAAGAGATCTGTTTTAAAAACTTACTCAAAGCAATTGTTACTTTTTTTAGTCTCATTCAGATATGTTTTTTTTTAATTTTTGAAAATATCAATTTGCGTAGATTTCCGCTAATATAACAGATTTCTCAATTCTCGTTATCCTTAATTTTTTATCTAAAAATAGTCGTTTAGTCCATCTATTAACCACGTTTCTGTGTCATATTGACTTAAAGGATATATTTTGAGATACTTGTAACTTATGAAAGTTAAAATGTGAAGCAAGACTAAAGATGAACAAGCTGTTATCAATTATAGACCCTACTAGTGCATTATAAATATTCGACAGCGTTTTTATTTCTTAATATCCATGATTTGTGAGAAAGAAATTTTACTAATAGCAATATTTTGCTACTCGATATCATTGTTGTATAATTGAATTTTTCAGGAGACATAGACCAAAAACCAAAAATATGACTACTTAATAAAGTTTTGTAATATTAAAAAAAGAATTGTCAAATATTATGATTATTTCAAATATAAAATTCATACATAAAATATTCAACATAAAATTAAAAAATATATTGAAAATTGATTATTGATTTGTGAGGTTAATTGTGCAATCAATAAAAAAAATTGAATGTTGAATTTTAAATTATTGTTTTTTAGTTTTCTATTTATTATCTTAAAAATATTTGATACATTAACTATTTGCCTGAAATAACTAAATTTAATATCAATAAAAATAATCATAAAGTTTATCAATAAATATAAATGGCTCAAAATCCATATGAGACTCAAATTACTACAATTTTTTTTCTGTTTTATTTGAACAAAATTTCTCTGCTGCCAAAGACTGCTCACAACTTCACTATCCTTTAAGTCTCAATTTTTTTAAGGTCGCTATTTACAAGCTTTTTTTTTTGGTTATTTATTTATTTGTTTTCTGTATCGAGCTAATGCTCCTTCAGATTAAAAAAAAAATAAAAATTAAGACAAAATAAAATAAAAATGTAAAGAAAAATTATTATAAGAAATTTAAAATAAGTTAAAATATAATAATAAGACAATTAAAATTGATAAAATTGTAAGAGGTGAATGGATAAACGTCTTTATTTAAATAAATAATAAATAAATAAATATTGGCTCGAGCTTTCGCTCCTTTGCCAAGCTTAAATAAAATGTTTCAAAAAACAAAAAAAAAAGAAATATAAAATAAAATTATTATCTTATAAGTTTTTTTTTTTTTTTTGAACCAAACCGATTCAAGCCGAACTAGGAGTAAGCATGAGCAGTCCAACAACGGTGAGGATTTTCCATTTTTTTTGGGTAAGAGGTGACATTTGCAAAGTATTTAAGTCCAGGAAAGAAAGAAGAAAAAGTAAGATATCATAGCTTTAAATGCCATTCATTTAAAAAAGGGCAACCGGTTTAGACTTGGCTATAATTGCGGCATATATGATCTCTCTTTGAATTAACCTTTGTGTCAGATCGGAACCATTGCTCAAAACGGTGCTGGAAAAGAAGATGTTGAATATTCTCTAAATGTCGATGAGTAATTTTCAATATTAATCATTCAAAAATAAAAAAAATTAAAGCAAAAAAAAAACTTCATTCAATATGGATGCTAAAGCTCGTGATTCAAACAATATTTGAATAAAACATTAATCGATAGTATTTGAGAATATTTTATACTTTTATCCTCTATTATTTGAATAAAATGAACATAAATTAATCAAACAGAAACAATTTCCTCTTTTAAATTTGTTTCTTTTTTTTTGTTGATGCTGAGGGAATCAAGAAAAAAAATCAAGAAAAAATGCTATGAAAAAATAAAAATTATTTATTTAAAAAAATTTAATAATAATACTGATGAAAATTAGAAAAAAAAATTGTCTACACTCGAATAAAAATTTACCTGATATTGTCTAAAATCATAATTGCATTTTTCGTTTTAAATTTTTGACAGCTAGGCAAAAATTGCTTTCCAAAATGAGTATAGGAGAAGATGGAACTTGAGCCTCGGACAATTCCTCATAGTCCGAATCGTCCACGTAACTTAACTCTTTGTTGTCAATGCCCAATTCCAAGGCACATTCAACACTAGAATAGTCGTGTATACCTTTGAAAAAACAACACCTATTTTCAAACAATTTTTTTCTACACTCGTCATATTTTTTGTCCAATTCATTTAGTTTTGAAGCTAAAAGTTGCCGATTATGTTCGGTCTTTTTCGAAAGCAAAACTGACAGCGGTACATCTTCATCACTGTCCGAACAAGTCCTGGACTTTTTGGCACACATCACACTCAACGGCATCTCATCATCCTCACTCTCCAATTCACTGCTTGTCAAATTTTCATCAATTCTCTTTTCTTCGTGACTTGTTGTCTTTAGCTCAATTGGTGCTGGTATCTTTGAACATTCCAGTCTATTCTCGATTGACTTGAGCGGTGTCTTTTGCGCTTTGTTTCTGTCTTCCTCGAACGAATCGTCATCGAAGTCGCTGTCCGAATTCAACAGTGAACTTATTACTTGATCGACTTTTAACTTTTTATTAGGTTTCATTTTGTTTTGTTTTTTTGAATTTTTTTTAGAATTATTTTAAATTTTTTTTAATTTTTTCTGTAAAAAAATGCAATTAATATTTGCTTCGATTTGAGTGTATTCATTTTTTATTTGAAATTTTTGAACATAGAGAAATGGAACAGGAGCATCACGATGTCAAAAATGAACACGAACACCAATTTGACTCTAATTCTCAAACCTATGCCCAACTGGGCACCATTATCAACCATAATCAACAAGTGAGTTTAGAGAAAAAATGGAGAAAATTTGGAAAAGTAAACTATTCTTAAAGTTAGGTTATGAACAATCGATGTCAAATGGGTTTGCTCATGGTCAGATAGTGTCACTGGGCGACGGCCAACAAGCCATAATTGTTCAAAACCCTGACCAGCAAGGAGGACACCAAGGTAACAATTTTAAATTATTTTTTTAAATAAATGTTTAGCTAGCTAAACTCCATGTGTCAAGTTATTCCTTTGTCGGCGAACATGATCCAAGGTCAGGGTCAACAGATATGTACAAACAATGGCAACATAATGATGATGATGCCGTCCAACGGACAAACTGCTAGCCAAAGACAAAATGTTCATAGTTTTAGTGATATTAGTTCGTTGGTGAACAATGTTCCAAGTGAACAGCTGACTGAGAGTAGTGAGGCTGGCGAGGAGGAGCCGCTGTATGTCAATGCCAAACAGTATAACAGAATTATGAAGAGACGGGTTGCTAGGGCAAAGTTGGAGAATGCTGGACGCATACCGAGGATTCGAAAAGTTTGTCTTTAAAGCAACACAGTGAGCAAAATTTTATTAATTTACTTTTATTTTTTTTTTAGAAAAAATTTCTGCATGAATCAAGACATAAACATGCCATGAATAGGGTTAGAGGCCAAGGTGGACGCTTTGCAAAAAAAATCAATTGAATAGCGATAACAAAAATAAATAAAAATTTTCTCTTAATTTTTTATTTTTGTGTCTTGAGAAAATGTAAATTTGTGTACTATTTTATCAATAAATTGTTAAAACTAAGAATACTAATAATTGTAATTAGTTCAAGAGTTGTATTAGGCTTTTGGTGTCACTTTACTTTTTGTTGGATCATTTGATTTGTTTTATATCGAGACAAATTCTTTTATAATGTCGAATTTATTTTTACTTTCAAAAAATACAACATAATGCAATAAATAGTTCTAGTCAATTTAACATTTTGTTTTTCTTTTTTAAACCAGAAACAAGGAAATATTTTGATTTTCATTTTATCAAGTTGAACAAAATAAATGTTTACAAATATTTAATTTATTAATTAATTGAAAGGAAACATTTTATTAACTTTGATGACTTTTTTGTAAAATTTTAAAAATTAGCGTTATCTTAAAATCAAAATAGATTAATAGAAAATATAAAGATTTTTTTTTTACAAGATTCATCAAAAAAAAAACATATTCATACTCAAATAAAGATGGGTTGATGACTAACAATTTTTTAATTATGTTTGGGTAATTTGAGTTTATTTTTTTATCACTTATTTTTTCTTAATTTATTTTTGAACAATATTTCATTATCAGTTTTTAATTTTATTTAATTTTGATTTTTAGTTAAGATTTAAATTGAAATTAATAAAGCTTCCGGTTGACATGATGTGCAAAAATTAATGAAATATACTTATTAACCAGAAATATTGCAAACTTCTTATGATAAAAGAAAAAATTATTTTTTCCTTTGATAAACTTCTATTCGGAATCAAAATTATAAATAGCAACTTGAAGTTTTGATCATGATCACATGATCAAAACTCAATAGATTAAAATCTAAATAAAAATGATGAAAAAAATTTTTTTTAAATAGTTTTTAACTAAACACAAAATGTTTATTATCTTAATTAAATAAAAAAATATTTTTTTATGATTTTTATAAAGTATTTATTTGAAATTTTTAAAGACAAATTCTAAATTCACATTAAAGCGTCCAAATTCTGGCTTCAAATGTTATTTCAATATTAATTAAAAACATTACAGCGAAACAAAGTTAAATTTTGTATTGCAGAATTTCAAAATATTTATTTAGATTTTATTCAAATCCAGATAAAAATTCATATAATAAAATTATTTAATTAAAGATTAAACAAATCATTTTTAATAAAGTATATAGATTTAATATTTAAAAAACTGATGAAAATGTCTTTTTATTTAAATCAAAAACTAAAAATTTTGATTTGAAATTTACATTTGATCATAAACTTCAATTTGCCATTATTAATCTATTTTGCAAAAAAAAACTGAGTAGCTGGCAAATTGAAGTTTGATATCAAGATCAAAAGGTCAAATAATAAAATGTCATATTATTATTTAACAAAATTTTTCTAAAAATTTCTACAAAAAATAAAATAATTTTATAGTTTGAATCTCTTTTGTTAAATAAATTAGATATCAATCATTTAGATGTTAATTTAATTTTATTATGAAACTGAAATCCAGTAATGAGCCCCGAATGGTTTGCGTGTTAGTCATGCAAGCAGAGGATCGAGGGTTCAAAACCCGCTGACGGTGAAATAATCATCAAAATATCTCTGCTATACGGGGCGAATGTTTAAACCTCTTTCATCATAAATATAGGGGCACCAGTTACGGCTGAGTAATAATTTCGGTGTAGATGACCAGCTCTATGCAGTAGCCTCTGTGTCAGATCGGAACCGTTGCTCAAAAAGGGACATCAAAAGGAGATGAGCGCCTCCCCATTATCCACTAGGATAGAATAGAGACAATTATTATTATGTCCAGTAATTTTTAAAATCTATTTTTTAAAAATTATCAAAATCATTAAATTAATTAAGTTTTAAAATTTAAAATGATCGCTTTGATCTTAAAATATGATCTGAAACTTCAATTTGCCGAGTTACTGTCAAAAAGGACTAGAGAAATTGACTATTTTATTTAAGACCAGAAAAATTATTGCCTAATTGATATATTTTATCTTAATATTTTGCATACATACTTGTATACTTTTAATTATGATAAAATTTTACCTTCCGAATTGATTTCAATTCCAATTTCTTTAAAGAACAAAGCCAGAACTAAATCGGCTTAGCTGACAACTTCCTCAAAAGACTCCATTAGAAGATAATGTAGAGTAATGTGGAAAACTATGTGGTAATTAAACTATTAAACAAAAAATTGTGCGCAATAGTCTAACTACTGAGTTCCAAGATGGGATAACTCGATTTTTTTGTCTTAAAAACTGCATATAATGGGTATTTTATTAAATTTTTCAACCTTAAACCCTTTTTATCGCAATATTGCTAGTTTAGAAAATTGAATTAAGGAATTCATGTGATCATAGTATAAATCACGAGCAAAATATAGACAATTATTAAAAATGATAAATTTTTAATTGAAAAATATAAGCTTTCTCTGATAGATTTCAGTTTTTATATTTGAATCAGTTTATTTTACAAATCTAGCATTTTTAATTTAAAATATAGTTAGGTTTACACTGGCAGTTAGGAATGGATCTTAGTTTTTCCTTTCAGTCAAATGCTCTTGGTTCATACAAATTAAAAAATAAATAAAAGAAAAGAAATAAAATCTATGATAAAAATAAATTCCTTAAAAAATATGATTCAAGTTAGAATAAAAATTTACCAATCTAAGCACACACACACACTGTGCTAAAATAACTCCATTTATATAATAAATGCTTAATAGAATTTAGTTACAAAAGTGAAAATATTGGTGCTGTGGGCTCAGTTAAATTCATTATAAATAAAATCGTCGCCTCAATGGATCAAAAAATAGAATTTTTTAACTTTACAAGTGATTAAATGATCTCCTAAAGGTTAATTTCAGTATTTAGTTATTTATTGAAATGAATTAACCTCCTTTAAGGAGAAGTAAAAAAATTCATTTTCTTTTTAAGATTTTTTTAAAAATGAAAAATTATTACCTAAAAATAAAATTATAAAAATAAACAAGGAACATTAGTTCGAAAATAGAAAAAGACATGAAAGTTTGAAAGCAAGATAATTTGGACCAAAATTCATGCATTTCTTTTATTTTGAATTAGCTCATTTAGGAGAGTTCTGTAATGTTTTAATTTTAAATTGCAAAGACATAACCAAATTGAATCAGATATACCATCATTACAAATCAGATTAATCTTAAGATTTTCTTTAATTTTCTTTTAGTTTATTTTTCATTTAGCATATATTTTAAAAATTGTGATGATAGATAATTATATTTAATTGTATCTTTCTTATTATTATTGAATCCTTTGTGGTCGAATTGAGAGTGAGAGCCTCAAGACCAAATGTGAATTTAGATAAGCAATATGTTTTGTAAATAATTGATTTGAATTTAGGTGAAGAGGAAGGACTATTTTTAGGCAGAAGATACGAAATTCCAAAAAAGCTGCTCTGAACTTTTTTAAAATTTACAACTGCCTGTGTGTTAAGGTCAAGATTGTAATCTATAATGAATCTTATGTATTCTAACTGATTTGCTTCTTTAAGTTCGGATCCATTAAGGTGAAATACAGACTTAAATAATTGAATGCCAAAGTTAACAATTTTTGTTTTTTAGCGTTAAATTTTATTCTCCATTTATTCCCATAAGATCCACAAATATTTTGTTTTACACCATTTTCAATTTTAAAGAGTTTTGTTGTTAGATTATTTGGAAGAGATAAAACAGCTAGTGCTGAGTTATAATAGATCCTAAGCAATACCCAGTAGGAAGTATGCAGTCTCTTTAATAATTTATAGAATAAGCCATTACGCCATATTTTGTCAAAGGCCTTTTCTGAATCTAAAGATGCTATCCTACATCCAAAGCCTTTATTGATGTAGTTAAGAGTTGTTTCTTTCAATACAAAAATGGCATGGTTACATGAGTTTTATTATTATTGAATAATAATAATAATAATTGAAATGTTAAAAATTTGTATTATATTGGTCAAACTAAACATACGAAAATAAAAGTAAAACAGCATATTCCTCAAATAAAGAATTATATGCAAAGTATTATGACAGCATCTGTATATAAACATTTTAGTTAAGAGAATCATGATCCTTAAATTTATTTTAAATTTTATGCTATTGAAGATAAAATACACGACTTTCGATATTCCAGATTAAATAAAGAGGCCACATAAATTAATTTAATTTTTTACTGAAAACTAAAAGCCAGATTGTTTTCTTTGTAAAACAGCGTGTCTAATTTCCACCATCTCTTGACTGAACTACATCAGTCAAGAGATCTCTCTCTTTATTTATCTTTGACCTCAGCAAGACAATTTAAATTTAAATTTTAAGTATTGATGAAATAAAATAAATGGATTTAAATTAATCAAATATGCCGTGCTGAACAAAATGGAATTCCTCTTGTTAATAACGGGTGTAGAATTAATTTTCACTAATCACTTGATAATAAATAATTTTTTATTAAACAAAGGATTTAAATTTTTTTTTATTATAACTGAATTCGCCAATTTTGAAAAAATAATATCAGTTTAGGTATTGAACTCCATGACAACGCATAATATGGAGCCTAGAGCGAACAGTTCTGGCATGGTCTTGAACAACCTTTGGGTCCATGTTGCTTGGGCAAGTGCGAATTTTGTTTTCGAGTTGCTTAAGAATTTTGGCCTTTCATTCACCCTCATAAACTTTAGCTTTCAAATTTTGCCAAATCTCTTCAATTTATAATTACGTAAATTGAAGATTTTAATTATATCTTCAATTATATAATTATGTACCATATTCGCATAATGAGATGATGCTAAAGTTCAATCAATGGTTCAAGTCGTTTCTTAATACACTTTCCAAGCTAGACATGTTGATTGACCGCTAGACCACTGGGTACAAAAAATGGTTGGCTTATTCCGAGTTGTGAAAAAACCAATCAGACCAGACCATTAATTTTTTTTCAAATTTTTTAACATACTTTCTCTTTACACTCTCCAGTCATTTGCCAACGTTACTTCTACAAAGTGAATCGCCTTACAACATCAGATTTTGGCAAATTTTGGTTACTTTTAGCAAAGTTGTACAAAACTCTAATGATGGTTTCGTACATTTTTTACAATCACTTGTAGAAAATTCCGCTTTATTATTTAATTTTTATTTATTTAAAAGCTGAGATCAAGCTGATTATAAATTTTTTTGAAAAAAATTGGGAAAGGTCTTGTCCACTCTTTAAGCAAATTATACTTAACTTTTGTGCCATTTTTTATTCTACACACGTTAATGAAAATTATACAAACATTTAAACTTATATGGTATTAGTGATACAAATATTTTGTTTTTATGTTTTTACATTTTAGAATTTTAAAAGTCTCAATTTTTTAAAACTTTATCAAATTTTTAGTAAAGTTTATTTTCATTTATAAAATTGTAAATCACCCCTTTTTATTCAACTTTTATGTATTTAATTTTTTAGTGAATATATTTTTTTAGTTTTCTAACCGAGCTTACGCTCTTTCAAAATAATTAGAAAAAAATGGAATCTTTTACAAACAAAAAATTTAATAATTTAACATTTATAATTTGTTAAAGTGGCTCAATCAATTATATTAGTCTGAATGAATGAATATAGATTATGCATTTGAATTGCTGAACTAACTTAACATGAGCTATTTTAATTATTGATAGTTTTTAATGTCATTTTATTTTTAAACTGATCAAGAATTATCATTTAATCAGGATAAACGCTTTTATCTTAAAATTTGATGTGAACTTTAAACTTGCCAATTTAAAAAATATATAAATATTTCATGAATACATTTTCATCTTCGATTAAATGTTTTTTTTTTATTTTTTTTGACAAATCAACATTAATTTGAATCTTTTCATTCATTTAAAATTTTTAACTATAATTCATTTATTAATAATTGCTTAATAATAAAAGTTTGAATATATTTTTTGATATTCAAATTTTTTTTCAATGAAAAATCTAAATATTAAAGAATAATCACTTTTTGTTTTTTGATTATTATAAGATT
This sequence comes from Brachionus manjavacas, assembly GCA_019054805.1. NCBI lineage: Eukaryota > Metazoa > Rotifera > Eurotatoria > Ploima > Brachionidae > Brachionus > Brachionus manjavacas. Next base: position 177,331 of record JAHQIY010000015.1, on the reverse strand, counting down.
ATTCAAATGATCAATAATTAAAGAAATAAAAAAAAATTTAAATGAATGAAAAGATTAATAAAGATTCTAAACATTTGAGTTAATCATCAAATAAAAATTTTGCCAATGAATAAATTTTAATTTTAAGTTACAAGACAATTTTTAGCACGCTGTAAATAATTTATTGTTTTCGGAAAATATTTTTATTTTAATAACCAATATTTGTTCTTTGAATGCATTCTTAAAGAACCTTGCAAAATAAACTTAATCAATGTTTACTTTCGCGGCTACTAATTCATTAATGCCAAAAATCGATTGAAAAAATTTAAGAGAAAAATTTTTTTGAATTAAAAACAATATTGTTGAACAATTTAAATAAAAAAAAATAGCTTAATGGATTAAAATAAAATTTATTTAAAATGAATTTTTAGTTTTTAGTTTTTAATAGGACAAAAAATGTGTCACAACTAAAAATAATATATGTGAACAAAATTTAACATAATAGACAAGAAGAGGTGATCGACAAGCGCAAATAAGTATTGGCCAAGAATCCTCCATTCCAAAAGCTGTAATAAATTATTCAAAAATTCTAGTAGTGCTTGCTAACGAACTTAACCTCTTATTTTAGTGTAGATTCTCGAATCATTTTTCAACTAAATTCACAAATTCATAATTTTAAACGAATTAGAAATAAGTTCGACTCAATTGGCGAACGAGATTTGGCGAAATTGAAGCAATCCACAAAGCAAAATATTTCACTCACTACCAATCCGAGATCAAAACTGTCTAAACACTAATAGACGTCCTAAACACCTCCTTGCTCATACGTCTACTGGCAACTCGAAATCTAATTGGCGCTTTCCAATTAACGAATTAAATTTTCCTATTCATTCAATTGAATAATGTTACAAATTGGCAACCAACAAGTAAAGTCAAACAAAAATTTTACTCTCTTCTACTCTCCCCGTTCAAAATAAACCCACTAATTACCAATCCTTTGTTTTTCTAGATCCTGTTCGCTCAGCCGAACCAGTCTTTCAGCTCAGGCTCATTTGCACATGGACAAATAATCCAATTTGCCGATGGCCAACAGGCCATTCTCGTCCAAAACTCGGACCAGAACGGAACTCCACAAATAATTCAGCTCCCGTCAGGCTTCAATCAGACTTCACAGAATGCTCAGTCTGGCAATGGCGCTTCGAGCAACGTGTTCATGATGATACCGTCGAACAATCCGAACGGTTCACCTCAGCTGCAGCGTGTCAACGTCTCTAATCAACTAGTGTCCGAAGTGGACTCGTCTACACCAGTGCAAACTGTCCAATCATCATCGGTTTCGAGTGGTGACACGCCAGAAAGTGAACTTGGCGAAGAAGAGCCTCTTTACGTCAATGCCAAACAGTATAATAGAATTTTGAAGAGACGTCAAGCCAGAGCCAAACTCGAAAACGAGGGACGCATACCCAAAAATAGACAAAAAAAGTTTCTCCATGAGTCAAGACACAAGCACGCAATGAATCGGGTGCGAGGTCAAGGTGGCCGTTTTGCGGCCGGTCCCAAAAAAAACTGATCAACATTAAAACCAAACACTTTTTCTTGTTAATATCAATCATTGTAAAAAAAACAAAAAAAAACAACAACTTTTTTTCTTATATTTCCTCCTGCTTTTTAGTTAATATAAATGTATTATTTGTCTGTATTGTTCAGCAATTGTTTTTTTTTTCCATCAATTCTCACTGCAAGTACACACTCTTTTTGTCTTCTAATTTTGGTCGACTCATTCTTTTTCAATCAACCACACGAATGTTTAGAATTTTGTTGATCAATCCAATTTTATCATTTTTAAATAAAATTTTATAAGTAAATAATTTTTTTTTAAATTTACTAAGTTGAGAGATTTGTGAAATTCCACAACAAAATGAAAAAATCAAAAACCTTTTCTTCCTTTAACTTCAAAACTAGCTCTGTGAATAGGTAATGATGCAGCATACACATAGTAGCTTCACATCTTCAATTACCTTCTAGACCATGTTCACAGTCTTTCTGCATCGATGTTTATGATTACGTAATCAAATAACCAACACTGCTTATACCCATTGGACAATTTCATGCTCACTGTCTTTCTGCGTCGATGTTTATGATTACGTAATCAAAGAGCCAACACTGCTTATACCCATTAAACAATTTCATGCATCCTATTTCGTGTTCACAGTCTTCCTGCATCGATGTTTATGATTACGTAACCAATAAACGAAAAGCTTTTTCACCCTCATGAATAAATGCACCATTATCAAACTTCATGTGCTCTTTTATCCAGATCGCAAGAGAATAATCAACATAATATTTACGCTCTGAAGGCATTGATAATTTTGGAACAAAGAATAAATTCAAAAAGTTGCAGGATTTTTGCAAATTTTTGTTCTTCTCCTTTGTTCAAAAATTCACAGTGCCTGAAGTAAAATCAAATAATTTACATTTTTTTGTTATTTTATTGAACTTTATTATTGTTTTGTTTAATTTGATTAATTTTTTTAAAGTTTAAATTTTTTCTCAAATGGTTTGAAAAAATATTCAAAAAATTCACTATTTTTATTTAAAATGGTTTTGAAAAAGTAATAAATTTGAAAATTGTTTTTTTTTTTTTAATTTTTAAAAATAGGCCATTGTTGCTATCATGATTATCATCAATCGACTTAAACTAATCCGAGCCTCCGCAGAAGTCCACCTTACTCTTCGCCAAATCTCTCTTTTGTTTTGTCCCCCATCTTATCGATTTATGATGGCTCTTGGTTTGTTAGTTGCACTAGATTTAGTCTGCATACAATGATCACGATGTTTTGCCATTTTTTCTTGAAATTTCCTTGGTGTCTCTCTGCTGGCTTACACAAAACGCAATCGTGAATTACTATAGGCTCAACTTTTGCACTTTTTTCTTTGTTATGCTTCCTAAAGTTATGATCAATATTGAATATGAATAGTTTGCGTTGAATTGTCAATTTTGACCTGTTTTAAGAGTTCTCCGTTTGATGTTCTTCAGCTCTTTCTAATATTGAACACTTTGCTGTAGCATTTTGTCACAAAGCTTTTAAATGAATGCTCGAGTTGTTTTGCTTTTATCCAATCTGCACACCCACACAACAATACTACTAAGACTTCTGTTCGAAAAATGCTGGCCTTTATTTCTTTAGTGACGGTTTTTGATTTGAAGATGTTTTAAAGATTTCAAAAAGTGAACCCATACTTGACTATTTTTTGGTTTGATCATCAGTGTATCGGTCTCACTTGAGATTGACTCAAAATTTTCTAACCAAGTGCTGTTCGGATCATTTAAAATTGTTTAAGAGACGTTTTATTTAAAAATTTCGAAAGCTGAAATCAAATAAATCTTCTGATCATGCATAATATTAGCTTTGAGCTATTGGTATTATTAGTATTTGATGAATTTCGTTTTTTTTTTAAAGGCTTAGTGTGTACAGTATATTGATTAAATTAGATTATTTTCGAATAAAATATTGGAGGCAAAAGCCTCTACAAAAGATTTTAGAATAAGCCAAATTTTACGCCACGTGTGTTTAAAATTATTGCAGCAAATAGTTAAGGCAATTTAATAAACTCAAAAATAAGTTTGTTGGACAAAAAAAGCATATATTTACTAGCGAAAACAAAAATCTTTATTTTTGCGTTTTGGAACAAAATTAAAAAAAAAATTTCTTTTTCAAAAGCCTTTCAACAACAAAATAAAAATTCAGCTCAATTGGTTTTCATTCAAAATTTTTTTTCAAAAATTGAATTAATTTCATTAATTTTTGTATGCTAATAAAACTAGTTGTAAAACAAACGGTAAACGATAAAATTAATTTTTTTTGTCAAAAACACGATGAAAAATTCCAACCACAAATGTAAACTTAATTTTGATTTAAAACTTGATTGAAAATGAAAAAAAATGGCTGGGTCACAAGACTGGCTTGTTTTGAACCTAGAGTCGTCGCATGTGATAAAAGCCTTCTTTAGGTTTCACATTCGATTGATAATCAAATGACATAAGCTGAGACAAAAATCAAAATAATTTGCAATCAAACCTATGCATATAAAATTAATACTTGAACAAAAAAAAGAGAATAAAATAAATTATTAGAAAAATCTATTTTTTTTTATTTTTTTTTCTAGTTTATAACATCATCTCTCTTTATTTCTTGTTCAAAATCACCCGCTCACTCACTCACTCACTCAGTTGATAAATTCTTGATCTATTCAGACTCTATCCAACTAGATATAACTAGTTTTATGATTTCAAGTTGAAATCGCTTATCATTCATTTTTTAAACTAAACTTCAAAAAACAACAACCAATTTCAAAGATTTAAAATGTCTTCGAATGGGGACAACTTTTGGCTGATTTCGGTTCCTGGCGAAAAGACTCCGCAAGAATCTTGGGAGAAAGTGAGCAAAACAGCTTCGGCCTACTCCAGTGTGTTCAAATTCAACATTCCCAATCTAAAAGTGGGCACTTTGGACCATCTGTTCGGACTGTCGGACGACCTGGCCAAAATGGACACGTTCATCGAATCGGTTACTCGCAAAGTAGCCCAGTACTTTAGTGAGGTGTTGGAGCACGAAAAAGACAAATTGGCCGAGAACTTGATGGCCAACAACGCCGACTGCTTTACATATGTGACCAATTTTGAATGGGACCATGCCAAGTATCCGCCTAAACAAGCTCTCAAATCGATTGCTGAAACAATATCCAAACAAGTGTCTCAGATAGAAAATGATTTAAAAAGCAAATCGACTGCCTACAATTCCATCAAACAGTCCTTAACTGCCCTGCAAAAGAAACAGACGTAATTTTTTATTTTCAAAAAGAAATAGTGAGCAATTTTTTTTGTACTTAGTGGAAGTTTGTTGACGCGTAACCTGGGAGACATACTTAAAAAAGAGGACTTTGTGCTCAACTCGGAATACCTGCAAACACTCATAGTTGTGATTGCCAAGTGAGACACTTTTTGTTGAACTTTTTTTTTTTCATTCAAATCTCAAAGTTAAAATTCAAATTTTGCTTCTTACTTCTTAATTTGAACAAAGGAGTTGTCAGGACGAATGGTTCGCCAATTATGAGACACTGTGCGAATATGTGGTGCCAAGATCGTCGAAGAAATTGTTCGAAGAAGGCGACCAGGTGATGGTGAACGTGACCATGTTTCAAAAAGTGGTCGACACATTCAAAATGAAGTGTCGCGACCGCAAGTACATGGTCAGAGATTTTCAGTATGACGAAAACACCATCAGCAAAGACAACGAGCAATTGAAAACACTGGAGCAAAACAAGAAGGACAAGTTTGGGCCTTTGGTCAGATGGCTGAAAATAAACTTTTCCGAGTCGTTCATGGCATGGATTCACATCAAGGCGCTTCGAGTCTTTGTCGAAAGCTTGCTCAGATACGGCTTGCCTGTCAACTTTCAGGCCATTATCATCAAGCCACAGAAGAAATATGGCAAAAAGCTGCGCGAAATGTTCGACAGCATGTACGCACATCTCAGCGCCTCAACCGACTTGTCCAAAAAAGAAGTAATTTTGTAATCTAACAAGCATTTAAATGGCTATTGACATTTTGTTTTATCTAGTTGAGCAATGCGATGGAAATTCCGGGCTTAATGAGCAACTCGGCTGACTATTATCCCTATGTGTACTTTAGTCTTAATTTGGATTTTTTGGAAAATAATCGATACTAAATCAATTTAGTCATTTAGTTTGTCAATTTTTTTTTCCAATTTCAACTCTCGACTAAATTCCGCTTGTTCATTTTCAATTTCGATTGTTCAAGACAATAACCCCACTTTTCAATTTTTTATTTCAATTTTTTTTCAATTTTTTTTTCATTTTTTTTTGTGTTCACCTTTTTATTACTAATATTCATTGCATTTAGACATAGAATAAAATAATAATTTTAATCGTCAAATAAAAACTCTTTTAAAATATTTACTTTTTTTTTTTTCAGAAATTCTATTAAAGATAAAAATTCCAATTAAATTAATAGAATCATCATTTAGATTTTACAGTGTACAACTTTTGGGGTTTGTGAAGTTTGTGCCGTGTTTGGCATCAAAATAACACGACTAAGTTTTGAATTATGTTTTGTTATAGATTTTTTTTTGTAAATTACATTAATTTTATATTTTTATCTATTTCAAAATATGAAAAAAAAAAATTAAAAGAAAACAACAAATAAGTCTAATTAATAAAAAGCATTTTAAAAACGACAAGTCGAAATAGCTAGAGGTAGGACATGTTTAAATGTTTGATAGTTCAGGAGAGATCAGAAATTTGTATGGTAGCAATTACACAATGGAGTTTGATATTCGATATGTCTTGATTCGAAACCTTTTCTATATTCTTCCACCAGTCTGGAGATCATTCGAACTGAATGACTCAATCCTGTCCTGACATTTCTCTCGCTCAACTCAAAAAGTCGATTTGAGACTGTTAGTAGTTTAAGTTGATCGAAGGCTTCTTGGTGCATAATAATGGAGGGATCCAACTGCTTGTCAATTTTGAATAGCTTGTAGTTTTAGGCCCCATTTCTTATTTAAAATGGGATCTAAAACCAAATAAATTTAACATTTTGGAGTTTATGGTCGATTTTCGATGCTCAAAATAATCACATCAATTTTAAATTATTAAATTGTTCATTTTTGGATAAACATATTTTGTTAAATCTTAAGGTAAGCTCTGTAATTTGAAAGTGCACATTGCAGAGTGCACACCATCTAAATGATAACATTTTAAGTATGTGATTATTTGCAGACTTTTGCAGAGTTTACCTCTAGATTAAATAAAAGATTTTAAATCCGAAAATGAACCTATACACTTATAATTTTATATCATTTTACAAAATGACAATTAATTTAATAATTTTGAGCGTCAAAAATTGACCACAAACTTCAAGATGCCATTAGTTGGCGGTGTAAATAAATTTAAAGCTGTTTATGGTGAAAACAAATTTGTTAAATCTAAATCAAGCATTTTCAAAATTCTGCATTATCTCTGAAACATGCAAACCATAATAGAGGATTGGAAAAAAATTGCAAAATTCGTTTGCTTCGGCTTCTAGCAAAGACTTAACATAGATTTACCAAATATGTTTTTACCATAATCAGCTTGGACTTTAATTACAGCACCTTCATGTCATTCTAAAAAAATTCCTCTGAATTCATTGTTTTTTAATTTCGAATTCAGCAAGTGTTTGATCAATAGTACTAGCTTTCTATGTACATTTAGAAAATTAGAAATATTTTTTTTTCAAAAGAAAAACAAAGGTATTTTTTTAAGTATCTGTTTTTAAAACAAATTTTGGAAATTTTGAAAAAAATAAAATTAGCATTTTCAAAAGCTAAATAATATTTGATGATTTTTTTCTTTTGATTTTTTTTTTGAAAACAGGATATTGAGATATTTGGAATTTTGTTTGGGTTAGGATTTTGAGCTCTTGAATGAGCCAAAAATGACGACAAAAGGTCACTATTTAAAAAAAATATTTAAACTGAATATGATACGGAAAGGTTAAGTGTTTTATAATGGAAAAAAAATGATTCGGTAAGTCTCAGGGATATGCAAAGTTTGAGTGGCCTTTAAATTTAGTTTTGTTTTAGGATCAAAATTAAGAAAAGAGTTTATATGTGCGCAGCAATTTTCAAACAAAATATTCGTGCAAATTTTTCACTAAAAACTTAATCAACAAAAAAAAATAAGAAAGAAAAAACTAATGGAAAATATTTCATGATCAAATAGTCAACGCGCAGAACAAAAGTAGTGCTAGTGAAAATAAAAAAAATTTATCGTTTTAGCAGTTATTTTAACAATGCATTCATTTTGCCACATTTCTTTTGCTCTGGCTTCTCAAGTGAATTCAAGCTGGCTAAAAAATTTTTGGCGACAAAACCTAGTCTATTCCGTTTGTGTAGCTAAGCTAAATTATTCACTTGAAAAACCAAAATTTAAGAAAAGCATTTTGTTCGCTGGCACAAAAGTCACTCGGACTCCCAAGTGTGCTCTAAACTAGAATTCTCGTTAGGAAGTTTGTGTCCATCGACTAGGACACAAAAATACTTTTGCTATTTGCTCTAGCATTAGTTGTTGGTGACTTGGTTGTAGACACAACAACAAAAAAACGCTATTTATCCAGATTAAATCAAGGCATACAGTTCAAATAACAGTTAATATTTAATTAGCGAATTCTCTAATCGCTACGAGGAAACTAGAAATGTTCATTAGCGTTTGAACAGCAACAACAACCAACAACTAAAAACTAAAAAGAAGAAGAAAAGATGTGTATGATTCATTCTATTTTCATAAGCATGGAATAGAAATTAAAAAAAAAAAATTTTTTTCTTTTTATTATAATTTAATAAAACCAACAAAAAAAAAAAAAAAAACTAAAAAACTGTGTCATATGAAATTTTAGATCTTCTAAACAGTCAACGCGACAATGAGTGAGCTGATCGATATTGATTGCGATTGTGGATATAAAGTAAAATTCAGTTGATTGACCCATTTTTTTCTCTCGGTTTTGTTGATGATAATTTTTAACTTTTTTTTTGTTGTTATTGTTTAAGATGAGAAGCGAGCTGGAAGCGGCAAGCTTTGTCCAACAGAGCGATCATCAAGTAAATCCAAGTCTAAATTTGTTTGAGCATTAGTTTAAAATTTAGAATTAAAAATTTTAGACAAGTAAATGACATAAGTTGAGCGCATTTATTTGCGTGTAATCTAATCCTAATCGTCTCTAGATTCGTCGGAGACCAAGAACGATGCTTTGTTGTTGTTGAAAGACGAGCCACAAGTGGACCGGACCGAGCTTTTTTTGGCCAAAGTCAACGCTCACATAACAAGTCAAATATTGGCAAATAATCAAGACGAGTCGAGCTTTTTCTTGCACAAAGATATCACTTTTGGCAAAAGTAAGATGCTTTTAGCACATTTTGTTTTTATGGTCGTTGTTGCTCTTGCTACTGTTTGGTTAAATATGTTCAGATTAATTTTTCCAATTTTGTTCAAAAATTTAAGCTTTCCTTTAAAATAAAAAATGTTTCTGAAGCCATTTAGTCATTAAATAGGTAGGCTTTCGTTTTCGTCAATTTTGTTGTTTATAGACAAGCCAAGCAGCTCGAAGAGCTAAATTAATCCAAATCAGCCAAAAGACTAAGTTGCCATTGGGTCTAGCAAATAGCTTCAGATTGATAGATGCATGCGTAGATAGACATTTTAATGATGGGAAACTTTTGAAGCGTTCAACAAACTAAATAGATAGGTTGGTTGGTTTTGTGGTTGGTTTTGTGGTTGGTTGGATAAATGGTTGGGACTAAGAGAGACGTATTTATTGTTGGCAATAAAACGTTAATTTAGCTGCATATTGCTTTCATGCTGCTGATTGACACACATTTTAACCCAGATACGCGATCCATTTGGGTCGATCGACTAAAAATGTTCAAGGGTTTTTTCTTTTTTTGTAGTTGTTGTTTTGAAATTAAATCAAAAGTTAATTAGATTTTTTTCTTTTTCTTTTTTTTTTGTTAAATAGAGACCGTTGTGTTTGTGTGTGTTTGTGTGTGAGTGTGTGTGTGTATTGAGTTTGCCTAATCTAAAATTATTAAATCAGCAATTAGCTTATTTTGTCTTTAAATGTTTGTGTATTTTAATTAATTTTTTTCGTTCTTAAGTAATATCGACAATCTTGAACTAGAAAATCTAGAAAAAAATTTTGGCTTTTTTCTCGTTTTTTTTTTTTATTTTGTTTAATTGCTGCATAAATCTAAATCACGTCTCATTTTTTATCTCTCTCTCTCTCTCTGTTGATTTTTTTAAGAATCAGCGTGATATCTTTTTAAAAGTCTATATGGAAAAAAAATAAACACCTTTTTGTTTTGTTCTATTTGATCGCCTCTAGGTCAATTCTACTAGATTGCTAATGCTTGACATTTGAAATTATTTTCATTCCAACACACATAAAATTTATTATTCTCGATTTAATTTTAGAAGAAAAAAATCGATTTTAAAAATTAATTAAAAAATCTAGTGGTGTTCTGAGCCAAACGTATGCACAATTGGCACTACAGGTATTTTATGCTAAGCTATCTTGATGCAGTTGTTTGCAAAGATTTGTTTGCTATGAAGATACCTTAGATATTAATATAATATTAGTCAAATATTAGTTTATGTCGAATTTTTCTTTTGTGATCGGTGGCGCCCGATTATTACTTGTCAATTAATTCTCTTTTTTTTTCTCAAAAAAAAAATTGTCTTTATATTAAAAAAAAAATAGAACTTGATTTTTCATGAGGTGTACAGAGTTTGAAGCAACAAAAAAATCAATTTTTTTTTATTTTTTTTATTTTTTTTATTTTTTTACGTTGGTGTTGTTATTGCTGTAGTTCATAAATTCTAAATGATAAAAAAGTCCCACGGCCACAATTAAGCATCTCAGGTGAATCGTGGATATTGATGCGAGCCAAGCCTCATTAATCTTTATAGAAAAGCTACAACAAAATAATATTAATGGCGTCACTGGCCATAACGAACGAATTTGTGTTATTTTGTGTTACTTTTAGGCCTATGGTCTCGGTGTTGTATTAAATTACAAGCCAACCTAGTTTTCATTTTGTTTACAGTTAGTTAGTTAGTTGATTAAATATTTCAAATTTCATACCTGTACTTTGAAATTGACAAGACTTTTGGGATTATTTTTTAATCAATTTAAACAATCTTTTTTTAAATTTTAAACTAAGACAAGTTGTTTTGTTAAGACTAAATTTAATTTAAATTAACTTATAAAAATTGGAGCAGTCGTATTAATTACAACAACAATAAAAAAATGGGAGAAAAAATAAAAACAAGATTTGAGTCGATATGAATCAACTTGGGCTCAGATTTATCTGTTTTTCTTTTTTTTTTTTTGAGTTTATTTGAGTTACAAAATTTAGGGGTCAAGTGCTAGATGATATTGTTTGACCAAATGAGACGTTTTTGATTCTAGAAAAATAAAAAGTATTCACCTGTGAACTAGGCTTTGTGAGATTTGAGTGAAGAGTCTATGAGCGATCAGAATGGTACGTGTGTTAGAAAATTTTTCAGCATCAATTTTTTGACTCAAAAATCTTTTTAATTTAATTAATAAAATGAGCAAAAAAATAAAATTCTATTTTATTTTACTAATTTAGTGGTAAAATTAAAAGTGAACAGCTTTTTACAACAAGTTAATTGCTATTTTAATTTGTATCCAGTGGTGAAACTGAGCCAGGTTGGTTTTCAAGATTATGCAATTTTCTTGAAAGGTCAAAATTTTAATTAGCTTTTTTTTTTCTACTTTTTGCATATAAGGTGCTACAACGGTACTCTTCGGGCTTTAAAAAGTGCGATTTATTAGCAACAACAACAACAATAAAAAAAGAATAAATATTTGGAAATATAAAAATTCAATCATTTCTGCTTAAAGGTCTTTTAATAACACACACACATACACACATAAAAATATATATATTTATATTTAATTTCATTATATAATTTTCTAAGCGAATTTTGTTTAATTGCTTCTAATTGTTCTAACATTTCTTGGAGGGATTCGGCATCAGCTATTTTATTTTGATTACGACGATTTCTTATTAGCACAATAGCAAAACGTCGTCTCATAGTAGTCACCTATAATTTGATTCTTCATTAGTTAAATGACTCGAATAGAATAGAAGTTATGTGTGGCAAAGATCCTTAGTCAAATTTAGTTTGTTCTTTCTATGATGATCCCATAGTTTAATTTGGGCCTTAATTAAATCTCTCTCACCATTTTGGCTATTAATCTAGATTATTCATTTGATATGCGCCATTCTCTTCTAATAGTGAACGCTTTTTCATTTAACATAGAGAACAAAACTATGCATTCATTTTTTATCAAAGATTAAAGAAAAATGAATTCTCAAAAAAATTTCTCTCCTATTTACTTAATTAGACTTGGTCTCTTTCAAACAAAAAAAAGACAGGGATAAAGTTAAAACAAAAAAAAAAAGCAATCTGATAATCTGAGACTTAAATGAAGATTTTTTAACTTGTTCTAAATGCATGCGTGGCTTTATCTTTGAGAAAAGAATACGACTACTGGCACGATTAAGTCACATAAACGAACTAAAGAGACATAACTGATTTAATGAGCCATTTGAGTTTCAGATTTTCAAATAAAATTGCATATAATAAATGTAACAATAGAAAAAGGTAGAACAATTGTTCAAATAAATGGTATTATGTTGGCAAAAAATGTACTCTCTTAATTTTTAGTTTTAATTACAATGTGATGTGCTTTTAATTGGATTTAAATTTGTTTAAAATTGACCTTTTTTTTTGTCTCGTTTTTATTTTTTCAATTTGTAAAATTAGAATATTAGCTTAGATACAAATACTGAAAAACCAAAAAAAAACCAAAAAAAAACCAAAAAAAAACCAAAAAAAAAAGATAGATCTTCTTTGTATGTGATTTGATTAGCTCTTCTTTTTTTGTTCGTTGTTGTTGATGAGCGGATGAATAATGAGTCAAAATAGTTTTATGCTATTGTCGCAAACAAAGGGTCCATTAATCAAATTGGACGCTGAAACGAGCGAGTCACTATTGCAACAAACATTGGCAAATAGAGCGTTCTTTAAATCGACACCGTCGCTAGCGCCCTCAATTCAATCGACCATTAACTCGTATAAAAGTGACTACGTGTTTGAGCCTATAAGCCAAAAGCCAAAGTCTAATCCAAATTTGAGCGCACATCCAAGAGAATTGTTCACGCCCGACAGCCTAGAGTCCACATTGTCCTCGTGTTCGCTCACCGATTCGGAAGACGAGAACAACATTATCAACCGAGACAAAGAGAGCTTGGACGAAGAAGACGAACACGTCAAGTCCAAGACCGACTCGGGCCTTTCTCTGTCGCCTCAATTGACGCACTCGTCGTCCACCAGTGACGACAAACACTTTGACTTGGACATCGATTTTGAGACCGATGAGGAAATTTGCCAATTGACCGACAACAAAAACGAGACTAGCATTAGCATATTGCAAAAGTTGGACAAAATCAATCGACTACAGCAAAAAATCAATGACATTAATCTTAAAATAAAGTCCATTGACATGAGTTCGAACGATACAAAGTGTGACCTTGACCAACAAGAGCGAAATTTGGACGAAAACTTTCGCAATCGAAACAATCAAACTCGCATGGCTATTCACACTCAGCAATCACACAATTTTGGCCATTACCACCACGACCAGAACAACAATAATGACAACAACAATGACAATCACAATGACAACGACGACATTGACTTCGATCAAGACTTCAACTATGACGAGTATACAGACGACGAAGAAGAACAAAACGAAGACGACTACTACACAATAGTTCATCAGGCTCAACCGATCAAAAAATATGCGTCAACGGGCTTTTTGTTCAATCGCTTCGGCTCTTATCTGGCCCCGATTGAAGAGGCGCCCGAAGAAATGCTCAAATCGTCGAGCAATTCGTCAAATGTGTCCACGGACTCGTCCGACTATTTGCTGCCACACACAACCCCTTCTTGTATGACCAAAAAAACCTCCACTAGTTGTTTCAATTTGGAGTTTAGAGACCAAAGTGAGACTAGTAGCACACACAGTAGCAGTCATACTAGCAGACAAGCAACTAATTCATTAATCAGTAACACATTTAACAATGCTGTGGACGCTGCTAATTTAGTTGACCATGATCTATTCTGGGCCGATGTGCCCGATTCTTCTTTGTTTATCGAAAGAGAAGAGTTTGTTGACAGTTCTTCTCTGATTGAAAGTTTTAATGTAGAAAAAGGTGATTTAATCTACTCATTGATAATTGATCATTGATTATTGATCATTGATCATTGATCATTGATCATTGATATTTGCCATACTATCAAGTTAAGGATTAACATAATAATATATAAGACAAAAACAACAACAACAGCAACAAAACGATTTTGAGCATTATTTTAAATTGATTTTAAATTTAGTGCACAAATGTTCACTTTTTTTGTTATCTGCAAAAGTGTGCAAAAATTGTTGACTTTAGTTGGGATTTTAACACGGTTTGATAAGCATCAAAATGAGTGTCTGAATTGAAAAAAAAATTTAAAATAAAAAAATCAAAATCTTTTTTTTGTTCCATTTAAAAATAAAAAAAACTTTTGAACAACTTTTCAGTTTAATACTTTGAGGCTCTTTTTTTTCTAGTTTTTAACATCAATTAACCAGACAATTTTTTCAACTAATTTTAACTATTTTTTATAGTGTTTTTTTTTTAATTATTTTTTCAAATAGAAGAATGCAGTGAAGAGCGGGATCAGGTCGGCGAAGAGCATCATAAACCAACTCAATCAAAAGGTTAGTAGAGATTTTGTCCAAATTTGAAAGCGTGCAAATTATGATTTGATCTAAAAAATACAAATAAATTAACTGGTCAAATCGATAATTTATGCGTTCGGCTATTCGAACCACACAACCTTTAAGCCAACTAAACAGAACGAAAAAAGAAAAGAAAAAGAGAAAAAAAAGTGAATAATTGTGCGTAGGCTGCCCGAATTACTTAGTGATTGATTGAATTGAACTTTAATTTAATCAGGAATATTCTGCAGCAGCGCCCTCCATTTTTCTAGTGCTACAAACTGGGCTGGCTTAAGCATTCACAAAGAAAACTATCTGCTAGAACCGATTATTATGAAATAGAAGAATTATCTCGAAATAATAAATTATTAGCTTAGCTATCTTGCTCATTTCTGTTCTCTCTTCTTTTCTAAATTCCAAGTTCGATCTCGAATACACTTTTCAAAATGATTATTAGTTTTTTATTCTATCTTTATTTTATCAAACGCTTTTTTTTTTTTCATTTTTCATTTAAACTTTTTTTTTCTTTTCGTTTTGGTAAGCAATTCAAAGTTGTTCTATTCAAGTTTTAGATCTTATTTTCAAAATGGTGGACGTGTTTGATTCGCCCGAAACCTATGCCCAAAACGACACTGTCGTTGATCCCGTCGACGGAATTAGTAAGTCATGCTTATTTAGAAGAAAAAAAAAACAACCTTTTTAATTTTAAACAAAAAATCTAAAAGGCTGTGATCATTCAGAGCTTTGTTTTTTGAAAATAAATTTAAAAGTTTAAACTTTTTTTTCTTTTCATAGGAGACATTTAAGTGCTTTTTTTTTTGTTTTTTTTTTTTCATTTTTGTTTAAGCCGTTTTTTGTACCAGGATTAGAGGAGAAAAAAAAGTGTGTTTTGTTGTTGGCGTTAAGAAATATTATTAGGAAAATTTTTCAGCCTTAGATACACAAAAATTGTACTCTTTTTGTCGTCGTTGTTAATATCTATGTTAAGAAAAAAAAAACTATTTATTAAAGTCGTAGTCTTTTTGGTTGAAGTGTTATTTGACACACACAAAGATTCGGCCTTTTCCTCATAAACCAAACACCTATTTTTTATTCAATAAACAAAAATTAAGTAAAATTAGTTGGTCTATTTTATTTTGGTCTTAAAATCTCATCACAGCTTTTTTAATTTTCTCGATAGGTCATGTCTCTATAGAAAATAAGGAAAAAGGAAAAAAATTATTTGTAATGATGTAACTTAAATTACGTGTGTTTATTTTTTAAATTTTTACTGGACAAAATGCGCTCATTTCGAATGTTAGCTCAAAGCCTTTTTTTAAATTAATTTTTAAATAAAATATATTTTTGAAAAAAAAAAATAAGTAAAATTAGTTTTTTTTTTAATTTTCTCGAAGGTAATGTTTCAATAGAAAATAATTTCAACTTGCGCAAATCCAAATCCATTTATCTTTTCTTGATTTTTATCCTTAAACAGAAAAGAAAAGAAGAGCAAGCTCATTGTGCAAATATATTTGTCTTATGGTGGCATTATATTTGTTTTATGTACTAAGTAGAAAAGCTATGGAGGGCACCGATCTCGCTTTCTTTTCACTCTTGATGTTGCAATTATTGAAAACAAAAATCAAAAATCAAAAGGTAAAAAGCTCAAAATAAAACTGTCATTTAGTACAAGTAAATGAAATTAATTGCGAATTTATTTTGATTGATTCCTGTCATTATATTCCAAGTTTCATTCTTCTTTAAATTAAAGTAAGAACTCTTCTTGGAAATTCAAAGTCAAAGCTTGTTTTTGTTTTGTTCAGTTCAAGTTTCATAATTTCATAATTTTTATTGTCTCGGATTGTAATTGTAAACTATTGCTACTTTTGCATATCATAAACTCAACTAGAAAGAAATGAGCTTATAACTTATAACTGGTTCTTGTAGGATGTCTTCGAATTTCGATTTATAACCCTTAGAAAGTAAAAAAATTGTTGTATCAAATGCTGATCAATCTTCTAAATTAATTGAAAAAACTTATTTAAAAATTAATAATGCTAGTTTGAGTTGCGATAAAATTCGAATCGAATAAAGAAATAACACTTTACGAAAACCTTTGTGGTAGTTACATTTTTTTTTCTCCTTTAAGAAATAAAAAAGAAATAAAAAAAAACAATAAGAGTCTTTATAAAATTTTAATTTTGAGATTTTCAGTTTTTTGTTAGGCTTTTAATTTTGGATTTTTCTAATTTCAATTTTAGTACTTGTGTTTGTTTGTCTTTGATTTAAAAGTGTTTTTGGTCGAACTAAAATTCTTTCCTTCGTTGCACTTTTATTTTATTTTTTTTTCTTGAAAAAAAAAGTTTCGTTTAGTAAATAAATTCGTAGATTTGAGTGAATGAATATGATGATTTTGAATGATTAAGAGGCGGCGAATCTTTTTTTGTTTTATTTTTTAATTAATTTCTATCTTTATTTTACATTGCTTTATTTTGGGTGCCAGCGAGAGATATTCTTATTCAAGACTAATAATTGTCCTCATTCAGCCGAGAAAAATAAAACTTGCAAAATAAACTTGACTTTATACATGACTTGAGCAGCAAGCAAGCGTTTCTTTTCCGTTTGCTAGAATCTTTTTGGTTTCGTATGGTTGACCGGTGCTAGCTTTGCATATCAATCTTTTTTTCTTTCTCTATTTTTTCATACACAAACAAACAAAAAAACCAACACGTTTACTGCTTGTAATAAGTGAGTTCGAATTTCTATTTTTCTATTTTTCCATTTTTCCATGATTTGATTCAAAAATGAAAAACTACATAAAAAAATGAGAGAAAAGCGTATTGAAAAGTAGAAAGAACAATTAGTTTGTTCAATTAAGTGAATAAATAGTGCTAGAGTAAATTTTTGTTTAGCTTTAAAGTTGGCCTTAGAGCGATTTAGATTTTTAATGCAAAGCTAACAGAGAATCGCCCGTCGATCTATCTATCTATCTATCTATCTATCTCCGCTTAGTCAAAAATAAAAAACACAACCACAACAAAAAATTCAAACTATTCTCTCCTAATTAAACACTTAACAGGTCATTCGATTCAATACAATATTTACAGTTCAACATTTCCTTTTCTAACGGATTCAATTTCTTAAGCAAACATAAACACACATAATAAATTGGCTAGCTAGTGGATTTATAAGCACACGCGCTCATTCACTTTTAGTTCTTTTTCTCTCTCTCTTACTCTCTCTCAGTCTCAGTCTTGTCTCTGTCTTAGTCTCAACGACTTCTAATTTGTAATGTTTTGTGTAGTACCCGAAGACAACGTTGAACGTTTGAGGAACATCCGCGACATGTTCGAGAGCAGACAAGAGGACGACTTGATCGAGTTGAAAAAAGTCGAAAAACTTCAGCCATCCGAAAAACTAAAGCAAACATTTCTCAAGTCAGTATTTAACTTAACTTTGTTTTTTTTTTTCATTTTTTGATCATGAGCATGTGTTTGCAGTGATTTAATTATTTTTTGTCTTTTTTTTTTTTGTTTTTGCTTGGATTTTAAACAGTGATGATAGAGAACACAATCAAACCGAAGAGCTTTTAGTGACCACAGTGGACATGATGGAAGACATGAGTAGACTCAAGTCGATTGATGCCGATTCCATGTGCATGAACGAATCGCAGGTGGACGACGCGGCATCGCTCTCGGCCTCGTCAGTCTCGTCCGCTCCTTCTTCTTCCACTTCATCGCCAAACAACGACTCTCTAAATCAAGAAAAAAATAGGTTTTTGATTTTTCTATTTTTTTTTTGTTTTGTTTTTGTTGTCTGCTTACTTTTTTAGTTCGTTTGCTTCCAATTTGCAATGAGCATGTTTTCTAAAACTAAAACCAAATCTCAATTACTAACTCTCTTTTTCTCTCTCTCTCTCTCTCATTTATTCTCTCAAATAAAATGCTTCTTTTTTCCAGGTTCGAAGAAGGTGTTGTTGTTAACGAACACGAAGAGCAAGAAGAAAATGCAACCAAAAATGGAAACAAAGATATTGTTAGTACCTTTAATTCAATTAATTTTTGCCTTTTTTATTTTTCCAACATTTTTTGTTTTTTTTTTTTGTTATTTTTTTTTGTTAACTTCTTCTTCTCTTCCATCAAGTAAAATAGAATAATTTTTGTTTGTTGTTGACTCGATAAGATGCCTTTTGCCGACTTGAACAATGTAAAGACCAAGTTTGAGAATATCAGCATTGCGGAGACGGACACTAGTGAGCCGAAGCCGATCAGAGCGATAACGCCGCCGAGAGAGGGCGCCGATCGAGCCGAGATCGAAAATGAGCCGATGGCTAGAGCGGCCGACGTGGTCAGCGTGTACGAGAGAGTGGAGGAGGCGATGCCAGATGCCGGCTACATAAAGAGCCGTCGACAAATATTCAACTCGCCTAGTTCGCCGTTGTCGACCACCAGTGGTGACGATGTGCGCCGCAAAAAGTCAATAACGCCGCCACGCGATGACATATTGAAGCGAGTGCTCAAGGAAAAGACGCCCGATAGACTCGAAAATGTGATCCGTGAGTCGGATCGGAGCGAAGAGGCGTTGCCATCGGCCGGCTCAATTAGACAAACAGCGGCCATATTTAACAGTGGAGGTGGTGCTCGTCAACGATCGATTGATCGCAGTGGCATCACCATTGAAGGCGAATTGACCGAAAAAGGCATCGCTAAATCGCGCCTCGCTCTATTCAGCGATCCGACAGCGCTTTCTTCGCCGTCTGTGTTCGGCACGGCCGATCAAGAACTCGATTTGATCAAGAACGGATCGTCGGCCGGCATCGCCAAAGAACGCTTGAGTTTGTTCAAAAATTTGGAACAATCAAACGGACAACGTTCGAGTCCCGATCGAACTATCAAAAAGCTTAAGGAGTTCACGCCGCCGCCTCAAATGGAGCCGCGTCAATACATCATAATCGACAAGCAGCAATCGACAGACACCGCCGAGTCATCATTGCTTTTGACGCCATCGGTCGACACCAGCGCGTACAACAAGGACGAGTTTGTGCCCGAGTCCGGCCTGGCCAAGAACCGAATGAAACAGTATTTGGACCAAGCGTCTAATAGCAATGCCAACGAGACTAGTATTAGCGAAACGAGTGAACTGCAGGGCAAAGGATTGGCCAAGTCGTTGCTGGCCAAATGGAAGTCCATTGAAAACATTAAGGATTTGAGTCCTGATGCTTTAAAGAGACATGTGTCGCCAAGCGAAGACGATGTGCCTTTGGTCGGCACTGCCAGAAACCTCTTGAGCAAATGGCAGAATATTGACACCACAAACAAGGAGAATTGGGAACGCAAGGCTCTCAAAGCGTTCACTCCGCCGCCACAAGACACACTAGATCAATACGATCATCAAATAGACCATATTGACCACAACGAACAAGACAAGTGCCACCAACAAGTCTACGAAGACGAGCTAGCTTTGCTCAAGGGTGCAGCCAAGAACACGCTAAAAAAGTGAGCACTTTTTTTGAATGATCAAATTTTAATTTAAATAAACAAAAAAAATAAACAAAAAACAATTCTGGTCTTGTGAAATTTTTTTAGACAAATTGAGCGTAAAATTTTGGCAACAAAATTTTTCTTTTTTCTTCAAATTTTTTAGTCTAAAATTAAATTTTTTCATGTGTCATTAAGACAAAAAATCAGACACCAATCACTGAGTAAAAATTCTAGTCTTTTGGACAATTTAGATAATAACAGAAATTTAGTTTTTTTGTGACTTTACTTCTCAAATAATTCAAAAAAGTCAAGGAAATTTTTTTATTATTGCTGTGACATTTTATTGATTTTTTAAAAATTCGGCCAAATTTTTTTTGCTCAATTTGAAATCAATTTCACAATGCCTTGTTTTTCGTACAACATTTTATTTCATTTTTTGCTCAGATTCGAACAGTCTTTGGCTGAGTCGAATAATAGAGTTAAACGAATGGTCACACCGCCTAAAGATTTTATAAGCCAAATTGGCCAAGCACCGGTCAAAACAGTGTAAGTGAAATGCACGCATTCACTTAACTTTCTTTTTTTTTAGTTTGTCCTATTTATGTTTTTATAAATGATGACCACAATGCACACGAGTGTCTATTCAAAAAATTGTTGACCAAAATTTGCTTTTCTAATTTCAACTCTCTTCTAGACGACTTCTAGATGACTTCTAGACAACTTCTTGATAACTTCTAGATTTTTTTTTTCTTTAAAATAAACTTATTTTCTCATCTAGAAAATCTAAATAAAAAAAAAAAAACTCTAATTTGGTCGACTCCAGTCGAATAGATATTTTAATTGGCGATGGTCTAATTAGATTTTTACAAATAGGAATTAATTTAGATGAAATTAAGTAAAACAGAATTTGGGACAAAAGAAAATTATTTTCTATTTTCAATTTTTTTAAGTTATACTTTGTATACTTCATTATTAATTAAACGTGAACAAATGTGAACAAATGTGAACATTGCTTGTCTTTGTTTTGTCTGTTCAGACATTAGACAATCGCCAATAAATGCATGACATTGCTTCTAATAAAAAAATTCACTCCGATTGATTTTTAAATTCTTAGAGATTTCTTTTTTTATTTTAGTTGAAGAAATTTTCTTTTTTTTAAAGATTTGAATCACAGCCAGTGGAGAGCAGCATAAATGCTCACTATGCCGAAGAAGAGATAATACCACCGCAAGGATATGCCAAAAATTTGAAACAAAAATTTTTGAACTTAGAAAAAGAAGCGGCCAAAATTGAGACTTCATCGTCCAAAATGAACTATGTGCCCAGAAAATTCACTTCTTCAACAAGTCCTGCTTATCAAAACAAGGAAAAAAATTCGGCCAAACAGCCTCCCAGCAAACAAGTTGGCAAACTAAATGCCAACGGTCTATTGACAACTGTTTCAAATGGTCAAAACGGTCAAAATGGTCAAAATGGTCAGAATGGTCAAAATGGTCATAGCAGCGAAAAATGTGCCATTTGTGACAAAACCGTCTATGCAATGGAAAAATTTGAAGCCGATAAAAAAGTCTATCATAAGGCTTGCTTTAAATGCACCACTTGTAACTGTCCCCTAAAGTAAGACCCAGTTTACATTAATCACTAATTCTTATTCTATTACCTGTAAATCAACTTAAACATGTTTCAAATATAATATAATCACTCTTAGTAAAATAAATAGTGAAATACCACAACTTCTTCAACACAACTTTGTTGACGAATTTAGCCTTAGAAAAAACGATTTATTAACGATCATTTGATCATTTAAAAATTTAAAAACACTTCCATATTGACACAATAATTTTTGGTTAAAATTAAATGATGTTTTTTTAGAAAAAAATAGAATGTAATTGAGTTAAAAATAAAAATTAATGTTATTAATATAATTATTACAGGTAATTGTTAATTAATTAATGAATTAAAATCGTTCTGATTAAGCAGTTCTAGGCTTGTTTTGTTTGAATTTATTAATTGGCACCTAAAAAAAAATATTTGATTTTATTAATTAAAACTAAGTTCGCCTTCAGTTGAATTTCACCAAACTAATAAATGCAAGAGTGGTGCACCAGCTAAGGATCTTGGACTAATTGTCGTAGACACCAATTATGAACAACAATCATCTAAAACCAACAGTCCAAAGACAAAACAATTGTCTCCATCGGTCAAAAGCCCAGCATCCTTGAGTTCGGGCACAAAGTCATCAGCGGCGCTGAGTCCAAAGAGTCCAAGCAGTTCAAAGGGCCTTGCAACACCAAAGCTTCTATCGCCAAATCCATCGCTTTCACCAAAACCAAAATAAAAACAACAACTCCTTGCGCACACTAAATTTCTAGTAATAGGTTTTAAGTTTTGTGTTGAGTGTTGTTTTTTCTTCTAGTTTTAAAATGATTTTTATTCACTGCACGATTTTGTTTGACCCACGGCCCTTTTTTTTATCGCATGAATTTACAAATTAAAACAAACTTTTTTTTTAAATTTAAATATTAATATATTTTTTTTAAAGGTTGGGTAACTTTTCGTCTTTAAAACAAACTTTGTATTGCACGCCACATTTTTTACAATTGTTTGCCCGAAATGGCAACTATGACGAAGGATTCGGCCTAGAGAATTACAAGCGCAAATGGTTGCCACCACAGCAAAATGCGCAAACAACTGCAGCTAATTAAAAAAGAGTTTTCAGTTTAATATACATTCTCTTGATGATTTATTTTTCTCTCGTTTCTAATTACCAAAAAGTGTGCGCAGGTGTAAATTTTTTACATTTTTTTTTATAGATCAAAACGAATTTTGTATTTTTTTCCACTAAATGAAAAATTGTTTTTTTTTTTTCTACTCAATAGATAATTTAATTATTTAACTAAAGCTTTTCGCATAAATTTCACTATTTTTACATGTATTTCTAATTTAATTTAAATTTATAAATTTGGATTTTAGCAATCTCTTAATTAAAATTGAATTGATTTTTAGACTTAAAATACTTTATCTATTAAAAATTAATAAAGATTATTAAATTTAAATTTTTTTTAATACAAAAATTCTGAACTTGGCTTCGTCTTATAAGAAAGAATAAAAATTCCTTCAAATCTTCATACCAGTAGCATTTTTAAGGCTCCCAAAGTAAATCATCATATGGCAATGTAATTTACTATTAAAAAATTGACATCAAGAATCATAAACATAATAATTACAATTGTATTTTATTATGTAAAAACCAAAAAGTTAAAAAAAAATTTTTAAACACAAAATAAAAACGATTTTTTTTTTATTAATTTAAAAATATTATTTGAGAATTTTAAAAATTGCTCTGTTCCCAACTTCACTCTCCCGATATTTAAATTATTTAAATTTAAGTTTGAAGTTGATAACCTTATTGAAATCAACAATTTATTAGGAAAGTATAGTTTATATGCATTTCATCATAGAATGCTAAAAAAATGTTATCTGATGCTAATAAGGTTCTTTTTTTTTTCATAATTCACTTTATTATTAAAAATTGAAATTTAAGAAAAGTGGCTCTGGAAATTTGAAATCTGATTGAACCAGCATCAAAAACAGCAAATGGTGAAAAAATGCATGACATAATTGGATTTTTTATGCAAGACTGATGAATAGCTTTGTGATGAAGAGATCAATGTTGTCGTTTGAAACATTCAAGCACTCAATATTCAATAATATTAATTTGATATTTGCAGATTTTGTAAAAATTTTTTCAAAAAATTAAATATTTCAATGTTTTAATTTTTTAAATGATATTACAAAAAACTTATATTTTTTTTGGGCAAGTGAAATTTCAATATCTTTTTTTTTCAATCTTCGATCAATCTGAATGTTTAAAATCTAAAAATAAATAGATAATGATATAATCTTTCTTTCAATGGACTCAAGCGCTTTTTTCAATGATTTCAATGAAATTTACTTCTTGGTAAAAATTTAATTTAAATTAAAAGCAATTGAAAGATAAATCAATCAACAAGAAAACTTCTAATATCAAAGCCTTTGAATATTTGCAAATAAATAATCAGAACAATTTGATTGATTTATACAACAAGTGTTATCTATTTATGACCTTAGCAATACACCCAAGGTTTATCAGCAGGATAATGTCTTTAGTAATATGAAGACTAATTAAATCCAATAAATAGAAATTAATGATCATATGTAAATTTCGAATCAAATTTTTTGGTTTTAGATTTTTATTAAATGTATTTTTATCAAATTTAAAAAAATAAATGACTGAACTTTATTTAACATGATATTTTTAATCTTTATCTAGCAAGAAAATTAAATATATTTTTATCTAAAGTAAATAAAAATTTTGATCAATATTTTGAAATTTTGCAATACAAAATTAAACTTTTTTTCGCTAAAATATATTTTAAATAATATTAAAATATCATTTAAAGCCATAATTTGGATATCTCAATGTGGATTTCAGATTTGTCTTTAACATTTTCAAATAAAGATTTTAGAACAATAAATTAAAGATCAATTAGAAAAAAATGATTTTGTTTTTGATAATTTCTTTTTCGAATAAAACAAAATTGTAAATTAAAAATAATAACGAAATTCAAATAATGTACTCTAGGTTTATTTTTGTTTTTAAATAAAGACATAAATATTTTGAAATAATATTAGAGAAAATGTGTTTAAAGTCAAAAAAAAAAAACAAAAAAATAAAACAAATAATTGCGTCAATTTAATTATTAAAGGTTTAAAAATTAGAAAAAAAAAAAAAATAATTTAATAAAATATCTAATCTAATTTAGATAATTCAGTTAGCTTCAATTTCTTCATTGAAGTTGACTGTTTTCTTTGACAAGCTAGCTAAAGTCTTGTTCGAATCGTCAATATGAATTATGGGTCTGGGCTTTGGTCGATCGGCGTCCACAAACAAATTTCTGAGTCTTCTGGTCGGCTCTCTGAACGATTCCTCGACTCTAGCTAGCAATTTATCGGTCTCGGTACCAGCCGATTCAAAACTTTTCAAATTAGGTCGTTTGAGGACACGTCTTCCGCTTCTAGTGAACACCTCCGGCTCAACTGAATACTTTTCTCTTGTTCTTTCGATTCTGGGCAAAATAGCCAGTTCGATCCTGTTTCTGGGATTCAAAGTTTGAATATCGTGCTCAAGTGTTTTTAGCTTGTTTTCCATTTCAGACTTTGAGAAAAAAAGCGTGTCATCATCAATAAAAAATTCATTTTATTTTATTCTATCATTACTTGAAATTTTCTGTACTGAGTCACCGGTCCCTTGACATCTTTTTTCGCGTCATCCAAAGCGTCCACATAGAAATGCTCATTGGTGTAAGTTTCCAAGTCTCTGGACGCTTCCAAATCGCTTTCGTGTCTTTTTTTCATTTGGCTTACGCAAAACTCTTGGCTTTTGAGTCGTTCCATAATGTTTTTGTATCTCTGCTCTCGGGCTAGTTCGTACTGTTTCTGCTTTTGTTCCTGTTCCATGTCCCACAATTCGAATTGCTTTACAACAAAAAAAGAAAAGAAAAATAAGAATATTTTTATTTATTGTTTTTTTTTTATTAAAAATAAAATTTATCTATTAACTTCTAATTTATTAATGAGTCTTTTTTGTCTGTTCTCTCTCATACGAGACATTCGCGGACTATTGTCCAACCATTTGGATTTGAGCGCTTGATCAGGGTCGTAAAAATCGTAGAAATAGTCGTTTGAAGTTGGCTCGTCCCTGACTGGCGATTGTGAGGATTGGATCGAACGGGCCGCCGCTCTCGACGAGTACTCGTCCAGATCGGAGCTTAAGTATCGTGAGCGGCGCGTAACAGATTCGTATCCTCGGGGCATTTTAGAATCTAAACGTAAAGTATATAACTAGCTGAGAAAATGATTTTAATTAGAGTTTCTTTGCTGGTAGTTTTAAAGGCCTTTGTTAAGTAGAAAATCTGCTAATAGAATTCAATTGGGAATCGTTTTTCAACTAACCATAAGTTAAAAAATTAATGATGGGAAATTCCAATTGAGGAGTTTGAACTATCTAAATCGATTAAGTAATCGAATACGGCATGCTCAATCCAATCCAATTTCTATTCTCTTTCTGAACTCAATAAAATGATTTGCGTAAAAATAAAAAAAAAAAGCTTTGAAATAATGCTCAATTCAAGGTACACATAAATCGAAGCTCAAGCTTATGCAAAAGTTTAATTTATTATAATTAATAGATATACAATGATGGATTAGCCAAGAAAGAGAGAAAAAGTAAGAGAAAAGCAGAGAAAGAGAGAAAGAGAGAAAGAGAGAAAGAGAGAGATAAAAGATTGGGCTGTCTTGGAATCGAATTGAATTGGATTCTACTTGGTGAAATTTGAGATTTGTGCAAATGAAAATTGAAGCTAATTGTCGACTTTTAAGATCTCTTATGGCAATGACTTAAGAAGTGTTTGGCGTTTGCCAAAATGTTTTTGTTCGAGTCTGAGCCAATTTTGTTGCAATAAGAACTCTTAAACTTATTTTCAGACTCTCTTTTTTTGAAAACAAATTTTACTTAGAAAATCTATTTATCTTTTTTCAGCAATCTGTATTGAGTTTTGTTTGTGAAGCAGTATTATGGAATGCACAATTAATCGAGTTTAACAGTTTCGCATATTAAAAAAAAATTTAAACTGATTAATTAGTTGAACAAAGTTTTCTTTTAAATTTTTATTTTTTTTATTTTTGCAAAATTCCAAGAAATAAAATTGATTATTAAAATGAGAAAAAAAAAATTGAATAATTTAATAATGAGATAAAAATGGAGAATTTTGTTTTAAAGTTTGTTGATTATTTAAATTAAAATAGTAATTTCTTTTTTGATTTTTTTGCTGATAGATTTTTTAAAAAACACTTCAGAATTCATTGACCAAAAATCAACTTGACCATTAAGTCACATCGCATCAATTATTAAAAAAAAATTGATTTTTTTATTCTTAAAATTCAAATAATTCTATAAAAGTTAAAATTAACAAAAAAATCTAATTTAAGATTTTTGTTTAAACTAAACTTTGTTTTATTATTAATCAATTTTTATTTATTTGAAAATATTTTTTTTTTACTTTGCTTTAATTAACTTTCAGTAATTATTACACATAAATACACGAGTAAAAATTTTAATTTCAAAAAAGCCAATTGGGACCAAAGACCAAAAAAAAAAAAAAAGCTTTAATCTAGATTTACTTTGGTCGTCAAATCAACTTATAGGCTCATCTTAAAACAATCGAGCTCAAGGTTTACGGTAGTAAATTAAATAGTGAAGCAAAAATTAAATTTCTAGAAATTACAATTGACTCAAGACATACATAGAGGATTTAGCCCAGTGGTAGATGAGTCAAAAGAAGATTGTAATGCAAATCTTAAGGGTAATAAAATTAAGTATATCTAAAATAAGATATTTTTGAATCTAAATCCCAAAACACTACGAGATCTTTACACAAATCCTTAATAGGATCAATTTTAGATTATTCTCTTCCTTGTTTAAATTCTTTCTCAAAAGCTAACATCAAAAAAAATACAAGTAATTCAAATCTCAGCAGTTGGATCTATCTTGAATCTAAAATTTAATGCCTTCCACAATATTATGCACCAAGAAGCCTTCAATATACTTAAACCGAATATAACATCTTTATTCAAACTGGTGGAAGAGTATAAAGATGATTTCTAATCAAGATTTATCAAATATTCAACTTTCTTGTGTATTTGCTACCCAAAAATTTCTTCGTTTCCTATTTTATTCTTTTTTGTTTTAATTATTATTTTTTATATTTTTTTTAATTTGAATAAGCTTTAGCTTGTCTCAAATAAAAAAATAAATAAATAAATGAATAAATAAATTGATCTAGATTTGTTAAATAAATTACAAAAAATTCAATTAAATTATTTGTTTGCAAGCGTCTTGCCTTTAAATTCACTTTTAACTATCTAATAGAAAAAACAAAAACAAATAACAAAAAACATTCACCAAATAAAAAATTCAAATTTATTTTGGACAAAATTAATTTTGTAAGAAGAAAAATTTTTTTAACTCATACTCCAATCTATGCAAATTAAAAATCAACTTGAAATCAATTTTAACTTTAATTTATATAAATATGAAAAAAAAATTTTTCAATTCAATTTTGTGCATATCTTTTTGTTTTAATGGACTTGATTTTTCATACAACGAGCATACGCTCCACAGCTAGTTTTCTTTTTCAAAATTGATAGACTATTGATAATTTGAACAAAATTCTATATTACCTTTTTTTTCTATTTTTTTTTTATTTTTTTTATTTTTTTTTAAATTATTCTATATACACATTTGATTTCTGAATCAAATAACTGAACGCATTGAATTCAAATTGAAACAAGCATAATTTGAAATATACTTTAGAGCAATCACATTATCCATGTTTTTCTTCGAAATTTACCACATTTGTTTCATAATTTGAAAGTAGTTTTTTTGAAGCCAACATATCTCATTTAGATCTCTTAATTAATGATCTGACAAATGATTCAATCTCAAAAGCAGCAGACAATACACATTGGCTCAACCAACGGCGCCAATCTGAAATACATTTGTGAAGTGTGCGGCGAACTGTTCAACTCCATAGACTTTCTAAAGCAGCACTTGAGCGTTCACACTACGAACGCAAAAGTAGTTCTCAATTCGAAAATAAGCTCGATTTTAAGCTTTGCCAAGAACAAAAAAATCTGCTCGTCGACAATCAGCATTCCTCAATCGATGACCGTATTCAATCTCAAAGACATATCGTCAAAAATCGGCAACCCACAACTCACACCACAGCCAACTACGGTAACCAGTCCACCCATCATAAACACTAATACGAATCTAATAAATAAAAATGGTTTGTTTTTTTTTTTTTTTTATTAAAAAACAAAAAATAAATTTTATATTTTCTTTGCATTTTCATTTTTTTTTTTGCAACCAGAAACTTTGGCAAAACCAAACGACAACAGCGACAGCAGAAACAGCGACAACAACAGCAGTAACAGCAATTCGTGTGTGTTCAAAACAGTGTATCAGTTGGAAGAGCCGATCAATTTCTATGAGCTAAAAAATGAGCAACTGATTAACTTGACACCAAGTATTCTCGGTCCAAGTCAGCAATTAGCTTTTTTTCCTTCGTCGGAGTTGACCGGCTCGTCATCGAATTTCGCCCAATTTACATCGCTTCCCTACCATTATTGCGAAAATGAAAGCATCTACGTTTGTAACCTTTGCAATTGTACATACGATTCTTTGCGTAGCATAAAAGCTCATTTATGGAAGCATTCTGGTCACCGAGAGCTCTCCTATCCAATAAATGACCACAACAGAAGTAAATTTTATTTTTTATTCAAATAAAAAAATAATCTTCTTATTTTTTTATTTTTTTTTATTTTTGTTTTATTTTTGTTTTATTTTTTTTAATTAATTATAATTTTTTTTCTCTCTCTCTCTCTCTCTCTCTTCAATCTTTGATCTCAGTTGCTGAATCGACCGGTAAGCCTATAGTAACACTAAAGGCAGATACGAGCCGAAAAACAATTCGCTCACTGCAAGTTCCCATAAGTCAGACAGCGGACAAGGCGCAAAACGAGAGTGGCAAGAGTGAACAAGTGCGCCAAACCGGTGGTGGCATATGCAGCGCTTTGTTGGAAGTGATCGAAAAGCTACGCGAAACTGAGTCTGTACAAAAAGAGGCAAAACCTTCGAAGAGAAAGAGTCTCACAACGAACAAAGTAGCTTGTAGTAGTGGTAGTAGTAGTAGTAGTAGCAAGGAGCCGAAGATGCGCAAAAAGCGCAAAACAAGTCAAAAAGTAAACCAATTGATTCAAATCCAGGACGAGATAAACATGAACAATATAAAACAACAGGAAGTAATTAAAAATTTGCTCAACAACCAGGAGCAAGAGTGTCGCATTGAGACTAGTGTGGTAAGCAGTCTGTATGAGGACGACGATGATTGTCTTTTGTTGAACAAATTAGCTGAACAAGACGATGGTGTCAAGGGCAGCACGTTTGTGTGTCATTTGTGTCACATGTTTGTCAAGGACATGCATGCACACCAATGTGTTGATCAATGTGTCGATCAATGTGTCGATCAATGTGCTGACCAAAACAACAATGACAAAACATTAGATGAACATTATGCAATTTACATGTGTCATTTGTGTCCAAGTGAGCGGCCCATGTCCGGCTATCATAAGCATGAAAATAAGCTGTGTTTTTTTAAATACTTTGAAGATTTAAATCTGCTCAAAAGTCACTTTGAAAGCGAACATGGTGAAAAAAATAAGGAGTTAACTGCTGAATCATCACCACCGAGGTCGCCACTGCCGCCACCTCCGTCAGCTATCGAATCTTTGCCAAATGATCTCAATGTTACCAATTTGTCTTTGTTCACCAATGTGAGTAAGAAAAATTGCGACATGATCAAACTGTTGGAGTTGTTGGCAAATAACGATGGCTGTGAACAGTACGTGTGCGGTTTGTGCTTGTATGTGTGCTATCATCTGCCATCTCTCAAGTCTCACATGTGGACCCATGTCAAAAATGAAAAGTTCGACTATTCGATAAACACGTCGATTATAAACGCGGCATTGGACTACGAGACCAAGATTAGTCGAAGTCTGGCTCTAATCAACAATTCGATCAGGTTTCGCAAGAGCTTCTGCAGCGACGATTCCAAAGAGGACTCTGACTCGTCCAGTGAAAGTGACGAGCTCAACTTTAGTCTAGATAAAAAAATAGAGGACACTTTGGAAATGATTAATTTCAGAGAAATGGACAAAAAATGTTCATCTCATGACGACCATGAGCAAAAAAAAGTAAACGAGTCTATAGTGGCCTTTAGATGTTCCAAATGTGCATTTGAAACAGTCGATTTGTGTATTTTAAGACTTCACAAAAGAAATCATTTAAAATAATTGCTTTTTTTTTATTTTTTTGTTTTTTTTTTTGTTTTTTTTTTTGTCCCTGAAAACCAGTGAAATATGTTATTTTAGTTTTAAATATTACTATTATTATAATTATTATTATTATCATTATTATTCAATTTTCGTAATTCAGCTCATCATTTTAATTTTTTTCCAAATTTTAACTCCAAAATATTTAGAAATAAACAATTTAGACAATTAATTAATTTTTTTTCTGCCAAAATTGAAGAGTTTTCCTCTCAAAGTCTTGATTTAGTTGTCAAGGAAGATTTAGTTTTCATTGAAAAAAAAAATTGGGTAAAATTATTTTTTTTTAATTATTATTTTTTCTTTCTAGAGCCTAAATGAAAACTTTGATATGATTCTTTGAATTTTGTTTCGAATTTTTGAATCAAAGCAAGGAGATTTTGAATTTTGAAATTTAAAATTTATTCTTTTACGAATATAATGTATAAAAAAAAAAAAAAATTATTAGTTAGAAAACAAAAATTCTGAAAATAGGGTTATTTTTAATTAACAAAAACAAATTTATAAATAGTGTCAAATATAGTTTAAACAGATTCATTTTTTAAGTATCCGCAGCAAATTAAATAAAACCAAACAAGTATACTTGAAAATTGAAAAAAAAATTTTGAATAAAATAAAACTTGATTTCAAAACAAAAAGCGAAAATTTGATTAACATCCTAGGGTATTTTATTTCCTTTCTAAACTCTAAGATATTTAAGGTAAATGTGAATGACTACTTGAGTGAAGAATACCAAATAATTGCACGTGTCCCTCAAGGCTCAGTAATTAGTCCTCTTTTATTTAGAATATATGCAATATGTCTAAAAACTTAGTAAATTTTTTTTTTTATATAAGGTTTGTTTCTGGGAATCCGTGCTGCTAAATTAAAAAAATAATTTTTAGCACGGATTCCCAGAAACAAAAATAATTTTTTTGTTTGAATTTTATTCAGAAGAAAATTTTTCTATCGTAAAACTACAAAAACTTGGATTAAAAAAAATAGAAATGAAAAAATCGCAAAAAAAGAGTGATTTATATTTTATCAAAAAAAAAATGTCAACAAAATTTAAAAACATAATATTCTTTAACATTTAAAATTGCCGCCCTTAACTTTAATACACTCAGGGCAGCTAATTGGACTTGACCGTACCAGGTTTTCAGGTTCTAAACCTGAGAGCCTCACCTGAATACATGAAAAACTCACGTTTTTTTAAAAATTAATTGAGCATTTTTAAAATAAAAATTTGATTTAAAATTTAAAAAAATTCTTATGTTTACTTCCAGCACCTTGTATAATAAAAAAATCTAATTTAGCCGAAATTGAACTAGAGATAGAGATAGTAAACCAATAATATTTGAATATTTTGAATCAAAATAAATTATTTTGCATACAAAATAATGATCAATTTTATCAAATTATCTAAAATTTATTACAATCATTTCCTTTTACAGTTTTAACTAAATTTAAATCATTGACCTCTAATTCATCTCTTTCTTATTAGAATATATAGCTTTATATCCAAAAATCAAACCATTAAAAAAATGTTAGTGACTAAAGTTCGTTTGTTTTGGATGCATCATGCCAAGTTGATGTTGAACAACCAGAAAATAAAAATTTTAAAGCTGCTAAGCAAAGATTCTGTGGACTAGAATATATAGTCAAAGAAGACGAGTTAAAAGAAGTCAAATAGAACGTTATTTTAAAATAAAATGAAAGTAGTTTTCCGTGCGATTTAATTATTTGGCAATTTTCTATTAATTTTCGTATGATGTTGGGGAAGTTGTGAAAGTTTCATTCAATCAAAATGAAACAACACTAATTGCTTTGAGGCTAAAAATCAAAAGAAAATTTAGACCGAAGTCATTAATTTCGATTAGTAATCCAGACAAGAAAAAAAGCAGAACGCTTACCAACCCTTATAGTACTTGGTTCTCAACATTTTGTTGTTTCGAAATTTTAACTGGTCGCGCCAATTTTGAAACAAGATCTTTCTATGCAGGTTAATAGTCAATTAGTTTTTTCGAGTCCTGAATAAGTTCCGTTTGGCGTTCAAAAAGATGTTTTTCGCAAAATAATGTCAAAGACCAAGCAAAAGCTCATTGAACCTATTGTGTTCGTTAAGTTTATTTTAGACCAAATGCTTGAAATGTCAACTTGAAATAAATTCCTTAAGAGAACTTTTGTTTTTGGTAAATATAAATTCATATAGATACTAAAGAAATCTCATTTGATCTTGAAAAAATTCTTTACTTCTTTGTATCGTAAATCCCAATTAAAATAATATAAGTTGAAATTTATATTTAGGCAAAACCTCGAAAAAATAACTCCTTACACTCATTTTCACAACGTTGAAACCAACTTCAAGGTCCTGTATCAGATGAGTTCAACTTGATATTTACATTTAAGGTATGCCAGACAGTTCGCCTTGCACCGTTGAAAGACTTGGGAAATTTTATAAAACCTTAAAAGACTCAGGATCAGCTAAGCACATGCGTTTTGAGTTTTTTACCGACAATTTACAAAAATGCGAAAGTAGTTTTAAGCGAGAACAATTTGAAACTAGTATATTTCATTTCGGCAAATGATAGTCTTATGTAGCTTTTAAATCCATGCTTCAAGGATATCTTTGACTCAAGCATCATGATCTCAACATACCACACATTTCGAAACGTAATGCTGACGAAAGTTATGGTTTAATTCTTTAAACACATTGAATCGAAATTGAAACATGCTGCAAATATATCTTTAGTTGAAGATATCTGGACAAATCGAGTCAATGCAGATTTTATTGCACTAGAAGCTGTTCTAGTGGACTTTAATTTTAATAGACAGTTCAAATTCAATTCAGTCAAAAAAGACAGTTAAAGTTAAGAGTAATTGACATGCAGCGAAAGAAAGGTGGTCATTGCCCGGAGAACATTCATATAGCTATTGAAGACATATAATAAACCAATAATAGTTTCGACTACAGAAAAAAATAGTAAAGATGTGAGTTCTTATAGGAAAATTGACTGACCTTTTTTTAAATTATTTATTTAGATAATGAAGATTTTTCATTGGTGAAACTCTTTGGTCAGCTTTTGGATCAAAGTGTAATTTTTGGCGATGATTATTGTGTTAATGAGTCAAACGTTGATTTATTAACGTTCTAAAATAAAATAGACAAGAAAAATCTTAAGCTCAAACAAAATACCAGGATTTTAAAATAAATGCTTGCCATTAGTTGAATCTTCCTTTTAAACATGCGATCGATAATCACGCGGAGCTTTTCAATTTATTAGAGGATATCAGTGTGTCTAACGATAATTTTAAACGATCAATTCGCATTAGCCACACTTTCAGAGAGAATGAGTGTCGAGTGCGTTTACAGAACCTAACAAGATGGTATTCTGCTTATTTACTGGTGAAGAGCGTTAAGGGGGCAACCGATAGGTAAAAATTATATAAGGTCAATTAATAATTTATCATAAACTTTTCATATTGTTTTTTAAACTATTATAGAAAAGCCTTTGAACAATATGATTATCCAGTTAATATTGAGCTTGTTGAAACTTATTTGCAAATACTGAAACCCGCATTCATGCTTTTCTTGAATTGCCAAAGAGATAATTGTTCGAACAAAGATTTGCTTATCGAAATTAAAAAATTCATTTATAATTTGGAGAGGTTTGTGATTAGTGATGATGCCAGACAGTTTTGTCTTAGTTTAGCTGAATGGATTAATCATAAATTTGATTATGAAATTAATTATGAAATTTTTAAAGGTATAATAATTCAGTAAGTCTCGAAGCAAAAACTAAATCAGCTATTTCTTGTTGAGATTTTGTCTTATCCTTCAACAGCCCAATTATTTGCCACTGTTGCGCCTCAGTTTTTTTTTATCCATTTTTATGGAAAAATCAACGAAATGGTACAACTCAATATAAGCTTCGATTTTTAAAGCCGAAAATAATACATGAATTGTAAAAAATATGTGCAAAAAATAAAATAGGACATTTCAAGCATTGTGTGACAAAAAAATTTCCAGGAATTGTCAATGTGTGGAAAAATTTTAGAAAAAATGAATATTATGAATTTTATCTTTGTATTTTTAAAAAGAGCTTTGGAGTGGTTAGAAGTTTTTTTATTGTTGGCAATTTAAATATCAAAAGAAAGCTAAAAAATATTCTATTAAATCATATATGTTAGTTTGTATTATATGATTATAGATTTTATTTCAAATTTTCACTATTTAAAAATTTTTGGACTATTTATTGTAATGTACTTTCTAGGCTTACTGTATTATTGACATTTCCAAAAGATAAAACAAATAATGAATAATTTCTTCTTTTTGCAAATTATCTAGTCGCATTTTTCAGTAACAAGAAAAAGGGAAACCTAAACATTTTTAATTATTCAATGTGAGAGCAGGCATTAGTCTTTCATGCGCAATAAATAATTAATATGCAATTTAGGATCTATTTAAATTTCATAAATCTTATCTTATTTATGAAATATATAGGATTATGAAATACTGATTAAGTACTAAAATTAAGACACGTTTTTAAAGCAAAAAATAAAAAATTATTTTTTTGAATTATGCATTTGGTGCAGTACCAAAGATTAATAAATATTAAATAAATATTAAAAAAATCATTTTTATATTTTTATTTTTAGCGTTTAAAACGTGTCTTGATGACGCATTAAACCTAAGGCTTCCAGTGTTTGATGCGGACCTAAACGCGTGATTACGCTTTTAGAGCATGCGCTCAAAGTTAACAATAGTATAGCATTGGAGAGATGTACTTTGGTGCATGGTCCAAAGGCGTGTCTTAACTTGTGGTGCAGCATAATCGAACGAGGGTATACGGTATCCTTTTTTAAATGATCAGATCAGCAAAATTTTAAAAATTCATGGGACATATTATTTCTCAACAAACCAAATAGTTAATGTTTGGAATAGTCTTTCTCAGTATATCGTCAATTCTGAATCAATTAATAACTTCAAAATTAATTTGGACAAATGGTTGAAGAAACAGTCTAATTTACTGCCATAGCTTCGAAGAAGCTTTACCCGTTAGGGTTGCAGAATTTACTACTACTACTAAATTTATTAACTTAAAATTATGAGGCCAAAAGTGGTTATAAATTTGACTAATTGAACTTGAGAAAAAAGTTTATTTAATTTTTATTTCTTTTACGATAAGATTAAAATAAAATATTCTACTTTTATATGCTGACAAAAAATCTTAAAAAAAAATAGACCTTTATTTTAATTTTAAAAAATCATCAAATATCAAAAAATAATTTTTATAAGATTAAATTAAAAAAAAAAAGTATTAAATGAATTTTAAAAAAATCATTATCGTCAACACATCATTTTAAAATTAAAAGCTAACATTTTATTATTCTAATTTCATATAAAAATACATCGTTTAAAATAAAATATATTCGATTAGCCGAAAAGTCATTTACATTAAATATTTAGCTTCAATTTTCCTTTATTTATTTAATTAATAATAACAATTAAACTAGACTAGAACTATAAATAAATATTGTCAAACTATGACTTTGAAAAATAAAAATTTCGATTTTCAAAAGTCACGAATTTCTTAGCATGATTTTTAATTAATGCCAACGAACAAAATAAAAGTTATTGTTTTGTCGAGTTGGTTATGTTTCTAAAAAACTAAGCTTAACATAAAAAAATAAATAAATTTGCACGAATTAAATATTTTTAATCCCAAGTGAATGTAAATTTCTAAGCTCAAAAAATGGCTAGTATCTTATGGTCTTTTTTTGCCAATCAGCACGGTATCATAACGGCACCGCGTAATTATTTCACAGACTTTCTATAAAATAAAAATCTAAAATCTATTTTCTTTTTCAATTTTTCATCTAAAGTTCTATTCATCGGAGGACTTTTGGCTGTAATTGGAAGATACTTTTGGTGGCCAGTCGGCATCCATGCATTGTAATTTAATTTAAAACAATTTTTATCTCAATTACAATTTAAAATTTAAGAGTATTGTCAATTCTGGTTTTTGTGTTCGAATATCCCAAAAGTGGTAGGCCACCCAGCTCTCGAAATCTGACCCAAACAAATCACTCACGGCCTTATCAACACTTTCTTGCAAATTTGCTTTCTAAATTGGGTTGTTTTTATGTAAACTATTTGCCAAGGAGCATTATGTATTTTGTACTCGGCATACCATGCTTGTTTAGTTTGTCAACAATTTTGCCAGGCATTAACCTCTTAATCACAGCTGTTCTTTATTTAATAGTATCTAATTTTTTTAATTTAAATTTAAAGCCAAGAAAAAAACAAAATAATTTTTATTTTGCTTAGGGATTTTTCAAAAAAGAATCTTGGGTCAAAATCGAAAAAAAAGAGGAAATGTACCGAAGGATAACAGTGTTACAAGCACCAGAGCGACCTCCACCAAGAACATTTAGCGAGTTGAATTAGATTTTTTTATTTTTTGTTTTTTAAAAATATAAAAATTAAATTAATCTTACTTTTAAATAAAAGAGACATTATCAATATTTTTTTTTCTATTTTTTGACAAAGTAAAAATTTAAAAAGTTTTGCTCTTAGCTATAGAACAAAAGCAAATAAATTATATTATATTTTATTCAAATCTTTTGAATTTTAATGTGCTCATTCTAAATTTTTATTTCGATCACAAAGCATTTTTATTTCCAAAATGTTGTTCAAAGACGAAAAATTCAACACGTTTTTTCAATACTTTGGCCTGTTCATATTTAGCTACACTTTGCTTAAAAATACCTACCGTTTGTTGAACAACTTGGCAACATTTTACATTGGCTATGGTTCGGTAAATTTAAAAAAATTCGGCTCATGGGCTGTCGTTACAGGTTGCACTGATGGCATTGGCAAAGCATATGCAGAAAAGCTGGCCAAACTAGGTCTTAATCTAGTTCTGATCAGTCGCACTGAGCAAAAGCTAAAAAATCAAGCCAAAGAAATCGAAGAAAAATTCAAAGTCGACACTAAAATAATAGCTGCTGATTTTTGTGAACAAAATTCGATTTATAGCGAAATAAAGAAACAATTGACTGGTTTAGACATTGGTGTTTTGGTTAACAATGTTGGTGTAAGTTATCCGTATCCGGAATTTTTTGATGCTTTTGCTAATAATGAAAAAACAGTTTCGGACATGATCAACTGTAACATTACTTCGGTGACCAAAATGACCGCCATTGTTTTGCCATCAATGATAGAGAAACGCAAAGGTGTGATCATAAACAATGCGTCTGGAAGTGGCCGAATACCAACTCCTCTATTGACTGTTTACTCGGCCTCCAAGGCTTATGTGGACTTTTTCTCAAGAGCTCTAAATACTGAGTACAAATCAAAAGGAATCGTTGTACAATCGTTGTGTCCTTACTTTGTCTCTACTAAACTGTCTGCTTTGCGCAGAAATTTCATGACGCCAACGCCAAATGAGTTTGTTGCAAGTGCTTTGTCTACGCTCAATTCTCAACCGGTTACCAATGGTTGTTTAATTCACAATTTACAGGTTTTATTTTTAAGTTAAAATTAATTAATGAATTAAAAATTTTAAATTATAATCAATAATCAAAAATTAATTATATTTATTATTTTTTATGATTTATTTTTAAGGGCTGGTTGTATGAAGATGTAGTTCCTTCAGCTCTTGTCGACAAAATGACTTTTAACATGATGCTTGGCGTCAGAGCTAAAGCTTTGCGAAAAGCTAAAAAAATAGAAGAACAACAGAAACGAGATTAAAAATTAATCAAAATTAGAATTAAATTTATTATTTTTTAGCTTTTAGTAAATAAATATTTTAGATTAGTTTTTATTTTTTGTGTCAATGTATTTGACATGTCTAATATGTCGCATATCTATTAATATGTGTCTGAGAGGCATTGATAAATGTCAAAGATGATATGAATTCAATTAAAATCCTTCATTGTCGTTTTTTTTTCAATTTAGAAATAAAAAAAAAAAATTTTTGACATTATTAGTATGCATAAATATTTGTTATTTGTCGATTATCTTCCTTTTTCCT
Source organism: Brachionus manjavacas (assembly GCA_019054805.1). Classification (NCBI taxonomy): domain Eukaryota; kingdom Metazoa; phylum Rotifera; class Eurotatoria; order Ploima; family Brachionidae; genus Brachionus; species Brachionus manjavacas. Next base: position 138,467 of record JAHQIY010000015.1, on the reverse strand, counting down.
GTGATCATAAAGAGGTCATGAAGAGGTCATAAAGAGATAATGAAGAGATGATAAAAAAATGTGAAATTAACTTTGGTTGAAAGTCTCAAATTCGTGATTTATCGAAAAAGAAATTTTAAACAACAATAAAAAATAACAAAATTAGCTAATAAATCTTTTATATGTTTGAAAAGAAAAAGAAGCTCAATTTTATCAATTTGATATTCTCATATTTTTGACATTGAAACTGACATCATCTTTAAGTTTAAATTTTTTTATTTTCATTCATTTAGATAGATCACGCAAAAATTTTTTCTCTAAAAAAAGAGAATTTCAAATTTACAAGAAATTAATTAAACTAAATATAATACTTAAATTTACAATTCACATTGAAATGCCATAGTCAGTCAATAAAATAATAGATGATATAAATTAAAGGTTCTTAGCTCATTAAAGAACGCCTTTACGTTAAAAGACGCCATACTTTGGTAAAAGCTTTACACATGTTGTGTTAGACCGCACTTGGAATTTGCAAGCTCAGTTTGGAGCCCATTCACCCAGAAAGACAGAAAAGTGTTAGAAAAAGAACAACAAAGGGCCACAAAAACCATACATGAGTTCAAAGGCCTAAACTACGAAGATCGCTGCAGCAAACTAGGGCTAACTACACTAACCATACGGCGTATTCGCCGAGATAATTCATACATTTAAGCTCTGATCAAATTTAGAGCGAGCACATAAACTGGTCCGCTTAACCGCAACGCTTGGAGCTACGACTAGGTCACAGAGGACATTTCAGGCGCGAAATAGTAAAATATTCTAATCCAAGGCACAATTTTTTCCTACCAGGCAATGTCATCAACTCAACTACAGTGAACTCACTCAAGAACAATCTTGACAAACATCTCGTCACTGCTACAGGGCGTCATCTACTGTTGATGTGCTCTGCATGCTCTGCGATATTCATGCCGCGGTTTTTTTTCTACTACCACTGCTAAATAATTTAACTTGTGGGTTAATTTAAAAGAAGAATTTTGGATGTGTTTGGATCTTTTTGCAGGCTTTGACTTTTAAGCCATGCATCTTTCTATAAAGCTCATAAACCGTTAAAAATTCGATCAAAACTGAGAAGAAAAATATTTAAACTTTATTCATTGTCAAAAAAAGAAAAGAGAAATTATTCCATGAGAATGTTAGACACATTTTATTTTTTTACAATCTGTTTTCACAAACATTCAAAATAATAATAATAATAATAATAATAATAATAATTTAAAGATAAAAAAATCCCGATGTTCACTTGTAAGCTCACCAAATACTTTTTCGTGCATTTCTGAGCGACTTTCTGCGGTAAAACTCGTTAGTTGTTGTCGTATTTACTTTGCACTGATTGTTATTTTCTTTTTTTATTCTCTTGTTGGATAAAGCGTACAAAAAAGGATTTATGGTTGAATTTAAATAACCGAGCCAAACTGTCACCGTAAAAACCTCATCACTCACACAATTTTCACAAATGGCCACAATTAGAAAAACAATGAAATAGGGCGTAAAACAAAACGTAAATCCGATCACAATCGAAGACAATTGTTTGAACGCCTTCTCTTGTTTGTTCATAAACCCTTTGCGATTAATTGCAGCTTTGTTTGTATTGATCAGATTGGATTTGCAGTGGACAGATTGACTTTGGCAATTTTTTTGTGGCTTTTGTCTGCTTTTCTCGTAAATAAACGGAATAAAGTGTTTTCGATTTTGTTGTTGATGCGAATCTTGTGTTAATTGATTGAACAAAGAACAAAATGTTATGCGATTCAAATGATGCCGATTGCATTCAGTGTCACTCTTGTTTTCCTTGTTGGAATCTAAGCAATCGTTTGATTGAAATTGAAAGTTTTCTACCGATTTGGAACGACATAGCTTGGATACCTTTTGGTGTGTGTATTGAAAGTCGTACTTTTGTTGAACAATTTTAGTTTTAGTTTTTGTTGGGTATTTTTCTTCTTCAATTGAGGAACATATGCTTAGGGATTTGGCGCGATTAGTCGCCGCTGGTTTATTGACAATGCCAATGTCATTGGACACAATGGACGAGTAGCGCATTATTGGATTGCGGTATCTTTTGTGAATGACCAAGTAGATTTTGGTGTTTATGGCTATCATGGCTATTAGAGGAATATAAAAGTTAATTATTGCCGTGCTCATTTTGAACAAGATGTTTTTGTCGTATTCAGTGTTGCATTTGTCTTTGGCAACTGTTCGTTGTCCTCGGTTGAAAAAATAAGGCCATCCGGTTATGGGCACTAGCCACAGAAGAGATATGCTCCATGCAAAGCTGATCATTATTAAGGCGCGCGATTTGGTTCTTTTGCCCAAATACTCTAGCGGTGACGTGATTGACCAGTAGCGGTCCAAAGACAAGGTTAACAAGTTAAGAATGGACGCAGTGCTGGCTGTGTAGTCGGCGCTTAGCCAAATCAAGCACACTGGAACAGCTATTAAATTAACAGTATTTAATTAGATAAAAATAGAAGAGAAAAAAATTAGCTAAATTTTGGCTTAAATATTTTATTATTTGGTTAATTTCACTTACACAATATCCACACATCATTGATGGCATACACTGTGGCCAAAGGCATAACAAATAGACCAACTATTAAATCAGCACAAGCAAGACTTATGATGAACAAATTGCCAACCTTGAACAAAAATTCAAACGCATTTAAAAATTAAAAGCAATCGAAAATAAAATTTTAGCTATTTTGATAGATAGAATAAATTTTATTTTAAAATGAAAAAATTGTATAAAAATTACCATTGAGGTTTTTCTGTACTTGTAAATGACAATTATATTTCCAAATATTGTTACAAAACACAAAGCACCCATTATAATTCCGAACAAAATTCGGACCTCGTCGAGGTCCATTAATCGAATTTTTGCACTTTGATTTGATCGATTCATCATTTTGGCTAAATAAAATAAAATAACATTTTTTTAAATTCAATCTAAAAAAAAAAATTTATTTATAAATATTTGTTTTTGTTGTTGCTGTTGCTGCTGTTGTTGTTGGTTCGATCAATTGTAGAGCACGAATTAGGAAGCCTTGATTTATTTTTTGTTTTTTTGTTGTTTTCAAAAATACCTTCTCGAATTTCTTTTATTGAATAAAAATCAAGTCAAGTCGCTTGGCTTTGAAATGATGCTCGTTTCAAATTGAATGAATGAAACAAACAATTATGCCAAAAGTCAGTTTAGATTAAAAAAAAATTGAGATTGATCCTAAGACATCACACATTTTAACTAATTTATTTTAATACTTGAATATCGATTTTTGGTGAAATGATGTGAACTTTTTTCATTTCGATTAGATTACATTGCATTATCTGACTTTATCTGTTTGAGTAAAATCAAATGAAGAATGAAAATTTTAATTCGAACTCAGAACTGATGTATTATTAGAAAGAAAAAAGAAAAACATTCGACAGGCATTGATTTCATTTCGAATAAATAATTTTTTTTTTAATTTTTGGCTTTGTGTCTTTTAGAGATATTAATGTGTCTAGATTAAAATAGAAAATTTGCTAATTTAATTGAATATTTAAAAAATTCCCATTTTTGCTTTTTTGTTTTTTTGTTCCGAATGTCTGATTAAATAAATATTTATTAATTGTAGTCCAAATTTGGTTTTGTTGAAATGAACGTTAAACCATTTTTCTGGTGTCTTTATGCTATAAAAGATATTTATTATTTTTTTTTTTTTTATTTATTTAATTGATTGTGATTAGATCATTGGCATTTTTCGAATAATTCTTAGCTTATTTTACACTCAATATTTTTTCTTTTCTTTTTTTTCCTATCAAAAATAAGGTATCTGAACACACATTTGTTTGACAGTTTAATTAAATTAATCCTTATAGATAATTATTTATCCAAAAATAGACTTGAGATTTGGTGTCTAAAATCGAAACAAATAAAATTAAAATTAAAAGAAAATTAAAGAAAATTAAAAAAAATTAAAAAAAAATTAAAAAAAAATTAAAACAAAAACAAAAAAAAATCAAAAAATATAGAACTAGACACAATGTGAACTAAGCTTTGTTCAGCTGGGATATTTTTCAAATAGAAAAAACCTACTTGAGTCGTTATTTGAATTATTAGAATTGTTAGAATTAGAAATAGTAAAAATTTATTAATTCGAATTGAAAATGAGCAACAAAGTGATCCTGAATAAAACAAACACTTTGGACATTGGCAAAGAGCTGCAATCGTGTGTTTTGATGTACGACTATTTGGGCCTTGTTCGCTCTCACAAATGGTGTTCGGAAATGCTCTATTCAATGGATGACATGATTCCGCTGAGCGAAGATTCTCTTAAGATCGATTTTAACCAAGTAGAATTATTTTTTTAAAGAGAAAAAAGAAAAAAAAAGCATTTTAACTTGAGAAATGACAATATTTAAGATTGTGGGTAGCAAAGAATTTGTCAAATTTAAACTAGCTACAAGCTACTTTAATCTAAAAGAGTATCAACGGGCTGCTTTTTACTTGGCCGAATGTGAATCTCAGCCAGCCTATTTTCTCTACATTTACTCTAAATACATGGTAACATTTTGTTCTTTTTTTTTTTTTTTAATTGACAAGAAAAATTCCAATCATTTTCTGTTTGCTCTTCTAGGCGATTCTAAAAAAAAATGCCGATAACAAGTCCGATCTATTGAGTAAGAGAATTTAAAATTTTTGCCTATAATTACTCTAAATAAACTATGCAAACTTTAACTATTCAAAAAGATAATGTTGACTCGAATTTTCTTGACAGTCTTCAAGGCCTACGTGCCGAATTGTCCGCCAAATACTACAAGAAACAATTGGACGCATTTGGTCTTTATGTGTACGCAATTGTGCTCAATAGGCTCAAGTTGACCGACGAGGCCATAAATATTTTGATAGAGTGTGTGAAAAAAAGGCCATCGTTGTGGTGCGCATGGCTCGAGTTGGCCGCTCTCATCAAATCAATTGAAACAGTGATGATTACTTTTTTGTTACTTTTACTCTTTTCTAAAATCGAAATTTTCAAAATTTATTTTCTTCTTATTACTTTTTGTCAACTCATTTAAGCTCAACTCATTGAATCACAACGCTTTGCCACAACACTGGATCAAAGACTTGTTTTTGGCCCAATGCTACATGGAAATGAGTCTAAGCGATGAAGCACTCAACATTTACACAGTTTATTGTGAGAAGGGCTTTGCCAAAAGCATTTATATCAAGTCACAAATGGCAAAATGCTACGATAATCTTCGCGAGGGAAGAGAGTGCAAGCAAACGTTCGAGTACATTCGCAAGTTGGATCCGTACAATTTGGACTTTATGGACATTTACTCGAATGTTTTGTTTGTGCTCGAGGAGCATGTTCAGCTGGCCATTTTGGCTCAAGAGGCTTGTGAAATCGACAAATACAAGCCAGAAAGTTGCTGCATCATTGGAAACTACTACAGTTTACAAAACGAGCATCACAAAGCTGTCAATTACTTCAAACGAGCTCTCAAACTCAATCCAAACTATTTGCAAGCTTGGACCTTGATGGGACACGAGTATATGGAGCTAAAAAATAGCACCTCTGCCATCCAATCCTACACAAATGCAATTGATCTAAATGCCAAAGATTACAGAGCATGGTACGGTCTCGGTCAGACATACGAAATTCTAAAGCTCTATTCGTACAGTCTGTACTACTACAAACAAGCCTACTTGCTCAGACCTAATGACTCTAGGTTCATTGTAGCTATGGGTGATGTGTATGCCAAATTGGAGAAATGGGACGAAGCTAAACGATGTTTTATTAAAGCTTACACTGTCGGCGACTATGAAGGATCTTCATTGTGCAAATTGGCCAAGTATTTTTTTTTTTTTGTCCAAAATTACTATGAACCAAACTACAATAAATAAACCCAAACCCAATTTTCAGAGTCTTCCTTGCGTCAAATAACTTTAAAAAAAAACTCAAAGAAGATAATTCGACCTTGTTTAAATCAAAATATTGAAAGTTTTAAACTTGATGTCACTGATTTTTTTTGTTTATTTTTTAATAGTTTATTTTGCAAAAAAATTGCATTGATTTCTGTTTCTGTATAGTTAGACTAGTGAATTTATTAAAGATATCTATGGAATTTTTAAATATTACAGAGTACACAAACAAAAAATAATAAAAAGATTTTCAAAATGGGAAAAAAAAGCTCAATTCTCATCTTAGAAAAAGTCACTAAAAAATAATAAACTAAAGTACAGTGTTTAGAGCGTTTATTTATTTTATTTTATTTTTTTGTTTGTTAATTCCTGAAGGATTTTACGCTCACACATTTAGTTTTGGTGCAATTTCAAAGTGACAAGGTGACAAAAATGATCGATTTTTTTTAATTATTTTTTTGTTTCATTAAAAGAGTGTACGAAAAATTAAACGAACCCATCAATGTAGCTATAGCTTATGATCAATTTTCCGAAGACCAAAAAATTCTTAAATCAAATTCAACAGTAAGTACAATTGTGCTAGTGAATTGAATGAGAAAAATAAAATAAAAAATTAATTAATTTTTTTGTCAAGCTTCTAACTCAAGAGCTAAGTCAAGCTTATAAATATTTAGCCAACTTCTATTTGAAAAAAATGAAATTAGACAATGCATACGACGCTGCCACAAAATGTCTTGAATTTGCCGAAGTAATCGCGTCTAAGAACACTTAATTAAATTAAATTAAATTTTGCTTCAAATATTTACTTTTATAGACTCGTCAAGAGGCGCAAAGTATTCTAAGTCAAATAGCTCAGTCGAGAAATGCTCTCAGAGAACAAGAGCAGTCAGCTGCGGGCTCATCGGCCAACGTTGACATGGAAATCGGCTCTAGTTTACCTCAAAGTGACAATCTACTCAATGTCAACCAAATGAACCAGCGAGCCTTGTCTCCTTCGCTCATAGCACTCGACAATTCAGACAATCCCAACATAAACGACACAAACACTTCGATAACAAACTTGGCCACAAATCAAGTGGCCGAGCGCAATCAGCAAGCAGCCTCGTCATCATCGTCCGAAATGCCCATCAACTCGAACAGCTCTCAAATTCAGCATGACAGTGACTCCGAGTCAGAGCATTTTTTCTCCAATTTTAATATAAAAAAAAGATCTCTAAATTAAATCTAATTTTTTCTAATTTTTTTCTTCTGTGAATTTTTTCTCGTGGACTCGATTGTAAAAAATAATTACTTAATTCCTATTAAAACTTAATATTAAAGCATATTTGATATAAAAAAAAAAAAAAAAAAACAAAATTTATTTTTAACTACTGGGTTTAAACACTCACATTAGCGAACGAGCATTTTTCTTCAAGAGAGAATCTAAGCGAATTCAATTAATTTTTTTGCAGATTGGAAAAAAAATGTCTAAAGGAAATGAAAAGCCAGTTAAGCGTTTAAAACGAAACGATTTGATAGCTCAACGAGAAAGACAAAAGCTAAAGCACAAATTGAACAAAGAAATGAGGAAGGAACGCAAGTTGAATAAGGTGAATAAAAGCGAGAATAAATTCGATTTTAAAAAAGTCATTAATGAGCAAAACGACAGAGTGTCCGATGCTAATGAAACAAAGTCTAAGGTGCAAAAAGTGTCATCGTATAAAAAAGCCCAAATGGAGTACGAGCGCAAAGACGCTGAAAAAAAAATAAAAATTGAGGTATAATTTTTTATTCACAATAACTAAGCTTAATTGATGTCTAATTATATTTTTAATATTTATTTGACGTAAAGGAGGCCAAAAAATGCCACCAAGAAAAACAAAATGCCTTGAAAAATTATAAAAAATCTAAAAAGAAAAAATTTAGAAATTTGTGTAAGAAAACAAAAAATGGGCAAATATTGATGGGTCGTCAAATCGACACATTACTTGACAAAATTGAAAAAAACAATTAATAAAACATTAATCTGATTATTTTTTTTATTTATTCCCTGTCTTTTTTTTTTTGATGTCAAATCTACCAATTCTTAAAAAAAAATGTTTATTCAAATCGATTTTATTTGATTCAAAGACAATTAAAAAAAAAATTAAATAAAAATGATCATTACTAAAATGCAACAAAAAACATTAATTTTGAGAAAATCTTTTATATTTTAATTAAGAAAGCAAATATTTTAATATTTCTGCTTTTAAAATGTATTAAAAAAAAAGGGCCTACATTTTTGCGAATTTCTTTCTATGTCATGATTTCATTTGACAGACTTTCTAATGAAAAATATATATTTTTGCATGAGCTTTTGAATCCGCCTTTTTTACAATAAATACTACGCTAAATGTAAATAAAACTAAACTAATGAAATCATTCATTTTGTTTTTTGTTATTTTTTTGTTAATATTTTTGCTGTTTTAAGTGCACTTTTAAATGTGTAATGAGCCTAATGATTTGTTTCTATTTAGAAATAATGAAAGCGATATTACTCCTAAGAACATATGCATTGAACAAAAAAAAGACGAATAAATTTCCTAATTCCTTTTCTTAAACTATTAATTAAAAATTTTTTTAGTTATAATAAAATTAAAGGTGTTGTTATTTAATGATGTTTAAATTGAAAATTTTTAATAATCAATATTTTGTATATATAAAATAAATTTTTTAAAGTACAATTTTTAATTAATTTTCTTTTATAATAAATCGGATTTTGCAGTCAGCTTTAATTCCGTATTTATAAACAAGAAATTGCTAAAACTTGACACCTTGAAAGTATTTTGAAAAATTTTGCAATTATTTCTTGTGAAAAATCCTAAAAATAAGATCATAATATTGATTCAAATTGTGATTATATTAAATTAATTTTCAATCTCTTTTTAATACGGATCAAGTACTTTTTGTTATAATCCATTATAAAAGTAGACAGGCTAAAATGTGATGTGATCATACATTTTAATTATTTACTGTTTTTTTTTGAAAAAATTTCAACTATTGTGAATTACACATTTTCAACTGCTTTTCAATTTCCAATTCAAATAAAGATAAAGATTTATTTTTAGAAAAATTGCTTTTGTTTTTCAAAGAAAAATTAGCATTCATAAATTGACAATTCTCTTTCACATTGGAAAAATTGGCTGAATTTATTTTTTGAAATTTAATTTTTTCTATCACTTTAGTATAGATATTAATTATTTTTTTGAATAGAATTTTATTGTGTTGATAAAATAGGAAATCATAATAATCATTTGTAATATATTCGTTGAGAAAACGAATATATGATTGTGTTTCTTTTTTAACAATTTAAATATCCTTACACAGATAAACTTATTAAATTAATTTGTATGCAATCCAAAAAATCGAATTAATCAGAAAATATGACTCAATGTCATTGGAAATTTTTAATTTTCATTATTACCAACAACAAATTGGTGAAAGAAATATTTGAACATTTTATTTTGTTAACAAGCAAAAAAAATAATTAATTAAGAAGTTTTAACTTTGTGCTTTTGCTATTCTAGCGGATAAAAGGGCAAATGCTCATCTCATCTCAAAGTATCTTTTTGATCTTACACAGAGGTTAATGCATCGTGCTGATCATCTACACCGCAATTATTATATAGTTGAAACCGGTCCTCATTTTTTAATGAAAGGAGTTTATTTTGAAGATTTTTTCACTCTCAGCGGGTTCTAAACTCTTGATCGTCTGCTTGCATGACTAGCACACAAACCATTCGGCTTTTTACGTACTTGGAAAAAATTGTGATGCTTGATTAAAATAGTTTGAGTCATTTTTTTTAGGTTTGATTTAAATTAAAAAGAAAATATTTTAATATTTTAATTATGTTCACAAACAAAAAAATTGAATAAATAAAAATTAAATAATTTCTTTATTGTTTTATTTGGCAATCGAAACAAAAAAAAGTTAAAAAACTCGAAGAAAAAAAATAAAAAAATTCGAAAAAAACAATGAAAAAAAAAAATAAAAACAAACCAACCTAATTTTATTTTTTGATCAAACTGGCGCTTCACTATTTTTCCTATTTAACAAAATTTTTCGATTAAAGTTTTGCTGACTAATTGAATACTGATTGTAGATTGAATTTTTGGTCAAGCTCGTGTTGTAAGACGTGTTGAACTGAGCTCTGGACATAAGCACTGGCTTCTTCTTGTTAAACGATGACGATGACGAAGACGACGATTTGAACAATGCGAAAAACTCGCGTCGAAACGTTTTGCCTGTGACTGCGTAGAGAAAAAAATTAATCGAATGATTAAGATACTGTAGCACTATGAATATTCCTCGTGTGATTACCAATGCTCGAGATTGGGAGACTAGACCGGCTTGTTCGATTGTTTGCAGGGTGACTATGGGTGTTGATGTGATGAAAAAGGTGAGCGAAATGACCAGGAGCATGATGGTTAGGCGTCGATTGGCCGACGAAGTGCTTGATGTGTGCGCAGACAAATTTGATGTAGACGAAATAATTGTCTGATTTGTTGAGTTGGCCGCATTTAACAAATTTTGATGATAAATACTCTTTGGCTTAGCAATAGCTGAATTGTTTTTTTCTCGCCTAAATTTGAACAAGTGAATTTTTCTCCTCCTTTCATACTTGTTATGTCCATTGCTACTTCTACTCCTACTAGCTCCACTATTTATGTTAGTCAATGGTTTACTCTTGTTATCTTCCCCAATTTGCCTATTGTCACTCGAATTTGATCTATTCGAACCATTCGAACCATTAGAGCCATTCGAACCATTAGAACTACCATCACTGCCACAGCAACAACAACAACACGCCAAACACTCGAACGAAAAAAGATAAAACGATTGATTCCAATCGCTATTACACACAGATTGATGAACTTTTATCTTGGGATTGTTGTTGTTCAATTTTTCGATGCTTTTGGACGCTTTTATCAAATTGTGGATAATCAAAATGTTGAATATGATGAGCAGACTTAAAGGTATGAACGAGTAGATGCTGGCGTCGATCCACGGCCAAATTTTTAGCATCAAAAATTCGAATTGTGTGTTTTTGGGCTGGCATCCGAGCTCGTCTGAATTGTTGCGCTTGAAGACCGAATGCGAGAACAAAAAGTGAATATTGATTAGGAATATAATGCAAACAAGAACTAGAGTGTACAATTTGGCTCGTTTGACCGTGCACAATCGATTGGCCTGAAGGGGCAAAGCGACAGCTATGAACCGCTCAATCGTCATTATGACCACGATCCATACACAAAAGTGGAACATGCCGTAGAGCAGTAGACAAGCTAGCTTGCAAAAGTAGTCAGATATTATCATGATGTTTATGTTCATGAACAAATAGAACCAATAGTTTAAGCAGCCGATCATTAGGACCATTTCGTCGGCGACGGCAAGAACTGCCATGTAAAAGTAAGTTGACTGGTGACGCATTTTCTTACGTCTCATCACCAAAACAGTCAAAAAATTGCAAACAGTACCCACTAGAAAAATAAAAGGCAACAAGATAAACTCGACAATGTGCTCTTGTTTGGCTGATTTGGCCAACCCAATCACCTCTAATGATTCATTCATGCTAGTCACCATCTTTCAAATCTTCTCCTAATCAAATCAAATCCTCATGTAATAGTGTTCAATGTTCAACTTTGCTTCTTCTGCTTCTTCTGTTTCTTCTGCCACTAAATGCACTTCTTGCTCTTCTTGCTCTTCTTGCTCTTCTTGCTCTTCTTGCTCTTCTTGCTCTTCTTGTTCTTCTTGTTCTACTACTTATGTGTGTGGTATGTGTTGCGTGAAAAAAGAAAAACAAAGAACAAAAAATCAATCAATTGTGCTAGCCTTGATTAGTTTTGATTAAATAAATTGACTCTTTTTCTCAAGCATTTTATCTATAAGTTATTAGAAGAAAAAATTGAAAAAAAAAGTCCAATTAATTTATCTGCTGAAATAATTTCCGAATATTTTGTGATAGATCAAATTTTGGCGCTAATGAAACAAAAATCAAATTCGAGTAAACCGATAAGCAAATTTTAACTTATCTATTTGTATCCTATGGTTTAAAAATATTATATTTATCAATAATAAAATAGACCAAATTGTGGCCACGCCGAGTTAATGGAGTTAATACTTTTAATTTATTTTTTTTTTCAAATTGAATTTTTACTTGTTGCCTTTTGCTCCTGCTAGCCAAAACAACAACAACAACAACTAAATTGCCTCATAGTTAATTACTTTTCGTAGATCATGCTGGTCATGCTACTACACAAGCTACTACACAAAATACGATATCAAATCTAAACATATATAAACAATTTGGAGCAATTTGAAGCAATTAGATCTATTTTAAATTACTGACAATTAAAATTTGTTCTAATTTGGCAACATAAGAATCAGTTATTTATTTAAATAAAAAAAAATAATAAAAAAAAATGCAACCATTTAATTTTTTGATTTAGGAATTGATTTTGAAATAAAATTAAAAAATTAGCTTTTTAAAATAATCTTATTAATTAATGTAAGTTTAATTATGTCGGATTAGATGTTTGATTTGTAAACCTTGCTTTTTAATTAATGCATTAATCCTAATTTAAAACTAAAAACAAAAATTTCAATTTTTAATTAAATGCTTCATGCTTCTCGATTTTTAGCTTCAACAACAAAATCTTCAACTTAAATTTGTTTCTTTTTTCTTTTTTTTAAATTTATTTCTAATTCAATGAGTGCTACAGCTACAGCTTTGTATCAAATGTTGTCCGGAAATGTGAGCATTTAGAGTTCGATTGTAGAAAATCGTCGTAGATTAGTCTTAGAATTTGGATAAAGCTAAAAGATTGTTGTTCAGTTGAAAATGCGATATGAACATTTATTTGAGATTTTGTTAAAAGGTATCTTGCTAAAATCTTGCAAAAATTATCAATTCAAACAATCTTGATAACTTATTCCCTGATGAGTTGGCAAAATAACCAATATTATCAAATAAATGAATAAATAAAATTGGTTGTGATTGTGTTGGTTTAATTAGGCTTTATTCTATTGAAACTTTTAAATTAAACTCATTTAAATGTAACGCTTCCCTAGAGTCAAATTTTATCATTTCATTTCTATTTATAAAATATTAGATTAAAATATGAAAAATTGGGCCTTGTTGTTTCTTTTTAGACATTTTAAAAACTTAATCAAAACTATTCACGTTTGTGCATAGAAAATTACTTTTGAAGTAATTGCTTGCATCATCTCCTATTTAATTTGTGCCAATGTTTTAAAATCAACATTTTTTAAAGTTCAAAACAAAACAAGAAAAAAACTTAAAATTTTTATTTTTTTTCCACAACAATTAATAAAAAATTAATGTACAATTCAATTTTTTTATTTTTGTTTCATTTTTAGAGTCTCACTCGTTTGATAAATTACATTTAAACTAAAAATGGAATAAAATTTTAAATTTTTAAAATATAATTAATTTGAAAACAATCAGATCTATATAGCTTAGACAAATATGTTGTAATCACGAGAAAAAAAAAATTCAACAATAAAAAGGCAAGAAAAACGGGAGACACATTCACGTATCTAATTGAATCTTGGATACTAATGCTCAATTTAAATTATAATTCTTTTTTTAGTTTGATTGAAAAGTGAACTTCTTTGAAAATGTTCAAGAAGAAGATTAAACTCTGTTGTAGTTAGATAAAATACTTTGTTGAAATGTTGCCTAGAAAAAAAGTTCAATGTGAACATTAATCGAGAACATTTATTGAATGCCAATTAATCCTTTAGCTTGAGTTGTCATCGACTATTTCCGACTAAGTTAAAAGTTTTGAAATGTCGATCATTGATCTATTTATGTCGTTGCTGATTGCTAAAAGCAGAGTTTTTAGTTTTTTAGTATTTTAATCAAGTGAAATGGTTAAAAATCTCTTGACTTAGAGCTTAATTAAGATAAAATATTGAGCAAAGCACCTCAGTTTACTTTGGATTGTTTACACAACTCTAATCGAAATCATTATATTTTAATTAGATATTAGATTGTAAATTAGGGCTGAATTGAACAGCATCATACATGATATGGCATTAATGGTAGATGGTAGATTTTCCTCGACTAATTGTTTTGCTCGATTCTCTGGGGTGGGCCAAACAACAGAAAATAAAAATAAAAACTGGCATATTTTACTTGGTTGTTATTATTTTAAGTTTTTATTATTTAAATTTGGTTATCTATTAAAGCAGTGTTGTGTTTATGTTGTTCAATGAATTTGAGCGAAATGGCTGCTTCAGTGGAAAATAATCTGTACATAAAACTTTAATTTAATCAAATCAAATAACGAAATAAATAAACAAAATAAAAATGAAAAGAAATAAGCAAATTTTAATTTCGAACCCTTATATTAATGAGATAAATTTCTCTATATATCTCTCTCTCTTTCTCTTTTTTTCCATTTTTTTATATTCTCCTTACATCTATAAATCTATATCTTTTTTTCTTTTTCTTCTCTAATTCTTTGTCTGTCTGTTGAGTTATTATCTGTCAAGTACAATAAATAATTAAATAAATTTAAAATAATTTTTTAATTAATTTTTTTAAAATATTGTATTCTAGCTTTAGGCAATTTCGATCAAACAAACTCATCCATTGACAGGTACACATTTAATTGATTTATTTTGAAAGTCCATAAAAAACTTTTTGACTTAATAACATGTAGTTATCCAAAAAATTCTCTCTCTCTCTCTCTCTTATTATTTTCTCAAATTACCATTTCTAAAAAAACTTTGGTAAAAGAAACTATTCCAACAACAAAAAAGAACTTCATATTTATTTTATACAGTTAAATGTTGCTTAATACTTATATCAGAAATGGAATCATGCGCCCAAAAATCTCAACAATTAAATTAACCTTTTAAGCAAGCAAGTTTTTTTTTTATTATTAACAATCAAAAAAAAAAACGCTGAAACAGACTTGGATTATTTTAATCATTAAAACCAGTACTTGGCATCCTTGTGTCTTGATAAGAATTTAAGGTTTAAAAATTTCCATTTTCGACTAAAGTAAATTAATCTGCTTAGTTAGCATCAGACTATGATAGTTGAATGTCCTTTAATTTAAAGAGACTAAAAGCTGAGAATTATATGATTGCTGCATTGCTACGAGTAGATCAAAAATATCAAATTTGTAATTTAGGAATTATGGAATGATTTTGATTGATTAACTTAAGGTTTTGATATTTTGATGATTTTTTAATAATTTTATCAATCAATCCAGCAATGCTTCTATCTAGATGTGACTTATTTTTTGATCCGCATTTGATTAATACCACAACTAATCAACTATTTAATGTTAATAAATGAATAATATTTTGATATTCCAGCAGTCATTCTAATTGATTTAGTTCACAAAAGAAAGGAAATTGCCAAAACGCCCAAAGGGAGATCAATTAGAATTTAACATTTGAGAAAAAAAAATAAAGTTTTGATAGAATATTTATTTAAATACAACATCAAATTGTGCTCACATCCTTCGAAAATAACTTCTTTATTTTGAGACCAAACACAGAGATAACTTGGATAAATATTGACTCAAAAAATATGTTGTTTTTGTCTCTTTTTTTCCGATTGAATCTTAAAATTTATTTTATTTAATATTTGTTCGAAAACTATTTTTAATATTTGCCGCAACACTCAGCTCCCTGGGTTCATAATAAAAAAAATAATATTTTTAATTTTAACTAAAGCACACAACTGTTTAATTCTCAACAACAAAAAAAAAGAAGAAGAAACAAAACTAAAGAGCAAATTTAGTGATTCATGATGCATTTGGAAGTGTATTAATTGCATTTTAATGGTATCGGAATAATGCCATAAAAAATTAATTTGCATTAAGTCTTTCTTAATGACCAAGAGCATTTGTAAACGCAATAAAGTACGACATCAAATTTATTTTTAGATAATTTAAGTCTTACAAAGCAAAATCAGATGAAATATTGAATTACTTGTCGAAATTTGATATTTAATCTCCTAATTAAATTTTTTTGTGTTCAATGTTTTCTTTAATTAGATACCTTGGAACAATAATTTAATTTCGATTCTTCAAACTAATCAACAACAAAAAAAAAATGCTCGTCCAAAAATTGTCTTTTTAATGATTTATTTTTACATGAGATTTGTTCATTTAACTATAAGGACTGAGATACAAAAACATAAACATAAACAACAACAATAACATTAAATGATGATAAGAAATTATTTTTTGAGTCTCAAAATGTTTTTATGTGATATAATTGTTTTGCCTAGTTTAATTGTTTCTGTCTGTAATCACTCAAATAAGTAAATAAGTCACTTAGACTAATGTAAAATAATTATTTATTTAAAAATATTGAGTTTACATATCAAAAAGCCTGGATCAAGTGTTTGATTTTTTTTTTATTTCCGTATTAAAAACTCGAAAAATGAAATTTATATGATTCGATATTTGACATTGCCTAAAAGCTTTTGACAATATTTTAAATATTTGATTTGTTTTTGCAGCTTAAAAGTGAAAATTAAGAAAAAAAAACAAAATTATTTACACTCCTTTGAATAATTAAATTAATTTTATTTTAATAATAATATTAAATTCAGCTGGATAAAAAATGACTTGATCATGTTTTTCAGTGAGGCATGTTGCTTGGCTACAATAATAAACTAGAATTTTTCTTTTTATAATTTCTATCGTTGCTTGTTGAAACAACTTGGAGAAAAAAAAAATCCAAAAGAACAAAATTTTATTTTAGCAATTATTTTTTGGAAGAATAAAATCTTGACAAAATGGGCATTGAGTCAAATCGTTTGTTGGTCGATATAGAAAATTTGGCATTTTCAGGCGTAGTCCTAAGCATTGAACAACGTGCTGCTTTGCAAACATCGCTTACAATAACAAGAGAGCAATACAAATTTAACAAAATTTACTTCTGGGGAAAAATTTTGGGAACAAAAGACGACTACTTTGTGGCTGTTGGTGTGGGTGAAAATGAACTTAAAAATCGTAGATTTTTATACAGCCATGATTGTATTAGATGGAAACTTTTGAATCCACCAAACGAAGAACACTTTAACAAGCTTAAAATAGTTAAGGGTAGATTTACTGGCGATCCTAGTCACGAGTTTGAATGCAAAACTTACCGTTTGGTGGGCGAAGGTGAAGAAGAACACTTGGAAGAAGATATAGTAATTTGGTTTAAAAAGTGAAGAATTTTTTTGTTTCTAGATAAATTTTATTTTCAAGACTCTACTTAAAGAAGAGGACAGACTAGCTGCAGTGATCAAGTCAATTGAGTCCGAGGCTCTTGTGGTGCCAAGATCGGCTTTTATTTTGCAGCCAACTGGTCAAGTAGTACGCAACAGACTTTTCGAAGGCTTGTCAGTTAATGAGGCGGCCAAATTCGGAAATTATTTTCACTTTAGAGATGCCATTCTACTCGAACAAAAGTCGCCGCTCTTCAGAGCAGATTTGGACAAAGCCATAGACTTTCTTGACCCCATTAACGAAGATCAACCAGAAGGATGTTGGAGTTTGCAATTCGAGCGAGGATCGGCCTTAGCTTTGCTTAAAAGCCTCAAGTGGCCTGGCGCTTCTTTTTTCCACGTACCAGAAACATCATCTTTCGGATTTTCATATTTTGGAGTCGGAGAAGAAAACAAGGACATACCATTTATGCTTTGAGAAAAAAAAAAAGGAAAAATTTTATTTTAATTTTTTTGTATTTTTTTTAAATGATTTTTTTTCACAAATATTTTTTTGAATTTAAAAAATAAAATTTTGAACTAAATTTTTTCTAGAAATTTTAATGTCTGCATGTATGTACAAAATATGACTGCGTTGACAATGAATCCTCTGATGAAAGTGGGCAAACTGCCTCGATAAAAACCACCTAGACCTTCAGTTTGCCAAATGCGAACGACTGTTTGTTTCATGCTCGATTTGTTTTCAATATCAGCTTGAATTTTGCTCTTGAGAACATCAAAAGGCATAATTGATAGCCAAGACAATGCGCCCGCAAGACCACCACATACCAAATCAATGAATATGGGACTTGTCATGCCGTATTGTTTACCTTTGCGTCTAAAATACTCAAACATAAAAAAATAGTTTCCGTATGAAAAGGAATCTCTAAGAGTTAGAGCAAAGCATCCGCGAAGAAATCCACGACTTCCTTCATTTCGGTATATTTGCTTCAAGCATTCATAGACACCGGATTGCTCACTACGTTCTTTGAAAAAAACAAATCAATTAAACTAATTTCCGATGGTATTAAATTTGAAATTAACTGTGAGTTTGCAGTTGAATCTTGACTAGTTCGAACGGATTTGTTGGAATGGTCAAGACTGCGCCAGCAATAGAACCAGCAATAAAAATTTTATCCAAAGATGGCTCTTTTTTTTCACCATTTTCTAAATACTTTAAACTATTTCCGTATATTCCAAATAATGCGGAGTTAATTGGTCCATAGGACAATAGAGGCAAAGACAAGCCGCGATAAAATCCAACTGACTTTTTTGAACATTTTAAAAAAAAAAATTATTTTGTTTAAATTTTATTATTAAATTACTTTTTTTTCTGCAATTAAAAATTGAATTGTTTTTGCGATGGATCTATGACCTCTTGTTTGCATGAGAGACTTTACTGTATCCATTGGATGTCCAACGACCAAAGCTACATTTCCTGCTACTAAACCAGCTATGAAATCATCCATTTTGCTATCTTAACATTTGTCTCAAAATAAAAAAAAAATCAATAGAATAAATATCGAAATAATCGATTTTAAAATTTTATCAGCTGGATGTTTGATTTCAAGCGATAAGATAAATTCAAGTTCAAAGTAGTAATCAAATAAAACATCTTTCGAAAGAGCATTTCGAAAGCTATTCAAAATAAAAAATGAAATAAATTTGTTTTATTTTTTAAGATAAAGAAAAAATAAATATGCTCAAAAATCTAAGTAATAAATTAGTATATTTTTGTAGTGTGACACGTAAATTTCATTTTGAGACAAAATTTGGCAAAAACAGCTTAGAAATAATTTCAAAAATTGCGAAAAATTCACGCCACTACCCTTATATATGGCTGAGAGACAACTGCAAGTGTTCAAAATGCTACAATTATATTGCCGATGAAATCGACATTGACTTGACCAACATACCAGACACAATCCGACCAAATAGAATAGAAAGCATAGATCAAAAGACATTCTCAATTTTGTGTAAACTAAATTTGAATTTTTTTTTACTAATCAATTTCTAAAAAATTTCTTTATCAAAAAATAAAAGGGAATGATGGTCATAAATCCGAATATGATTTGGAGAAATTATACAATCATTCTTTGAAAAGTTTGCATCAATCTAAAGAAGAGAAGAAATTGTGGAATAAGGATATAATAGGAGAAAAAGGCATTCCTAAATTCAATTACAACCACTATTTGAATGATGATTCTATTTTGCGATCAAGTTTGCAATCTATCAAAAAATACGGAGCTGTAATTATCGAAAATGTGGGTGCCAATTCAAACGAGATAACTAATGTTTGCAAACGAATAGGTCCAATACAAAATTCTCATTTTGGTGCTGATTGCATAGTAACCAATTCTTTGTCGTTCAAAGACAGGGCATACACCAATTTGTCACTCAAGGCACATACGGACACTGTTTATTTGAAAAATTCAGCTGGGTAATTTAATTCTTAACAGCTTTTTTTGTGTTTTTATCTGTTGCATTTTGCTATCCAAATTTTTTGATTTAATAATATTCAGTTTTTTTGTTGGCAGAAAATTAAATAATAAAATGAACTTTAAGTATTGAAATGTTTCATGTTCTAAAGCCGGCCGAGACTGGCGGAGAGTCGCTGCTTGTCGATGGATTCTATTGTGCTCAGCAGTTAAGGCAAAACTATCCGCATGATTTCGATATTTTAAGCAGGCTAAATGTTGAATTCAATTTCCTAAAGGAAGGTGTCTACGATTTAAGATACAAAGGCCCAATGATTGAACTTGACCAATTTGGAAATTTTGTTCAAATTAGATTCAACCCATACCACAAAGTCAATATAGATCATTTATCATTTAATGATATTTGCCACTACTATAGAGCTGTACGCAATTTTTCCAAAATTATTCAAGACAAGTTAAATGAACATTGGATTGCTCTTGGCCAAGATCAAGTTTTATTATTTGATAACTTCAGACTTCTACATGGTAGAGCAGCGTTTACGGGCCATCGCACACTCATAACCGTATACTTATCAAGAGATGATTATTTATCAAGAGCAAATGTTTTAGGTGTTTGAATATTTAATAAATAATTAATAAAGATATTTTTCTTAGTTTTTGTTTATTTTTTTTACTTTTTGTTTTAGATATTTGAATTTGACTTGACCGGTTTAGCAAAAAAATTTTGTAATTTGAGCCAAAATCCAAACGATAACTTTGCTAATGGTTCTTCACTAGCAAGTTTAATCTCATATGTTAGATAGAAAGAAGATGAAGCTTCGAAGAATAACAAAGCTTGTAAAACAAGTAAAAGCAAGTCGTATCTTAAGCTGAATACAAGTCATACAAACTATTAAATATTCATTTATTATTCAATGCTGATGCAACTAAAAACGCACACTAGGAGAAAACGCTATTTAGAAGAGCTTATGATTGATTCTTCCCAATGTTTTTTGCCTTATTCTTTAATACTCGACTAGCGAAAATTTAGATTTTTAATGCAGAACAAAAAAACTAGCTTTTTTTCAAATTGACTCGTCAATAAATTATTATTTTAAAGAAAAATGGAGTTTTAAGAATGCGTTTCACGTAATATATTTAAATATAGTCTAATTAAAAACGTAGCTTTTTTAATTAAATAAGAATTTTTCTAAATGAAAATTTTGAATCGAAATACTAATCAAAAGCAAGTATTTTACTTTTTAAATGGAATTTTTTTTTGATTCTTTTTGTTGTTGTTTTTTTTTCAAGAACGTGATAAAAATTGATTTTTTCAAACCAATTCTAACTTGACTTTATCAAGTGTTGAGATAAAGAAATGCTGAGCTAATTGTTCGATTAATGCAGATAAAATGAAGATTTTTTTTTGTTGTTTTTTTTTTGTACAGAATAGGAAACTTAAAAATTATTCAAAAAATAGACATAAAAAAATGATTAAAACAATTTTATTTTCATTAGCATATTATTTTCCGGATCTGTTAGGATCTGCTGGTTCGAAGTTGTAACATATAAAATAAAAAAAAGGAAAAGTAATGAAATAATATACACTTTATTAATAAATGACCACTTCTAGCCTAAACAAATTATAAAGAAAATAACAAAAAAGGAGAAAAGAAAACAAAACAAATTATAAAAAATTTCAAAGTTTCTTCTTCAAATCGCCCACGACTTGCTAAGCGCATGAGATAATAGTATCGCAATGTCAAACTGTAGACATCTAAGTTGGCTAGATTCGGTGTTTGTAATTATTGAGACAACTACAACGTCGTCATTAAATTTAAATTAGTGGCTATAGGCTTAAACAGGGATTGCTCTTAGATAATCTTTCGGAATGTTATTTAAATATGTTTATGGGTTTTCAAGTCCAGAAATATTTTCCGGTTGCTAAAATTAAACGCATAATTTCAACTTATGAATATTTAAAATAAGACTATGAATTGAATTTTTTCTACAAAGTAAAAATTACTTTCATAATTAGTAAATTGAGGATAATTTTGAAACTAGAAAATTATATTTTATTTTTTTTTACATTTTTCAAATTATTTGGATTTTAGAATAGAAAATAAAAGCATTCAATCCTTGTTTGTTTCATTTGTTTGCACGATTCACCCGAATTAATTAAGTCATTAAGGCTGTATTTAATGAAAATTATTTTGCTTCAAAAAAATAAATTAAACACTGTTTAATTTTGTAATAGACAAGGCAGAAATTTGCAAAATTTTAAATTAAAATCTATAATTTACTCATCTTAGAGAGGAAAAATAGCTAATTCTTAAATGAGTTTGGAAATAAAATGAAATTGAAAGATGATCAAATTTATTGAAAATTAATCATAGATAAAATTCTATGTTTTATGTCAGTATACAACATAAGACAGATTGGAGCATTATCGAGTCTTGTGTGTTTTGTAACACTAGACATAAAAATCAATTTTTTTGTCATCCATCCAAGTGCAGTGCATGATCGAAAAAAATATTTGAAAATTATTTTAGAATAAAGCCTCTTTTATTTGAATAAAAAAAAATCCGTTGTTATTAAATGACCCATGAAACAAATAATAATTAAACTATTTTTTAGTTTAATTATTTGCATCCGAAAACGTTTAAAATGCATAAAATTAGCATAAATCATGATTTTTTTTGCTTTTTTTTTGATAAGTCTTTATTCTAAAACTGCCACTGTGTGCGTATATCGTTTTGTAGACTGAACTAGACTGAGCGAGTGTAATACGAATTTTGAATTTATTTATTTATTTAAAAAAAAGAAGTCTGCCTCTCTATTAAAAGTATTAAGTCGACCAAATCAATAATCAAAGTAATGATTAAGCTGTGCATTTGCCAGCGCATATGACAAACTTTTTTTTTCTTTTTCAAATCTATCAATAATCTGCAACAGCTTCATAATTTAATTTAACTAGAAAAAAAAAATCGATTTTGCTCTATTGTCAATTTCTTCTTCTTAAGATTATTTACATATTTTTGTTGTTTAGATGAGTCAGAAATGACGGATAAAAAAAGTTCTAAAACGCTCGAAATTTGTTCACTTGTGGATAGTATCGAGCAAAAGATGCATGCTGAGACCAGGCACAATGTGACAATGGCTGATAAATCAGTAATTATTGATTAGTTTTCTATTTATGCGGCAAAAATTAATTCAAAATGCAAATCGAGTCCAGCAATTAAAATTTTTCATTTTTAAGGACGAAAGCGTTGTTCAAAATCATCACTTGTCATCACTTAGCAATTCTGCTACATCCATTAAATCAACTAAATCCGAATCGAGCCAAATAGCCACCGCTACTGCCGCCAATAAAAGTAATTTTTTTTGTTGCTGCTGTTGCTGTTGTTGTTGTTGTTGTTTTGTTTACATGGACTTAATTAACCCATATGAACAGATTAGCGAAATGATTATCTTCTAACCAGGATTGTTTTATTTATCTATTTGTTTGATTAGTCTAGTTTCGGAGCTAATTTTCGGCCTGTTATTTTTCTACTGAACTGTTGAACGCAAACTTGTTTTCTAAGTGTCCTAAACTGTGTTCGATTTTTTGTAACTATGCCAACCTTAGTCTATCTTATGCCAACCTTATTACTAATACTCGACATTTTTGGCCACTTATTATTATCATCTTTATACTGAACCTATTGCTTTAGAAAGTAAAATTTTTAATTTTTTCTCTTTTAATTTTCACTTTTTTTAAATGCATTTTTTTTCTAGGATTTTATTTTGATTTTTTATTTAATTTACTTAATTTCTACAATTTTTTTTTTGATTCATTGTTCAAAATCTTGATTCCAATATCTTTAGATTTATGGCAATCGTACACAACAGTTAATAAATTGACTTAGAAGACTGAAAATGGCCGAAAACCTATAAAACAATTGAAATTGACCAAGAGTTGATTTTGTATTTGGAAAATTAAAAAAAAACAAACAAGAAAAACAAAAAAAAAATAGGCTACAAATATTTCTAATTTCCAAATTAAAACTTATTTTTCACTAAAACATAACTTTTAATTTTATTTGATTTTATTTAATAGAGAATAGGTTTTTTGGTTTTTAAACTTCTAATCAAGCTTGTAAGCTCAAATTTGATTTAATACTTAATTTGTCTTATAATTTGAAAAAAATATTATACTAATTTTAATTTAATTTTTGTTTACTATAAAATATGACTTGAGATTAGATGAACCCAGACAATTTGGAATGGACCACAGTCCCTCCTTTCGTACCTATGTTTAAAATAAATAAATTTTTGATTCGATAAGTAATATCTGTTTTTTCCTCACTCTATGCTCAATATTGACAAAGCGTCTTGTAGTTTTTTCTTTTCTTTTTTCTTTTCTTTTTTCTTTTCATTATCAGAAAAAGTTCTTGAACAAGGAACCAATCTTACAAACTCTTGGTACTTAAAATGATTAAAATGATAAAAAAATTAAATTGGTAAAAAAGAAATTTTGATTAAACATATCTTGTTTTGGATATAAGTGTAGATTTACCAGACTCAAGAATTAATTTTGATTTTAGTTTTAATACTTTCTATTGTTTGTATAGTTTGTATGTGCGGATTGTTTTCTCGAAGGATTGTATTATTTCATATTCTTTTTGTTTAAAACTTGCTAAAAGCATTTCACTCACAAAATTTAGCATGTCATTATTAATTTATTTTAAATTTAGGAACTTAATTATTAATAATGATTTGTGAGTATACGGACTCTACTGTGAGTATATGCTGCTTGTCATTCAATAGAAGAAATTATTTTATTATTGTGATTGCGAGAAAAAATCAATCAATTTCCATTGAAAAAAATAAAAATTCATACTTTATTTTAAGTATGAATTTGTTCACAAATAATAAATAAATAGCTGAAATTTGAATGATTACTTGGATCTTTTGAGTTTTTCTTTCTTTTATTGATTTTATAAATTTTCTAAGAAATTATTCTTTAAATAATAAAAATTATTTCAACTGGGAAAAGTTGTTGCTGCAAAAAAATTCAATTAAATAAAAATTTAAATGTTAAATTTTTTAGTCGATAAAATGTCACCGGGTCTTGCCAAACGAATAAACACAATATCACTAAGTGACTACACTGAGTCTAGCTCGCCTATTTCGAATCAAACGTCACCTGGTACTTCCACAAATTCCTCGTGTGCCTCGACTAATTCATGCAATTCGGCTAATCTAAAAATTCAGTTCGCCCTCGAGAAAAACATGCAAAAACTAAACCTGACTTCAAACAAAGTGAAAAATTCGCCAAAATTGACCAAAGAAGACATTGAACTGTTCACAAACAATGAGCACATGTGCAATGTGTCGAATAGAAACTCGACTGAACGCGAGATGACGCCTGACTCAATCGACGAAAATTTTTATCCAAATCCCAATCCAAATCCCAATCCTAATTCGAATCCAAATCCAAAGTCAAAGAAAATCAAAAATCAAAATCTCAAAGCAAACACAAACAAATACCAGCGTAATAGATTAGCCAATTCATGTTCACTAAATGCAATCAACAATTTTGTCTCTGCCTCGTCCACTTCTTCTTCCATTTCGTCTTCAATCTCTTCACCCATCACCGATCAACAAGCGTGCTCTAAATGGACAAACAAGCCTAAAAAAAATGCCCCAGCTCACATTCAACAATCAAGTCATTACACATCAGCTCAACAAAACAGACAAAAAATTAAAAGCCAACAACAACAACAGCAGCAACAACCTTTTCAAATGAGACACAGAGCAAGACCATTAAATGCAAAAACCAAATACAAAAAAGTGTGCGACTCTTTGAAAAATAGTTCAAGAAATGTTAAAAATGTCCAAAAAAAGCAAACAACTCATAATGTAGTTGCAAAAGCCAATTGTCAAAATTGTGTTGACCGTGAACATGACAAAAGAGAAGACAACAAAGAAGACAATAATGATGGAGATGATGATGAAGATGATGATGGAGATGTAGAAGAGGATGAAGAAAATGTGCCCGACGATTTCGATGCGGGAGAGAAGAATCAAGATGAATGGGACGATGAGAACGACGAAGAATACGAAGATTGCGATCAAGACGATGAAGAAGAGTACGAGGTCTATCGGACAAACGTAAAGACAAAATCGAATATAATTATGAAACCACAAGCTGTTAAATCTTACACACAAAGTGATTTTAAATACACAAAAAAACCAAATATTGGACACAACAATTTCTGCAAACAAAACCTTTCGGCTTTCATTGAACCAAAGAATAATCTAAACACGTCGGGCTCATCTTCGACGTTGCACTCGAACCACGACTCGTTCAATCGAATCTCCACATCAAATTGCTCGCATCAAAAACACCACAAATTAGTCAATACGAACAGCAATAGTGATCGAGATTTTGACACTGACGAGGAAACAAATAAACTTTTGGAAAAACAGATTAAAAATAGTGAAAATGAGATAGAACAACAGTGCAAAAATTATGTAAATTCTTATTTTTCTTTAAAATTTTTATGAGAAATTTAACATGTTTTTTTTTTTTTTTCTGTTTTGTTAAGATCGAGACAAAGCAAAAAAGTCGTGAAAGTTAGTATCTTTTTAAATTTTATTTTTAAAAATTCAATTTAATATTTTTGTCCATTTTTTCCTCTTTTTTTCTTCAAATCAAAATTTTAAATTTTGGTAAGTTTAAATGTCCATTTTTGAATTTCCATGTGAATGGTGATTGATGCTACTTAGTTTTTATTGTTGTTGTCCGAGTCTTTTTAATGTAATCGAGTCTAGTTATCCAAATTTCATAGTTTATAGAAATTTTAATAGAATTTTTTTTTCTTGTTATTCGATGCTTTTCGGGTTGAGGGTTAAGCAGCAATAATATCTCTATTATGTATTTTGTGTTCATTGTTTATATTCAAATTTCTCCTCAGTTATTTATATCTATTTAATTCATTTCGAATTGATTAGATACAAGATAGGCAACTAGAAATTGAATAGAGATCAGATTAGAGATCAAAATAAAAACAAAATTTACGATATTTAAGAATTGAAAAAAGAAAAAAAAAGTTTATTAAATTTAAAACCTATTTGTGGAAGTTGATGCAAAGCTTTTTGATATTTATTTTTGATAGTTGTGGCTTTTTTTTTTGTGAAAATTTCAGTAATATTGTAAAATGGAAAATGTAATGTAAGGTGAGTTAAGAATTGAAGGGCAAGAATCAAATGAATAGAGAAAGAAGCAGATAGGTCAAATTGCTAAAAATTCTACTAACCATAAGATGACTTTGTTTTGTTTATAACCTTAAACAAAAAAGATGAAAATTTACGTAGCACCCTCAAGGCAAAATTGTTGCTCGAAAATTAGAGCTTTTTTTGAAATTAGGATTAAAAGGCAAAATGAGATTGATTTTTAAATTGATAGTTTCAATTCAAATCAAATTTGAAAAAAAAGCAAAGTTTTGCACACATGTGTTTTAGAATGAAACAACAATTCTACACTATTTTAGAGGCTATTTACTTAACTGACTTGAAACTTAGCTGAATCGAAACCAATCAATTGAAAAAATTTTTGCTAGTCTTGGGCAACAAAAGAAAAAAAATTAAATCTAGAAAAAAATGAAATTTTGCTGTCACTTTATGTTTAAGCTAGATTAAAATAGAAAATTTTTAAAATTTATTTATCGAATTTAATTTTTCAATTTTTACAAATCAAGATCAATCAATTCATCAAATTATGGATCCTGATAATAAAGTATTAATAGAAGGTGTACTGTTTCGAGCTCGTTACTTAGGTTCAACTCAATTAATATCGGACGGTAATCCAACAAAGTTGACAAGAATGCTTCAAGCTCAAGAAGCGGTCGGACGCATCAAAGTAAGTCACTATTTTCCAAATTTATAGACTTTTCCAACAATTCGCTGTTATTGTATTGAGAGTTAAATTGAGAATTAGATTGAGAATTAGATTGAGAATTGGATTGAGAATTGTCGCGATTTAGTCGATTGGCCAGTGTGACCTGTTCGAATAGTTTGTGTCTCAAATTTTGCAATAGGTTAGATGTTTTTGAACGCTCATAGAACTTGTAGCAGTCAAAGTTAGATCTGTTGTTATAATTCAAATTGGACGAAATGAAATTAACAAGTCGAATGTCACTAGACGATCGTTGTTTTTCCAAATTTTCCACCACTCTCTGATGCAGCTTGCGAACTTTTCTTTCGTTGTACATAAACTCCCATGCGTCTCTAAATCGCACATTATTAAAGCTGTTTCTCAGTATTAAGTTTAGGTTTTTGTTTGAATTGGTGGCCGACGAATACTGATAGAACTCTCTTAGCTGACTGCTCGATGTGAGAACATGTGTGTAGAGCGATTGGCTTTTGTTTAGCCGTGGCTCAAGATCTTCGCCCATCTCTTGTTCGTTTATTTGATCGGACTTGGAATTTTGGGTTATGACAAAATCGGGCTCTTGGTCTTCATCGTCATCTTCGTCTTCTTCGTAATGTTCTTCTTCTTGAGTCATTTTCGACTCATCCGCTTCCATGTCGTCATCATCATCACCATCATCATCACCATCATCATCGTCATCGTCTTCATCCGCATCTGCATCTACATCTCCATTTCCATTTCGATCTGCATCTACATCGGATGTCGACCCAGTATTTGTCTCTTGACTTCTTTTTTTTTTTCTTGCTTTTGCTTCTTCTGCTGTTACTGTTGCTGTTGCTGACGCTGCTGCTGCTGCTGCTGACCGTTGCTTTTTTTTGTTTAATTTTAAATTTTTGGTGACATTTTTTTGCTTTTGTCTTTCGATGTTTTCGGCCTGAGTTTCGCTAAGCAGAATTTTTTTGCTAATTTTGGGCGCAACAAATCTACTACTTGACGAATTAGACTTGACCGCTGCTATAGCTTCGTTTTGTTCTTTGAGATTTTTCACAGACACAAATTTTAGATACTCGAATGTGTTTTGACGCTGCAATTCAGAAAGCTTTTTGTATACCTGGGTTTGTGTTATGAACGATTGCTTTGACTTTGGTGCCTGAGTGTGGTTGATTGAATTTTTGTTAAGCACATACAACTTGGGCGCTGCTATCAAATCGGGCAATTTGTATTGATCAAGATCACTATCACTAAGCTTGTACGAATGTTTGTGTTGATTTTCGTCATCGCTTATGTTTGCATTATTAACACTGTAATAGCTTGTCGGTGAAACAACTGCAGACTTTGATTTCAATCGATGACAATCCGAATACACTTCTTCGGAGTGAATTTTGCTTAGCGATTTTTTTCCTGTCTGATTCCTCTCTTGGATTAGATATTGCATTTGATCCCGGATTTGATCTTGCATTTGATGCTGACTTTGGCATTGATTTTGGTCAGCTCTTTTGTTCTTCAAATACTCGGACAAAGTGCTGAGCGAAGAAAATGTCGACACAAATATTAGAGATGGTTCGGGCTTTTGTGCAATTAGATGCGATGTTATGCGTCTACTTTGAGCATTATGCATTGGCCTGCGAATATCGTTTAGTTTGCCCACTGTGGCTATGTTCACCCAATGAGGCTTTTTCGGCCTATTCACTTGTTGATACTGTTGTTGCTGTTGTTGTTGTTGCTGGTGCTGGTGCTGTTGTTGTTGCTGCTGCTGTTGGACTATTGATCGAGGCTGGCGTATATTTTTATAATTAAACTGAATTGGATTCATTTTAAGAAGCGGCCTATGTTGCTCCTCCAATTCTTTTAGCTCGTCTTTTTCGTCAATAAACTCCGTTTTAAATTGATTCTCCGAGTCACAATACAAAATCGGTATGTCAAAGTTATTGTATAACTTTTTCAAATAGATTTTGTTCGTATCACAAATTGACTTTAAACAATCTAAATCGTAGCTATTGTTTGTTTGTTTAGTCGACGACTCGTCTGAATCTGTCGAATTTATTTCACTCTCATTTGCCTCCTCTTCTTCGTCGCCAAAATCATCAACACCATAAACACCATAAACATTCTTACTTGAGTTAAATGTATTTTTGGCACTAAGTGTTTTACTCTTTTCTAGAAGAAGTTGATCGACATCTGCATCTGGATGATGTTGATTAGCTTTGTTTGAATGTTTAATTTGTTCGTCTTTCTGCACTTGTTCTTGCTCTTGCTCTTGTTCTTGCTCTTGTTCCAACTCTTGTTGTTTTAATTGCAGTTTTTTTTTCAAATATTTGCTATTAAGCAAAATACTTCCATTGCGAATTTGTTGATGATGTTTAGTCGTCAATTTTTCACCATTCACTCTTTTATTAGCTCTCTGATTAGTTTTCTGATTAACTCTCTCGACATTGACTTTCTCAATAGCAGTTTCTTAACATTTTTTTTTTATTAATTAGTATTTTAATATTAATTATATCCAAAAGAACTTGAAAAAAACTCTCAGCAAAATTAGAAAAATTTGGGAATAAAATTGAAAAATTTGAGAATAAAAAAAAAATTAAAACACCTGCTGCTGATTTGGTTGTTGATGGTGCGATCGATGCTGTAATTGATGCTGATGGTGATGATTTAATTCCACTTGAGCTAATCACTGGTACTTTCAAATCAATGAAAACACTTTTGTTATTTTTTGAGTTGTTCTTTGAACGAAACGAATTCTGAAGTTTTTGCTTGAGAACTAAAAGCTTTTTGTAGTCTTTCACTTCAATTGACGTGTCATTGCTGCATCGAGCATATTTTTCAGATGCTTCGGTTTTTTTGGTCTTTTCGTGTTCTACTAGATTTTCCAGTATTTGAAAGTTGTTCTTTGGTCTAAGACTGAGACAAGTGGACATTTTGACTTCGCAATTTGCATTCTCTTCGTTCATTTCATAGCAACTACGATACAATTTGTTCACGTACTTTGACTTTATTGAGTTGTCAAAATTTTTTAGCAAATTCTGATCCATTTTAACAATCTTTAAATGAAAATGTTCATTTTGTTTTTTTTTATTAGATTTTTTTTTGGTTAAATAAAACTTGCATGAAATTGGCACTAAAAGCTTTCACAACCAAAGCTGCTTAATCTGTCTTTTATCCGAGAACATTTAGCATCATTTATACGGTCTCTGTTTATTCTAAAAACAAAATTAAAAATTAAAATTTAAAATTAAAAAAAAAAATTAAAAACTTAATATTAATTTAATAACAAACAAAAAGGCTCCAGAAGGTGAAAGTCAACCAAGTGTTGAAGTAGATTTGTTTGTGAGCACCGAGAAAATAATGGTTTTGAACACCGATTTACAGGTAATTAAAATTAGCCTTTTTGACAAACGTCAAAATACACCTCGATAGAAAAACAACTTTTGGCGCTTAGTTTATTTATTTATGTTATAACATTTTTATGTTTTTTATGCTTGCTTGCTGCTTTTTCAATCATTTGTTTGTGTTTAGATCGAAAAAGTTGTAAGTTTATTTTTTTGCTCAACTACTAAAACTATTAAGTCTAACATGCCTAAAACCTTTTCTTCTATTTTTATTGTTTATTTTTTTATTGGTTTTATTTTTACTTTTTGAGAAAAATAAAAAAAAAAGTAATTCTACATTAACTATGAATTCATAATTACTTCAAGGAGATAATGATGGACCATTCGCTGCGCTCCATATCATACATTGCTGACATTGGCAATTTAGTAGTACTCATGGCCAAAAGACGTCCAGTAAATCCTGATGAAGCTAAGCGTCAAGTAAAAATGGTATGTCATGTGTTCGAAAGCGAAGAGGCTCAAGTGGTAGCTCAGTCGATTGGTCAAGCGTTTCAAGTAGCTTACATGGAGTACTTGAAAGCAAACGGTATAGAGGACATGTCAATTATGAAAGACTTAGACTATCAGGAAGTATTGAATCAACAAGAGATAATGGGCGATGAGCTGCTTATGTTTGCCAAGAAAGAATGTCAAAAAGAAGTGATTGTACCAAAGCATAAAAATGAGCCTTTGGGCGTTGTTATTGTCGAGTCAGGATGGGGTTCGATGCTTCCGACAGTTGTTGTCGCTAACATGATGCCAAGTGGACCGGCAGCTAGATGTGGTCACTTGAATATAGGTGATCAAATAATATCCGTAAACGGTATAAGCATGGTCGGTCTGCCATTGACTGAATGTCAGAATCAAATAAAAAGCGCCAAACATTTAACTCTAGTTCGATTAGTAGTGGTGCCATGTCCACCTGTAGTCGAAGTACTCATCAAAAGGCCCGATACCAAGTATCAACTTGGTTTCAGTGTCCAAGATGGAATTGTAATTAAAAAAAAAAATCAAATTAATTTAGAACAATTAAATGATCTAATTTTATTTAATCAAATAGATTTGTAGTTTATTGAGAGGCGGAATAGCCGAACGAGGAGGAGTTCGTGTTGGACATAGAATAATTGAAATAAATAATCAAAGTGTAGTAGCAACTCCACATGAAAAAATAGTCACCATGCTAGCAAATTCTGTTGGAGAAGTAATTTTTTTTGTTAAATGTAAAAATTAGTAAAGTAAAAATTTTATTTGGTTTTTTAAAGCTTCGGATGAAAACAATGCCTACACAAATGTTTCGTTTGTTAACTGGCCAAGAGCTTCCTGTTTACATTTAGTTTTTCACTTGACCAAAAATATTGTTAAAGACTTGTATTATATTTTTTTTTAAACATAAGTAATGAGCTTTGCGTTTCTATTTTTTTTAAAGGAGATTTTATTCGAGAATGATCTTTGATTAACGAAAAAATTTAGTCTAAGTTAATATTGGGCGTAATTAAATTTTTGTTTGTAATTATTTTTAATTTCCATTTGACACTTAAGAACAAAAAATAAACATTTTAATTGATTTTATTTAATTTATTTGTTTAATTTAAAAAAAAATTTCTTTTATCATAAAAAAAGATGTTTTAATTCATTTTGTTTAAATTAAGTATGTAACTTGGCAACTTACTCACTCAAAAAAATGAGTAAGCATTATCTTTATTTAACCTTTAGTAATAGACGTTTATTAATAAATTTTTTTTTAAATGCTCACGGCGTTAATGTTTTATGATTCCAAAATAATTGTTTAATTTTTAAAAGGATTTTGAGGAATTACGTTGTTTAACCTCTAAGACAAAAGTATTTTATAAAATTTAAAAAAAATTAAAATTCAGTTTCATTTTATTGCCAATTTAAAAAAAATAAAAACAATTATCATCAAAAAATCATTTTTTCTTTTTTAATTTTCGAATATTTGTCAATGTAAAAATATAGTTATTTCAAAAATTTGGAATTTTTTCTTCCGGTTTGACTGGTAGATTTTTGGGAATTCTTGATTTTTTCATTCTAAACACGCTTTTATAATGTCAATTTTTATCAAACATTTCTAAAAGATTAAAGCTTTTAGAACAATTGATAATTCAAACAATCGGGAATTTCTCACTTCTCTAAAATAAAATCCTTAGTTACATTTTTTTGAATTTAATAAAAAAAATTAGTTGATATTTTTAAAATAAATAGATGAGATCATTGTTTGGGAAGATTGTTCGTCATTATTATATTTTCATTTAATAAAAACGAGATATTTATAAAATTAAAAATTAAAAAATATTCTATCAATTATTTTGTTTGCATTTAGCTGAACACTTAATAGAAATCTTTCAATTATTCAATTTTTAACTTATTTAAAATAGAATCCGAAAAAAAAATTGTGAATTAGTATTTTAAATAAGAAAACGAAACATTGTGCTATGTAAATCATAATGCAGCAGTTTTTTTCCCAAAGCGGAGAAATCGAGCCTTTAACCCTGTGCTTGCATGACTTTCACATAAAAAAATTGTACTTAAACATTTTCACAAAAATTAAAAATAAAATTTTTCCATCTAAAGTTCATGATCATGATGTTTTATTAAAAAAAAGAAATATTTCTTCTAATCGATAATTAATTGATTCTTTTAAAATCTTTATTTGAAAACTTTAAACACAGATTTATAATCCTCATTAAGATATCCAAATTTCAGCTTTAAATTAGCGAAACAAAGCTAAATTTTTAAAAATTTTGCAATATAATTTTACTTCATATAAAACTTAATATTATTTTCTTCTTAATTAAAAATCAAACAAATAAATTATCGATTTGCCTCTATAATCCTTTATTTTTTTTTATTTAAAGCGCAACTGTAAGATCTCATAAAAATTGTTTAGAATTTCAGAGTTCTTTTCTGATAAAAAAATAACTTGTGATTGTTGAAAATATGATCTTCTATTAAATTATGAAAATCTCTGATTTAATATTTTATAAGTATTTATCGATATATAATATGTGTATTTATGGAAAAATCGTCATTTAGCTCTTCAAAATTATTTTTTGTACGTTTAGGACTAAAAGGACCCAAAAATCTTAAAATTAGATTTGCCTTTTAAATCGAATAAATCAGAATATTAATAAGAATATTTTTTAAAAACGCTTCAGATTGCAAAAAACAAATTTTTTTTAAGCAAAGTAAAAATGATGATCAAATGCACATAATTTTTTTAACTGCGTAATTAATTGCACTGATAAATTCAGAATTTTTTAAGCTTCAAAAACCATGTTTTTAAATTTTTGCTTACTAATTGATTTCTAGATGTAACTGGAATAATTGGAGTTGTAAGGTGCACGCAATTATTTACCATTGCCACTAATTCATTAACCAATGATCTCAAATAAATTCGACAAGAAATTTTGCTTCTGCTTTATACATGTTTTATACAAGATCAAGCTTTTATTTCCAGCTAGTTTTAAGATTTCCAATATTTTCATTAAAATTTCTCATATTTCTTAAACTTATCTCTTCGTCATTCAATATGGCCATTAGCATTTCTTATTTCTTCAATATCATTATAAAAGTCATCATTTTTCTCATCATTTTCATTATCATCAGAGACTTCTGATTTGATATCATCTGCATTTCTAAGAAATTCAAGATCTTAAAAGGCAGTTTTTGTTCAAGACACGATTCGAAATCAAATCAAACTTCAAATAAAAATTTCTTTTGGATTGTGATTTTTTTAATCTAAACGGCTAAATTCTAAATATAAATTTCAAAAATTTCAAAAATAAAAAATAACCAATTGTTTATTTATTTTAAAATCAAAAATGTTTGAATAATTTAAAAGTTTTCAAAATAAACACAAAATATGACTATATAAATTTTAAGTTACATGTCTTTATTTTTGCTTACATCCAATGAAGAAAGCCGGTGAATTTTCTAAAGGTTGTGATCTAAGTTCTATTTTGTAAATTTTCAATTTCATCTGAAGTTTGTAATTTATTTATTTAATTGTATTAATTATTATATTTATAATTGGTAAGATATAAATATGTTTTTTGCTTTCAAATTTTGAAGAACAGAGTATTGCTTCCGGATGAGATGATGGAAGCCTCAGATGGTATCTTGGCTTATCAAAGGAATTTTATCTTTTACCAAATTTTCATTTTTTACCCACTAAAAAGATAATTCTTTATGTTATTTTATGTAATATAACAGCAAATAATTTGAATAGCTAGAATGTAAAATGTTACTATAATTTCTTTATTTTGAAATTTTGAATTTGATTAATTAATTAATTATTGTCTTTTAAATTAAATGATAACGCTCGTATGCCGAATGGTTTATGTGTTGGTCATATAAGAAGAGGATCGAAGGTTACAACCACGCTAAATGAGAAAAAATCTTAAAAATATCTATGAAGTAAGGGACGCATGTTTAAATCCTTTTAGTTAAAAAAAGGATAGGTTTCGAATGGCTAATGATTGTGATGGAGATGATCAACTCGATGGAGTAACCTCTGTGTTAGATCTGAGCCGTTGCTCAAAACGGTACTGGAAAAAGAGATTAGCACCTGCCCTTTTTTATCCGATATGATTCAAAAGGTACATATTTTAATCAACTAATGGTCCAATTGCTAATGACCATATAGTATGAGTTATTATTTTCAAGTAAAACTCGTCAATTATATTTTAAATTTTATGTTATAACTTAAAAATTTATTCAAATTATTATTAAATTTTTTTCATTTTTGGAACAGACCAAATTTATCATTGCTTTTGATTGTTTCATGGCGAAAATAAAAAAAAAAGGATTTAAATAAAATTTTAATTAGATTATTTTTGAATATAAAACAATAAAAAAAATTATTTTTTCTTTAAGTCTTAACGAGAGCTTGTATTGCTAGTCCGCGTTTTTTTTCTACTGTCTCATTACTTTAAAATAAAATAAAATAATTTTTTTTAGATTATTGTATTGATGTTTGATTTTACTCACTTCCGAATCCTTTAAAAATAATAAAAAATTAAATATTTAAATTTAGTTAAATTTAAATTCAAAATAAGTATAAAATTAAAAAAAAAAACTGAGTCAATTACTAAAGCGATTTTATATTGACTCAACTTGAAATAAAATTATCAAGCATACAAGCCAAAGAGCATGCAGGTTGCTTTAGTTAGCATCTTTTTAACTTACTCAAATTTTAAGTGATTCTTTTAATTAAAAAAATTAAAAAATAAAACCGAATAAATAGTGAATTTTAGGTGAATTAGAATTTTAAAATTAGAATTATTGTTTAACATATTTGCCCTAAGTTGTTCGAAATTCAAAAATTCAAAAGAGTTTAAAATGACAATTTTTTGACTTTTGCTCAAGTCTGATTTTGCCATTATTTTATGTTAAATTCTTTTGAAACTTAGTTCATTTATTTGCATATTAATGAACTAAGTTCTAACTTGGAAATTTTATTCATTCAAAACAATTACCTATTTCGGGTGTATGATGATGCAATTCATCAAGAACGTGCTTCATAAATTCTGAAGTAGTGGCTGTTCCTCCAATGTCTATTGTTTTAATGTTTCGCTCTCCGATTGTATTAACCACTGCATTTCTCAAGACTGAACTATGCTCGTCAAGACCCAAATACTTGAGCATATTTCCGGCTGCGAATAGCATGCCGCATGGATTAGCACTATTTTGTCCGGCAACACCTCTGCCACTATTTCTAGTTCCAGCCTCGAACAATGCAACATTTTGTCCATAATTGCTACCGGAAACTATGCCTGCACCTCCAGTCAAACCAGCACACACATTGGCCACTATATTTCCATACAAATTGGGCATTACCATAACATCGAATTGTTGCGGTTTAGACACAAGTTGCATGCAAGTGTTGTCAACGATCATACTTTCAAATTTGATATGAGGATAGCGTTCGGCTACTTGTTGACAGCTTGACAAAAATAAGCCATCGCCCAATTTCATGATGTTAGCTTTGTGCACAGCAGTGACTTTTTTTCGACCGTCTTTTTGGGCTTTTTCAAAAGCAAATTGAGCTATTCTCATCGATCTTTGCTTAGTGATTATCTTTAAACTCTCAACAACTCCACTAACACTCTCATGCTCCAAATTGGAATATTCGCCTTCGGTATTTTCTCTAATTATCAAAATGTCCAAGTCTTGATAGCGAGTTTTAACATTGGGCAAAGTTTTGCAACGAACAACATTTGCATACAAGTCCAGCCTTTGTCTCAAAGCAACATTGACTGATTGAGACGATGGATTGTTGTGATCGGTTTCAATGTTTCCTTTGATGCAAACACCGTTTCGTTTTACAGACAGTACGGTTTGATCGATTAGTGAATCGCATGCTGTTTTGCTGTTCAGATTGATCTCTTCGAATTCAACGGGAGCTCTAACTGCTTTGAGTGCTTCTCTAACATGAAACATCATCTCGGGACCGATGCCATCGCCAGGAACCAAAAGAACTCGATGCTTTCCGCCGTATTTGGTCGAAAAAACGTTCGAGCTATAGTTTCTCGAAGCAACAAATTTTATCTGCTTGAGCAATTGGCAAGTGTTAATCACATTTTTGTTCATTGTTTGATAGTCTTTTCAAAGCTTTTGACCAACTCGCAGCAGCAATCCTAAAAAATTATTTCAAAAAAAACAAATCTAAATAACAAGTCTAAATAACAAGTCTAAATAGTAGTGCTTAATAATAAACTAAATAGATAGTTGAAAAAATCTATGAAGCATGTTGTGAAGACAAGTAGACAGATAGATGAAAGTTAAAAGTGTTATTTTGTCTACTCACGTACTCCTTGAGTCAAGAGCATACATCTTTCATCTAAAAGCAAAAGAATCGATCACACAGCATCGAAAAAATCGAAATTATTTTTTGGCTTTATTTAAATTATGATTATTTTGAGTTTTTATTGCTAATTTATTGCATCAGAGTATATAGCACGCTTACTATTTTCTACCATTCTAAACAGTATATAGCTTCATATTTTTTCAGTTTAAATAATCGTTTGTTGTTGCTGCTAAAGTAGTTGTTGTTTTTTCTGTATTAAAGCAAACGTTTTCTAAACTAAATTAGACTTAATTCAGAACAACTCTTTTTTATTATTTTCAATTCTCTTTATTCACTCCATTATTATTCTATTGCTATCATATTCATATACACTTAAAAGCGGTGCAAAATTTAAACATTATTTATTTCAAAACAGTCAAACAGAAAAGCGAACAAGTAGAAGAAAAAGAAAAAGATTTGGAAGAAAAAAAAAGGAGAAAAAAAAGAACAAAGATGAATTCAGTAATCTAATTTCCGCAATATTACCACTATTTAATTTTATAAAAAGCTTTTTTTCTTGTTTTCCTAAAGAAATTGCTGCTGATAAAATCCAATTGCCAAATAGCTTATAAGCGTCTGTTGTCTCATTCTGCTGGTCAAGAGGTAAGATTACAAAGATTAGATTTAACATTGACAACAAATTTTGATTTATTTTTCAAACCCTCAATAATCAACAACAACAACAACAGCAAAATTAAAATTAAAAATTAAATTTCACAAAATATCTAAATGAGAGAGAAAAAAAAATTAAATTTTTAATTTTGATTTTAATTTTGATTTTGACTTTAATTTTGACTTTAATTTTAATTCAAATTTTAGGTTCGCAAAGTAACATTGATTCCGGGCGATGGTATTGGTACAGAGATTTCAGCTAGTGTTCAGAAAATATTCGAAACTGCTGGTGCTCCGATAGATTGGGAAGCGGTCGACGTTACGCCTGTCAAAGGAGTTGATGGAAAATTTCGAATACCACAAAAGGCCATCGATTCAGTTAATTCGACTAAAATTGGTCTCAAAGGTCCATTGGCCACACCAATTGGCAAAGGACATCAATCTCTAAATTTGGCCTTGAGAAAACAATTTAATCTATTCGCAAATGTAAGACCATGCAAGTCAATTGAAGGCTTCAAGACTCCGTATGACGACGTTGACATTATTACCATAAGAGAAAATACAGAGGGTGAATATTCGGGCATCGAGCATACAATTGTGCCTGGCGTTGTGCAAAGCATTAAATTGATCACTGAGCAAGCATCCAGACGTGTGACCGAATATGCTTTCAAGTACGCGACATCGAATAAACGTGAAAAAGTAACAGTTGTACACAAAGCTAACATCATGAGATTATCGGACGGTTTGTTTTTGAAATGCGCCAGAGAAAGCGCTGAACAATATCCAAACATTCAATTCGAAGAAATGTATTTGGACACTGTTTGTTTGAAAATGGTCCAAGATCCAAGTCAATTCGATGTGTTGGTTATGCCTAATTTGTATGGTGACATATTGAGCGATTTGTGTGCTGGTCTAATTGGAGGTTTAGGTCTGACACCAAGTGGAAATATTGGCGAAGGAGGTTCGGCTATATTTGAAGCCGTTCATGGAACTGCACCTGACATAGCTGGTCAAGACAAAGCAAATCCAACGGCTCTTTTGCTTAGTGCTGTAATGATGCTGAGACACTTGAATATGTTCGACTATGCTCGACGCATTGAGCAAGCTTGCTTTGATACAATCAGGGATGGCAAAAATATTACCGGAGATTTGGGCGGAAAGGCCAAATGTTCTCAATTTACGGACGAAATTTGTAGCCGTGTAAAAGATTTACAATAGGCTATATCAACTATCATTCAGCAATCAACTATCCAATAAAGTAGAATAAAGAGAGTATTAATTAGAGGAACACAAAATTTCCCATTCTAAGATAATAAAAAATAAATCTAAAAAGAATCTAAATTTTTTTTCGTCTTTGATCCTAAGATTTTAGAGAATAAAATTGACAAATTAAAATTTGTAATGAAAAAATAAACTAAATTTAAAATGTTTGGTTAATGTTTTCTCAATTAATTGAAAAAAAGAGTATAGAAGAAAAAGGACAAATAATGAAGCGTAGTAATCAGTAAACGAGATTATGAGGGCATTGTGAATTTTGGAACAACGAACAAATACAAAAATTTTAAAATGGAATGACTTTTCTACTGTGAGTTTAAAAGTTGTTCTGCAAAATGTACCACCCAAATTTAGTCTTTGCAAAAACTTTGCAATTTAATTTAAATGATTTTCTAATTTTAATAAATTTAGTGCTTTACAGAGGCTAAATTTGGGTGGTACAAAGTTTGTAAGTGCTGATACATTTTGCAGAACAACTTTTAAACTCACAGTAAAAAAGTTATTTTCATTTTAAAAATGTTTGTATTTGTTCGTTGTTCCAAAATTCACAATGCCGATGATGTGGGTTAGGTTTGATTTTTGCATACAAAATTCATATTTAATTAAAATGGAATCTTCTATTGTTAATTTCTATCAAAAAACGTTAATTTCCAATTAATTCTCTCAAAATTAAAATCGATAATAAATTTTTTTAAATTTTAGAAAAATATTGACTAATTTTTAAGTATTTGATCTCTAATGTGATTTAATTCATTTTAAATTTAGATTTAAATTCTTTACGTAATTCTTTGTCCTCTATGTGATCCAGTATAATAAAAGCTAAAATTTATTAAGTTTAATTCATTTCAATATTGAGAATTAAAAATTAAACATAATCATAGAGAATTAAATCAATAATCAAAGAGAAATAATTGTTTAATTTATTGAACGTATGAAATATATTATTCAAAAAATAAAGAAGTAAAAATTCAAATCAGACATCAGAAAGCAATTAAATCCTTAGCAAAAAAATAAAAATATAACATTGAACAAAATATTTATTGAAAGCCAATTAAATAAATTATTGAAATTGACAAGTTTTTAATTACTTTGCAAGCATGATACATAGCTATTGATGTCAAAAAATATATTATCAATCGTGTCATATCTGATTGCCGACGGAGAACCTTTTAAGGCTTTTTCTATTTCATCCGACCCGTATCTTAATATCATTTGCTTGAATAGTTTTCTCAATGTGTATAGCAATTTTATCAAATTTAATTGACTTGTTTTATGATCATATAACATAGAATTTTTTGCTATCACTTCTGGTATCTGACAATTTTGAATATTATAAAGGCCCAATATTTTTGCCAATTGATCGCTTTCTGAATCTAAAATCAGACCATTTGAACGCTTCCACTCATTTGTAAAGCTTGGATATTCGAACGAGTTCAAAGCGTAATCTATGCGTCTTGATAACACTGTGACTATCAAGCATGAGTTAACTAAAGCGAAAAAACTCAAGTCAAATTTTAAATTCATCATACAACTTTGTTTTTCAAATGTCTGAATAGTCAATTTATTTATTACGTTGAAATTTTTAGTAATCTTCTTCTTATCTAAAAGTTAGTTTTTTAATTAAAATTTCCTTTTCATTTTCGATCGATAAAACTTCTTGGTTTATTAATTTTTCAATTAATCTGAATATTAATAGAAAAATAATTATTCCGAATGAACAACTAATTATCTCTAAATACTAATTTAGCTCCAAATTTGGTAATAGTTTATTTGTAGAAATGTAAAAATAATTCCATGAAAATACGTGAATTAATATTATAAAAAACTTTTACGTGATAGTAAAAAAATTCTCTTTAATTTCATTTTTCTAAAAAATAAAGCATAAATTTTTCAGACATTAAATTCGCTATAAAATAGAGCTCTAAAATCAATTAATTTAAATTAAATTTGAAAAAAACAAAATTTTAGAGCTTCATTCATTCAATAAATATTTTTAATTTATTTTTGAAGACTTAATATTTTAAGTAGGCTGCGATAAAATGTCTTTTGGTTATTCAAAATTAAAAAAATTAATTTCAAATCTTTTTTTTTTGTTTTTTAATTATTTTAAAATAAAAAGATTTTTATCAATTTTTGCTTTAATACACAATAAACACGACACTAATCAATAGATGCTACAATTAGCTGGCAAATGCACAATTTTACAAATTGAAAAAAACATTGCCTTAAAAATCGAGAAACAATAAAATTAAGCATATAAACTATAACACTGATTTTATTGTTGGATATCTGATTTTAAATACAGATGTTCTTGAGCTTTGTGAAGTTGATTTCAATTCATGCAAACTCTAATAAATTTTGAACGGGAAGTGATAAAATTGTTCTGCAAAAGGTAAAAATTTTGTTACACCTAAAAATAATGATCTGCAATAAATCTGTAACTGTGCAAAATTTGCACACCATTAAAAAAGATGCCCGATCCACTCTGCATTGTTTTTGCAGATCAAATTATATACTTTTAACAAAATTGTTACAATATGTAACATTTTACAGATAATTTTATCACTTTGCTTTCAATAATTATTAGAATTTGAATGAATTGAAATGAACTTCACAAAGCCCTGTTCTTGGATAATATAAATAAAAAAATTATAGAATTTATTAGAAAATTTAAATTTATGATCAAATTTTAATTAAAAAGGTTTTTTTAGTAATTTTAGATTTCATCTTTAAATTGAGGAAATTTTCTATTAACAAATATTCATCAAATGTCCAGCAAGTTAATGAATGTCTGTCAATTTTTTTTTTGATCTGATCATCAGTTTGTATTGATTGTTTATTAAATTTAATTTTTTTAATAATTCTCGATACAAAATAAAGTTTTAAAATGGTACCATTTGTAGAAAAAATTATAAAAATTGACTCAAATTTTATTTTTATTGGAATATTTTTTCTTTTTATCTTGTTTTTTTTTTTATTTAAGGCATCAAATTTATCAAACCGTAAATCTTCGCAAATTATCCTGGGATTATGATATATAAAAAGCACAAAAAATTCTAAGATTTATCAATATTTAAAAGATCGGCTTCCTCCGAATCTATGCCTAAAATTGAGGTGTTATTTAATCGCTTTAATTTGGCTCTTTGAATTCTTCAAATAATATTTAATCCTACTTAAGAGAGTTGTGAAGTTCATTTCAATTTGATCGTTTTAATTCAGAAAAACTTGAATAACTTTTTTATTAAAAGAGATAATTTCGCTCTGTAAAATACTTAATTGTTAAGCAAATTTGCTTAATCCGAAAATATATGTCTGCAACAACTCTGCAAAGTAATTGCACACTTGATTGGGAGACTGAAAACATCTTTGTATTTTGTTTTCTATGTTCCTTTTTTGTTAAGTTCTTTTCTGTACCCATTATTTTTTCATAAATTCACTAACATATGCTTAAAAAAAGAGATTCCGTATAAAAGAGTTAACCCAACAAATTTCATTTTTTTTCCTCTATTAATTAATCCCCAATTAATTTCCTGAATACTTTTGGTTATGGAACAGGATTATTAAAAACGGATTATTACCCCTAATTGATTAGGTGGTACTACTATTTT
This sequence comes from Brachionus manjavacas, assembly GCA_019054805.1. Classification (NCBI taxonomy): domain Eukaryota; kingdom Metazoa; phylum Rotifera; class Eurotatoria; order Ploima; family Brachionidae; genus Brachionus; species Brachionus manjavacas. The sequence goes on along the minus strand of JAHQIY010000015.1, from coordinate 95,202 downwards.
ACCACTCACTACCCCAATGCTAGTTAATCTACAATATTATGGCACTGCAGCTAAAAGAACTGTGGAATAATGAGATAAGAATGAATAAGAATAGAATATTGGACGTCGTATATGAGTCAGACCAATGAAAGGAGCAAGTATAAAACATCAAGCATTAAGGATTTATGAGCAAAATCTAATCAAAAAGTTAATTTACTTCTTGTGACACAATTACCAATTACCAATAGATCAAAAGTTGTCAGGATTTAGAACACGTAAAATATGAAAGCCGTGATAGAGCTGGTCTTGGAAGATATCATTGATAAGCTTAAATTAATACTCGATGAATTAAGAGATAAGTAAATCATTTTGCTAGCTTAAAAACGATACAGATTTCCCTTCGGTCATTTGTTTAGTGCAGCAGAGAATTTGGAGACAGATAATTTAGTAGAAAATTTTGACTACAAGATCAGGATGGTTCATAGATTAAGTTGTAGTAGTAGTATTAATTACTGCAACTCGGAGATAGTTCAAGCTAAGCTCTAATGAGTTATAGCAGTAGATTCATGTTGCTTTGTTTTCCAAACGTAAATCTTAGCTTTAAAGATGTTTAGACTAGTTGCACTTACAATTTCCTCCGGCAATTTATTCCATAAACTAACAACTCTGTTTGTAAAATAATAGAATCTCTGACTAAAATTCCTTACTCTTTCTCGAACCAAGTTCTTGGAGTTTCTTCTAAGATTATACTTTTTACTGTCAGGTCTAGTGTCTAAGCTGTAGTTTAAACCTTAACTGAAATTCACAATTTCCATATTGTTCACCAGTTTGAACATTTGGATTAGATCTCCACGTATCCTTCTCGTTTTTAGAGTTGGTAATTTCAGCCTAGATAGCCGCTGTGGATACTGCAAATTTGCAAGCTCAGTTACTAACCGCGTTGCCCTTCGTAGCACTTTTTCTATCTCATCTATATCTTATTCTAAGTAAGGACACCATGAGCTGATGGCATATTCCAAATGAGGTCTTACAAGTGAACAGTACAGTAGTCTTACTATTTGCTGTACGAAATTTGAAAGATCTGCGGATCAGTCCAGACTTGTTTTTAATGAAAAAAATGAAAAAAATGTTTAAGACATTGGCTTTGACTTAAATTTTTCTGACTTAGACTTAAAACTGTGACTTAAAAACAAGTCTGGATCATTCCCAATAAAAGGTTTTCTCTTACAGTCACGTTTTTGATTTGAGAATCCCATTTTAGGTAACTTTGGATATATATACCCAAGTCTCTTTCGCAAACAGACTTGCTGAGCGGTTTTGAATAATTAGTGTAATCAAATTTTGCGTTCATGTTGCCAATATGTAAAACTTTGCACTTATTAATATTCAGTGATGCTGACCAGTCCTTTGAGCCCTACATATGTTATCTAAATCAGACTGTAAACTAAGAATCATGCTGGAACTCTTGATAACGGACATAATTTTTGTATCATCTGCATAAGACTCACATTCATTTTTGATGATTTCTAACATGTCATTAATGTAAATAATAAAAAATAAAGGCCCAAGAACTGACCCCTGAAGCACTCCACTTATCACATCCATCTAATCTGAACACGTTTCACCAAGTACTACTTTCTGACTTCTACCCTTCAATACTTCTACATCTTTTTCTAGGCTCTCAAGTAAATTGCATATCAAACTGATTAACGAGACAAGACGATAATTCCTTTATGACAATTTTGAACCTCTCTTGTGAAGTGGAATTACAAAAGCCTGCTTCCAAAGTAATGGTAGTTCCAGTTTGAATCAATTTTTTGAAAATTAGCAGAAGAGGAAGAGCAATTGATGCTGCACAGTTCTTAAGCGCTGCTGCATGAACTTTATCTTGCCCCTAACCCTTGTTTGAATCCAATTTTTCAAGGTTTTCTAGGATTTAACTAAAATTTATTAAACTCTGGGGATCTAGGTCACATCGAGCTGATGTCTAGATTAAGAACAAATTTATTTCAAAATGAGAATAGATTAAATTAACTTAAAAATTATATAAATAAAATAAAAATAAAGTCAAAAACGGTATCTTGATAAAGAAAGACAAAAAGGTTGTATTGTAGAAAATATCATTATCTAGTTTTAATTGACAAATATTTGTTTTTTAATTGACATATATATGTATATATATATATATATTATTAATTGACAAAATATCATTTACTCCTCATGTAAATGTTTATTTTTATTTGTTTCTTTGGACTAACTCAAATCGAGCTAGCAGTCTAGATGAAAATACAGTTTTCTTCTTCTCTTCCACCCTGTAGTTTTGCTTGTGATAATTACGGCTTAAAATGCTCGAGTAACTTTTTTGACAGTTTGACCGAGAGATGTCAAGAGCTTTTCTATTCATGGGTTTCCAGTCAGATGCAGCTTCCATTTTTTTACCTCTTATGTCTTTAAAATTATTCTTGATCATTAGAGTCTTTTCAATCTTTAATTTGAATAAAGGCCCATAGTTTTCCTCCCGCTAATTTTTGGAAATTTTCCGCTAATTTTAATAAAAATTCGCTATTTTAGTAAAAAGAAATCTAATTTAATAAAAACTACATCCTTTATAATAAAAAAATATCTAATTTATTAAAAACTACATCTTTTATTTTAAAAATATTTTCAATACTTTTTAGAGCCTGTGCGTTGCGTCGTTTCATTTGGTTGGCGCATAAATGCTGATAGAGATTTTTGAGGTGCTCCTTTTTTTCTATTAGCAGCAATTGGTATGTCCATGGCAACTAAATCATAACTTAACAATTTTAATTGAAAAAAAAACTTTAATAAATGACAAAATCATACAAAAAAAATGATAGACACTTACTTTTTCGTGCACATGTAGCCATCATATGACAACATTTATAATGCTTTTTCCAATGATAACACGTATAAGTGCTTAATTTCAAATTCGAATAGTTGATTACAACTGTATAAATATTAAATACTTCTAACATCATTTTGTCAAAACTGTTCCAATTATTTTTTTGCAGTGCTGTTATATAATCTTTGCAATCTTGTTTTGATAAATCTTTCTTATCACCGTCTGGCATATAATAAGAGCCTGAAACATGTTGAATGGTTTTATTTTCCATTTCCGGGTTAGGGTTTTAGGGTTAGGGTTAGGGTATCTGACACAAAGGTTTGGTTTTTTTACATAAATTTAAAAGGTCTGGTTTGGTTTTGTATTGGTTTTCGGTTATAACCGTCCCAATAAATTAGAATGAATGATTAAAAGATCAAGTTTTGTTTTTTGTTTGGCTTTTGTTTCTGGTTGGGTTAATTTAACTGAATTATTGGAAGTTCTGGTATTTTTTTTGGTTTTTTGAGTTTTGGTTATGTTATTCATCGGTATTTGTTTGTTGGTTTGGTAATATCATTAAATGAATTTAAGGGCTGGTTCGGTATTTGTTTTATTGTTTAAAATGAATGAGTTGAAGTTCTGGTTTGGTAATGGTTTTTGGTTTTACCCGTGCCGAAAATTTAGAGTAAATGATTTAAAGGTCAAGTTTTGTTTTTCGTTTGGCTTTGGATTCTAGTTGGGTTTTTTTCACTGAATGATCCAACATGTCCATGAGACTAAAACTTTAATTTAATAAACCAGTATTTAAAATAATATTGCATAAAAAAAGCTTCACATTTATAATATATAGCTAATCTATCAAATTTCCATATTTTTGACAAGCTAAATCTTCATTTGATTAGAAAGGGATCTAAAATTAAAGAAAAATGTAAAATAAAATAAAAATATAATAATTTGAAAAATTTAAAATCGAATTTAAAAAATTGTGTTAAAAGTTTATCGATAGGTACTGATTTAGAACCCTAACCCATTTTCTTCGAGCAGTCTGAAAACGGAATTACTTAGTGAGACTTCTATGACGATTTACCCAATGCAACTGAATTACTCAAACTTTCTTCAACAAATCTCTTTTTCAATTCAATAAATAGTATCAGGTCAGTTAGTTTTTGAATTTATTCAAGTCTCTTGAATAATTAAGTTGGAAATACTTCTAGAAAAAGACCATGACAGAAAGACCCTATTTCGTTTACTAAAATAAGAAAACTTTAATCCAAAGACTGAGAGGCCATTTTCAATCAAACTGTCAATCAATCAAATTAATAATGGTTAAAAAAATCGATTCTAATGAAAAATGAAACATGGAAAAATTCAATGCAAATCTTTATTTCCTTTTTATGGTACATATTTTATTGCGTTTTTAAATCAAAACAAAGATTATTACTAACTAAAACTTATTAAAAAAAGATTTAGATATTTATACTAAATTTCAACCAAGATTCGCTTCGTATAAAATATATCTTATCTATTAATAATTATTTGCTTTAAGTTTGGAAAAACTAAAATTTTTTGCTAATTTTTTTTTATAATGACTTTTAATCAGTAATTGAAATTCAAACACTGATTATTACTGTTTTAAAAGTCAAATAAAAAATTAAAAATAATAATATTTAGACTATATTTTTCAAAAAAATTTTAATTAAAAAGTCTAAATGTCATGATTCTTATTAAGGAAAAGTAGTTGAGCTGTTCTGTCATTCGAAAGTATAAAGTAGAAAAATCATTTTAATACCAGAGAAGATAATTAAAATAACGTTTAATCACGATTTAACGACATGTCGCAGGATATTTAGTGACTTATCCTTAATTAACGCACACTGATTTTCAAAGGCATTTTTTTAGACGATGAATGCCGGTCTACGTTTGTTAAAACTGTCAGATTGAAAAGTTCTTTGTTTCAGTTTTGAAGACAATGTATGTAGCTGTGCTCTGATAGTTTATTTCGGTCTGTAAAATTAATCGTTCGGTTCTGCTAATAAGAATCAATAGGTTTAATTGTAGATAGATGTGATAGGTTGAACTGCGAAAATAACTTGATCTTCTTAAAAATATCGAAATAAATTAAAATGTTGTGATCGAACAAATAAAAGATAATATTTCTGATTAGATAAAAATAAATAAGATTTGGCTTGAACTCAAAGATCATTAGGTCATTGTTTTTAAAAACGATTTTATTTTTACTTGATTAACTGGCATCAAAAACTATTTAATTTTTCTTTACCTTTCAAACTTTAATTACTTTATTTATCTTATTTAGCTTTAAAAAACGTTCAAAAAGAAAGCTTCTTTCATAATTAACGCCTTGTAAAACTGGTTAAACCTACATTTCTTTGGATTAAATCACTTCAAAGGGCTTTGAATATTTAATTCTTTTCAGTTACATCATGTGATTTTGGGCACTAATCGAATTATTATTTTTTGAAAACTATTTACGTCGTGCTGTTTTCCTGTTCAAGTGTCTGTTCAGCTGTTTGAATTTTCTTTAATTAAGAATATCAATGTGTTTGTTAAAATATGGTGATTTTGTTATTCTATTTTTTTAAATTAGCATTTAAAAATTATTGAATATTCGAAAAAAAAACAAATTCAGTAGATCTGGACATTATCATTGAGATATTCATCCAGTCCAACGTTCAGCTATAATTTTATAACGCCCTTCTGATCAACATTTACCAATTTGTAAATAAAAGCTAGGTTATACCACTCGTCTATCAAGCACAAAAATTAACTTCCGATTTAATTATTTTTGGGTTTTAAATATGGATACGGATGTGAAAAGTAGACGCATACATAAAAGGTGATCGTATTGACTAAACTTGGCTGAAGAAGCCGCTTGCTGTATTGATTATGGAAAGAAACTAGAAACTTTATCTTCGTCAGATTTTTTCCAATTAGAAGAATTTCCATTTTGCGCAAATTTTCTTCTGCATCGCCAAATTTAAAAATTAAATTCAGATCTTTAGGAATAGAAGCAAAACATTTTCAAAATATAGGTTTGTTAATCATTCTTTTACGTTAGTCCTTTAAAAAAATCGATCCGATTTGATTCTTATAAATGAATATGTAGAAATGTAAAAGTATCCATTAAAATTCTCCAATTCACTTTGTGAGTTCTTGGTTAAATAAATTAATTAAATTTTTTTCGTGGCAACAATTTATTCATTTTATTTTTTAAATGTACCTGAAAGTAATATTTATAAAAAGTTTTTGCAAAAAAGTAATGTTTTTAATAAAATTGGTTTTATCAATGCCGTTTAACTTAGTTTAAAATCAGAATTCATTTTTTTCAAAGTGATTCATTACCAGAAAAAAGTGCCATAGTTTGTTTTAATGCAAACTAATATTAATACAAAAATAAATTTTATTTTTGAATCCTTTAAAATTATTTTTGATGTTGATCTTAAAATAGCCGATAGTTGATTCTTTATCCAAACACTCTAGAATAATCTAAGTGGGTAACAAAAAAATTGGTAATATTTTGAGCTGAAAAATTAGTTTAATTCGAAAATTCAGTTGTTGTTTTGACTGTACGCTTCTGATTAAAATACAGATAAATTATGCTTGAATTTATGAAAAAAATTATTATTTTAAATTTTTAGATTACATTTTTTTTGTCTTAAATATTAACTAAATTTTATTTAAAACTTTTACTGTAATATCAAAATATTAGGTATTTTTAAGATTTTAGGATTTAATTCTTCAAATTCCCTTTAAAATTAATAACATAATTCAAATTATCAATTTTATCATTTAATTTAAAAATTGGTTTTAAATATTCCATTTTTCATATCTTATTTACGATTATTTAAATCGACTAATTTTCATAGATTATTTTGAATTATATAGAAAAAAACTCAAAAATCTGCCATCTGTAAAAACTCTGGCTTTGATAGGACCGCTTGTAATTGAGGGGGAAAAAATTTGATTGTTGTTCGAGTTGGTATGGATGTTTTTAGATGCGGTTGACCCCCGCGTTAGAGCGGAGTTGGCAAGCAAAAATGTCAAGACACTAGACGATACTATAACTCAAGCTAGGATATTCAGTAGGAGTACGTGGAGTGTTAATAAGCCAGTACCCGTTTATTATTCAAGAAACAATTATAAGAAGCGCTTAAAATCATTCTAAAAGTTAAGAGAGAAAGAAGTTGTTAGAGGAAAATACGAAAATAATAAAACAGATGATAGAGGTAAAATCCCTGTCTGTTACAGATGTAAAAAACCAGGCCACATTAAAGCAGATTGCAAAATGAAATTGTTTAGCGGCGAGAACAATAACAAATCAAATTATGAAAGGAATCAGAACAAAGGAAAATGAAGCAACCTGAAGAAATCATACTTAGCAGAAGAAACGGAAGAACCAGAGACAAACAATCGTAATCTTGATACTTAATACGTATACGTTTGCACAACAGGTAACTTACTGAGAATATGTGGTCTTGTAGACGGTAAACCAGTTCAGTTCGCTATCGACAGCGGATGCACTAGCTCTATTATTTCAAGAAAAACCCTAACCCATTTTGGATTAAGAATTTAACCATTCAGTTCGAAAATTAAAACAGCTGATAATACAATAAGCATGGTAGTCGGCAAAACAGAAAAAATAAATTTGGACATTTAGTGTCATGTATGCTTTATGGAGTTTTTGATAATAGACCAGGAGGATAACGATGGACTACTAGGTCCTAGTCAAAAATTGATAAAATTTCCGAACGATATAATCTTGTTGAACTCGGATGAAGACCAAATGGACACACTGCTCACAGAAGAAGCGTGTAGTATAAAATTTGCTGATTATTTTGAAATGTCCGAGAACGAATGGCCTCTAGAAAAAACAAAAACTAAATTGGTTATTAAACCACAAGAGGACCTAAAAGATAATGATCTCAACCACTTTAGGCGGGTTATTAATCCTCTAAAAGATAGATTCGCAGCAGAACTAACGGAATACACACCAATCTATATCAGACCATACAGAAAGTCTGTTATGGAAAGAGACTATATTAGGAAAGAAGTTCAGTCCATGCTCGAAAACGATATCATTGAAGAATCAAGCTCACAATGGTCGGCACCAGTTGTCTTGATGCCCAAAAAAGACGGCTCAAAAAGGTTTTGTGTCGATTACAGAAAGTTAAACCAAAAGTCGGTTACTGAAAATTGGCCTCCTCCAAGAATTGATGACATTCTCAGACGTTTAAGTGGCTCAGTATACTTCTCCACACTTGACTTGACGTCTGGCAACCGGCAAGTAGAGATGCACCCAGATTCGAAGGATAAAACAGCATTCTCCACTCCAGACGGACATTACCAATTTAAAAGGTTACCTTTTTGGATTAAAAAATGCCCCAGCTCTATTCAGAATGATGCACAGGCTATTTGGCAATAAAATGTTTGTAGGGGTAAAGGGGTATACCATGACGATATCATTATTCACTCGAAAGAAGAACACCTTGACCATCTGATAGAAGTAGGAAAAATTCTTAGAAATGCAGAACTTAAGATTAAACCAAACAAATGCACTTGGTTCGCAAAAAAAGTAAAAGTTCTTGGTCATTTAGTATCTGGATCCATTTCTATTGGATCGACAATAGAAATGGATCCAGCTAAACTTGAGACTATCAAAAAAAGAAAACCTCCCAAAAATGTTAAGCAAGTTCAATGTTTTCTAGGTTTATGTGGTTATTATAGGATTTTCGTAAAAGATTTTGCGTAAATTGCAAAACCATTGTACGACTAAGGAAAAAAGATGTTAAATTTGAATTGGGAAAGCCTCAACATGAATCGTTCGAAAATCTATAATTGATCCTGACGTCAGAACCTGTCCTTAGACAACCTGATTGGAATCAAAAATTTATACTTTATTGCGACGCTTCAGGTTATGCGATGGGCGCTATTCTAGCACAAATTGATGAAAATGGAAACGAGTATGTATGCGCTTACGCGTCACGACTACTCAAAGGTTCCGAAATTCATTACAGCAGCACTGAAAGAGAATGTTTGACAGTTGTGTACGCAATTAAAGAATTTCGTACAGAGCTGTATGGATTCAAATTTCTAGTGAATACAGATCACTACGCGTTGATGTGGCTTATGAACCTCAATGAACCTAGGGGAAGATTAGCCCGTTGGGCTACCTATTTACAAGCTTATGACTTTGAGAAAGTCGATGGGAAAGAAAACCAACATTTAAATGCTAATGCTGTTAGTCGGCCTGTGCTTTCACTATAATCATTACTGATAACGATTTTAATCTACTAACGGGGGGAAGGACGAAGCTTTTTTGAAGTCGAAAAAATAATAAATCCTCGACTGAATAAAGACAAAAAATATGAATTTTTTGTCTTTATTCAGTTATGTTATGAAATGGATGAATGATGAAATAGTTATGAAATAGATATATAATATGATGAAATAGTCATAGTTATGAAAAACTAATCACTTAAACATAATTCTTTGGAACCTATGGATAGTTTCTTGGGAAAGAAACCAATTGAAGATTATTGGTCAAAGTTAAAAAAGTTGGACGACCAAGAAAAACAAATGCCAGTCATGTCACATTTCCGAATATGTTGAATATTTTAATTACATTATTATTCGTTCTCATAAAACCTTTGTCAACAGTAAGAATTATCGGAAGGTTTACTGTCTGTGAAACACCGGACCAAACTAATATTGAAGACACCCTAATTCTAAATACCGAGAAGGACTGTTATGCAAGTCATGCCACTCAAAAAGTTTTTGTAGAAGGTGACAAAAAATTTAGAAGAGTGGACTTGCTATTCAAACAAATACTAACCATAGATAAAAATAGTTAGAGTTGTAGTAAACAGAAAATTATAATTGATGCATACGTTAACCTGTTTGGTTCAAGAAACTCATCTAAAATCATTCATAAGGTGGAAATTGGTAAGAAAGAATGTGAAAATATGTTCACGAACATGTGAAGGATATGAAAATATGGTTTGATGGTACGCCTAAAGAAATATTCAAGTGGCTAAGACCTGTAATGCTAAAAGAGTTATCTTGAATAAAGTATCACTTGAGCATCAGTTGAGAAGCTGATGATCAAGTGATACGGAGGGTGTTTTACAAATATAAAAATCTGCAAAAACAATGCTGAGTGGATCTATCCTCGTTTTTAATGGCGTGCTTTTTTAATTTTGCACAGTAACAGAGTTAATGTAGACCATTAAAGAATTAGATTAGAATTTTTAATTAAAGAAATCAGTCCTCCATTTAATGCAATTAGCTTTATCGAAAAATTCAAGAAAAAAAAAATTTATGCTAATTTTTTAACATTCATTTGTGACTTAAATTAAAAAGTTCAAAATTTGGATTTCAAATTTTTATCGTTGTCATTTATCATCAAATAAATTTTTTAATAGAAAATAGCAAGTTTTTTATTATTCTACTTTTTTGAAATTTTTAAATTTCATTGTTTTATTTAAACCCAGTACTTTTAGAATGTTAAAATTTGAAATATAATTATGCAATTATTTCTAAAAATGGAAAAAAGATAAAATAATTACCAAATGTTATTCACATATCAAAAAGTATTCACTCACTCACAAATGATATGTCAAGTTTCAAAATTTAATTTAAAGTATTTTCATAGTAATGAACTAAAAGGAAGGATAATTTTGAGATAAAAATTTACTTTTGTTAAATTAAATTTATTTTCGAATTTAAATTAAAAAAGATATAGAAAAAAATACTTATGAAAATTTAAAGGAAATTTAATTTTAATAGCTGTCAAGCATCATTTAATTCGATTATGGTTGGATTTTTGATTTTTTTATTTGTGTTTTATCTTTGTCTTTGCCCAAAATATTTTCGACATTTGAAATGAACTTGGTAAATCTTTTACTGTTGGTTTGTTTTCGGTTAATTTTATTATCGAATGATAGACTTTTTTTTAAAAAAAATGTTTTTTGTTCTTTTGACTTGACAGGACCGCTTGTAATTGAGGGGGATAAAATTTGATCGCTTTTCTCTCCCTTAATAAAATTAATAATTTAAAGTTTAAATTTTATAGTTTTTTTTGAAATTATTACATTTTCCTGCTCAAACATTTCTTCAGAATCTCTGCCAAAAACTAATTCGATAATTTCGTTATTCGTTGAGGATTTTTTTATTTTTTTTCCATCTTTGTAGCAATCAAATACTTGTTCTGTAGACTTTCGCTTATAATCATTCGCAGATTTTTTTTCTGAAACTTCTGTGTGCTCAACATGGCAATTATTGTCATTTTTCGTCGTGCCATTCAATACTTTATTTTTTAAATATTGGACTCTTTTTATCAAATCTTGGTTTCTGTCATGATTTATATTGTTTTACTAAATTTTGTGATTTATTTTTTGTTGAATTAAATTCTATTTCAACTCTTGGGAATAATTTGTATTTAGGTTGTAAAGATTTATCATTATGTGGTCTTATATGCGTTTTTTTTAACGGATTTTTGCCATTCGTTTTTTGTCCAATTTTTTTTGCATTTTTCCATTCCTCTTTTTCTTTGTCAAGTTCTAGTCTAAGAATTTCTCTCTTTTTTGCCAAATCCAAATTAAAATCTTTTAGAGCAAGTTTTTGATTTTTTAAAAATTCAAAACGCTCAAAACACATCTGATTATCGAGTTGTTGTTTTCTAAATGCATGCGAGGCAATCAACTGTCTGTATTCCATTGTTTTGCCTTTTTGCTTCGTATCTTCTCTAATTTATCTTAAAGTTTAAATGAAATAATGATCTATTTATAAAAAGTTTAAATACCAAATTCTTAATCACGAATCGTTTGTCGATTTAAATAAAGTAAAAACCAGATTGGACATAATGTTCACGATTGATTCAATTTCACTAATCGATGACCAAATTTCTTCACCTGTTCGGATAAAACGAGCCTTGAATCAATCGTTATGTGTTTTAAAGATTTTATCATCCACGATTCTTTGACGAATCGATGTGATATTGAATCGAAAGGATATTAAATCGTTAATTAAATTTTATTTTGTATCAATAAAAAAAATGTATTTAAGCTTTAAGTATTTTTTGTTAAATTTTATTTTACAAAAGTGGTTGAAAATTTTTTTAAGTAAAGTAGAGTATAGTGTTTAGTATATTTCTTTGACATTTAACTGTTCAAAAATGTTAGATGACTTAATTACTAACAAAAATTTGAGAAATTTTTCCAAAAAATTTTCAAGACTTTTTGCAATAACCGTTTCCTTTACAACAGTTGAAAAATGCTATGTTTTTGGGTAACTTAAGGAATTTTGTTGTAGAATATTTGTTTCTCAGGAAACACATTTTAACAACGAACCACATCATCACATTTACATGAGAACTAATGTAAAATATAAAATAAAAGAGATAAGAGCAATTGTCAATTCTGTCTATGATAAACCTCAAACTGAAGAAGAAGTTGATGAAAATGATTATGTTATCAATGGAGTGTTAGTACAGACAGTACAAAACGAGCAAAATTATTTAAAATATATAACGAAATATGATATTAATCCAGTATTTTCTGGCATCAATGAAAATGATCTAAGTTTTTACTATAATTCTAAAAAATGGGCATCATCTACTGAAAATTTTGAATACTCCCACTCTCATGTACTCAATTACCAACACTATTACAAGCTTCTAGAAAGAGTGCATGAAAACGTTCAGAAATCAAAAAAAAAATCGCTTGTACAAATTCTCAGACCTTTTTTCTGTGTTTTAAATTTAGAGTCTAAAGATAGTTGGCAGGATGAAGTAATAGGATGGTGGAATGATTGGATAGTAAATGGTTACCGTCACAAGAAACCTCAATTATTTCTTTAGGTTGAATCTAACACCGGAAAGACGACATTTATTTTTAATCTAGTCAAATCGTGTGTAAATAAAGAGAAAAACGACAATGAAGAGAACGTCCAGTTTGAAGAACATATTTTTAGACCAACGCCAAATGAAAAAAAATGTGCATGGCAAGATTTTGACACAAATTTGCACAACATTGTTATCGTTGACGAATTTGACATAAGTGAATATAATATAACGGATCTAAAAAAAGTCTTATCCGGAGAATGTCTAGTCGCAAATCGAAAAGGTGGATCATCAAAAAAAATTAGACTGGCAATGCCAATGATATTTATAAGCAACCTCCCACCTCCAACCAACGATTTATCAACACAAATTCAAGGATTCAGAGAAAGACTAAAAATAGTAAGAGCAGACAAACTTATAAAAAATTTGTAAAAAAATTGTCTTTCTAAAGACGTTATTTTTTCAATTGTATTTTTTATGTTATTATAGTTAAAATAATATTAAAATAAAAAGTAAAAAATAATGTTTTGTTTATTTATAAAAAATCCCCATTTTGCAAATGCTTTTTGAATTCCAAAATCAAATGAAAAAAATTGCTGCCATGAAAAAAATTTAATTAATATATTAAACCAAGAACCCATACAGCTAACCTGGGGAAATTGTAATTTTCAGAAATACATCAGAATAAATATAAATTATTTCACTTGGAAACTTAATTTTGGAAATTTATTTCAGTTGTCTTACAACCAAATATTTCACTTCTTTCTGTAAATGAATCACCTAGAAATTAAATGAATTTTGATTTTAAACTAAGATAGGACGATATCACTCATTTGCTTTTCTAAATTCTTCTCTTCAATGATTTCATTTTCAATCTTTACTGTAGAAAGATCGATACGACTTTAAAAGATTTAGGCACTTATTCTTCCAATAATTCTCAATCAGCAATAGGGTTTTCCATTACCTTTTTGATTAGCCCTCCATGTGATGATTCTTCTTTGTTCGCTTTTTTTTCTCGATAAAGATATTATTGGAAATAAATTATTATTGATTACTTAAGTACAAATTCAATTAAAGGAGAGTGAATATAAAATAAATGTCTAAGAATAACAGTTCGCCTACAAAGCTACTATTAATTTTATTGTAGATTTTTACAATTGTCGGAAGTGGATGGGCGTATATACAATATAGTGCTTTTAGAGAGAATGAAACTAAAAATTTAACAATTAGTAACGCCCAAGAAATAGAGCAGCCTTTTTAATCAGAATTTGACAAATTTTTCGACAAAATAGAAAAAAACAACGGCTATCTAAAAAGGGAAAATTCAGAGGAAAATTGATTGCAAATACAGATCCAGATTTCAATTGCAAATACAGAACGACCCTCTCTTTTTATGTTAAGCTTTCATGATGGTGATCGTGCAAAAAGCAATAAAGGTTTCCATTAAATGTTTGCATGCTTTTAGGCAAAGCGTGGGGTGATATAGCAAATGATGATCGGACAATAATAAGACTTGACTTTTTAACTTGCGCAAATAAACAAAATGCAACTGAAATACAGGGAAAAATTTATAATATAAGGTAAGGTTGAAGGTAAAAAATACGAGTGTATTATTAAGATTAAACTAGAAAATTTAGAAAAATCATTTTTTATTACTTAGCCGACCGGCATTACTGATAATATGGTTCGTAGCAAACTTATTGATGAATCTTCTATATCTGAGTTTTTAGCAGATGTAGATTTAATTATTGCCCTTAATGATCAGTTCGACAGAACTTTCTTAGAATCAAATTCCATTACATAGAACCTAAAGCTTGAGCCTGTTCTATGTTTGATATTAACTTGAACAGTGAGAGTGAAGAAAGTCATAAGCTTGAATATATCTCTTATAAATTAAATATCTTTTATTAAGGGTAAAGAGCTATTACTGATTGTCTTGTCGGGCTACATTTTTTAGGCAGACCTTTTTAATGCTATGAAGCCTACCTCCAGGCTCTGGATCAAGAAGGCACCATATGAACATAAGGATTTTCTCCGCGCTAGAAAATAAAGATGGAATTTTCATCCTGAATACAGATTTAAAGCTTGCTGTATTGATTTGCCTGAACATAAAGTTGAAATACTTTACCTTAAATCAAATATATATCATCAGCAAATGAATATATCTGTGGATGTATTAGATGCTTATTCCAGATTCCATACAACAAACTGCTACAGCAAATTTTTGAAGGCGGAAGAATTTCATAATCAAAAAAAAATGATAACATAGTCATATGTAAATGACATGATGCAGCTCTAATTAACTATAATCTGGTGGTTATTTCTTACATGAATGCAAATAAAAACACTAGATTAAATATACATAATCCCTGTCTTAATCTTAAGATGCAAAATGAACTGGGACTAGATTGTAAACTCTATGGTATCGGATATACTCTAAATGAATTATATTTAAATTTAGATAACAAGAAAGTCCTTCTTACCCGGGCCAAAATAGTGGCCGGAATGTAAACGCTGCAGTCACCAATTATTCTTAACCTTAAACATATACTTAGAAATAAATTTGTTACAAAGGTAGCGGATAAAAAGAAGGCTGAAGCGGCCGAGTTATCTAAAGACGACATCGCTGTACAAAATTTTTTCTGAAAAAAATTCAGCAACTGACAAAGAAACGTTGATTCGCTATTCAAAGAAAACCCTTAAACTTCGCAAAATTGATGACATAAGTGACAAGCCAACCGAAGATTTTACAATTTATTTTCTCAAAGAATCTATTGAAGACCTTAGTAATAAATACCTTCAAGAAATAAATATCCCTCAATAAAGCAAAAACGCATGGAAAACAAAAATTATGTCTATCGCTCATGAGCTGATTGATTTTGAAATAAGAAGAAGAGAACAAATACAATCCGTTTATTGCGAAATTAAAGGCAATTTAGAACTAAATATAAAAGTAAAAAAAGTTACTATCTCCGCAATTGCAGATCGTATTGAAATCGGAAAAAAAGGAGAAGCAAATAATGGATTACAAAACCAGAGCTATTCCTACGAATAAAGATATAACTTCTTGATTTTCCACCGAACTCGTCGTTAAATCTTTAAAATTATCTGAGAATGGCTATGATATTGCTGCAAAAAAAGTTGAAAAAATTATCTATGAAAAGATAAATAGCCACAGCCGGCAAATTGAAGTTTGAGATCAAGATCAAAAAGATCATAATATAAATTGTAATATTTTTTTTAATAATAGAGAAAAAATAAATAATTTTAAAAGCAATTACTTGACATGTCATATCAAGTTTATTTTCATATTCAAAATTTTAAAATGTACCTTTTTATTTTAATTTAATAGGTTTAAATATTTTAATTGATTTTAATGAAAATAAATTTTTTTAAAACTTATTAAAGTAGAAAAATAATATTATTTTTTCAGTTTAAATGAATGCATATAAAAGTTATAAATTGAATTTGAGAATTTTCTTAACCTGAATTATTTATATTGTTGACTGTTCTTGTCAAATAAATTAAAGATCAATCATTATGCTGTTAATTTGAAATTACCCTTATTTTGTAAGCTTTTATAAAAAAATCGGTAATTTTAGATTGGGCTTTTGTTATTTTCATGTATAAAATTAAACAAAAAATTTAGTAAAAAGAACTGAGTTAATATTTGAAATTGTATTTTATTCTTCCGTTGATATTATTTTATTAAGTTAATGGTAAAAGCGATCAAAATATGGTTTAAAAATAAATTACAGTCAATAACCGTTTATCCGGAATGAGATTCGAGCTTTTTTTTCAAAGTCTTCAGGATAAAAAATTTTCCAAATAACACGATTTGATAACGAAAAGAGGGTTTAACACAGTGTTAATTGATTTAGAGTGCTTATTTAGAACAAAGAAACAATTAACGAAAAATAACAAAAAATTAACGGAAGGAAAAAGTTAAGAAAGAATAAAATTAACCAATAAATATTAAAAGCTGATTGTTGATTGGTAGGTACTGGCTTCAAACAATCTTTTGCGAGGGAAAACTTGCAAATCAAACAGGGCCTGTACTCGTTCAAGTTTTATGGGTACCCATTCTTCGTTCTTAGTGATGATCTTCCTCCGCTGAACAAAGTTAATATAGTTAATATAGAACATAGTTAATAAGCAAATTTGCAAATTGCAAATACAGAACGATCCTCTCTTATTATGTTAAGCTTTCATGATGGTGATCGTGCAAAAAGCAGTTTTTGCAGACATATATTTTTGGATTAAGCAAAGTTGCTTAACCATTAAGAATTTTACAGAACTGAATTATCTCCTTTAGTGAAAAAGTTATTCAAGTTTTTCTGAATTGAAACGATCGAATTGAAATGAACTTCACAACCCCAACGATTTATTTAATCCTCAGATTTTAAGATATAATAAAAAAGTATTCCAGCCAGTCCATATTTAATTAGTAAAATTTTTTTTGCTAAACTCTCCTTACCTGTTGACGAGAAAGAATAATTTATGAGGAAAAGTTTTTTAGTAGAAGCGAAAATTTTCTGAAATACAAAATTTTTTTTCAACCAGTGAGTTAATTGTTAGGTTCAGATTATAAAAATTTTTCAAAATAATCTTTAGACTAAACTTTTTTACTAAATTTAATTCAAGGGAAAAGTTTAAATAAAAAATTTTATTAAATAATCTATAGTATTTAAGTAGTGTAAATCAAAATAAAACAGAAAGTTTTTTTTTTTTCCAAATTGATTTTAAAAATAATATAATATCTGAAGTTAAAATCACCTAAAAATTTTTTACTTTATTGATCTAAAAAATGTTTTTGGCCTTTTTTGATTTGAATCAATTTTTTAATTTCCCATTTCTTATTATGAAAATAATGATCATCAAAAAGGAAAAAAAAAAATACTTCCAATTAGCGATGCATTAAGATTTAATATATTTATTTAATTTTGATTAAAAACTACATCAGATTACGTAGTGTAAAAAAAAGGATGTGAAATATAATATTTTGGAGTAATTTTTATTTTAGTAAGAGTAAAATAATCATCTTTAGGAGCTATTTTAAACGAGAACAGTGTAAAAAATAATATAATGGGGAAAAATTTCAATATTTTTACTATCTGTATGTAAAAATATGCTGAATAATTTGTTTTTTTTTACTTGAAAATAAACTATTAACCAGGAAAAATTGAAAAGAAAATCATTTTAACTCTTTCTTCTCCGTTATTTAGTACATATCAATTTTTATCGGACATGGAAAAAAAAAATATTATAATGAGTTATTAGACGAAAGTTGCAATTTTTTTTATTGATAAGAAGAAATAATTATAATAATATATAAAAATTTTTTTTTTGGAAAATCTTTATTGAAAATAAAATAAAAAAAAGAGCTCAATTATTTAATTAACAAAAAATTAAAATATTTAATTAAGCAAATTTGTTTACATATTTTTAACTACAACTTCCTCTTTTTTGAATTTTAAAACTAAAATATGAAAACCTTGCAATTTATGCTTAATTGAGTCACAATCGGAATATTTAATTGATCTTTTTTTTCTTGTTTTGACTTGAAGAGAGTTGTCATTGATTTTAATTAAGTTGTTTTCAGATAGATAATTGACTTTGATTAAGTCTAAGCTTGTGAAAAAATTTGCATTTGAAACAAACTTTGATCCAATGCTGTACTTTTTTGAGAGATAAATGGCTAGCGCATCCGTGATCGTTGCTTTTATTGTCAAACACCGAAGCTCCTTCCTTTTTGGCTTTAAACTTCCAAGACACAAGTATTTAAGTTGGGTTTTTACCAACTCCAACTCAACCTTTAGTTTACTTGTTTGACGTGTTCGTTTTGTTATTGTTTTTTTGGTACTGTTTGCTGTATTAGAACAATTTTCTTTTAGATATTTTCCTGGTTCGTATTCACCGTTATTTCTCGTTTTAACCATATCTAAAGATGGATATTAACGACTTTCGACAACTCACTATTGATCTAAATAAACAATTAAAAGAAAAAGATAAAAATTATTTTAAAACTCGAAGAAAAAAATTAATCATCTAAAAATAGACTTTCTATAAAAAATACTAACTGTCTTTGTTCTTAAATTTCCTTGATTCTTATGAAAACTTTAGTGATAGCACTGTAGGAGAGTAAGAGATCGATTAGAAAATATTCTGATTGAACTCGATGATAAGTTAATTCCAATTAAGCTCAAAATTCACCTAGTTCAAATCGTTTTTTATGAAAATGCCAAAAATGATTTGAAAAATAGCTTTAAATTGGAAATTTTAGAAAGACCTTTTTCTCATCATGATCCTAGAAAAGTACTTTAATTTAAAGATCTTTACTGTCTATCTGATAATGTTTATCATTCTCTTATTTCTGAATTTCAAATACCTTTTCCTAAACTCTATGAAATCCAACAAGTTAGAAAAAATCTTAATTCTTCTTTCAGTCTTTCTAACAATTTAATCAATTGTAAATTTGTAAACATTACCGAAAAAATAGAACTTCATTTAAAGTATTTCCTAAAAAACTCAGAGGATTTAGATAGTTTTAATGGTCCTTTAAAGGTAAAATTATCCGCAGATGGAACAAATGTCGGCCGTAATCTAAAATTAATTAACTTTACATTCACGGTGCTCAATGAATGTGATAAGGCCAAAACATCAAAAGGAAACTACACAATAGGGATGGCTCATTTAGATGAAGAGTATAGTGACCTAAAAGAGCCTCTGGCGTACATAAATTCTCACCTAGAGAAATTAAAGGAAATAAAGATGGAAAATAAAATATTTAATATTCAATATTTTTTTTGTTCGGATTGGAAATTTACAGCCGTGGCTCTAGGTCTTTATGCTGCTTCATCTAAACACCCTTGTATTTGGTGTACAGCAGAGAAAGGGGACTTTTGGGATATTAAAAAAAAATTCTCAATTACGGATCCTAAATTTAATGCTAGAAAAAAAAGTGAACATTTAAGAGTAATTAGTAAAAATAAAGCAAAAGAGCATTTAGGCTACAAGGATCTAAGCTTAATCAACTTTGACTATCATTTTTGTTTGATTGATACATTGCATCTTTTTCTCAGGATTACTGATAAGCTTTTAGAACTGTTTATCAAAGAACTGTGCGCTTTTGATAACATTGAAAGTAAAATAGACTTAACCAAACATCATTGTCTAAAAAAATTTTTCGATTTACTAAAAACTAGATGTAAAGTCAAAGTAGATCCTTATTTGTATGCAAATAAAGACAAAGTGTGTCGTGATTTTTCTGGGCCTGAAAAAGAAAGAATCTTTAAAAATTTTCCTGTTTCTGAACAATTTCCAGAAATCAAAGATGCTTTATTAATTGATAATCTGTGGAGAGATTTTTTTTCTATTTATACTAGTTTAAGAAAAAATACTTTAACGCCTGATTTAATTCAATCAAAAACAGAACAGTGGCTTAATTATTTTTTAAGTATTTATTTGAAAAGTCATGTAACACCTTACATACACGCTTTTTGTTCTCACGTTCATCAATTTCAAAAATTTCATGGTGATATTAATTTGTTTAATTTACAAGGTAATGTTTTTTATCTGTTTTTTTAATTAAAAAAAATATTAATTGTTTTTATTTTAGGTCTGGAAAAATTAAACGATCAAACTACAATCCAGTATTTTAGAGCTTCAAACAAACGAGAAAAGACAATAGATCAATTAATTCAAAGGCGATTGCGAATAGATGATTTTTTGTATTCAATTTAACTGCATGATTAAAATTGATCCTATACAAACCGACAAAGATATTTTTTTGTTGAATTTTTTTTTCACACAATATTATTGGATAAGCTTAATCACAAGTTGTGATTAAGATTATCCAATAATATTTTTTTACTAATAAAATGTTTGCATGTTTGAATAAAATTATAATAAATTAAAAAAAATTTCATGTCCGAAATTACATTGATTCAAATTGATATGATTTAAAGTCCATTTTTTAAAACTATATAAAAGCTAATATTATCTAATATATCTATTCAAATTTTTTTTAGGAACTTCATTTATATTTTTTAGATACATTTCAATTATATTGATCATTTAAATTTTTTTAAAAAACGCTTTAAAGGCTAATGTCAAATATCTTAATTATATCTAATGAATGAGTGTCATTTACTTAAAATACAAAATTCCTTAAAAATAGAAAGCCTTTTTCTTAGAATAATAAAAAAAGTTATGTTAGATTTGATAAGATTTTTAAATTTTTTGTTCCACTTTGGTAAAAAGAAAGTAAATTTTTCGTTTAAAAATTTAAGAAAACAAAAAAAAAATAAGATAAGCTCTTAATTAATACCATTTTTGTCATTTTTTTTATTGATTTTAGTTTATAACTGAACTGATTTTGTTTTTTAAAAAAGGGGGCTCAATTTCAATGGAAAACCGGTAAGGTTCCTTTAGATCTTAATTTTTTAATAAAAAATTCGAGCATCATGATAAAGCTTAGAAATAAGGCTCTTAACAATATTTAAAATAAAATTAATCAATTTCAGCATAATTTCTCCATTTTTTGTAGATTAAATTTATTTTAGTTTAATATAATCTTTTTATTAGCTATTCTTGTCATAGAAACATTAAAGTGTAATAAAAATAAATGACATGAAACAAATATTAAAGGTAAACTTGAATAATTAAATAATGAAATTAAAAATCTAGTATTAAAACAAAACAATAATAACTAATGTAATTAATGAATAAGAAAACAAAATGAATCAAAAGTTTTTTTCATTTTCAAACGAATTTATAGATAAAAGCGAAAAAATTAATTTTTTAATTAAAAAATTTTTTTTCCAAACATATTCTATTAATTTTTTTGCTAATGGACTTGACAAAATTTCTTGTCAAGCCAACCATAATTTTTGACATCGATCACAACGTGGATGTAGAAAACGCTGAACTTAAAGTTTCAGTACCTTTTCCTTTGATGACAGCACTAAACATTCTCTCAAAGCTAAATCTAGTCTACCGAAGAGCTAAATATCTAACGAATACAGAGCTCGGATTGCCTTTGGATGGGTAGATTCAGGTATCACGGTGTTCAAAAACAATTGCTAACTATGGTCAAATTGATAACTAAACTCTAAAATTAAATTTTGATGATCCATTTTTTAGATAAACAGCGACTTTTAGTCAGCATAGGTCAATTCAATAAAATTGTTGCGTTTGGTCAAAATGTGATATACAACGCAAGCCAAACAGTTGAGGTTAATTCAAAAAATATTTGAACTATATTAAAATGTACGCAAAAGACAATCTTATTTTTACAAATGGCAATGAGGTAAAGCATCCTGACTTGGCAAATTTAACTTTTAATTGGCAACTAAAAAAAAAAGGAGATTATAATGGAAATAAAGTTAACTTTTTTAATTAAATTGATGCCAAGCAAAATTATGTGTCAGATATTTTATATTCCAATAAAAAATTGGTCTTCGAATGTGAACAACGTTTGCCTACAGACCATGTCAGAACCGATTTTTGCCAAGTCATAAATTCAAAACATTGAATAGATATTTAAAAAATTAAATTTTACTCAAACAACAAATTTGCCAAAGGTTTTGAAATTGACTATAAATCAATTGAGCCTACAAAGCAAAGCTTAAAAAAAAGTGTCCGTGTGTTTTGAAAATAAGCACTGTTCAAAGTCTTTTGAATTTAATATTTCTTCAGAGGAACCTTTGTCCTATTTCTTATCCAAACCAATATATCATGAAAATGTATGTGGAGAAAACAGCTTTTGTGAATTAATGTAGATGATGTATTTAAATTGAGATGGTTTGAAAGACAAAGTGGGATTTGGCCAAGATGTAATCTATGTTTCCTTAACTGAAGGAAACTTCTTTTATAATGCAGAGCGTTGGTTCAGTGCTTTTTGTCAAGATTCTGGATGGACTTCTTCTAAACATGTGCGGGATTTAACTGATTTAACTGTTTTTATGTGTGATCGAATTTTTGTGAGCTTAAACATGACAAATAATTTTAGTGCAGAACAATTGTGGAAAATGGATAAAATTTTTTATGATTTTGCAAACAAAGCTGTCCAGCATGTTGATATCTATGATGACAATTTACCAGTTTAATTATTTCTAAGTAAAAATAGGGCCTAAATTTATCTAAATCTTAACAAAAAGCCAAGGCAAGAGGCAAATAGGGATTCGTTAGGAAACGAAAAACTTATTAAATTTCAATCGACGGCTAATAAAACAGTATACACTAAATCAAAATTTAATTTTAATTCAACTAATTCATTCAGAGGCGTTGCTTTCAATGTCGAAAGCAAATTTTCAAGCTCCAATGGACTTAAAACTATTTTCGTAGCATACTTTTTTAATTGTGCCAAAAATATCTATTCATAATCAAAGTTTTGATAAAATTAAATAATTAAATATATATTTATTAAGTTTTTCTCGAATAATATAATTACAAAAAAATTCTAAAAATTTCCTGGGTTTTTTGTAATTCAAGAATCACTTTTTCAATTTTCAATTAAAAGGAATTTTTCCGTTGGTAAAAATACAGGTTTTAGAAAAAAATCTAAGTAGGAATTGAAACAATTCTTTGAATAAGATATGATTATAAAAAATCACTAAAAAAAATTTGCTTTAAGATAATTGAGAGTTGATCACATATAAGATAATTTTTGGTCAAAATTATATTAATTTTTCTATTCTTGTTTGTTAAGGATATTATTGAGTTTTTTCTTATTAATGAAAGTATTTTATAGATACAATTTTATTTATTTTTATAAAAGAAAACAAAATAAAATAAAAATATTAAATAAAAAAAAGTAAATTTTAAAATTTTTGATTCCATTTTTTTGTGTTTTTTACTAGTTTTTTACAAGCCTTTGAGATACTTTTTCTATGATTGCAGTATAAAACATTGTTTTGTTTTATTTTTTCTTTATTTGGACATCTCAGAATTGGCTTTGGAAATGGATTCTTGCATTTGTGTTCAATTTCTTTTCTCTTTTGTTCAGGGATAACCGGAAGTGGAATCAAATTTTCACTTTTTGATATTTTTGACCATATAAGTAGTTTAGACTGTGACATTTCCTGTTTCTTTTTTTCCTTTTTTTTGCTTATGGCATCGTTGAGTTTGTAATCTTTTTCAAATGTTGCTTTAACCATTTTTTAATTTCGTTCCAATTTACTTATTTTCCTTTTTTTATAATTTTAAATACTGACCATTATATAGATTAAACGTAGATTCAACATAAGATTTCGATTCAGGGCTTAGAATCGTTAATGAAGAAAAAATTTAATTATCGATTCGTTAATATCCGATAATCGTAAAAAAAGTGTAATTAAAAAATGTTATTAGTGTTATTAAAAAACTTCAAATTTTTTTATCAGATAGTCTGATAAAATAGTATTTCGACTAAAAATGCAATTTTTGACAGCATTGATATTTGTAAAAAAATTAAATTTGTTACACTCTTATTAATTTTCAAGTTTTATTGTCGATTTTTTTCATTAATTTTTTTCATTACATTAGTTTAATTTAAAATTTTCATTAAATTAAACTAATGTAATGCAACAATTTTTAAATAAATTTTTTTATAGTCATTAACACAATGTAGAAAGACTAAAATATTAGTCATTTCGTCAAGTCATCAAGTTTAGGTCAAGTTTTTCAATCAGACCGGGTCCATAGTACGAAAGCTTATTAATCGAAGAAGTCCACTTCTTTAGATTCAATTTGTTTCAGTGACAGACAAAGTTCGATCAAATAGAACATTAAGCGAAATGAACAATTTCTCAATACTTTAATTTGATTATGGCACATGTGTAAACACTTAAGATGGCCAGAAAACTTGAATGCCTCTTGGGGAACTTGGCTCAGACTGTTTCGACTTATTTTGAAAATTTGCAAAATTTCTTTTGCTCCTTGAACATGCCAGCATGCCAATTAGGGACACCGGATTGTCGCTCAGGTCCAAATAGTGCAGGCTTTTTAGACCACTAAGAGATTTGTTGAAGACCTGGACAATCAAGTTGTGACTCTAATCGAGCTGCTCTAGCATCCCCATGTTTGAAAATTCATAGTATCTTATTTCTCTGAGTCGGTTTTGATTTTGTTTTGGCTCAGTTTGAGCCGCCTCAAAAAAAAAAAGCCGATCTCAATGTGTTTTAGTTGGTTGTTTGACGCGTCCAGACTTTCCAGCTCTAGATAGCACAAGTCCAAATGGGTCTTTGTGTCCAAGGATTCCAGTAAATTTTGAGATAGTTTCAGAAAATTTATTTTTATCTCATAGCTGGTGTTATTTATTAATATTAATTGATTTTAAATTATTGTTTTCCAAATTTATTGCTCAATTTTGAGACTTTTTTTGTTTGTTTTTGTCACTTGTTGGCCCAGTCTGGAGAGCTTGTGCAAAGATGAATTTTCAGCATTTTTGCAGTCGGTACTTGGGTCTAAACTTGAGGACAAGCCGAGCACATTGATTTTATCTAAAGGTAAAAATGGCCGAAAATTTGACAGAAAGGAAAAATT